>JAAALK010000085.1:28071270-28749937 GCA_019279435.1 Zizania palustris | reverse complement strand
AGGAAAGGACTAAAAATGGAGTTCCAGTTGGAAGAGCGCATAGGAGAATATTTAAAGGGGATTCAGCAAGTTTCGGCATTAATGAGGTATGTGAGATCTAGATTACTCAAAGTGCCCAGATAGTAACATGAAGGATGGGTGGCTATGGGGATCAAAACTTGGTTCTGCAGGTTCTATAGAGAAGAAACAAAAGAAATAGTGAAAGAAAATAGAAGCAGTGAGTAAAGACGGCGGATGAACCAAGAAAGACCGAAGAACAACGAAAAAGGAGAATGTTGAAATCTTACCTCGGGAATCACATTGATGGTGGCCATCGTTGACGTTGCCAGTGCGCGGGATCGTCGAAGAAAAAGGCAGTGATCACGAATGGTGCTAGAGGCAGATGGCGGTGAGCTCGGGGGGAAAGAGTAAACAGTGAACAGTAAGCGTGAAGAAGAAAAGTGAGGCAGATGGCGGCTACTTATAAAATGCAAGGCAACCCTCGGCAACCGAACTAGGACGAAACAACGGATTTGGTGGGATCACCTCCAATGTTCGGCAAAAGGTAATCATGAGTACGATTCTCGAAACACAAGAATGTTTGTAGGTCTCGCATCGGGGGAATCAAAATCTTCGGCCTACATACGCCAATGCACAAATATGTGAAATGAAGCCTAGTGTGACACCGCCACAAAGAAAAGTAGATGTATCAGACCAAGCGATATCTGTCACAACTATTCATGGCTGAAGAAAAAATGAGAAGAAGAGGAGGGAAAAGTCGATGCCTGACACATTGTATACGAAGGATTGGAAGATGAAGGTGTTGGGGAATAGGGGAGCTACGCTAGCCGGTAAATTCAAAATTTTACGCCCTAGGCCCAAGACTCATGTGCGTGCGAGATCATGGATCGGTACCTTTTAGCACGATACGTGCTAGGTGCAGCGGAAGATGTTGGAGCAGCGCATCAAGCCTCTCCTCGCTTTGTCCTTGCGGATCAGGTGATATCGCCAAAGTATATGTTTGGACTTCTGGTGCGATCTAGGCTCATTGGCTTGCGCAATGGCACCACTATTATCACAATAGAGGTCCACTAGATTGGACGCACTAAAAAACAACACCCAGCTCAGAAACAAACTTTCTGATCCAAATGGCCTCCTTCGCAGCTTCTCAAGCAGCGATATACTCAGATTCTGTTGTAGAATCGGCCACTGTCTCTTGCTTGGAACTCTTCCAACTCACTATGCCTCCATTGAGGCAGAACACAAATCCAAATTGCGATCGAGAATCATCTTTATCGGTTTGAAAGCTAGCATCCGTGTAACCACTTACAACGAGCTCCTCTTCACCACCGTATACCAGGAACATTTCCTTAGTCCTTCTCAAGTAATTGAGGATACTCTTTATTACAGTCTAGTGACTTTCACCCGGGTTCGATTGGTACCTGCTCATAACACAGCATATGACACATCTGGGCGTGTACACAACATGGCATACATGATGGATCCAATTGTGGAGGCATATGGGATCACACTCATCTTCTCTAGCTCATCAGGTGTCACATCACACTGAGTCTTACTAAGAGAAATATCATGTGACATTGCCAGAAAACCCTTCTTAGAACTCTGCATTTTGAACTATTTCAAAACCTTGTCAATGTACATACTTTGGCTTAATCCAATTAACCATTTTGATCTATCTCTATAGATCTTTATGCCCAAAATGTATGTTGACTCTCCAAGATCTTTCATCGAAAACTATTTTTCAGTGAAGTCTTGATAGCATTCAACAAAGGAATGTCTTTTCCGATCAACAATTATTCATCCACATATAGAAACAGAAACACAAGTGAGCTCCCACTAGCCTTCATGTAAACACAAGTTCTTTTTCGTTCTTGATGAAGCCAAACCCTTTGACTACCTCATCAAAGCGAAGATTCCAACTCTGAGAAGCTTGCTTCAATCCATAAATAGACTTTAGCAACTTACAAACTTTCCTAGCATTCCCTGGACCGTCAAGACCTTCAGGTTGTGTCATGTACACATCCTCACTTAGGTTTCCATTTAGGAAAGTCGTCTTCACATCCATTTTCCATATCTCATAATCATAAAATGTGGCAATAGCTAGGATGATCCGAATAGACTTAAGCATGGCGACGGGTGAAAAACGTTTCATCATAATCAACACCTTGAATCTGTTTGAAACCTTTCGCCACCAATCATGCCTTATAGATGTGAACATTTCCATCAACGTCTATCTTTTTCTTGAAAATCCATTTACACTCAATAGTTTTTACACCATCGGGTGGATCAACCAAGTTCCAAACTTGGTTAACTTGCATGGACTCCAACTCAGATCTGATGGCTCCAAGCCATTTCACAAAGTCTGGTCCCATCACTGCTTCTGCATAGGTCTTGGGCTCATCGTTGTCCAACAACATGTCGCGATGCCCAATGGTCAAGAACATGTACCTCTTTGGCACATGGACTACTCTCCCAGACCTTCATGGGGTTGGTGTATCCATAATAGGGTTTGCGACGTCTTGCGCCTCCTGCTCTAGTTCAGTGGGATCTGGAACACTTTCTAGTGGCTCTCGAACATCTTCGAGATGCACAGTCCTCCCACTAACTCCTTTTGAGAGAAACTCTTTCTCAAGGAAAACACAATTTCGAGCGACAAACACTTTGCCCTCTTCTCTATTATAGAAATAGTATCATTTGGTTTCCCTAGAATACCCCACAAAGAAGCACTTTTCAGACTTAGGACTGAGCTTGTCAGACATCATACGTTTGACATACGCCTCACATCCCTAAATCTTTAGAAAAGACAAACTGGGACGCCTCCCAGACCACATCTCATATGGCGTCTTCTCTACTGACTTAGATGGAACTCTATTAATCGTGAAAGTTGTTGTTTCTAGAGCGTGACCCTAAAAGGATAATAGAAGACCGGTGTGACTCATCATGGACCACACCATGTCCAACAAAGTGTGGTTTCTCAGTTGTGGAACAATTCCACACCGCTTCAGATGATCACTAAACTCATGGCTCAAATATTCACCCCCACGATCCTATCGTAGAAATTTAATTGTCTTGCCCGTGTGATTTTATATATCATTCTAGAACTCCTTGAACTTTTCAAAGGATTCCCACTTATGCCTCATGAAGTAGACATAGCCATATCTACTAAATCGCTAGTAAAAGTGACAAAGTACTGAAATCCTTTCCTAGCCGTGTGACTCATTGGACCACACACATCAGTATGTACTATGGACAATAGCTCACTCGCCCTCTCACTCTGTCCAGTGAAAGGCGTCTTTGTCATTTTGCCAAGTAAGCAAGACTCGCATGTGTCATATGATTCAAAATCAAATGACTCCAAAAGTCCATGACTATAGAGCTTCTGTACACAATTCTCATTTATATGACCCAAACGACAATGCCAAACGTAGGTGGGATTCAAATCATTGAGTCATTGTTTCTTAGTACTAATGTTATAAACATGTGCATCGTAAAGAATCAAAATATACAATCCATTCACTAATGGACAAACACCATAGAGCATGCCATTCGAAAATATTGAACAACTCTTGTTCTTTATTACGAATTCAAAACAATCTTCCTCTAAACATGAAGAAGAGATAATGTTTCTGCCTAAGGCAGGAATGAAATAACAATTATTTAACTCCAAAACTAATCCTGACGGTAGCGATAGTGAATAAACGTCGACGGCCAATGCTACAACATTTGCACCATTCCTGATGTGGATATCCAGCTCGCCACTTGCACACTTTCTTACTTTACTCAGCCCCTGCAATGATTTGCAAGTATGAATCATCGATCCAGTATCAAATACTCATGAATCATTTAGACGAGTAGCAAGATTAATTTCAATAACATTAATACTAGAAGCGGCAATTGCGCTTCCAATGCTCAGGCTTGTGGCAATGGTGGCACACATCAGAGTTGGCAGGACCAGACCTAGACTTTCCTGTCAGTTTAGACTTCGCACTAGAGTTCACATCTGTAGTCTTAGCCTATTTCCTCCTCTTTTTGCCCTCATTCTGAACAACCATCACATGGTTTGGAGTCTTCCTGATACTCTCCTCAGCATATTTTAGCATCCCATTCAACTCAGCTAGTGTCTTCTCCAGTCCAACCATGTTATAATTCAAGATGAACGGCTCAAAGCTCAGTGGGAGCGACTGGAGAATGACATCGATAGCGAGGTATGGATCCAGTGGAGTGCCCACTCTCTCTAGAGTCTCTACGCAACTGTTAATAGCAAAAAATGCACGTATTCGTGTCAACAGCAACCAATCATCTTGACCACGTGAGGGATCACTGGGCACCCTTCAGCCAGCCTACTACCAAACAAGCATTTAGACACATTGTGCATTTCTACCCTTGCTTGGTCCTGAAACATGCCCTTAAGACCTACGATCATATCATAAGCATCACGTTCCTCATATTGTTTTTGAAACTGAGAGGACATGTATGCAAGCATCAGGCAGCTGACATCCACGGAATCACTAGCATGCTTCTCATAATCACACTTATCTACTGTAGAAGCATCCTCTCCTGGTTCATCAGGGTGAGGTTACTCTAGAACATAATCCTTTTTCTCTTACTTGAGAACAATTATCAAGTTTCGATACCAATCCAGAAAGTTTGTTCCAGACAATTTATCTCGTTTAAGAATAGATCGCAAATTAAAAACTAGAGTGCACTTAACAGTAGATGTAGTAGGTGCCATGATCTACAAAAGATTAAATGTTAGGTTTAGCACTATGCAATGTTTATCTTCTATCCAATAAAAGATGTTCCACTATCTAAACCAGTCACTTTCCCTCTCATGACTAATAGTGGCGCAAGATCCGTGGTCACGTTATCTCCTAGTGAGCTTTGACATCACTTCTAGAAGCTAGTTGACATAGGTAAGCAACTCTTTACTAATCACATCGTATGTGACTCTTGTCGTTGGAGAAGCATACAATGCTCCATCCCAAATCCTATGCTCCAAGGCCCAAAACCGTTTTGACAGCCTTGTCAAGTGAACCAACACTATGCGTGCAGAAGTCCGACTTCCGCCCTAACTAGTCGAGACAAAAGATAGCACCCTGCTTTGACAGACCCACTATCGATGAGCACAAACCTTGGTGGGTGCATCTATTGGGAAGAGCATTAACACTTAATTTTCTAAGGGAAAACTATTCTAGCATCGTAACGTCCCTAGCGCACACGAAACATGAAAGAATGGAATAACAGGAACATAAGAAAACATCACAGGCAATCATATTAACTATGACATAGCATGGCCTTCTTCACATGGTGATCTCCATCTCCATGGATCCCATCATTGAGTGCGTGCTCCCAGCCTCCATGAAGAGTACTAGTCCATCTCACATAGGCTATACTAATTATATGGGCCGAAGCACCGCGGAAATGACATGCAAGCCGTAATAAATTTTACATCAGCCCTGGGTTGTAAATAACCATGACACGCAGGCCATATTTAATTTACATTCATTCCATGCATATCATACATAACATATATCCAAGGCCTTGCCAGTCACGTCATTCTCTGCAAAACAAAGTTAGGCGAGCAATCTACAAGTGACTGGATTCTGGATCTGAAAAACCCAGGTCAATAGGCTCGGTTTTTCAAAATCGCGCGGGTCAGAACTTCCGATTTGGCATCGAAACTTCCAATCCATTGGAACTTCCGATCAATATCAGAATCCCGCATCGCAACAATTGCCTTTTGTATCAAGTCATTATTCGATATCGGAACATCTGATCACTATCGGAACTTCTAATCTGCCGCAGACAAAAACAGATCTAATCTATTTTTCCACCATGTATCTCCATACATGAGGGATCCCGATCGAACACTACGCCTGTAGGCTTTGATACCACTGTTTGGGAATAGGGGAGCTACGCTACCCGGTAAATTCAAAATTTTACGCCCTAGCCCAAGACTCATGCGCGTGCGAGATCATGGATCGGTAACTTCTAGCACGAGATGCGCTAGGTGCAGCGGAAGAAGATGTTGGAGCAGCGCGTAAAGCCTCTCCTCGCTTTGTCCTTGCCATCCTTCGCCGATCCGATCGATGAAGACAACGTAGTCGTTCACATGTAGATGTTCACGAGCATCGCTATTGGAACAACGCCTCCACGGAGTCCACACGTACAGGGATGAAGTACCTCCCACGGCAGCGTGCTAGCACTGCACGTGAGAGACGGGGATCCTTGACCTCAATGTTTGAGAACTCTTTGGTGGCTAGGTATAATCTACGCTTATTGCTTGTCCCAAGACGTCCTCCTCCTCTCTTTACATAGGGCTAAGAGACTCTGGGTCATGCTCATCTCGAAACCCTAAAAACAGTAACAGATCCAATCTATTTGCCCACGTCAGAACTTTTGATGCAGGATCGGAACTTTTGACAGGGATTTTAGGTCTCCTAATATAGTACGACACACCTCGGAACTTCCGATACCATATCGGAACTTCTGATCAGTACAAAGTTACCTGATTCTGAATCGGAATTTCTAGCTCGTTGGAACTTCTGATACCATATCAGAACTTCCAAAGCAATATTTGCTCTCTGTATCGAGACCAAAAAATAACCGGAACTTCCGATACCTACTATCAGAACATCCGATCCACGAAATTTTCTTGGGCATATCCTTTAGAAGGGTTTTGGCTACTAGCGATAAATTTGAAAATGCGTTGCGAAGGCATCTGAAAGGACGTGATGAAAGAGGGTGATGATGACCGATAATTTTGAAGCATCAGTTACCCCTTTGATGCTCTGAAACTGGGGGGCATGTGTTGACGCTAAGATTTGGTAAAGCCCAGGCCCACTACAAATGTCGCACGGTCAACAAACGTCAAAGAGGCCCGGTCAAAGATGATCAAATAAGCCCGTCCATGTTATTACAATATGACCGGACATGCAGGAGCCGATGAAGGAGAGAGAAAATAAAGATGATCCAAAATCAGTTACAATGTGGATTGCTTGGACGGCAAGTCTCCGTACTATAAATATGTACCTAATTGGCTAGGTTAAACAACACAACTCTACAAACAACTACTCCTCGGCGCATCACCACCCTTGGCTTCCCAAGGTTAATCCCGGCAGGATTCTACACTCGGAGGTGGGCAGCATCATTTTGATCTCCAGCGAAGAGGTGAGTCCCGCCACCTCGACGATCATATCGGCTATGTCAGTGTTCTTTAAGGCTGCATCGTATCGACCTCATGAAAACATCGGCTGAGTCAATGTGGTCACCGGTTTATCTCGGTGTATTGGCTAGGTCTAAGGCTGCATCAGATTGATCTCTTAGATTGATGTGATTTAGGTACCATAGTTTGAGGCTTCATCGGTTAGGTCTAACATCTCTTTCTATTGTATCTACTTCATGTCGTATATTGTTCATTTAAATAAAACATGTCCAATACTTTGAAGTATTGTTAAGTTCATCGTGACTAGCTATTGTCTTGGTTAGGTCCAATCTTTTATTATGATGATTTTGATAATACTGATATGTTATCTAGCGCATTTTATTTATTTATATCGGAGTACAAGCCGATATGTTATCCTTAATTCCATGATCTATTTCATGCGTGCTCAGGAGATACCCATCGTCCCTCGCCCATGATTATCTCGTCTTATCGGTTGATGGCGTATTCGACCCAATCATCTTGTAGTGGTCATCGGACTTATGGCCGATCGACATATTCATTCACGATTATTTTATCCTCACCATAGTCATCGGCTTGGCAGCTGATCGGCTTTGCTACTAACGTTATTGATTTTTTTTGACTCCTTATCAGTTGCAGGGTCAAACTGATTGCACGCTCAGAACCTTCTTTTCTCATATTATAGGACCTGCACTGGAGTTAAGCAGATCTCACAGGCCACGCGTGTGTCCAAAAACTACACCAACACGCTTTTTGGCACTCCCGGTGGGACCTCCTTTCAGATCACTCATCCATGGCAGGCAAAATCAACGACAACAACATCATCCTGGTCACCATGGATGCTCTAACCGATGAATAGAGGACGGAGGTACTGGACCATGTGGAGAACTATAAGAAATTGTGCCTCGACACCTTCGGCATGACCCGATATGGCCCCGTCTAGAGGGTTGAATTGCCGAGACCGGCTGCAGCCGACGAGATCCCTCTACGGGCCGAAAGTTCACGAGACACTTTTTAGAAATAAATCGACAATGCTCTGCACCACGCCCTCTTCAATCAGTCTGAGGTACTGGTTAATATCTTGCACGGGCTGATCAAGAAGACCGTTGATGGGGAAATCACTCAAGAGTCGGCGCAAGGTCCGACATACCTTTTGACCAACCTACACACTCACTGCAAAACCCTCAGTACAATCGGCCAGTGCTAACACCACAAGGGCTGATGAGCCAGGATTTGTCGAACACTTTGTTCGGCCGGGAAACTGACGTGATGGCTCCTTTACCTATGCCTACACTCCAACGGGTGGGTAGATAGGATCCGTCCCAAAACACGCACCCTTTTAGTAGGGGTATGCCAGAACTCCAGCCTTTGGTTGCCCTGTCAGGGCTGATCAGGCAAGAGATACCCCAGTCCATATACGAGATCACACTCATTTTCTCTAGCTCATCAGGTGTCGCAACACACTGAGTCTTACTAAGAGAAATACCATGTGACATTGGTAGAAATCCCTTCTTGGAATTCTCCATTTTGAACCATTTCAAAACCTTGCCAAAGTACATACTCTTTCTTAATACAATTAGTCGTTTTAATCTATCATTATAGATATTTATGCCCAAATTGTATGTTGGCTCTCCAAGGTCTTTCATCGAAAAACTATTTTTCAATGAAGTCTTGACAGCATTCTACAAAGGAATGTCATTTCCGATCAACAATATGTCATCCACATATAAGACCAGAAATACAAGTGAGCTCCCACAAGCCTTCTTGTAAACACAAGGCTCTTCTTCATTCTTGATGAAACCAAACCCTTTGACTACCTCATCAAAATGAGGATTCCAACTCCGAGAAGCTTGCTTCAGCCCATAAATAGACTTCTGCAACTTACAAACTTTCCTATCATTTTCTAGATTGTCAAGACATTCAGGTTGTATCATGTACACATCCTCACTTAGGTTTACATTCAGGAAAGTTGTATTGACATCCATTTGCCATATCTCATAATCATAAAATGCGGCAATTGCTAGGATGATCCGAATAGACTTAAGCATTATGACGGGCAAAAACGTTTCATCATAATCAACACCTTGAATTTGTTTAAACCTTTCGCCAACAATCGTGATTTATAGATGTGAACATTTCCATCAACGTCTATCTTTTTCATGAAGATCAATCTACACTCAATAGTTTTTGCACCATTGGGTGGATCGACCAAGTTCCAAACTTGGTTCTCACGTATGGACTCCAATTTTTTCTGGATCGGAACTTCTGAACCGAAATCATAAATTCTGATCTGACTCCTCTGTGGAAAATTTTGTCTGGCATCGGAATTTCCAATCAACCATCAGAACTTTCGATCTGACAAGCATTGAAACTTCCTATCAAGCATTGGAACTTCTGAAAATTCTGCAAATAGAAATAGATCTAATCTGTTTTAATTCGGGTCTGATGGCTCCAAGCCATTTCTCAGAGTCTTGTCCCATCACTGCTTCCACATAGGTCTTGGGCATGTCATTGTCCAACAACATGTCACGCTGCCTAGTGGTCAAAACTTGAACCGCTCCGGCGCGTGACTCAACCTCCTCGATATGCACCGTTTTCCCACTAACCCCTTTTGAAAGAAACTATTTCTCAAGGAATACCCCATTCTGAGCGACAAACATTTTGCCCTCTTCTCTATTATAGAAACAGTATCCTTTGGCTTCCCTAGGATACCCCCACAAAGAAGCACTTGTCAGATTTAGGAGTGAGGTTGTCAGACGTCAAATGTTTGACATACGGCTCACAACCCCAAATCTTTAGAAAAGACAAAGTGGGATGCCTCCCAGACCACATCTCATATGGCGTCTTCTCTACTGACTTAGATGGAACACTATTTATCGTGAAATTGATAGTTTCTAGAGCGAGACCCCGAAAGGATAATAGAAGATCAACATGAATCATCATAGACTGAACAGTGTCCAACAAGGTACGATTTCTCCGCTCGGACACTCTCCATTCCACTTGGGCGTGTCGGGTGGAGTCAGATGTGGAACAATTCCACACTGCTTTAAATGATCACTAAACTTGTAGCTCAAATATTCGCCTCCATGATCAGATCGTAGAAATTTAATTGTCTTGCTCATATGATTTTGTACCTTATTTTGGAACTCCTTAAACTTTTTGAAGGACTCCCACTTATGCCGCATCAAGTAGACATAACCATATCTACTAAAGTCGTCGGTAAAAGTGATGAAGTACTGAAAACCACCTCTTGCGACAAGGCTCGTTGGTCTACACACATCATTATGTAATATGGCCAATAGCTCACTCGCCTTCTCACTTTGTCTAGTGAATGGCATCTTTGTTATTTTGCCAAGTAAGCAAGACTCACATTTATCATATGATTCAAAATCAAATGACTCCAAAAGTCCTTCACTATGGAGCTTCTGCACACGTTTCTCGTTAATATGACCCAAATGACAATGCCAGACGTAGGTAGGATTCAAATCATTGAGTCGTTATTTCTTGGTACTAATGTTATAAATGCGTGCATCTTCAAGACTCATAATATATAATCCATTCACCAATGGACAAACACCATAGAGCATACCATTCAAGAATATCGAACAACATTTGTTTTTTATCACGAACTCATAACCTTCTTCCTCTAAACATGAAGAAGAGATAATGTTTAAACCAATCAATAAAAATTGCTCAAAAAAGAATCGATCGCAAAAATAAAGTGTTCTTAACAAACGGTGCCATACTCTACAAAGATTAAATGCAAGGTTCAACACTATGCAATGTTTATCTTCTATCCAATAAAAGATGTTTCACTATTTTTAAAAACAGTCACTTTCCCTCTAATGACTAATAGTGACGCAAGATCCATATTCATTCTAACTCCTAGTGAGCTTTGGCATCACTGCTAGAAGCTACGTGACTTCGGAGGCGACGGACGGTTCGTAGTGAGTGAATCTAGGTCAAGCGGGAGGCTTGATGCCAGGTGAGCGGGGAGCTCGATCACGAAGGCTACGTGGGGTCGAGGTCGGTCCTCGGGTCAAGGTGCGCCAGGTGAAGGCAAAGAGTGTGGAGTGTGGATCTAGCTGAAGGTACCCCAAGATGAAGTCCTCAGAGGCGAGGCACTTCGAAGGGTACTCCGAATGGAGTGACTTCAGAGTATGATGGATAAAGTCCTCAGCAATGAGGCAAGGTGTTCGAAGTGTGCTACGGATGGAGGCACTTGAAGGTTCACCCGACGGAGGTCTCAGAAGTCGAGGTGCATCGAAGGCATGGTCCGGGTGAGGTTCGACGAGGAGTGTGCTCAGGGAGAGACACTGCGACGTACTCATGGAATGCTTCATGCAGAGGCCTTGGACGAAGGAGGGACTTCGAAGGGTGGTACTCCAAAGGTAGGGCTTCGTAGTGTGGCCGACTTGAGGTGCTTCGGCCATGCATGGCTTCAGTACACGGACTGACGGAGTTCAAGCTGGGAGTAGTTGCGAAGCCATGGTGATCCACTCCGGAGGTGATGGTGCGAAGGCTCAAGAGCTTTGACGGCTTCAGCACAAAACCGTCACTGTATCGAAGGCTGACTTCGGTGAAGCGAAGGCCATCTGGCTCAAGGCTTCTCACTGAAGCTACCGCACCCCTCACGTGCGAAGGGGGGCTTCAGAAGACTCCAAAACTACAAAGGCTGATCATGTCTGCTCTGCAAAAGCTGATGTTGTCTCCTCTGCGAAGCTGACAAAAGAAGCCTCCAAATAAAGTAGACTACCATCTGTACCCCCCTTGTCTGAGAGAGACAAAAAATAGTGTAAACCCAAGGGGTAAAGTAGTCTATTCACAGGGCTGAATAGTGCCTATAAATAGTAAAGGCTGGCTAGGCAACAGTAAGACTTTGAGCAGCCATTTTAGAACTCTTATGCTAACCGCCACAATCCTTTTTTTAGTCTGTGAGTTCATTTTGTGTTCCCTGTTCAAGCAATGAAACTTTGATTCAATTTTCCTTTTACTGCTTGAACTTGTATGCTGGCTTTGCACTACATGTTTTGATTTCTTTGTGCTCCAATTCTTCCTGGTTTGAGTTTGTGCACTGGGGTGTTTTTGGAGGAGTGTCTGAGAAGTCTATGTGTGCGAAGTGTGTATTTTTCAGTGTGAGTTCGCTCTGTGTAAACTGGAGTCTAGTCCTTTGATTACTAGCGAAGCACTATGCGTGGCTAAGATCGAAGTCTATTCTCTTCCCTTGTTGAAGTCCTCAACGTTGTTTGTTCTGTGCGAGTTTAGATCTTCGGAATACGAAGCCTAGTACCAGTTGCTAGTGCACAGTATCTGGTCGAAGTCCTCATAGGGAAGTCATCTCTTGCGAAGGGTGAAGTGCAAAGTCTACTCGAAGGCACCTAGTGTCTGGAGCCTGCACTGACTTAGCAGAGTTGAGTTTGTGGTTTTGTGGGTGGAGCGAAGTCTTCTTGACTTCGAACTTTTGCTCTTTGCGAAGGCTGGTCTCGGAGCTGTGAAATATCTCCAAACAAGACCTCCGAAGGGTGTCTTCGAAGCTTGTTCTGCAGGAGACCATTTTCAAATAGTAGTCTATTTTTAGCCTGAAATTTTAAAAGCTCCCATTCACCCCCCCCCCCTTCTGGTCGCCGTGTCTGATCCAACAATTGGTATCAGAGTGAGTTAAGATCACTAGTTGACCTTAACCAGTTTTGTGATCTTCTGGCGACATGGACAGAGTTAGTAAAATACCTCTGTTCGATGGGACTGATTTTGCATACTGGAAGGTGCGCATGGAGGCTTACTTGCTAAGCCAAGGAAATGCAATTTGGGAGATTGTGGACTCACAATACTCCATCCCTGAAACCCGCACCTCTCAAAAAGAAAAGGATCAGAATAATTCTAACTCAAAAGCTAGAAACATAATGTTCATTGGTTTGAGTAGGAGTGAGTTTGATAGGGTTCAGCACTTTAGGACAGCTAGGGAGATTTGGACTACACTCACTATTCTTCATGAGGGCTCTACACAGATTAAGGCTAGGCACCAAAACACGTACAATCAACAGTATCAGCTGTTTGTGCAAGCGCCTGGTGAATCTATAGATACCATGTTTTCTCGCTTTAATGCAATAGTGAGTAACTTGCGGTCCAATGGGACGCTTTCCTACAATTATCATGATAGGGCTATCAAGATTCTCTATGCTCTTGATCGTAGCATATGGGAAGTGAAAATATCTAGCATTGAGGAGTGTACAGGATATGACACATTGACCTGTGATGAGCTCTTCAGCAAGCTGAAGTCCACAGAGATTGCCAAGGCATCTCTTGCAGGGCACAGAAACTCTTTGCCACAGCGATTGGCACTAGGGTCAGGCTCTAGCCATTGCACCACTTCAGAACCAAGCTCATATGGCACTTGTGTTCTAGCAGGTGGGTTTGCTTTGTCCTCTTTGATCTCCGTCACTAAGGAGCAGGTGGATACTCTGGATGATGAAGAGCTTGCTCTCATTGCTAGAAGATTCACATGTTTTCATCATGAGAGACGGGATCAGAGGAGAAGTGGATTTAGTGGTTGTTTTGAGTGTGGTGACACTTCTCACATAAAGGCCAACTGTCCTAAGCTCAAGAAGAGAGATGAGAGTGAGCGCCCCAAATACCACAAAAAGGAGAGGAAACCCTTTGTGAAGGGCAAGCGTGGCAAGGTGGCTAAGAGGGTAGCCAAAGCCGCTTCCAGAGCATTTGTTGCTACTCTCAGCAATATCGACACTTCCTCAACTGAGTAGTCGAGCTCTAATGAGGAGGAGGAGTCCCCAAGAAAGGAGAAGAAGAAGGACAAGAAGGGACGAGATTTCACCGGCCTTTGCTTCATGGCCGACAACGATCACAACGGCGATGAGCTTGACTCATCTGAGGTACCTCTATCCTATGACCAACTTTCAATTAAGATAGAAAAACTAAATGAAGTAGTTCTAGGTCAGGATAGATTGCGTATGCAAGCCTCTAGAGATAGAAAAGACCTTAGACTTAGGCTAAAATCTGTTTCCACTGATTATGCCATGCTTAAGTCTAGGGTTAATGATGTTGAATGTGAATCTTGCACTGTTGTCATGGGTGAGCTTGCTCAGTTGTGTTCTGTGCATGCTCAAACTCTTTCTGAGCTTGAGACTGCACAAAAGCAGTTTTTGATGGCTGATTCTAGTCCTCATGATGTAAATGACTGCATGAACTGTTCATTATTATGTGAGAGCATTGATTTACGTGATAAGCATGTTCAGGATTTAGAGGCTAGATTGGAGAGGGCCAGTAGTTCTAAGGATGTGCAACCTGTGTGTGACACTTGCATAACCCTCAAGGACCAGCTAAGCACTGTTAGACAGCAAGCTGAACACCTCATATCTGAAAATGAATACCTTCTTTCTGTGGTTAACAAATGCACTAAAGGAAAGGGTAGGATGGACTTGCTCTTGGCAAAGACCAAGATGTGTGCTGACAGGGCAGGGTTAGCTCTGGGTTTGGGTTTTGAGAGGATTCCTTCAAACAGTGAGAACAAAACTGTTTTTACCTCACTCACTACCTTAGAGAAAGAAAGAGCCCAGTTAGACACTTCTTCAGCCAAAAAGTGAGAAACCAAGGGTTGGTTTGGGAGTCTGTGATGAGTGATTGACAGATTTTATCCTCTGATTTGAAGGGGTCCCTTCGAAGGGGTTCGAAGGCTGTTTCACCAAAGGGTTCGGTGGGCTCTGGTTTCTGCAGCTCTTGCAGCAGAGTGTGCCTATCGGAGGGCTCCGACAATACACGATGACCGGGTTGTACCGAAGGGTTTGGTACTTTGGGCGGTACACCGGAGTGTGTATCGAAGGTTGTTTACCCGAAGAGGTCTCCGGGGTACTGGATACACTTGTCTGTCTATCGGTG
Organism: Zizania palustris; assembly: GCA_019279435.1. Taxonomy (NCBI): domain Eukaryota; kingdom Viridiplantae; phylum Streptophyta; class Magnoliopsida; order Poales; family Poaceae; genus Zizania; species Zizania palustris. The sequence goes on along the minus strand of JAAALK010000085.1, from coordinate 28,734,864 downwards.
GTGCGCAGGTGACTTCGGAGGTGACGAACGGTTCGTAGCAGGTGAACCTGGGTCAAGCGGGAGGCTTGATGCCAGGGGAGTAGAGAGCTCCATCACGAAGGCTGCGAAGGGGTCGAGGTGCGCTAGGAGAAGGCAGTAAGTGCGGAGTGTTGCTCCGGGTGAAGGTACTCTGAGATGAAGTCCTCGGAGGCGAGGAACTTCGAAGGGTACTCCGAATGGAGTGACTTCGGAGTATGGTGGAGCAAGTCCTCAGCAATGAGGCAAGGCGTTCGAAGTGTGCTCCGTAGTGAGGCTGGCTTCGGAGTGAAGCTAACTCCGGAGTGAGGCTAGCTCCGGAGTGAGGCTGACTTGAGGTACTTCGGCCATGCATGGCTTCGGTACACGGACTGATGGAGTTTGAGCTAGGAGAAGCTGCGAAACATCGTGGTCCACTCCGAAGGTGTTGGTGCGAAGGCCCAAGGGCTTTGATGGCTTCGGCTCAAAATCGTCACTGTATCGAAGGCTAACTTCGGTGAAGCGAAGTCCGTCAGGCTCAAGGCTTCTCACCGAAGCTACCGCACCCCTCGCGTGCGAAGGGGGGCTTTAGAAGGGTCCAAAACTGCAAAGGCTGACAGCGTCTGCTCTACAAAAGCTAGTGTTGTCCCCTCTGTGAAGCTGACAAAAGAAGCCTCCAAATAAAGTAGACTACCAGTTCTACCCTCCTGTTCTGATGAGACAAAACCGGTGTAAACCCTAGGGGTAAAGTAGTCTATTCACAGGGCTAAATAGTGCCTATAAATAGTGGAGGCTGGCTAGGTCACATCAACACTTTGAGCAGCCATTGTAGAACTCCTATGCTAGCCGCCACACTCTCTGTATTCATCCTGTGAGTTCATTTTGTGTTCCCTGTTCAAGCAATGAAGTTTTGATTTTGTTCTTCTTTCACTGCTTTAACTTGTACTGTGTGTTGCACTGCATGCTTTGATTTCTCTGGGCACCATCTTCTTGTGAGTTTTCTGGAGAGGTGTGTGAGAAGTCTGTCTGGGTGAAGTGTGTTTTTCAGTGTCTGTTCGCTCTGTGTAAACTGGAGGCTAGACCTCTCTGATTACTAGTGAAGCATTGTTCGAAGCCCATTTTCTTCCCTTGTCGAAGTCCTCGGCGAAGTGTGTTCAGTGTGCGTTTAGACCTCCGAAGTGTGAATCCTAGTACCAGTTGTTATCACTGAGTATTTGGTCGAAGTCCTCAGAGGGAAGTCTGCTCTTGCGAAGGGTGAAGTGTGAAGCCTGCTCGAAGGCACCCAGTGTGCTGAGCCTGCACTGACTTAGCAGAGCTGATCGAAGTCCTTAGAGTGAAGTCCGCTCTTGCGAAGGGTGAAGTGCGAAGCCTGCTCGAAGGCACCCTGTGTGCGGAGCCTGCACTAACTTAGCAGAGCTGAATTTTCGGGGTTGTGGGTGGAGCTAAGTCTTCTTGGCTTCGAACTTTTGCTCCTTGTGAAACCTGTGTTTGGAGCTGTAAAATACCTCTGAATCAGAACTTCGAAGGGTGTGTTCGAAGCCTGTTCCGCAGAAGACAGAATTAAAACAGAAGGCTATTTTTAGTCTAAAATTTTAAAAGCTCCCATTCACCCCCCTCTGGTCGCCGTTTCCGGTCCAACAAAAAGCCTACCCAAACTCCAAAGAAAACCACTCCTCCTGCCAAGAAAACTCCACTCAAGAAAAACCCTCAGCAGAAGCCCAAGGAGTATGTAAGGATTGCTCCTATGATCCATGAGAGTGCCCCTAGGAGAGTGTTTCATTGTTCCTATTGTCAGCGGGTGGGTCATTTGGTTGGATTCTGTTTTCGTCGCATCAAGGATGAGAAACGCTCTCAGGCAATGAGTTTCTAGGACATGCATTACCCATCTCTAGGTATGCATGAGCCTGAGTTTTACTCACGTCCTGTTTTCGAGGCTCCCCGTGCTACCCGAAGAGGTTTTGCCCCTCGAGGTGTTCACCATGTTCCATATGGTGGTAGACCTCACATGAGTAGCTTTGTGCCTCAGTAGGTTGGGAGACCTCATCATACATTTGTGTCACATCATGTAGGTAGACCTCGCACTTTGAATCATTCTGTTTTTCCTGTGCATAGACAGTCTACTTTCACTATGCCTACTGCTCGTATCACTCAGTGTTTGATACCTTGTCATGCTTTCACTCACCCTAGCACTGAGTGATCGAGATTCTCTTAGCGTATGTAGGCACCAGATCAAGGCTTGGAGGGCACGTGGATCATGGACTCCAGTTGTTCGCGCCATATGACCGGAGATGCAACATGGTTCTCCAGCCTCACCACAACCAAGCAAAAAGAACATATCACCTTCGGTAACAATCAAAGGAGTAGAGTGAAAGGTAAAGGTGTGGTAAGAATCAACTCAAATTTCACTCTCAAAGATGTTACTTTGTTTCAAAATTTGGCATACAATTTGCTTTCTTTATCTCAGTTGCTTGATGAGGGCTTCGAAGTGTGATTCCATCGCGATACTTCGCAAGTACTCAATTTTGAAGGTGACGTAGTCTGTAAGATCTTTAGAGTTCGAAGAATTTTTGGAGCTAATTTTTCTGGGTCATCTAGTTCTTCTCACTGTCTTGTTGCACATTCGACCTCTGAGCTTTGGAAGTGGCATAGGAGACTAGGGTATATGAGCTTTGAGTTGCTCGCCCTAGGTCTGATCCGAGGATTGCCCAAGCTCAAGTTTGAGAAGAATTTGGTTTGTGCTCAATGTCAACATGGAAAAATGATTGCCGCTTCGCACTCGCCAGTCACCATGGTGATGACTGGACAACCCGGAGAACTTCTCCACATGGACACTGTAGGTCCTTCTCGGGTTAGTTCATTAGGCGGCAAGTGGTATGTGTTAGTCATTGTCGATGATTTCTCTCGCTAGTCTTGGATCTTCTTTCTTGCCAGCAAGGATGAAGTGTTTTCACACTTTTGGAGCTTGGCTTTGAGACTTTTCACTGAACTCTCTAGTGCATTGAGATTCATTCGAAGTGATAATGGCACTGAGTTCAAGAACAGTCTCTTTGTTGCCTTTTGCATGGAGCATGGCATAGAACATCAATTCTCTGCTCCGTGGGTTCCTCAACAGAACGGTGTTGTTGAGAGAAATAACCGCACTTTGGTTGAGATGGCTAGGACGATGCTCGATGAGCACAGGACTCCTAGAAAATTCTGGGCTAAGGCCATGAACACAGCATGTTACATCTCAAACCGAATCTTCTTGCGCTCAATTTTGAACTTAACTTCTTATGAACTGCGTTTTGGGAGACAGCCCAAAGTTACTCATCTTTGAGTTTTTGGTTGGCGATGCTTTATCCTAAAACGTGGAAATTTGGATAAATTTGAGTCACGCTCCTCTGACGCGATATTTTTAGGATACGTTACTCATGGTCATTCTTATCGTGTTTTCAATTTGGAAACTAAAACTATCATCGAGTCATGTGATGTGACTTTTGATGAATCAACCCTCTCTGTTAGTTCCACTGTTGAATAGGCAAATGAACACGACATGGAGCAGACCATCTTCGAAGATGAAGATCCCGGAGATTTTGAGGATGAACCTCTACTACCCTCGACATCGACCCCCGAAGCCATCCCCGCTTCGACCACTTTGGCGCAAGGTCCCAAAGCAACTACCTATACATAGGTAATCTTGGACCACTCCAACGCACAAGTTGAGGGGGAGACTGCATCCCGCCGAGAGGCTCCAAACCATATTCAAAGGATGCATCCTCCCGAACAGATCATTGGTGAGCTTGATCAGAGGGTAACATGTTCTCATGCTTATTTCATTGATTCCGCTTTTGTGGCTTCTTTCGAGCCCTTAGATGTTAGTCATGCACTTTCTGATTCTAGTTGGATCAATGCCATGCATGAAGAACTTGAAAATTTTGAGAGAAACCAAGTCCGGACTTTAGTTGATCCTCCACCAAATGTTCATTTTATTGGAACTAAATGGATTTTCAAAAACAAACAAGGGTAGTATGGGTTTGTGGTTAGAAACAAAGCTAGACTTGTGGCTTGGGGTTATTCTCAATTAGAAGGGATTTATTTTACTAAGACTTTTGCATATGTTGCACGTCTAGAGGCCATTAGGATTTTGCTTGCCTTTGCGACATCCCGAGGATTCAAACTCTATCAAATGGATGTCAAAAGTGCATTTCTTAATGGCTTCATAGACGAAGATGTTTATGTAAAACAACCCCCTGGATTTGAAAACCCCAAACACCCACATAAAGTCCTTAAATTTCATAAGGCTCTTTATGGACTCGAGAAGGCCCCTCGGGCATGGTATGATAGACTTAAGTCTTTTCTGCTTGAGCGAGGGTATTTGATGGGATCTGTGGATAAAACCCTGTTCACTCTCAAGCATGGCAAAGATTTCCTCCTAGTTCAAATTTATGTGGATGATATCATATTTGGTGGCTCTTCTCATGCTTTGGTTGCCAAGTTTGCAGATGCCATGAGCAGGGAGTTCGAAATGTCCATGATGGGTGAACTCACATTTTTCCTTGGTTTGCAAATCAAGCAAAGAAAACAAGGTACCTTCATTCACCATACGAAGTATACCAAGGACCTGCTCAAGAAGATCGACATGGCTGATGTGAAGCCCCTCGCTACTCCGATGGCTACTTCAATGGCATTGGATCCCGACGAGGATGGAAAAGTTGTGGATCAGAAGGAGTTTCAGAGTATGATCGGCTCACTCCTCTACTTGACGCCTACGAGACCGGACATAAACTTTGATGTGTGTCTGTGGGCTCGATTTTAGGCATTGCCACGTGCTTCACACCAACAAGCGGTAAAGCGCATCCTCAGGTATCTTAAGCATACCCTTGAATTTGGCATTTGGTATTCTGCATCTTCCTCTTTGTGTATTCGAGGTTATTCCGATGCAGATTTTGTTGGGTGTAGGATTGATAGGAAAAGTCCCTCCGGTACTTGTAATTTTTTGGGTACTTCGCTGGTTTGCTGGTCTTCCCGCAAACAGTCTAGTGTTGCACAATCAACGGCTGAGGCCGAATATGTTGTTGCAGCTAGTTGTTGCTCTCAGATTTTGTGGATGGTTTCCACTTTGCAGGATTTTGGGTTAGATTATAAGAGTGTTCCACATTTCTGTGATAACACTAGTGCTATTTGTATTGCAAACAACCCGGTTTAGCATTCTAGAACCAAACATATTGATGTGCGATATCATTTTCTCAGTGATCACAATGAGAAGGGTGATATTGAACTTCAATATGTCAATACTGATGAGGACATCACTTCACATGATACACACATGGAGCCTCCACCTACAATTCAACTACAAGGACCAATCACACGCGCCCGTGCCCGTCGCTTGAACCATGAGGTTAATTCGTTCCTTAGCAACTTTGATTATATTTGTTTGGATGGGATGCTACTGAATACTGGTGATATTTTGTTGCTTAGGAACATGGGAGATGGAATAGGAGAGTTGGAGTTGAAGACGGAGCCGCACGGATGATTTGAAGTCAGGAATTCGCTGGTTCGGACTACATCGACCACCATTCACCAAAATGGGCATAACTTCCTCATACGAAGTCCGATTGGCGCGTTCTTGGACTTTTTGGAAAGCTGAGGAGAAGACGGATCGTTTGCCGTTGGTTTCACCTCATTTGGAGTCTCGAGTCTTCCTGTGTATTTAAAACAGTACTGCGTGACAGAACTAGGCCATGTTGGCCATAATCTGAGTCTGTACATCTTCTAGCCCACAGCCCATGTCTGTTTACCTTCCCCCTGGCCGCCGCCCTATATATTCTCACGCCAGCCACTTCTAGGGTTAGGTTTTGCTTTGTTGCATCTACACTGTTGTGTTTAGATCCCGCCTCTTGCGCCGGACCGATTGGCTGCCGCATTGGCGTTTGTGAAACCTCAACTTATCTTCGTTTGTCTGTGATTTGGCATTCGATTTGTATCCTTCCTGTTCTTGCTTGTGTTCTTGGGTTCGCTTGCAGGAATTAGCCTTCGTGGCGAGGTCAATCGCGTTCTGCGTGGTTGATAACCAACGGAGACAGTGGTGTAACGATTGCAAGGTTTTGATCCGCCGGACCGGAGCCTTGGATCGCCAACGTCGAGATTCTCCACCAACCCAAGTTTATCCCTTACCTAGCGGAAGATCGGGACCACTCCCCCATCAGCTGGTATCAGAGCTCAGATTTCCCGTTAGGTAATTTCGATCTGCTTTTGTTTTACCCAGAGTCCAGAAAACCGCACCAAAAAAAAATTCCCCACCGAGAACCCCTTTGTGCCTTGCGATTTTAATTTCAGTTTTAACTTTGTTGAGTTCGTGTTCTTGGTCGAGTCTTGTTGCTGGTTTAGTCATCCCTCTGTGTCATTTGAGTAGTAGTTGTTCTTGTGTCTCAGAAAAATTTCCCCACCGAAAAACCCCCCCTTCCGCAACCTTTCTTTGTTTTCCACATCCAGTCTTTTTGACCCCTCTTCAGTAAAACAGGCATAACTTTTCGCTCGTTTGGCAGAAAAATCTGAAATTTTTTGAGCGTGTTCCTGACTCAATTTGGAGGGTCCCCTAACCGACAAATGTCGGTTAGCCCTCACCAAAATCGCCAAAAAAATTCGGGAAGATAGAGAAAAAAATTGGACAAAGTTTTTGCTCGCCGGACAGCAAACTTGTTTGAATTTTGTGAGCCACATCCCACCTCAGTTGTAGGTGCAAATTTTTGTGGTTACTCCTCTGGTCATCCTTGTTTCAAAAAAAATAGAGTGAAAAAAAAAAGGAGAAAAAAAAAATAAAAAAAATAGAGAAGCGGGCTGTTAGTTGCTTGTCCGAACTCTTGTCCGAACTCTTGTCCGAACTCTTGTCCGAACTCCTGTCCGAACTCTTGTCCAATCTGAGGCAGTCTTTGGCTGTTTGCTGCTTGTCCGATCTCTTGTCTGAACCTTTGTCCGAACTCTTGTCCGATCCGAACAGCAGCAGAGAAAAAAAAAAGAGAGAAAAAAAAAATTTTGCACATGCCCTTGTCCGATCACTTGTCCGATCTCTTGTCCGATCCCTTGTCCGATCTATAGAGAGCTGATTTGGCCTGTTTTGCTTCCATTTGAGTTTTGGGCACATAGTTTCCCTCTATTGCTTGAATTTTCACCTTGGGAGCACTAAGGTCAGCAACTTTGACGAGTACTTGGGAATACTTATTGAACTTGGTTAACTGTTATTATTATCGCTAATCCTTGCTACTCACTTGCCTTCCAAGCTACACATTTCTCTTGGTCAGGACAGGATCATTTCTTGCAATTGTACACCACCTCCACTTGGTTCATCACCTGTAGGCCGGTGACCTCCCTGCAGCGTGGTAAGAACACTTGCAAGCGTGGGTAAGGTGCTTGACGAATTGCTTCCACCACACATCCAGCACCCCACCTAGCTGTTTTACATAGGATTATTCTTGGTTGTTTTATCTTTTCACTAACATGGCAGATAACAGCGGCACCCCTCCATCTGATTTTAATGACTGTGTCTCACGGCGTGCTCTACTAGAGTCTCAGCGGCAGACCCAACATTCCATCGAACGTCTCGCGCGTACTGTGGCTGACCTAGTGGACCGAATGGCTGCCTTGGAAACACGATTGCCTGCTGCACGAGCCAACGATGAACATGTTGAAGAGGAAGACGATCATATTGAAGATGAAGACGACCTATCCTATGCTGGAAACAATGCCATTGACCCTGACGAGGCTGCACGTCATCGCTTTCAGTTCAACCGTCAAGGTATGGGCAACCGCAACCGCCCTCCACGAGGTAACAATGACAACCACAGGAACAATGATCCCTACTCTAAGGTAAAATTTTCAGTACCTCCTTTTGCTGGCACCTACGATCCAGATGCATATTTAGATTGGGAGATGTCAGTCGAACAAAAATTTAATGCTCATATGGTTCCTGCTATCCACCGCGTGCGTTTAGCTACTAGTGACTTCACTGGATATGCTCTTCTTTGGTGGACTGAAATAGTTCAGGTTGGAAATGAACCACAAACTTGGGATATGTTAAAACGGCAAATGCGTGGTAGATGGGTCCCTCCTTCATATAAACGTGATTTGAGAAAAAAATTGCAGCGCCTAAACCAAGGAAATAAATCGGTAGAGGAGTATTATCAGGAGTTGCAAATAGGTTGCATGCGTGCTGAAATTGAGGAGGACAATGAGGATAAAATGGCCCGTTTTTATGGTGGTTTAAGACGTGAAATTCAGGATATCATTGATTATAAAGAATACAATACTATCACTCGTCTTTTCCACCTTGCTATGCTTGCAGAAAAAGAATTGCAGGGTCGCCAACAACCACAACGCAGCATGAGGACCAACATTGGTGGTGCTACTTCACGCTCAAGTGGGCAGCAGCAACGACCACCCGCACCCCCTTCTCGACCGGCGGCTACATCGGCACCTTCTACATCTACAGCCCAGGTTGAGAGTTCCAAGGCTGCAGCATCCAAGGCGCCATCCAAGCCCACATCCTCGGCAGCCTCTACTGCACGTTCTGCAGCGATCCAGTGTCACAGATGCAAAGGACTTGGCCACGTTATGAAGGACTGCCCTAGTCAGCGGGCTTATATTGCTACGGAAGACGGTGGCTACGTAAGTGCTAGTGATGTTGAAGATGAATATGCACTTGCTGCTAACATTGCAGGAGATGATGATACATTCGACGATGACGCTGTTTTTGCGCCGGATACCTATGCCGACCATGAAGCACTTATTGTACAACGTGTTTTAAGCACTCACATGGAGCAGGACGACCGGGCACAAAGAAACAATCTGTTTCAGACCTTCTTCCTCGTCAATGACCGCCGTGTACGTGTCATCATCGACAGCGGTAGTTGCAACAATTTGGTGAGCCACGACATGGTAACGAAGCTTCAACTTCCCACACGTGCGCATCCGCACCCTTACCATGTGCAATGGTTCAATAATAGCGGTAAGGTCAAGGTAACACAAACTGCTAACATCAAATTTGCCATTGGTACATACTTAGGAGTTGCTGATTTTGATGTAGTACCAATGCAAGCATGTTCTCTGTTACTTGGTAGACCTTGGGAGTATGATACTGATGCTACACACCATGGTAGGAGCAATAAGTATACATTTATGAATAAAGGAAAGAAAATTACATTGCTTCCTATGACTCCTGCTGAAATTGTAAAATTTGAACAAGAAAAACATGCTAGGGATGCACAAAAGAGCAAACAACCTTCTGAAAATCAGCAAGTAGCTAAGACGCTTTTGAAGCAACAGAAAGATAAAATTGCTTCTCCTTCTTCATCACAAGTTATAAATCTGAAAGGGCGTGTCATGCTTGCAACTAAAACTGACCTTGCTGAAATTTGTGATGATACTCCCTTGCTATACGGCTTGATTTGCACAAACGTGTTGTTTTCACTTGCGAACATTCCTAGCTCTGTTCCTGTTGCAGTCACTGACCTTTTGCAGGAGTTTAAAGATGTTTTTCCTGCTGAGATACCACCCGGGCTGCCACCGATACGCGGCATCGAGCACCAAATTGATTTGGTCCCGGGGGCGTCTCTTCCTAATCGTGCAGCGTACCGCACCAATCCGGAGGAGACAAAAGAAATTGAGCGCCAAGTACAGGACCTTCTTGATCGTGGGTACGTCCGTGAAAGCCTTAGTCCTTGTGCAGTACCCGTTCTTTTGGTACCTAAGAAAGATGGTAGTTGGCGCATGTGTGTTGATTGTCGTGCTATTAATAATATCACCATTCGATATCGACACCCTATTCCTAGATTGGATGACATGCTTGATGAGCTTAGTGGTGCCATTATCTTTTCTAAGATCGATCTCCGTAGTGGTTACCACCAAATTCGCATGAAACTAGGTGATGAATGGAAAACTGCTTTTAAAACAAAGTTTGGACTATATGAGTGGCTTGTCATGCCTTTTGGACTTACTAATGCACCTAGTACCTTCATGCGCTTGATGAATGAAGTCCTACGGCACTTTATAGGACGCTTTGTGGTTGTATACTTTGATGATATCTTGGTTTATAGCAAGTCTCTCACTGAACATGTTGAACACCTACGTGCTGTTTTTATTGTCCTTCGTGAGGCTAGAATGTTTGGTAACCTTGAGAAGTGCACGTTTTGCACGGATCGAGTTGTGTTTCTTGGATATGTTGTCACTTCACAGGGTATTGAGGTCGACGCGGCAAAGGTAGAAGCAATCAACAGCTGGCCGCAGCCCCAAACTATCACACAGGTACGTAGTTTCCTTGGTCTTGCAGGTTTCTACCGGCGTTTTGTGAAAGATTTCAGCACCATCGCCGGTCCTTTACATGAGTTGACCAAGAAGGGAGTTACTTTTACTTGGGAACCAGCACAAGAACAAGCTTTTGCCACACTCAAGGATCGCCTTACACATGCACCTCTACTTCAGCTACCCGACTTCAGTAAGCCTTTTGAACTAGAATGTGATGCTAGCGGTTTTGGATTAGGAGGTGTGCTGCTGCAAGGAGGTAAACCCGTGGCCTATTTTAGTGAGAAATTACATGGCCCACAGTTGAACTATTCTACCTATGATAAGGAATTATATGCCTTAGTGCGTGTGCTTGAAACTTGGCAACATTACCTTTTGCCTAAGGAGTTTATTATTCATTCGGATCATGAAGCATTGAAGCATATACGTAGTCAAGCAAATCTGAATAAACGACATGCTAAATGGGTAGAATTTATTGAAACTTTTCCATACATCATTAAGCATAAGAAAGGGAAAGATAATGTGATTGCGGATGCTTTGTCTAGACGTTATACATTGCTTTCTCAACTTGATTATAAGATCTTCGGTTTAGAAACATTGAAGGACATGTATGCTACTGATTTGGACTTCAAAGATGCTTTTGCAAATTGTACAGATGTCCGTGCTTGGAACAAATATGTGCTGAATAATGGATATCTTTTTCGTGCTAACAAGTTATGTGTGCCGGCTAGCTCTCTTCGCTTGTTGTTATTGCAGGAAGCACATGGTGGTGGTTTGATGGGTCATTTTGGGTCAAAGAAAACTGAAGATGTGCTGTCCACCCACTTTTATTGGCCTAAGATGAGACGAGATGTTGAGCGCTATGTGGCACGATGCGCTACTTGCAATAAAGCTAAGTCCCGACTAAATCCACATGGTCTTTATATGCCTCTGCCCGTTCCTAGTGTACCTTGGGAGGATATTTCTATGGATTTTGTGTTAGGGTTACCTAGAACTAGGAGGGGGAGAGATAGTATTTTTGTGGTGGTAGATCGTTTCTCTAAAATGGCGCATTTTATACCTTGTCACAAGAGCGACGATGCTACAAATGTTGCTGATTTGTTTTTCAGAGAGGTCGTACGCTTGCATGGAGTTCCCAATACCATCGTTTCAGATCGTGATGCCAAATTCTTAAGTCATTTTTGGAGGACGTTGTGGCATAAGTTGGGGACGAAGCTGCTGTTTTCTACTACTTGTCACCCCCAAACGGATGGACAAACGGAGGTCGTCAACCGCACATTGTCCACCATGTTGAGGGCTGTTTTGAAGACCAACTTGAAGCTTTGGGAAGAGTGTCTACCTCATATTGAGTTTGCATATAATAGGTCAGTACACTCCACTACTAAGGTAAGTCCGTTTCAAGTGGTCTATGGTTTTAATCCGCGTGCTCCTATTGATTTGCTACCATTACCACCATCTGAAAACTTGAATTTTGATGCTACTACACGTGCTGAATTATTACTTAAGATGCATGAAACTACTAAAGCAAACATAGAGAAAATGAATGAGAAATATCGTGCTTATGGTAGTAAGGGTAGAAAAGAGATAACATTTGAACCGGGTGATCTTGTTTGGTTGCACTTGCGCAAGGATCGTTTTCCTGATTTACGAAAGTCTAAATTGATGCCCCGTGCTGATGGTCCTTTCCGTGTGCTTGAGAAGATAAATGACAATGCATATAAGCTTGAGTTGCCTGCAGCTTTTGGGGTTAGTCCCACATTTAACATTTCAGATTTAAAGCCCTATTTGGGAGATGATGATGAGCTTGAGTCGAGGACGACTCCAATTCAAGAGGGGGAGGATGATGAGGACATCACTTCACATGATACACACATGGAGCCTTCACCTACAATTCAACTACAAGGACCAATCACACGCGCCCGTGCCCGTCGCTTGAACCATGAGGTTAATTCGTTCCTTAGCAACTTTGATTATATTTGTTTGGATGGGATGCTACTGAATACTGGTGATATTTTGTTGCTTAGGAACATGGGAGATGGAATAGGAGAGTTGGAGTTGAAGACGGAGCCGCACGGATGATTTGAAGTCAGGAATTCGCTGGTTCGGACTACATCGACCACCATTCACCAAAATGGGCATAACTTCCTCATACGAAGTCCGATTGGCGCGTTCTTGGACTTTTTGGAAAGCTGAGGAGAAGACGGATCGTTTGCCGTTGGTTTCACCTCATTTGGAGTCTCGAGTCTTCCTGTGTATTTAAAACAGTACTGCGTGACAGAACTGGGCCATGTTGGCCATAATCTGAGTCTGTACATCTTCTAGCCCACAGCCCATGTCTGTTTACCTTCCCCCTGGCCGCCGCCCTATATATTCTCACGCCAGCCACTTCTAGGGTTAGGTTTTGCTTTGTTGCATCTACACTGTTGTGTTTAGATCCCGCCTCTTGCGCCGGACCGATTGGCTGCCGCATTGGCGTTTGTGAAACCTCAACTTATCTTCGTTTGTCTGTGATTTGGCATTCGATTTGTATCCTTCCTGTTCTTGCTTGTGTTCTTGGGTTCGCTTGCAGGAATTAGCCTTCGTGGCGAGGTCAATCGCGTTCTGCGTGGTTGATAACCAACGGAGACAGTGGTGTAACGATTGCAAGGTTTTGATCCGCCGGACCGGAGCCTTGGATCGCCAACGTCGAGATTCTCCACCAACCCAAGTTTATCCCTTACCTAGCGGAAGATCGGGACCACTCCCCCATCAAATACCCAACACCAGCTAGCTGTTATTTTCACAAAACCCCTCGATGCTTCGCGTTTCGCCTACTTACGTGGGGAACTTGGTGTTTGTCACCCTAACGGCATTCTATGAAGGTGTTGGCGTAAAAGATTACGCTAACAGGTTTCTGTAGAAGAGAAACTAACAAACGAAGTGTTTGCGAAGAGAACTGTTCTAAGCCTCCGAAAGGATAACAACTTAGAATAGTTCGAATGTGTGTATTGAATAACTTGTATTCGGTCCCTATTACAGGGTGAAATGGGGGGTATTTATAGGCCCAAATATTAAGGAAAAGACCTATTTACCCCTCTATTACAACCGACATAGTGGAAACTATTCGGTACCCTTGATAGGGCTAAAATGGTAAAAGACTAATCTAATTATATAAAAGATAAATCTTCCATCTTAGCTGGCAATAAAGATCTCGAATTGCCTTAGTTCGAAGATATACTCCGAGCTAATGCCTATCTTCGTACTTCGAACTTGACTCGAGGCATCTTCGAAGATGGACGTCTGGAAACCTTCGAATCCACTATCTGTTGTCATGCTGTTGCGGCAATAACCCCGAAGATGAGATATTTTCCCCCAACAGTAGCCCCTCGAATACGCTTCTCCGTTTAACCTGTAATGTTAGGAGAGCAGTATACGGAAGGAAAAAATAACCAGACATAGGGGTTATCAAACTTCAATTTATCTTCGAAATGTACGAAGATGTAAACTCCGAATCAGCCTCAAGATAGCTACTTTCGAACTATCTTAGAACCGACTCAGGAAGTTCGAGAGCCTTTTTTAGACTTAGAGGAAATAGCCGTTAGTTTTCTGTTTCTAACGGAAACTGTAGCAAACGCTAATCTCGGAGAAAAGTAACGGCAGGAATGCGAAACGACATAGACTAACGGTAAAAAAGTAAAATCTAGGCTATAAATAGAAGGCCTAGAACTTACCCGGTTACCTTTTCACCGCTTTCCTCGCAACCAAACACCTTTTGAGCCCTTTGAGTTCTTGAGCCCTAGCCTCCATTTTCCCCAAAGAAACCCAGCGACTGCAATGGTGAAGACCAAAGGTTCGGGGCCTTCAGCTTTGGCTAGGCAGCAGACCGCAGCTGCAGCAGCGGCGACGGGAGCGTTGGCGGCGGCACCTCCGGCACCTGCAGCGACATCCATGGCGGCGGGAGGGAGAAATCCCCAAATCGTCGATGATCAAGGTCTTTGCCCTCCATCAACAAAATACTTGGATCAATCTTTCCAGTTGGGGCCTTCTACCTGCAAGAGAGAGTCATTGGCAATCGCAGCGGGAGGGAAAATTAGTAACGGAGTTATGATCCGGAAGCCAGGCAAAGAAATGATTCCGTCGCCAAGACCCGGAGAAGTAGTTGTATTCGAAGCCTTCTTCGAAGCTGGCTTGGGCCTTCCTGCAGTAGACTTCCTGGCGGAGGTACTTGATCTATTCCATGTCACCCTCCCTCAGTTATCTCCGAATGCAGTAGCTAGACTAGCTATCTTCGAATGGGCCTTGAGAGCCGAAGGCTGTGCAGGAAGGGCAGAGATCTTCGCTGCATTACATAGGGCTACATGCCAACCAAAGACCTTCGTAGGCCCCGGAGGTGAAAAAGTAGTAGTATCCTTCGGTAGTATCAACTTTAGACTTCGAGATGAGTATGCCCTTCAGTTTCCTGCTAAGGCCATCAATGCAAGATGGTATACTGATTGGGTTCTGAGATGGTTTTATGCCGAAGTTGGAGCAAGCAGTCCTTTGGCTGGACCCCTTAGAGAAATCCAATTCCGGAAGGAAGCCTTAGTGCAGCCCAACGAAGGTCAACTCGAAGCCCGTCTCAACCTGCTTCAAAAGATTAGCCGAAGGTTAAGCATGCGAGACTTAGCCGAAGAATTCCTCGGCCTGCAAATTTCTCCGCTGATGGCCAACTGGCCTATCGTCTTCGAGGATGATTCGGAAGGAGGTCTCCGCAAGATTAACTTGACTTCGAGCCCTGCAGGTAACTTCGAAACCAACATGTATTATACATATTTACTTCGAAGAAAGACTAACTTGATTTATTTATTTTTTAGCTTCTTCAGCCCCTATTACTTCAGAGCAAATTATAAGGGCCTCGGAGAAGATTTTGGGTGCCCCAACTCCGACTGAAAAAGAATGGAGAGTTAAATTGGTCGGGAGTTGGGAGAGGTTTAACAGAGTATGGGGAATGTTGGAGATGACTCCGCCCCCTCTGATGGACTGGGTGCCTTCGGAGAAAGGACCCAAGAAGAGGATAGCCGAAGCTGGGGCTTCGAGCTCCGCAAAGACTCCAGAGAAGAAGGTGGCTCGGAAGCCTAGAAAACCTGCATCTCCGAGCCCAAGAACCTCAACTTCCGGTTCTAAAGAAGATGAAGGTAAACTATTAGTGAGGTTGATTGATGAAAATGCGGCTCGAAAAGATATTCACATTGAAGATACTGCAGGTATGCCGGAGTCTCAGGCTAACATCGAAGAAGTGAGAACTCCGGATGCTCAAGAAGAAGAGCAAATCGAAGCCCCTGCGGGTGAAGGTGAAGTTGAGGTTGCTACAACTTCAGTTTTGGATGAAGGGAGGACTGCTCAAGGAAATACTCCGGCAGTTGAAGTTTTAACTTTGGATTTAGACGAAGACCTTACCTTCGATCCTCCGAGCAGTCCGATGCTTGCTCGCCCCCAAAATGTCGAAGGTAAACTTCGAATGATTTTCTTGTTCTTTCTGCAAAATTATACAATGTATAATACCTTTGCTTTTGCAGAGCCCTCTTCCGTGGAAGAAGTGCGTCGCGAAGATCCAATTCAAGGGCCTTCGACAACTTCGGAGCCTCACCCGGAGGTCGCTCAACAGGGTCCTGGAAGGGGTAAAAGGCAAATAGAACCTCTCCCTGCTCAAGGATCAACTTCGTCTGAATCAACAGACGAAAGTCAATCTACTGAGGGGGGGCCATCTACTGAAGCTCCAAGGACCTCAGCAGAACGCTATGGAGCTTCGCCAAGCAGGGATGACCAAGAAGCTTCGGCAATGCTCCCTCTTTTAACTCCTTTTTTGGAGCAAAGAACCGGGCTTCGGACTCTGCTCAAACCTTTAGGTCGAGTCAGTCGCGAAGTCGGGGAGACAGAGCTGGTAGCAATTTTAAGCAGGGCGAAGAGTTCAGAGCTTAACGTTGCCATGGAACGAGCAGCCTACCAGGTACGGAACACCTTCGAACCAACAAGAAATTATACATGAATAGTTTCTTACTTCAGTTTTTTCTTTTCTTAGCAAGTGGTCTTGGCCCGCGCTGCAACTTTATCAGGCGAAAATGAAATTGCTCAGCTTCGGGAAGAAAATGAAGCTCTTAAACGCAACTTGTCTTTCTCCGAAGCTAGAGTGGTTCAAATGAATAATGTGATTTCGACGGAGCGTAGGGCCAGACAGGGTTTGGAGGCTGCAAATAAAGAGCTCGAAGCAGAAAGGATCGTGCTTCGAGCGGAAATCGAAAGGGTGCGGTTGGAGCATGCTAATGCTGGGTCCGAATTTGTGAGGCTCCAAGAGGAAGCCAGCCAACTCCTAAATCAGAAGAATATTTTAACTACGGAGAATGCTAGGATTTCTGGAGTTCTAGCAGAAACAACTTCGAGCAAGGATGCATTAATTGAAGAAAAGCTTAAGTCCGAGAAGGTAGCTACGGAGGTCATAGAACAGATGCTAGGTGTTCTAGAGTACTTCGGTACTACTGGATCACTTCCTTCAGATGACAACGTCACTCTGCTGCGCCGGTTAAAAAGGATCCAAGGAGCAGCGAAGCAAATGAAGACGGCGGGTATTCGTTACGGAGAACTCTCCGGACAAGTGTCTGCCATCGGACTACTTCGTTACTACGAGGACTTGGGCCGAACAATTACTCCGAGCGCAGAGGGCCCTATTACCTTCGATGACGAACGGCTTCTAATTCCTTCCGAAGGCGTGACTGCTGCCTGGCAGGCCTTCCAAGCTTCATGGAGAGCCGAAGGTCGCACTGCGATCAAGGCTTGGATTGACGAAGGCCAACGCCAGAAGCAAGTTCGGAACCAAGCCTCAAGCAGTCAGCCTCCTCCGAACCCGCAGGTTTAGGAATAATTTAGGATTTTTGACTATGTAAAGCTTCATGCTTGTAAACATTTATCAATGAAAATCTTGTTTGTCATATTTTTAGGCTTTGCCTCTTATGGAAGACATCGAAGTGTTAGAGCTTAACGACAAACTTCGCTCATTATGGAACACCTTCGAACTTCTAAAGACTTACAAGCGTCCTCGATTTCTAATTCCTCGAGATGACTCCGGCGTAATTGCGCCTAAAGTAATCAAAGATGTATTGTCTTATATTAAAGAGGAAGAGAAAGAGGTTAACGTAAACACCTCGTCTTCTGAAGACACTATTTGGTCTGAAGACGAAGGTGAAGCTCGAAATAAAAGATCTGAAGATCTTAGAAGCTGGGAAAGAAGCCCCGAACGGCTTCGAACTTGGGCCGAGCTTCAACAAGAGCAGAAGGATTTTAGAGCTTCGAAGGGGAGCAAGAGAGTTAAACGTAAAGTTATTAGAACTCCCGGTGCTGGAACTAGTCGTTCCACCCCTAGCTCTAGGGACCGAAGAGGTCTCCGATTCCTTCTTGGTATAGATACCAATTTTTCATAGTGTAATCTGTAAACACATTTATTTCAATAATGAATGCCGATTTAAAATTGTCTCCATATTTACTAGCCCCTCTTTGGGTATAAGCAACTTCGAAATATATTCAAAGATGGTTATGCGCAAAGAAAAACTTCGGAGTACAATTTTTTGGGGGTTTGGAGCCCTCTGTAATTTAAAGATCTTTTAAAATCTTATGAAATGTCTTCGGCTATTTGCAGTCGGAAGAATGGCAACTTAGTACCTTTGTTTTACGAAAGAAATCACTTGAGATAACTTTCAGGACACTTTAGTGTCTTAAGAAATTTGTCACTTTGGACTATGCTAACAGACATTCGAAGCTCATGGCTCAAATTCTGTTTTGCTTTAGCCACCTTCGGCTTATTTTTGCGATCTCTGTCGAACCAATGGTTCGGAGTTTGCAATGGTCTCTTTGGACTCTTTTTACGGATGTCTACTAGCCAATGGCTTGGACTCCGTAGGTTTTGGCCACCTTCGGCTCTTTTTACGGAAGTCTACCAGCCAATGGCTTGGACTCCGTAGGGTGTGGTTTTGGGCTCTTTTACGGATGCCTACAAGCCGGTGGCTTGGGCTCCGGATTATGCCAGCCCCCACGTCGGAAGCTTCGATCTTTATGGGTTCGAAGTCCAAAAATACAATCCAGCTTTATGACACGTCCCTCTCAGTCGACCCCGCGGTTCCAGTGCGTCCACTCGGAAGCTGGAAGTCTATGAGGGGAAGGCACTATCAGGATCATATGCTTTATTAATTTAGAAGATGATTACAAGCGAATTACAAGGAGCCCTTATGCGAAGTATCGCTTTAGGTGCTCCGCATGCCAAGTATGTGCTAACTCTTCACCTTCTAAATTAGCTAACTTAAAGGAGCCAGGGCGCCCTGAACGGACAATTAGGTATGGACCTTCCCATTTATTCCCTAACTTCCCTGGTGCTATAATGCTTCGTAGAACAAGATGACCCGGTCTTAGTTCATTGAGCTTAACCTTCGGGTCAAACCAAGCCTTCGTCTGCTGATGATACTTTGATAAATTTGCTACAACTCGAAGTCTTGTTTCTTCTGATAAATCTAACGAAGCTTGTCTTTCTTCTTCAATGTCCGGTTCGGTGCTGCGAAATGATCCTCCTTTGAGCTCCGTTGGAGTCATAGCTTCATCTCCGAATAGTAGTCTGAACGGAGTAAAACCTGTGGACCTTGTTTGCGTAGTCCGAATGGACCACAGGATCTTCGGAAGCTCTTCGGTCCACAGTCCCTTTGCTAATCCTACTATTCTTCGATTTAGCCCTGATAAAATATTTCCATTGGCTCGCTCTACGGCTCCATTAGACTGAGGATGCCTCACTGCAGCAAAACATAGCTGATTGCCTAGATCTTCGCAAAACTTCCTGAAAGGTTCTGCGTCGAACTGTGTTCCATTATCAACTGTGAGATATCTAGGTACTCCGAACCGGCAAATTATGTTCTTCCAGAAGAATTTCTGTACATTGTTCGAAGTGATAGCTGTTAAGGGTTCTGCTTCCACCCACTTAGAAAAATATTCAATAGCTACCACTGCGAACTTCAGATTTCCCTTGGCTACTGGAAAGGGACCAATTAAATCCATACCCCATCTGGCCATAGGCCATACCGGAGCAATGACTTGAAGAGCTGTTGGTGGGCGATGACTCCGTCGACCCATCCACCGGCATCCTTGACAAGTGCGGACTAAGCTCTCCGCATCAGTTGTTATTGTAGGCCAATAAAGCCCCTGGCGAAGTGTTTTTCCTGCCAAAGCTCTAGGGGCTAAATGGCTGCCACAAAGGCCTTCATGAATTTCTCGAAGAATTTCTTGGCCTTCGGCTTGAGATATACATCGGAGTAGAGGGGAACATACTCCGGCCTTGTATAATATACCGTTGATTATTTGATAATTTCTGGCTCTAAGCTTTAATCTTGACAGTTGCGGCTCTTCGGGCAAATTTGTTCCTCCTTGTAAAAGTTCCATAATTGAATTTTTCCAATCTGCACTAGGAATGCAAAGAATCTCTGCAGAAGGAATTTGTGGCACCGAAGGTATATTGAGTTCCTCGTAAAAAGCTTCTTCGGGCACATCCACAGCTCCGGCTGCAGCTTTTGCTAAGATGTCCGCTTGCACATTTTCTGCTCTTGGTATACTCCGAATGGAAATACCCTTGAAGTGTGCTTCGATTTTACGGATTTCTTCTAAGTACTTCGCAAGCTATGGATGCCGAACTTGGAAACTTTTGTCTACGTGCCCTGCTACTATCTGAGAATCTGTCTTTATAATTATTCTTGTAGCCCCTAGAGCACGTGCTTTTCGGAGTCCCAATAAAATCCCTTCATACTCCGCTATATTATTGGTAGACTTAAAGTTGAGTCTTGCGGAGTACATTGCTCTTTGCCCTGAAGGTGAAATCAACACTGCCCCAATGCCTGCTCCGGATGCTTGGAAAGCCCCATCGGAGTAAACAGTCCAAACTCCGTCACTTGACTTCTCCAGAGCCAAAATTGCAGGTGGAGTCCACTCTGCTACAAAGTCTGCTAGGACTTGGGATTTGATAGCTGTCCTTGCCAAGAAAGATATGCCGAAGGGTGCTAGCTCGACTGCCCACTTCCCAATCCTTCCAGTGGAATCCTTACTTCGGAGCATATCTCCTAAAGGATACGAAGTTGGTACAATTACATTGTGAGCCAAAAAATAATGTCTTAGCTTCCTCGAAGCCATTATCAGAGCATAAACGAACTTCTCAAGTTCGGAGTATCTTGTCTTCGCTCCTGATAATGCTTCGGATACAAAATAAACAGGATTTTGGACCAACTTCCCATTGAAATCCGCTTCTCTAACAAGGACTACGCTGACAGCAGAACCTGTAGCTGCAAGGTACAGGAGTAGGGTTTCGTCCGCAGTAGGCACCGTGAGTGTAGCAAGATTACTGAGATACTCTTTAATATCTTCGAAGCTTTTCTGACACTCCGATGCCATGCAAAATTTTCGGACCCTTTCAATGCTTTAAATATAGGCAAGCTTCTCTCCGCAGACCTTGATAAAAACCTGCTAAGTGCTGCCAGACGCCCAGTCAGCTTTTGCACTTGCTTCAAATTTTCCGGAGGAGCCATATTTTGCAGCGCAGTTATTTGAGTAGGGCTAGCTTCAATTCCCCTGCTTGAAACTAAATACCCTAACAACTTTCCAGCCTTAGCTCCGAAGATACATTTTTCGGGGTTAAGACGGATTCCACATGCCCGAAGGCTATTGAATGTTTCTGCTAAGTCTAGGCTATGTTGGTGCTTTAAAGCACTCTTTATTACAATATCATCCATATAGGCCTCCACATTGCGACCTAGTTGATGACCTAGAGCCTTAGCAACTAATCTCGAAAAAGTAGCCCCGGCATTTCTTAGGCCGAAGGGCATTCTTACATAACAGAAGACTCCCGAAGGAGTTACGAAGCTTGTCTTGATTTCATCTTCGCGCTTCAACCATATTTGATGATAACCAGAATACGCGTCAAGGAAGCTTAATAACTCTGAACCTGCGGTGGAGTCAACCAGTTGATCAATTCGGGGCATGGGGTAGGGGTCACGTGGGCATGCTTTATTCAAGGATGTGAAATCAATGCACATGCGCCACTTCCCGGAAGACTTCTTTCTGACGAAGACTGGGTTGGCTAACCATTCTGTGTGAGCCACTTCTCTGATAATCCCAGCCTTCAACAATTTCTCAACTTCGTCCTTAGCTAGAGCAGCTCTTTCTGCGGACATCTTCCGGAGTCCTTGCTGAACAGGCCGGGCCTTCGGGTTTACATGTAAACTATGTTCAATGATATCCCGATCGACTCCGGTAATGTCTTCGTCAGACCAAGCGAAGAAATCCAAATTTTCTTCCACCACCTTTTCCAAGGAGGTTGCAACTTCAGGAGGTAAATCTTTACCAAATTGAAATGTATACTCTTTACCATCTTTAACAATGACCTTCGTTGCAATCTCTCCTTCGGGACTTGGTCTCGGAAAGGACTTCTTCGAAGCTTCGGAGGAGGCTGAAAAAATTTCTCCATTATCTTGTACAGTGTTTACTTGTCTTGGATCAAGAGGGGGACCATGACCATATTCCGCCCTCTGAGCAATGTCTTGATCTCCGAAGACCGTAAGGACTCCTGCTTGTGTGGGCATCTTTATGCACAAATAATTGTGATGCGCCACAGCTCCGAACTGGTTTAGCATGCCTCTTCCGAAGATGACGTTGTAAGCATACGGGGCATCTACAACATCGAAGATTACTTCCTCAGTCCGGGCCAATAAACCTTCTCCGAAGGTAACTTCCAGGCCTATTTGGCCAAGTGCATCAAGCGGAGGTCCTGCGAAGCCTTGCAGAGGACGAGCCGCTGGAAGGAGATGCTTCCTGGAAATGCACAATTGATCGAAGGCTTGAACAAAACTGATATCTACCGAACTACATCCGTCAATCAACACCCTTCGAACTTCAGTGCCCGCAATATCAGCAGTGATAACCAATGGATCTGCGTGCGGGAAATTAATACCAGCTGCATCCTCCGCAGAAAAAGATATCGGAACGTGAGACCACTCCGGCATTGCAGCTGCAGACGACGAAGTCCCAATATGGCCTACTTCTCTGACGTAGTCCCTTCGCTGTCTCTTGGACATGCTTCCCAGGGTACCCCCTCCAGAGATAGGGAGAACTACTCTTTTTCCTCTATCTTGCCCTTCCTCTTGCTTCGGAGGTGGCATAACATTGGCCACCGGAGGGTGTCTTGCAGCATCAAAGTTTTCTATCCGCGCCACAGCCTGGACCGGCTCTAGGCGCGTTGCAGCTGGAACTCGGTCGGTACTACCTCGACCCGAAGTTCTTTCTAAGTACTCTCCCCTTAGGGTAAGTATAGCCTTGCAAGTATCAGTTGCATGGCTTCGATTTTCTCCATGAATGCAGCAGAAAAGGGTCTGGCCCTTGCCAGCCGTTTTCCCTGGCGGCCTCCAGCCGCTGGCCTTGTTCCCCGTAGACTGTGGAGCTCTTGGTGCAAACTTCTGTG
Organism: Zizania palustris; assembly: GCA_019279435.1. Lineage (NCBI taxonomy): Eukaryota > Viridiplantae > Streptophyta > Magnoliopsida > Poales > Poaceae > Zizania > Zizania palustris. The sequence continues at coordinate 28,712,111 of JAAALK010000085.1, read as the reverse complement.
GGGGTGCAATATTCATGACTTCAGAACGAGGGTGCTTTTGCCCTCTTCTCCGATCATGTTGCACTTCGAAGACTGGTTCCTGCGGCTGTGTCGAAGTTTTCACTTCTACTTTGACTTCTTGCAATATGGACGAAGTAGCAGCAGTCCTCCGAAGCCAACCCTCTTCTGACCTCGCATACTCCTCGAAGTATGACATCAACTGAGAGACCGAGGAGATGCTTTTCCGATGAATCTTATCTAGAAGGCCTTGATGACTGATGCCTTCCCGAGCTGCATCAACTACTGAAGATGCGGACAACCCCCGAATTTGCGACTTCGTATGAGCGAAGCGCTTAAAATATTGCCTCAATGTCTCTCCGGGGAGCTGTTTCACCTGGAAAAGGCTTCCTGTTGACATGGGAGGCACGAAGGTGCCCTGAAAATTGCTTATAAACTTCTTCTTCAGCTGCGACCATGAATTGATTGATCCTGGCTTCAAGGACTAGAACCACCTTAATGCCACTCCTTGAAGAGCTAAAGGGAAGCACTTCGCCATGGTGTCTCGAACTCCTCCGCTAGCTTCAAATGCTAGGGCATAAGAACGAACAAACTCTCCGGGATCTTCATCTCCGGCATACTTACAGAGCTTCGAAGTTTTAAACTTTGGATCAAAGCGAACCTTCTGCAGCTCAGGATGCAGCGGAGATTCATTATCGAAGGAGGCGTTCTCCGGGGCTTCGGGATAATCGTGATCATCGTCTTCGGGCACTTTTGGGATGGTTGGGGTGGCTTGAGAGCGAAGCCTGTTCGCAGCTTCCTGTCGCCACCTTGCCACCTCAGCTTGAAGGTTGGCCATTTGAGTGGCCATATCTCCAAGATTGTCTTCATCTCCTCCGGAAGGATCTTCCGGGTCTTGAGAACTGGTAGGATCAGTTCGAATTGGGATGGAGGGTGGAGAAGGGACTCCGGGTGGTCGAAGTACGGAAGGGGTTGGCGGAGAAGCTCCGTATGTTCGAGGGATGGAAGCCCCTTCCGGAGTTTGCGGAGGGAATGTCGAAGGCCCTCCGACTTCAACTGTGTCGAAGGGTATCTCACCGGAGATCCGAGAAGACCTCCGAGTGGGATTGCGAGGTGCGCTCCGCTTAGGAGGCATGATGTAAAAAGTTGGTAGAGAACGAAGTTTTTCGGACTAGGTTCCCCACGGACGGCGCCAACTGTTGGCGTAAAAAATTACGCTAACAGGTTTCTGTAGAAGAGAAACTAACAAACGAAGTGTTTGCGAAGAGAACTGTTCTAAGCCTCCGAAAGGATAACAACTTAGAATAGTTCGAATGTGTGTATTGAATAACTTGTATTCGGTCCCTATTACAGGGTGAAATGGGGGGTATTTATAGGCCCAAATATTAAGGAAAAGACCTATTTACCCCTCTATTACAACCGACATAGTGGAAACTATTCGGTACCCTTGATAGGGCTAAAATGGTAAAAGACTAATCTAATTATATAAAAGATAAATCTTCCATCTTAGCTGGCAATAAAGATCTCGAATTGCCTTAGTTCGAAGATATACTCCGAGCTAATGCCTATCTTCGTACTTCGAACTTGACTCGAGGCATCTTCGAAGATGGACGTTTGGAAACCTTCGAATCCACTATCTGCTGTCATGCTGTTGCGGCAATAACCCCGAAGATGAGATATTTTCCCCCAACAGAAGGGGAGCACATTTTCAATGATATGCATAAGCTTCTTGTGTGTGAAATTGCATTTACATGTTTTGCACTGATATGCCTTCTTTTAATTCACGTAATCATGACTATTCAGCTCTATTTAATATGTCTGATTCATTTTACGCATTATTTTTTTTCCAAAATCAAATCATGATCACTGCTTAGTCTTGAATCTAGCATGTTTAGGCAGGACTGCTTCAGCTATCTTTTATCTGCTTGATAGCAAGAATCCTTTTCTCTGGATGCAAAAACTGCAACTTAAAAAATCATACTGCTTACTCATGGATATTCTTCAACAAGTGCTAAACAATTTGTTCACTTATAAAAAATCCAAAATCCATGATTTAAATGCTAAAAGTGAAAAGATCCAGGTGGGTTTGTTTGTCGCACAACTTTATTCTAGACTGCTTACCACTGCTCTTTGTTATGAACTGGGATAATTTAGTGCCTGCCAAAATCACTGCCTTAAACTTCTGATGGTTTTCTTGCCTAGGCTTGGCTTGATTGGAAAGTATAAGGTAGACAAACAAATAACCCTTGGCATTATGAAAAGAATAGCAAGTATAAATTCATTGTCAATCAAGTTTGCTTTCAATACTCCATTTGAACTGGATTTGTCTGTCGAGAGTAGAAATTGACTAGCTTTGCGCAGTCCCTGCTTTTACTTATCTAGTTAACTTGATAGAGTGGTGATGCTTTTGTTTCAAAATGCTGAAAACACATGCTATCATCATGATTTTAGATCGTGTTAAATTGAGCTGAGCACATGAAAATTGGCATTAAGATTGGCATATTTTTGCATTATATGTCCTTGCACTTCTACTCATTTCGAAGCTTTGCGTCTTTTAATTGCTCCTTGATGCTTGCATTGCCAAAGGGGGAGAAATCCTTGTGTTCTCTACATTAAGGGGGAAAAATAACTCAGGGGGAGTTTTTATTGCACAAAAGGGAAGTGTGAACTTTTAAAAGCCTTGCAAAGGGAGAGATGTACCAAAATTCTTATGGGGAGAAATTCTTTTGTCAAGTGACATGATTTGGCTCTTTTCTGAGTTTTTGTGGTCACTTGTGTGCTTAATTTTTTTTTAAAAAAAATCTTGAACTTGAAATTGGTTGTCAATGCACTCATCAAGGGGGAGATTGAGAAACACAGGGTTGGTTTCGAAATCTGTGATGAGTGATTGACAGGATTTACCTTCTGGATTTGAAGGGGTCTCTCCGAAGGGGTTCAGAGGTTGGGTTCGGTTGCTGTGGTTGTTGCAGTGGAGTGTGACTGTCGGAGGGGTCCGACAGTACACGATGAATTGGTCGTACCGAAGGGTTCAGTATTTTGGGCGGTACACCGGAGTGTGTATCGGAGGTTGCTTACCTGAAGAGATCTCCGGGGTACTAGATACACTTGTTTGTTTGTTTGTGGTGTGCAGGTGACTTCGAAGGTGATGGACGGTTCGCAGCGAGTGAACCTGGGTCAAGCGGGAGGCTTGATGCTAAGTGAGCGGGGAGCTCGGTCACGAAGGCTGCGTGGGGTCGATGTCAGTCCTCGGGTCAAGGTGCGCCAGGCGAATGCAAAGAGTGTGGAGCGTGGCTCCGCTTGAAGGTACCCCGAGATGAAGTCCTCAGAGGCGAGGCACTTCGAAGGGTACTCCGAATGGAGTGACTTCGGAGTATGGTGGATAAAGTCCTCAGCAATGAGGCAAGGCGTTCGAAGTGTGCTCCAGATGGAGGCACTCGAAGGTTCACCCGACGGAGGTCTCAGAAGTCGAGGTGCATCGAAGGCATGGTCCGGGTGAGGTTCGACGAGGAGTGTGCTCGAGGAGAGACACTACAACGTACTCATGTAATGCTTCATGCGGAGGCCTTGGATGAAGGAGGGACTTCGAAGGGTGGTACTCCGAAGGTGGGGCTTTGGAGTGTGGCTGACTTGAGGTGCTTCGGCCATGCATGGCTTCAGTACACGGACTGACGGAGTTCGAGCTGGGAGTAGTTGCGAAGCCGTGGTGATCCACTCCGGAGGTGATGGCGCGAAGGCTCAAGAGTTTTGACGGCTTCAGCTCAAAACCGTCACTGTATCGAAGGCTGACTTCGGTGAAGCGAAGGCCGTCTGGCTCAAGGCTTCTCACCGAAGCTACTGCACCCCTCGCGTGCGAAGGGGGCTTTAGAAGACTCCAAAACTGCAAAGGCTAATCGTGTCTGCTCTGCAAAAGCTGGTGTTGTCTCCTCTGTGAAGCTGGCAAAAGAAGCCTCCAAATAAAGTAGACTACCATCTGTACCCCTTGTCTGAGAGAGACAAAACAGTGTAAACCCTAGGGGTAAAGTAGTCTATTCACAGGGCTTAATAGTGCCTATAAATAGTGAAGGCTGGCTAGGCAACAGTAACACTTTGAGCAGTCATTTTAGAACTCCTATGCTAGCCGCCACACTCCTGTATTCAGTCTGTGAGTTCATTTTGTGTTCCCTATTCAAGTAATGAAACTTTGATTCAATTTTCCATTTACTGATTGAACTTGTATGCTGGCTTTGCACTACATGTTTTGATTTCTTTGTGCTCCAATTCTTCCTGGTTTGAGTTTGTGCACTAGGGTGTTTTTGGAGGAGTGTGTGAGAAGTTTGTGCGTGCGAAGTGTGTATTTTTCAGTGTGAGTTCGCTCTGTGTAAACTGGAGGCTAGTCCTGGGATTACTAGCAAAGCAATGTGCATGGCTAAGATCGAAGTCTGTTCTCTTCCCTTGTTGAAGTCCTCAGCGTTGTGTGTTCTGTGCGAGTTTATACGTTCGGAATACGAAGCCTAGTACCAGTTGCTAGTGCAGAGTATCTAGTCGAAGTCCTCAGAGGGAAGTCATCTCTTACGAAGGGTGAAGTGTGAAGTATGCTCGAAGTCTCTGACATAGCAGAGTTGAGTTTGTGGTTTTGTGGGTGGAGCGAAGTCTTCTTGACTTCGAACTTTTGATCCTTGCAAAGGCTAGTCTCGGAGCTGTGAAATACCTCCGAACCAGACCTCCGAAGGGTGTGTTCGAAGTCTGTTCCACGGGAGACCATTTTAAAACAGAAGGCTATTTTTAGCCTGAAATTTTAAAAGCTCCTATTCACACCCCCCCCCTTCTATCGCCGTTTCTGATCCAACACTATTCTAGCAAGGTGACGTCCCTTGCGCGCACGAAACATGCAAGAATAGTATAACAAGAACATAAGCAAGAACCATAGACAACACATTGACTGTGACATAGTGTGGCCCCTTCACATGGCGATCTCCATCTCCATGGCTCTCGTCATTGAGTGTGTGTTTCCGGCTTCCAAGAACTATACTAGTCTATCACTATAGCACCTATACTAGTTACATGAGCCAAAGCATCAATTCTCAACACGCAGATCATAAATGTACACCGGCATTGGTTGTAAATATTAATGACACGTAGGCCATATTTAATTTAAATTCATTGCATGCATATCGTACATCACATTTATCAAGTCCATATCAGTCACAACATTCTCTGCAAAACAAAGTTAGGCAAAGAATCTACAAGTGACTAAACTGGATCGGAACCTCCGATTCTAAATCAGACTGTTGGGGAAATATGCTTCCCTTAAACAGAGGCCAAATGACGTCAGCCTCCGACAGCCTCCGGCCCAGAGTCAGGTACTGTCGTAGCCTGCTTCTCCCTAAGTATTGTTTGCAGGTCCCAGTGCACCCTCCGGAAGCCAGGTCCGAAGGCCATCCAGGAGCCAAGTCCGGAGGCCGCCCTCCGGAGTCCAGTCCGGAGGCCACCCTCCGGAGTCCAGTTCGGAGGCCATCCTCCGGGAGCCAAGCCCGGAGGCCACCTTCCGGAGTCCAGTCCGGAGGCCACCCTCCGGAGTCCAGTTCGGAGGCCATCCTCCGGGAGCCAAGCCCGGAGGCCACCTTCCGGAGTCCAGTCCGGAGGCCACCCTCCGGAGTCCAGTTCGGAGGCCATCCTCCAGGAGCCAAGCCCGGAGGCCACCTTCCGGAGTCCAGTCCGGAGGCCACCCTCCGGAGTCCAGTTCGGAGGCCATCCTCCGGGAGCCAAGCCCGAAGGCCACCTTCCGGAGTCCAGTCCGGAGGCCACCCTCCGGAGTCCTGTTCGGGGGTCATCCTCCGAGAGCCAAGTCCGGAGGCCGCTCCCCGAGAGCCGAGCCCGGAGGCCGCCCTCCGGAGCCAGGTCCGGAGGCCGCCCTCCGGAGCCGAGTCCATACCGGGGGCCCCCCGCCCCTGGAGTGTCGTTTAGCCGGTCAAAGTCTGGCGCAGCCTGACACGCCAGTAAAGCTGTAAAGTTGTCTGGCACCTTTTGTACCGTAGCTAAGCTCCTTTTCCCCTCTCTGCCCCTATGAACCAAGGGCTCATAGGGGGGCATTCCAGTCTTTTCCTCTGGCCTGCGTGCCTATAAAAGCAGGGCCAAGCCCTTGTAGCAGGACACATGCTCCAGGGGGCCATGAGACCCTGGAGTTATCCTCTCCACATCAAGGCACACCATGCCAAAACCACTACAAACTGGACGTAGGGTTATTATCCCCTAGGGGAGGCCCGAACCAGTATAAACCCTGTCTCTCCCTGTGAGAACCCATCGAGGTTCATTCTCCGTATCATACTCCACCACAGAAAAACCTGCTGGAACTAACGCCATTGTTCCAACACAGACCTTTCGACTACAATATTTCTCTCTGTATCGATTAAAAACCAACATCGGAACTTCTGATCCAATATGGGAACTTCCGATCAGTCAGAACTTTCGATCCATATTGGAACTCATGATAGCAAAATTGCTCTCTGTATTGAATCGTATTCAATATTGAAACTTCTGATCTGGCATCGGAACTTCCAATCCGACAAACATCGGAACTTCTAATCTCGCATTGGAACTTCCAATTTTCTGCGGATAGAAAGTAGATCTAATCTATTTTCCACCATATATCACCATACATGAGGGATCCAGATCGAACACTACCCACGTAGGCTCTGATACCACTATTCGGGAATAGGGAATCTATGCTAGCCGGTAATTTCAAAAATTTCACCGCAAGCCCAAAAACCATGTGCGTGAGGGATCATGAATCGGTACTTTCTAGCACGAGACGTGCTAGGTGCAGCGGAAGAAGATGTTGGGGAAGCGCATCCTCGCGTATCCTCGCCTCGCTCCAGCAGTTCCCCATCGATCCAATCGACGAAGATGATGACGGTGTTCACGTGAAGTAGCCCACGAGCGTCACTATTGGAGCAACGCCTCCATGGTATCCACACGTACAGGGATGAGATCCTTCCCACGCCAGCGTGCTAGCACCGCTCAAAAGAAATGAGAGAATCCTCAATCTCAAATATTGAGATCAAGAAAGGGAGGAGGGGAGTTCTTAGTGGCTAGGTTTAGACGTGATCTAAACTATGAATAACTTGATATCCAAGACCTCCTGCTCTCTTTATATAGAGGTGAGAGTCTTGGTCTCAAACAATTTGAGGTCCAATAGATCCAATCTATTACGCCCACCTCAGAACTTCCGATCCACATATCAGAACTTCCGATCAAGGCTCTCGGACTATAATTCCAGGTATCATCGGAACTTCCGATACCTCCTATCGGAACTTCTGATCAATGCAATTTTTCCCAATACACATCAGAACTTCCAGTTTAAACTCTCTATCTCTAAATTAGATATTATCGGAACTTCCGATACCATATCGAAACTTCCGATTTGAGCTCTCTATTTTGCAAACAATAAATTAACGGAACTTCTGATACCATATCAGAACTTCCGATTTGAGCTCTCTGTTTCCAATTCAGAAAATAATCGAAACTTCCGATTCCAAATCGAAACTTCTAATCCAACCTGAATTTTCTTGGGCATTGTTCCTTCACGCTATTCGAGCAGTGCCTCCACGGTATCCACGCGTATAGGGATAGGATCACCTTGCACCGGTACGCTAGCTTTGCTCGTGAGATCCAGGGAGAGATGATCACAACCATTGTAATCTGGGAGAGGAGAAGATGTGGTGGCTAGGGTTAGGGTGCAATGGAAACTGCAATAGAAACCCACGTCCTTCTACCTCCTCTCTTTATATAGTGACCACACATGGGCCTTTAATCAGTATTAAATCCCAATAGATCTAATATGTTCACCTAGACAAGAACTTCTAGCCCACGGGCTTGGAACTTCCAGAAACAACATTTTGTACATAATTAATTTATGTCCAGAACTTCTAGTCCATCCGGAACTTCTGAACCTCGAACTACTGGTTCACATCCATAACATCCGAAATAACCTCTCTGTATCGAATTAATTTTGATCCGGAACTTCCGGATCACATTTGGAACTTTCGGTTCACCTAGAACCTAGAACTTCCGGGGCATACCCGAAACTTCCGGTTACTTCAAATAACTTCTGGTCAAATCGGAACTTACGGATGCTCCAAAACCTAGAACTTCCAGCTCATAGCCACAACTTCTGGTTACCCCAGAATTCTCTTGGGCATATTTCCTTCAAGTAGCAACACCAACCTTTCATCCTAGACACTCCTCTCCTTATATAGTGCCCTCACATGGGCCTTTAATCAGTATTAAAGCACAATAGATCTAACCTATTTGCCTATCCCGGAAGTTCTGGTCCTAGCCCAAAACTTACGAAAATAACCTTGTGTATGAATTTATTTTCTGTCTGAAACGTTCGGTCCAATCGGAACTTCAAAAATAACATTCTGTATCGAATTTAGTTCGACCTAAAACTTCTGGAACACATACTAAACTTCATGTTTGTGCAAAACCCAGAACTTCCAGGTTAAACCCACAACTTTCGGTTCCTCTAGAAACTGAAACTAGGGCTAGCTTGAAACTTTAGGTCTAATCAGAACTTCTGGATGCTCCAGAACCTTGAACTTCCGACCGTAGGCCTGAAGTTCTGGTTCCCCAGAATTATTTTGGGCATATTTTCATCACTTTGGTACCCAAACGTTTGAAGGAAATCAGACAAAAGAAGGTGCAACTTTGTTGAGTAGGTGGACACAAAGCTCCTGGTGTTTGATGGACGTTGGTTCTCTCCTAGAGAAACAAATACACAATATGCTATAAGGAAGGAGGAGTACGAGTGTCATGTCTAGTCCAAGCAAGGTGATTGGACATCAATCCGATGGGAGTGCCACCATGGCTTCAACGCCCCAAATATTGTTGCAAAGACCACTGCCAGGTAATGACTGCAACGTTAGGATGCGATGCCAGTAGAAGATACTTTATATGTCCTACCATCGACGCCGACTTCATGGTTAGCACGAGAACATTAAATTAGTTCGTACATCCATTGATTACAAATTTTTGTGTAAGTAACAGTAGTTATTTGGACTTGCAGGATAATCCAAGGAAGTGTGGTTTCATCTAATGAATCAACAATTCAAGGCAACAATCCACCAAAGTGCCTATAAGACGAGTCGAGACTACGTATGAGTACACACAGAGAAAGGAGGAGCATCGACTAAAGGTGGAGCATGCTAGTGCACATTGGATGGCAAATCCTCTAGGAACCCTTGAGTGGGAGAAATGACCTACGTGTGCCTATGACAGTCGTTGCATTCTAAGGACATCGCTCAAAGATGACTCAAGGGAAAGGAGAGAATTCGTGTGTACCAACATATATGACCACATCGTGCTAAGTGATCATAACTAAATCAAGACTTATTTTCGAATAATTTTCTACTGTAACACTAACCTTATTATTCATTGTGGCAGCAAAATGTGTAAGGAGATGCGTATTTTGTCAGGAGATAGATATCACACCACCTATGTACGAGAAAGTCACTTAGAGTACGATACGAGGATGAGGGAAGCTTATGAGCGAGCAAGGAGTGCAAGATGGCGTGAAGAGGACAACAATAGAGAGAATACAATAGACAACAAAAACTTAGGTATAGAGAGCAATGAAAACACGCTAGGGATGAGAGAGAAATGAATATTATATTATGTGCATTGGAACATCTTTATCTATCTGCCTTTAACTATCTACTCACAATTTGAATGCTTTTTGGATTGATTCAAAGAAAAAAATTTGAAAAATGAAGAAACACAATACAAAAACTTATTTTATCACAAACCTGTAGTGTGCCAAATTGACGAATACACAATAATTAAAATAGTCCAGAATCAACAATAGATAACAAAGTACACGACATAACACAATACATTACAATAGCACATGCAAACGTAACTATGTGCCTTTAGGGAAATGAATGTAGCTAAGACTTATCCAAATTGACTACTAAGTGCAGCGAGGTGTTGACGCCAAGGTTTAGTAGAGCTCGGGCCCACCAAGAATGTCATACAATCAACAGAAATCAAAAGAGGTCCAGTCAAAGGTGGTCAAAGAAGCATGTCCATATTGTTATGATATGACCGGACATACAGGAGCCGATGAAGGTGGGAGAATATAAAGATGATCCAAAATTGGTTACAAGGTAGATTACTTGGACGGCAAGTCTCCGGACTATAAATATGTATCTAATTAGCTATGTTTACACACACAATCAACCACAACAAAGTACTACTTTCGGTGCATCACCACGCTTGGATTCCCAAGGTTAATCCTGGCAGGACTTGGCACATAGAACCGGGCTGCATCATCTCAATCTCTGGTAAAGAGGTGAGTCCTGCTACCCCGACGGTCACATCAATTAAGGTTAGGTCTTCGAGGCTGCATCGTATCGATCTCTTGAGGTATCAGCTTGATCGATGTGATCATCGGGTTTATCTTGGTATATTTTGCTAGGTCTAAGGCTGCATCATTTTGATCTTTTATATTGATGTGAATTAGGTGTCATAGTTTAAGGCATCATCGGTTAAGTCCGACATCTTGATCTATTGTATCATGTTCATGCTACATACCATTCATCTAAATAAAGTATGCTTTATGTGTTGAAGTGTTATTGATTTATCGTGATTAGCGACTGTCTCGGTTTGGTCGATCTTGTAGTTACGGTGATATACTAGATCCTTCTCCATTTTAAGCTTGGGCAATCCTCGGATGAGGTCCATAGAGCTCAACCTGACTAACAGATCAAAACTCAAATGACCTAACCTCCTATGCCACTTACAGAGCTCAGAAGAGGATCCAGCAATCATACAGCGAGAAGGGCCAAAAGAACTAGAGAAGTCAATCCGAAAAACCTTACCAAAAGGTAAGATCTGGCAAATCAAAGACCCTCTAGAATCAATCACAGAAGAACTGCCCTTCTTAAAACGGACTTCCAAACCATCCTCACTAAGTTGTGAAACAGAAATCAAATTGAAGTTCAAATTTCAAACCAAAGCAACGTTCTTCAAAGAAAAATGGTCTGAAATGTGAATTGAGCCAATGTCGTGTACCTTCCCTTGACCACTGTTCCCAAATGTGATGTACTCTTTGGAGCTCAGGGGAGTGAGACTGGAGAACTATCTGCGATGTCCCGTCATGTGGTGAGAGCATCCTGAGTCCATGATCCAAACGTCCTCCAGTCCCCGGTCCTGCACAATCAGTGGTTGTAAGGGGGAGCAAATGGTCCGGCACCAGGTTTAGCAAATAGCTGAACTAGTGTCGAGCCATCTACTCAAAAGATGGAAAGCAAAAACCATCAGAAGAGTTTGGACCAAAACGCGGCTCAAAGCGCGGTCCTCGGTTCTGCCTAAAACCTCGGTCACGAGGTCTAGGACCGTGACCAAAACGGCCTGGAGCTCTACCGGGACGAACACCACCATCTGGAGCACGAGCATGAAAGCCGTCTCCCCTACCACCACCTACACAAAGCAGGTCTACCACCCTGTTGGTAGAACTGCTCCTGACCACCACGAGCTCTCTCTGCTCTCTCAACCCGCTTCCTCCTGAAGCAAAACTCCGCAAGATGCCCGTCTCTCTGACAGTACTCACAATGATAGGTGGGCTTCTTGGGATGTGGTTGAGGCTTGGAGTTCTTGGGCTTAGTGGTGTTTGGTGTAGTATTCTTGGTGTGAGAGGGTCCAGGAAGAGAGTCAAGAGAAGTGTGGAGGTGTTTGGGCTTTGGAACCCAGATGGGTTTCTTGGGTGGAGCTTTGGGCTGTTCTTAGAACACTCCATCCTTGGGCTGACTAGCCTGGAAAGACTCAGTGGAGTGAGTCTTGGGGTATCTCTACTCAGGAGTCATTTTACTCCACTCCACTGCCCGGCTAATGGCGCTCTCAAAGTCAGCCTTGGTGTAGGTGTAGCCTACCCCAAACCCATCCTACCTCTTAAATTGTTGGATCATCTTGCCGAGTTGTGGCTCCCTGGCACTGATCCAACTCAGGATTGAACAGAGGTAAAAGATTTCATTCTGGGCATCAGCTAGCTCCTCTCTCAAGGAAGCTAGAACCTCCACCTGAGACAAGCAGGTCTCACATTCTTTATCCACCTGGACAGACTTCTCGGCTTTTAGCTTAATCAACTCCAGTCTAAGAGACAAGCAGTTCTCACAGACAGTGGGTGGAACTGATAGTGTCTCAAGATCTAGCCTAGTCTGTGCCATCTCAGCTCTCACTCTCTCCAAATCACCCAAATACTCATCACCCTTGGCTTTCAGCTCAGCTAAACTAGCTAGATGGGATGGGCAATTAGCACAGGGCACGATGACAGTGGCATGAGCATCTTTCAGCTCTAGCTGAGCGCTTTCAAGCTCAGTGGCCAAAGCGTCCCTCTCATCAACCCTTTCTGTGTACCTGGACTTCAAAGTCGACAGGTCACACAGAAGCACCTCACACTTTGGGCACTCACTGCTATCACCCAAGCAAGGGGAAGAAGATAGACTCTCAATTATGCCATTGGCCACGGCAAGCTCACTCTCCAATTCATCTATCCTCTTCTTAGCCCCTGAGGAGCCATGCTGAATAGCGTGGGCCTCATAGCTCCAGATGTGATGAGTCATTGTCAACGATAGTCAAAGAGGACAGAAGAAGAGAGGAGATCTGTTGTTTCATGGGCCGCGTGTGACTCAGGTACACGGGCAGCGAGCGACGGTCGGGCTGAGAGAGCTGCGAAGTCGGGCTGGCCCAATCCGAGTACATGGGCTAGGAGCAGCAGAAGACCCACTGGGCTGTTGACCAGGATTGACTTAGATACACGGGCGGTGAGTGATTGCCGGGCTGAGAGAGCTGCGGAATCAGGCCGGCCCAATCCGGGTACCTGGTGCAAAGTCGGTGGAGGCTTTGTCAGTTTCGGCGCAAAACTGACAACCGCTGATCTTGTATTGGACTGTCCAGAAGAGAAGCCGTAGTCGCTACGAAAGCTTAGCTTCTGGATAAGTCATCTGTATCTCTAGGCCCACAGTCAGTCAGTCGAGTCTGTAAAAAATCCTAAGGGTAGTTTAGTCTTTTCCTTTATTTTAGCGTCTGTAAAAAACCCTAAGGGGCTGGTGGAATATTCCCGAGTGTTGGGCAGCCTATAAATAGGGCCCCAATCCCTAGGGTTAGGTCACCCTTTTGCTGAAATCACTTTAATCATTTCTTTGGGTCACTTCTCCTTGTTTCCTGTGTTTCTCTCTCTTGTTTGTGCGCCGCCAGGCTCCTGCTCACGCCATTTCCATCCCTGCTGTTCATAATGTTGTGATGAGTTATTCTCTGTTCAAGACATTCGGTGTGCAGTGATCTGTGTGGTTTTAATGCTTCGAACAACGTGCGGCTGTTTTTATTCTGAGCATTTTAGTGCTTCTGTTGCTTCTGTTCTTCACGTGAGAAGTACTAGTTCTTGCTTGTAGCAAGTAGTACTACTTCACTGTAGCAACAGTACACTAGTACTCTAGGTTTGCTTTTTCCTGCGCAGCTTTTCGATCGAGTTGACAGGGCCAAAGTCTCTCTGTTCGAAGTCCCTCAGCTCCGTGAGGTAGGCTTCGATCTGACATCCTCGAGGGCTTCGCTTGAACTTCGACTTCACTTTGTGTACTGTGTTTCTAGCTTCGAAGTATGTTTTGTGCTCTGTCAGCTTGACATACTTCGACAGTCTTAGTGAAGGTGTTCTCTGTCTCGAGCTGTTCGAAGTCAATACTTCGTCAGGCTTCGAAGTTAGCTTCGAAGCTAGTCTCTCTGGTAGACTTCGCTCGACGTGAATTCCTTCTTGCTGTCATTTTCGAAGGTCACAGTGTGTAAGTTCGGAGCTTGTCTTTTGAAGTTAACCCTTGGAGCGACGGTCTCAACTTCGGTTGTCATCCCTCGACCAACCAAGCTTCGAAGGTTGAGTGTAGGCTTCAATTTCGTCTTGCTGCCGTGTGTTTGGCTTCGCCTATCTTTCGAAGGTTGCTTTTCTGTGAGCTTGTTCTAACCTTTCTGTTCGAAGTCTAGGCTTCGAAGTACACTGTTCGAGGCAAGCTTCGATACTCTCATACTTCGCTTCGAAGCATACTTCGCTTCGAAGCATACTTCGCTCTCTGTCACACTCGAACTAGGCTAGACCAAACAAACCTTCGGCACATCAACGATAACCTTCGCTCGACATCGACAAGCAACTCCAAAGCAGGCTTCGACTAGCGAAGCAGGCTTCGCCAAGTTTCAAACAGGAGACAGATTTGGAACAATAACTTCTCTTCCCACTCTTTGTGCACTTAGATTGTTGTACTGAGAAGGTTTTCTTGCCATGTCTTGTGTATTCTGTTAATCTGTCTATTAGCACTGTTTTGTGTGACTCTGTTGATTAAACATCAGTTGCTTCTAGGCTAGATACCTTTAGACTTAGGCAATCTGTTTGTGCTTTGTTGTTTAGTTGTTTGAGGTGCGTTGGGTGTTGGGAGCAGGCCATTGATTCGAAAGAATTTTTAGGCGCCCATTCACCCCCCTCTAGTCGCTACTTTCAGTCCTATAGCCCCTCTAAGCAGTTTTTCCCGATATTTTAACTCCTGACGATTGATTTCAAGTAAATCAATGATTTCACGTTCATAAGATGATACCTTTTCGTTGTTGTCGTCGTCGGAGTCATCGGAGGAGCCCTTCTCTTCCTTATCCCCAAGAGGAAACATGCTCAGTAGAGGCACAATGCTTAGGGAACTGCAATTTCTTATTTCAAAGAGAGGCTAGGCCGGTCTTAGGTGTAGGACCGAAAGTAGCGACCAGAGGGGGGTGAACGGGCACCTAAAAAATTCTTTCGAATCAATGGCTTACTCCCAACACCCAACGCACCTCAACAGACTTAGCAAACAAGGGTAAACAGATCAACAGAGCCTCAAAAGATCTAGCCTAAAAACAACTGGTGTCCTAATCAAAAAGACACCAACACAATGCTAATAGGCAGAATAACAAAGCATCTAAAACATGGACAAATCAAGGTTCACAGAAATAAATCATCACAGCAATTAATCTGAGTGCACGTAAAAAGAGATGAGTCTTACTGTCCAAATATTTGTCTCCGGTTCGAAACTTGATGAAGCTTGTGCGAAGTGAGTGTACGAAGCCTGAAGTAGTCGAAGTCTGTGCAGTACAGTTCAGCGAAGGTATGTAACTGTCGAAGACTACTTCGAAGGGTACAGTGCAAAAACCAAAACAGACAAAAACAAACGAGGCCTGCGTTTGCTGTGGGGACCACACAAACAACTTCGAAAACAGAACTCTACACAACTACCGGAGTCTGCAGACCGGAGCTATAACTTCGAAACCGTGATCTCAAACTAATCGAAGTATGCTGGTCCGGTCAAGGGCTTCGTGCGACCTATAGAGATGAACTTCGAAAAACGTCCAAAAAACAGCGAAGTGTAGGAACAACTTCGAAGCGTATAAAAACGAAGCCTACTTCGGAAGCGAAGTGTGCAGAGCAGACTGTCTAAGTATGCTTCGGTCTTGGCGAAGCCTGTAATGCCTTTCGACGAAGTCTGCAGAAAAGATCTTCGAAACGAGTCCGAAGTTCCTGCACCCTTCGCCAAAGTATTGTGCTTTCTGCTGAAGGACCTTCGCACGATGGGACTTGCTGACCAAAAAGAAACAGAGAGCTACAATCGGTGCGTGCTACAGCAGACAAACCAAACAGCCTGCTATGATAGCTAGGCTATGGTGCACAAGGAACCGAGTGCAGAAGCTATCAACTAGCTGACATCTCTGACAATGAACTGCGTGGAGCAAACAAATCGAACATAGAGAAAAACATTAAACTAGAGCCACGACAAGAAAAACTTTGAATAAATAGGATCAACTGGCACGCAAAACGAGACAATGACTTCAGATTTTAACGCCAAGAGAAAAATCCAGAGGCACAATAAAACTTGCAGCCGTGCAAGGCTGAATAAAATCCCTAGGCCTATAGGCTAGCCGGTTTAGATACTCAAGTCCCCTCTAGCTAGCATGCAAGAAAAACAGAGTTGTCGCTTGCTGTTGTAGTTCTTGCTACGACCGGAAGCAACGACAAACAAGCTGTGCTAGCAGACAGAGACAGTACTAGCTGTCTAGGCAGCAGATAGCCATGCAGCTCTGCTGTAGCAGGTTTCGTGCGAAGGTGTGAAAACTAGAGAAATAATCAACATGTCAGGAACATGCAAGACTAAAAACACATGACGATACACCGGCAAAGAACCAAGAGATCAGCTCGCGCATAGAAGATCAAAAACAGGCATGCAAAAGTGAAGGAACACATAGGTGAATCTGCAGGATGCTAGAGGAAGAATAAACCTGATGAACTTGTGAAATACAGGACAACCACATGGGCGGTGGCGCTCACCAGAAATGAACAGGAGTAAGATGTGGGGAAAGTGAACTCAAGTTTGTCATTAAGTGAGTTAACCCTAACCCTAAGGATTGGGACCCTTTTTATAGGCAGCCTAATAGCCTAGGAATATTCCACTAGACCCTTAGGGTTTTTTACAGACGCTGAAATAAAAGGAAAAGACCAAATTGTCCTTAGGATATTTTTATAGACTCGACTGACTGACGGTGGGCCTAAGGACAAAATAGTAAACTCCTATTTACAGATGACTTATCCAGAAGCGGAGCTTTCGTAGCGACTACGGCTTCACTTCAGGACGGTCCGCTCCAAGATCAGCGGTTGTCAGTTTTGCGCCGAAACTGACAAAGCGTCCACTGACTTTGCACCAGGTACCTGGATTGGGTCGGCCCGATTCCGCAGCTCTCTTAGCCCGGCAATCGCTCGCCGCCCGTGTACCTGAGTCAATCCTGGTCAACAGCCTAGTGGATCCTCTGCTGCTCCTAGCCCATGTACCCGGATTGGGCCAGCCCGACTACGCGGCCCCTTTGCCCGACAGTCGCTCGCTGCCCGTGTACCTGAATCACACACGGCCCAGACGTAGAAGGTCTTCTCTCTCTTCAGTCCTTTTTTACTACCGTTGACAATGACTCATCAAATCTAGAGCCATGAGGCCCACGCTCTTCAGCATGGCTCCTCATTAGGCGGCATCTTGGTGGTGGCGAGCGAGACCGACATAGACGTCATGCTCAGTAGAGGAACGATGCTTAGGGAAGAAGATGAACATTGCAAGGGTAATGTGGGCATTTGTGAAATATAGTACTCTATAGATGGGCTCAAATGACATAAAAGAATGTATGTGAATAATAATGACATATGAACAAATACTGAAATTTTAATGACGTTTCTAGTGTTCTGGAAAATAACGGTGGCATGTAGGGAATTAACCCTTCATCTGAACAAAAAAGGTTGATGTTTGATGAGATGCATTGTTGGTCGTTGAGCAGGTAGAGATATATATTCCCTCTTATCGCAAATACTCGTCGGTGATGTCCCATTTGGGATAGGGGGATATGAATTGTGGGAATGGAAAATGAGATGTCGGGAAATCTTAACCCTTGTTTGGATGTTGGGAATGGGAAATTTTTGATCTCACCAATATATTCTAGTGGGAGGGGTAGGTCACCATCGGGAAATTAGGGGCATCGTGTGATAGGGTGGAAGAGGAGAGGACACGTTGCTAGGCTCGGTGAGGAGAGGGCGTGGTGTTGGGCTCAGCGTTGTCAGTAGTAGGCTTGGTGAATTGTGCTAGACAACGAGGGCTCTAGTGGTGGAGCTCAATGATGACAGGGTCGCAATGGGGCTTGACTACAATAGGGAAACGACTTGGTGATTGGTGAGGATGTGCCAATGGCAATGGATCTCAATAAGGGTGGGGCTAGCGACAACAATGCTTGATGAAAAGGTGACATGGTAGCAGTTGATCTCATCAACGATGGATCAACAGTGGAGGATATTGACAAGGAGAGGCTAGCAACGGCGTATCCTGATGAGGGGCCACCAATGGTGGATTTCGATGAGGAGGGATCGGCATCGTTGGTGGATGTTGGAGATAAATCGCAAGAAACTGAATTTTTGGACTCAAAATTAGAAGTGGTTCTCTCAAAAATAGAATTGGACATAATTGGTTCTCATTTTCTCTTGCCCAAATAAGGTTGGTTGGGGGGGTACGTATAGGATAGAAGACTTGCAGCTCAAGAAGCATAAAGCAAAAGTAGAAGATGCTAAAGCACTAAGGCTGAAATGATGACACCACATATGTCAAAACAACACATCCCAAAATTGACTGCACCCCTAACACAATACTTATCCTCTCAATCTCCCCCTAAGTTTTGTGTGACGCCTTCTGGGGAAGTTGAACCATCCCAATCCTAACGCGAAACTCATAGAACTTGATTCGCCCAAGTGAGTTGGTGAGGAAGTCGGCGAGCTGGTCCTAGGTGTTAATGTAGCTGGCCTTGATGGTTGACGCTCCCATCGTCCAAACAACTCTGGATGAAATGGTATTTGACCTGGATGTGCTTGTTGCGCTCATGGAAGACGAGGTTCTTCGCTAAAGCCAAAGAAAACTTGTTGTCCAACCTGAGCTCCATTGCTTTAGCATCTCTGCCAAGAAGATCACTAAGCAGCCGAGCCAACCAGAGAGCCTGAGTCAACGTAGAAGTGGTTGCAATGTACTCTACCTCGCAACTAGACATAGCCACTACTTATTGCTTAATTGTCTGTCAGTTGATCAGACACCTGCCAAGGAAGAACAACATTCCGCTAGTGCTCTTGCTTGTGTTGATGTCATCGGCGTGGTCACTGTCACTGTATGCGATGAAGTGCATCACACTAGGGCACCTCGGGTAGTACAAGCTATAGTCCGAGGTCCCTACGACATAGCATAGGATCCTCTTCATGTCGTCAGTCAGTCGCTGCATGAACTGACTGACGTATCCAACTGCGAACACTAAGTCCGGTCGAGTGTGGACAAGGTAGGGCCGTAGGGAAGACTGTCCACAATGCGCTGGTACTATGTCGTGTCCACCTCCTCCGTCGTGTTGTCGCGACTCAACTTCAACCTTTCATCTATTGGAGTGTCCACTCATTCGACGATGCGCTTGGCGTAGGTGGTCTGGCAAAGTGAGGTGCTGGAGCTGTACTGGTGCACCTCGTTCCCTAGGTAGAAGGAGAGGAGACCCAAGTCGCTCATCTGGAAGGTGGCTTTCATCTTCGTTTTGAATGCCTCTACCTCGGCCTCCTTGGTGCCGATGATCACCAAGTCGTCGATGTAGACACCTACCAGCAGAGCATTGCCTCCCTTGCTCTGTCGGTAGATAGCAACCTCATGAGCGCTTTGCTGGCTCCCATGTCTGGTTCTGCTCGATGGTGTCCATTTCTTGTTTCATCGTGATGCGCCAAGCCACGTCTACCTTCACCTCAGCGAAGGAGCGTGGCTCACCATCATCGTGCGCCAGGTGCAGCTCCGCATCAAAGTCATGTTGTGCCATTCTAAGAACTGGTTGCTCACCGAGGTGGTGCGGTAGTGCAGAGGCTTGTCGTCGTGGTAGGAATCAACACGGTCCTCGTCATTTGTTGGCGGAGTGGCGAACTCCACTACGCGTTGCTCGTCATGAACCGAAGCTGCTGATGCTGATCTTGGAGTTGTGGGTGCTAGTATAGGAGAGCGGGGTGTGGCCGGTGTAGGAGGTGGACTTGCCGGAGATGATGGCATGTCAGGTGCTGGGGCAAGTGCACTTGGTGAAGATGAGATACTAGCTTCCCTTGCTCCCTCGAAGTAGACATAGCCGATGACAAAATCATTGATTGTCGAAGTCGAGCCGTCATCCACCATCTTGCCCCACGTCCAGCCTCGCCCTTTGTCGAACAAGACGTCACATGAGATGTGGGTGTGTTGTGTCGTAGGTTCAAGGATGCGGTAGGCCTTGGAGCCCTTCGCGTAACCAATAAAGACCCTCGTGTGCTCCGGTCGTCAAACTTGCTGATGTGGTTGTGTCCACCGCTTGATGACGCTGTTCTGCGGTGGGGTGTACGACACAGAGTAGTGACGCTGAATCCCCTCATCGGTGCAGTATGTCGCGAACTCAGTCATCGTGAACTCGTCATCGTTGTCCATGCGCAGCGCATGGATCTTGCGGCCGCACTCCTTCACAATAGCTTGATGACGCCTGATCATGTCAGCGGCTGTCGCCTTGATGTCGAGAAGCATCGCCCACATGTAGTTGGACATGTCGTCGACGAGGAGGAAGTAGCGCTAGCCTCCAGGGGTAGTCAGTGTCATGGGACCGCAAAGGTTGTCGTGCACGAGCTCTAGCTTCTCCTTGGCGTGGAAGCTCGCTTGTCGAGGGAATGGGAGCTGCTGTTGCTTGGTCAGCACACAAGTGTCACAAAACTGCTCCATGTGCTCGTCACTCAGCATGCACCGCACCATATCCTTGGTGTCGAGCTGCATCAAGGCCTCAAAGTTGAGGTGCCCAAAGTGCTCGTGCCATCGTCAAGCGTCGTCATTGCGACAGGTTGCAAGACACATGGGTGGCACCACCTGCGCATGAAGAACATAGAGGCAATTGCTTCCTCTATTCACCTTGGTGACAAGTCGGTGCTGTTGATCCCAGATGCGCAGCACCCCATGCTTGATCTCCATGCGCGAGCCGTCCTCATCCAGCTGGCCAGAGCTGACGATGGACTTCCTTAGCGCGGGGATGTAGTAGACACCAGTGAGCATCCGATCCTCGCCGATCTTTACTGTGAAGATGACGGATCTGACGCCCCTTATCTCCACGGCAGAGGTGTCCTCGAACTTGATGGAGCCTCACACGCTGGAGTCCAGGTCAGAGAAGTACTCTTGCCATTTGGTCATGTGGTAAGTGGAACTGGTGTTGAGGAACCAACCGTCAATCTTGTTGTCGCTGGACCCGTTGCCAAGTAAGACGTGAGCACATGGCTCATCGACGTGGAGAAGAGCGACCACTGTCGGCACGGGAGGAGAGTGCAACTCAATGCTCCATTGTATGAGAATCATAGTTAGCTCGTCACCCTCCTGCGCTTGCGCGACGTGTGCATGACCGCCACACTTCGTCTGTTGGTAGTCCATGGCCCAATGGCTGGCAAGAGTCTTGCCATAGTTGTGACAATTGTCGTCACGGATGACCTTGTGGGCACCGTTGGCACCGCTAGTAGTGGAGGGCCTCCACGTGCCTAGGGAGGCTTGCTCTCCCTGCGTGGCTAGCGCTTGCGGCCACTCAACGAACCTGATGCCTCCCTCTTCTCCTATTCTTGCTGGCAGGTGAGCCATTGCTCCTCAGTGAGGAGAAGCTTGCTACCGATGGTGATCGACTCTAAGGAGATACCATCTTGCGGTCGTCGATAGCCTTGAGGCGACCCGTGACCTTGTCACCGGCTAGGGCCTCAACCGAGTTGGTAGGAACAATTGTGCGTAAGTGATACTTGAATGAATTTACTGGCCATGGCCCTGGTCCTTTCTGGCGTGGAGAGAGGCATAGACAGAGTTCATGCAAAAGCCAATTTTTTTCAAGCATAGAAAAATAGATTGCTATGGTCGGTTTATATAATATTGATCCCCTCCCTAACAGTTTGATTGCCAAAATAGAATAAATTCTGACTTGCTATTCTTAAAGACTAAATAATCCTGACTTGCTATTCTTAAGGACTAAACAATCTATTAGTTGATTCTTATCTGATCTCCTTGGGTCCCTTTCCTTGTTCGGCTGGATCCCTTGCTGCTGCCCTTGGATCCTTCCTTGTTGCCTGCTTCTTTCCTTTGCGTTGGTTGTATGTTAGGCCCCACCTGACATCTCTCCCTCCCTTAACAAGTAGCTCGTCCGCAAGTTGGAAGGAAGGATATAGTTGGCGGAATTCATCAAGGTCGACCCATGAAACATCTGCCACTCCCATACCTTTCCATTGGACTAATAGCTCATGCCGCCCACGTGCCATTCTGCTCTTGACCACCTTGTCAGGCTCGAGGCAGACAGGGCCACGACAGATGGTAGGAAGTGCACCTGGTCCAGTTGGCTCAACACCCACAAATTTTTTAGCAAATCAACATGAAATACATCATGCAACTTAGCTCTTGTCGGCAATTCTAGTTTATAAGCAACATATCCAATGTGATCCATAATTTGAAAAGGGCCAAAGTATTTCGGTCCCAATTTACCCTTGCCGGTTGTTGTGAGTGATGCGATTGGTCGGTGTAAGAGGCGCAGCCAAACCCACTCTGCTGCCATAAATTCCAACTCACGATGATGATGATCATAAAACATCTGTGGTGTTGCTGAGCTTGCTCTAGGCGTTCGCATGCCTCCAACAGAAATTCGTCATGGTCTCGAAACTGATTGTCATCTGATGGCAATCACGTATCCCCTGTTGTATATGAGCGGATTGCATGTGGGTCTTGGCCGTACACCACCCTGAATGGTGAAGTCTGCAGGGAAGACTGATATGCCGAGTTGTAGTAGAATTCAGCAAAAGGTAACCATTGAATCCATTTGCGAGGATGATCGCCAGTCAATCATCGAAGATACATAGTGATGATCTTATTCGTAGCTTCAAACTAGCCATCAGTCTGCGGATGGAATGCTGAAGTGAGATTGAGCTTGGTGCCTGATAATGCAAACAACTCCTTCCATAACCGACAGGTGAAAATTGGGTCATGATGACTAACTATGGACCTTGGTATTCCATGAAGTCGGATGGAGTCGAAGTGGGCATACTTGGAGAACTGGTCAACCACTATCAAGAGAACTTTCTTCCCTTTGACGTGACACAAGTCTTCAATGAAATCCATCGCGATGTCGCACCACTTCGCAGATGGATTGTCGAGTGGTTGTAATAGGCCGGCGGGATGAAGATGCTTTGTCTCGTTCTTATGGCACGTGACACAGGCCCGAACGTAATCGCAGACGACTCGGCAGGCACCTAGGACATGAAAGTCGACACGCGGGAGATGGAGTGTCTTCTCGGCTCCTTCATGCCCCATGCTGTGAGCGCTCGCCAGTATGTCCAGTAAATAGAGAGATGACGACGGGATGTAGATGCACCCGTCCACCATGATCATGCCATCCCGCAACACCCAGTGAGGACCTTGGGCGCCTGCAGCGACGATGGAGTGCAAGTCACGAAGCTAGGTGTCATTGTACTCTTGACGTAGATCCTCAAAGAACTGGAATGTCGGTGTAAACAGTGCACTAATTTCGGCCAAGGCCTTCGTGTCGCGTCTAGAGAGAGGATCAACCACTATATTGGTGGTGCTTGGCTTGAACTCAACGTGGAAGTCAAAGCCAAAAAGTTTGCTTGCTCACTAGTGTTGAGGTATCATCTAAAGTCGTGTGTCAAGCAAAAATTTTAAATTGTAGTGATCAATATGGATTAAAAATGGACGCCCCTAGAGGTATGACCGCTAGTGGCGGACGTCCTGGACCAAACCGATCAATTCCCGCTCATATGTAGCAAGTCTGGCATGGCGGGGAGCGATGACTTGGCTGAAAAACGCCACTAGTCCTGCCCCTTGGTGGAGAACGGCTCTGAACTCGGAGTCGGAAGCGCCACATTTGACGATGAAGTCATGGTCGAAGGCCGGCAACTGCAGGACTAGTGCGGATATCAAGGCCTGCTGCAAGGCTCAGAAGGTAGATTCGGTGTCAGTGTCCATCGGAAGCCCTCTTTACATAACAGTTTTGTCAAAGGGGCGACGATCATGTCGTAGTCACGGATGAAGCAGCAATAGTAGCTTGCTAGTCTCAGGAACGCTCGGACCCCCTTACGGACTGTGGGGTTGGTATCTTGAGGACTGTGTCTACCTTCTGTATGTCCATGGCCACCGGTGTTGCAGAGATGACGTGGCTGAGGTATGCCATGGATTAGAATCCGAAGGAACACTTCGACTTCTTGATGAAAAGCTGGTATTCCTACAATTCGGAGAAAACGAGGTGGACGTGCCGAAGGTGCTCTGACCATGAGGAGCTATATGTTAATATGTCGTCAAAGCACAAACCGACGTAGGAATGGCTGGAGCACTTTGTTCATTAATGCTTGGAAGGTTGTCGGTGCGTTGGTGAGACCGAATGGCATAACCAGGAACTCAAAGAGCCCCTGGTGTGTATAGAAAGCGGCCTTCTCCACATCATCTGGGTTAAGTATTTGGCGCCATGGAGTTCGTCGAGGAGTTCCTCGACGACACGAATTGAAAATTTATCCTTCATCGTATGATCATTGAGAGCCTGATAGTCGATGCAGAATCGCTAGGAGCCATCCTATTTCTTGACGAGGACTGGTGCATAGAAGGTTGAGGAACTTGGACAGATGACCCCTGTTTGTAGCATCTCAGCACACTACCGCTCCAATTCTTCTTTTTGCGCGTGGGCGTAGCAGTAGGGGTGGACAACCACCAATGTTGTTCTAGGTAGTAGCCCGATCCGATGGCTCCATTTTTGGGGAGGTGGCAGTCCTGTCGGCTCGGGGAAGAGTGGCGTGAAGGAGAGGAAGAGGTCATCGATAAGGTCTGTCGTAGCCGCTAGAAGCAGGGTTGGCATCAGGGAGGTCTCCGGTGCCGCCCATGTGACATGGTGGCCATTCCTGACGAATGCCATGGTGCAATGACCAAAATCCTAGAGTCCAACCACTGAATCCTGAGTCCTCTATGTCATTCTTATCTGATCTGGAGTCCTCCTTGTCATCAGGTCCCCATCTTGATGACCATTTGCCATCATGTCATCCTTCATTCCTTGAACTACGGGTGGATCCATCATTCCACCTTTTAGATGAAACAACAGATCAATACATCTCAGGTGAACTTTGGACTAGAGCCATTGATACCGGCTGGATCTCTGATCCTCCTCCTTGGTGTGCGCAGGGGAGAATGGAGGCCAATAGCAGAATATAGATGAGAGCGCAAAGCGTATGTAGGCTGGGCGCTGCTGGGGTTGCCGGTGTCAGCCCTAGGATCAGTCAAGGTTTATGGTAAATCTCGCCCAATAGGGGAGACCTTTATTCCTAAATGATTATTACAATCCTTGCCTCAACCTTTTATAAGCTAAGGTTGAGCTATCTCTAAAGGCTCCTATTAAACTAAGGACTCATACTCCTATTAGACTAAGAACTCTTACCTCTTTCTTATGCCTTAAGGAACCTAACAAATTAACAAACAAAAGACCCCCTAACCCCCTAATAGAAATAATAAAACTCTTAATAGAAATAACAACTCTTTTATGCCTCTGCTCCTGGGTTCAGCTGGGCCTCGCCCAATAGGGGAGACCTTTATTCCTAAATGATTATTACAATCCTTGCCTCAACCTTTTATAAGGTAAGGTTGAGCTATCTCTAAAGGCTCCTATTAAACTAAGGACTCATACTCCTATTAGACTAAGAACTCTTACCTCTTTCTTATGCCTTAAGGAACCTAACAAATTAACAAACAAAAGACCCCCTAACCCCCTAACAGAAATAATAAAACTCTTAATAGAAATAACAACTCTTTTATGCCTCTGCTCCTGGGTTCAGCTGGGCCTGGGTTTCAGCCCTAGCCTTGCCCCTTCTCTTATAATACTTGTCGATAAAAGAGTATAACATTTCTCCCTCCCCAACAAACAACTCATCCCCGAGTTGTACTGTTGGAAAACGTCGTTTGAACTCTTCTAGCTGTTCCCACGATGCCTCCGATGGTGCACAACTGGTCCATTGGACCAAAATTTCCCATACGCCCTTGTTTAATCGAGCTTTAAGCACCTTGGCCCGCGAAGGAAGTACCTTCCCATTAAAAATATCTGGCAGCGGAACCTCTTCTGTTGGCTTGTCACCTTCAAACTTTTTAGTATAGCAACATGAAAGACATCATGGATTCTTGCTTTATTTGGAAGCCTTAGCTTGTACGATACATTGCCAATACGTTGTATAATCTGTTACGGTCCAAAAATCTTTGGCCCGAGCTTGGAATGTGTGGCTGGTGTTACACCAATTGCAACCCTCTGATGTAGGCGTAACCAAACCCAATCTCCAACCTCATAACTCACCTCCCGATGGTTTTTATCATGGATGTGTTGCATTGTCACCTGAGCTTGAACAAGCCTCTATTTAATGTCTTCTAAAAATTCATCCCGATCCATAAGCTGCTTATCAACGGCCACTACACGGGACGTTCCTGACTGATAGGACAAAATTGTGGGAGGATCCTTCCCATACACAATTTTGAATGGAGAACATTTGACTGCTGTTTGATATGAAGAATTATAACAAAACTCAGCCCAAGATAGCCATTGTAGCCACATTTTTGGTCTATCACCTGCTAGGCAGCGGAGATACATTACTATTACCCGATTGACCACCACAGACTGACCATCTATCTATGGGTGGAAAGCTGAACTTAATAGTAATTTAACTCCGGCCAACCTAAACAGTTCAGACCAAAATATGCTTGTGAATATTGTGTCTCTATTGCTGACGATGGAACAAGGGATTCCATGGAGTCGAACAATGCCGTCAAAAAAGGCCTTTGCAACCGAAACTGTCGTATACGGGTGGCTGAGGGGAATAAAGTGTGCAAATTTAGAAAATCTGTCCACCACTGTTAACACCATAGATTTGCCACCGACTTTAGGAAAACCTTCCACAAAATCCATGGCAATATCACTCCATACCTCCAAAGGTACCAGAAGAGGTTGTAACAGACCTGCCAGGCGTAAGTGTTCAGTTTTATTCCG
Source organism: Zizania palustris (assembly GCA_019279435.1). NCBI lineage: Eukaryota > Viridiplantae > Streptophyta > Magnoliopsida > Poales > Poaceae > Zizania > Zizania palustris. The sequence goes on along the minus strand of JAAALK010000085.1, from coordinate 28,685,495 downwards.
TTGACAAGTCATGCAGCCCCGAACAAATTCGCGCACCTGCTGCCTTGCACGGGGCTATAAAACGAAGCCCTCCATCGGTGAAGCGTCTTCTCACTTCCTTCATGACCACAATTATGAGCATCCGCTAATGTTAGAGGCCATATTGATGATGCATCTGGTACAAATACCATGCCTTTAAAAATCAGAAGTCCATCGGCGGTTGCCCAACCCGTCCGTGTTGTACCCTCCGCCAGTTTTGCTTGCAATTCTGCCACTTGGGGATCATTATCAGCCTCAGCCCTTAATGTATCAAAAATTTCAAACTGTGGTGCTGAAATGCTGTGAACCTCTGCTATTTCCTCATCTCGCCGTGATAATGCATTCACAGCGCCATTTATTTTCCCAGGTCTGTATTCCACTGAGAAATCATACCCAAATAATTTACTGACCCATGTATGCTGGGGAATTGTTGATAGTCGCTGATCCAAAAAAATTCAGGTTGTAGTGGTCTGGCCGTACCAAGAACTCACGTCCCCATAAATACGGCCGCCAATTCCGCACTTCTTGCACCAGTCCAATCAACTCTCTTTCATATGCTGGTAACTTTTGATGTTGTGGTGCCACTACGCGACTAAAATATGCAATGGCCCCATCACCCTGATGTAGTACAACATCGAAACCTATGCCGGAAGTGTCGCAGTCAACGACGAACGGCCTAGAGAAATCAGGCATTTGCAGAAGTGGTGCTGTAATGAGGGCTTGTTTGAGCTGAACAAATGTGTCTTCTGACTCTTCAAACCAGCGAAAAACTTCTTGTTTTAACAGTGCCGTGAAGGGGCGGCTATTGTGCCATACCCAGCGATGAACTTGCGGTAATAGCCGGTGAGGCCGAGGAAACCCGTAGTGCCCGTAGTGAATGCCGGTGTGGCCAGGTCTGTATTGATGATACTTTTTTCTGGCTCCATTGCGACGCCCTGTTGCGAGATGATATGTCCAAGGTATGTGACTGTTGTCATCCCGAATGAACACTTGGACTTTTTTACTGCCAACTTGTGCGTCCAAAACACATCGAACACCTTTAACATGCTGAAAGTGTGCTGCCCAAGAAGTGATAAAAACCAAGATATTGTCAAAGAAAACAAGCACAAATTTTCAAATGAATGGTTTCAATACCTCATTCATCAATGACTGGAATGTTGATGGGGCGTTGGTGAGGCTGAACGACATGACGAGGAACTCAAAATGACCCTGGTGTGTGCGAAAAGTTGTTTTCTCCACATCATCTGGATGCATGCGTACTTGGTGGTAACCACTCCGGAGGTCAAGATTGGTGAAGAAGTGTGATCCCCGAAGCTCGTCAAGCAGCTCATCGTCTACCGGGATAGGGAACTTGTCTTTTATCGTCTTGTTGTTGAGCTCCCGGTAGTCCACACAAAAATGCCATGTCTTGTCTGCTTTTTTCATTAGCAGCACCGAGGAGGAGTATGCTAATGTGAACTCCTGGATGATCCCCTGCTTCAGCATGTCGTCGCATTGTCGCTCAATTTTATCTTTCAGGAGTTGTGGGTAGCGGTATGGTTGGACTGCTACCGGCGCTGTTCCTGGTAGCAGTCGTATGTGATGATCCTAGCGATGAGACGGGGGAAGGCCTCGTGGCTCGGTGAATATGTCGGAGTAGGAGTTGAGGAGATTTGTCAACAACTCACGAGACTCGGATAGCACCACGCATTGGGGTGTAGGTGCGCCTACTCCTATCGAACTACCGTCCGATCGTGTCTCCAAAACTCCATGGAGTGGGCACTGAGGTTCCAGAGAATAGGTCCCAGGGACCTAAGCCACTTGACGCCGAGTACAATGTCAAAGTCGGCAAGTGTGAGGCCGTAACATGTGATATCGAAGGATTCGTTGTCAATGGAGATATGTAGTCTGGAGTAGACGTCGTTGCTTGTAACTTGATCCCTGTTAGCCACCTTCATGGATAGACCTGGACAAGGGTCGACTTGAAGACCAAGTTGAGAGGCCACTACCTCTTGGATGAATGAGTGTGTCGAACCTGTGTCGACTAGGGCTAGCAATGTGATGCCATTAATACTGACATGAAACCTCATGGTGTTGCTTACATTGATGCTGGTGAGTGCATGGAGGGAAATACCCAAATCTTGTTCGACTCCCTCATCAGATTCATCATCTAACTCCAGCAAAAATACCCCCTTGGCGGAGCATTTATGATCAGTAGTGTATTTTTCTAGGCAATGGTAGCACTCCCTGTTGGCCCTTCTGGCAGCAAGTTCTTCAGGGGTGAGACGCTTGAAGCGTGGCCGGTTTGGGGTGGCTTGTCTATTTGTTACCTTGACCGAGCCCCCTCCTTTTGTGGTGGTTGTGGCTGACCGGCCCACAGCTTTGTTCTGGCCCCCTGGAGTGGTTGTTTCCCTTCGTTCATAAGCCCTATCGAGGCTTACGGCTGTCTGTAGATGTGTTGGGGCGTGGAGCTCTATATCTGTTCGTAGGGGTTCCCTGAGGCCTGCTATAAATAGGTTTACTTGCTGCAGAATTGACGTTGATACTCTTCTACTATGCTTGTCTGATATAGGTCCTTTAATTCAGCTAATCCATTGTGTCGTAGGGGTGGCTCGAACCTCATGTGTATGAATTCCACAAACCGAGCACAAAAAGGAACGCCATGATCCCTCACTAAGCTGTAATACCACTCGTCAACTACTCCTTCTAGATGGAGCGAAGCGATCCATACTTTCTCTTCGGTCATGGTGCGCATGGCTCGGAAGTATGTGTCGCATTTGTTAACCCATGTTAATGGATCAGATTTTCCGTCAAATGTTGGGAACTTCAATTTGGGATGGTGGAAGCCGCCATCCTCCGACCGACCACGGCCGTAGTACCCAGTGTTTACAAATCGTCTAATTAATCGCGATTAATCGGCCTGGTCGTTTTCCTGGCTCCGACTAGGTGCTCCGACCAGACTAGAGCGACCAGAAATCTGGTCGTTCGACTAGTCGCGACTAGTCAGCCGATTAGTGGCATTTTGGCGACCAGGAGAGTAGGGAAACCGACGGGGAAGGCAGGGGCCAACCGAAGGAGAGGGCTGACGACGGCGCACGGGCCACGGCGGGAGGAGTGGGCTGGCGGCGGCGTGCCTTGGAGTGGGAGGGGCCACTGGCGGCGCCGGCGGGAGCGTGAGGAGAAGGCGGCGCCGGCGGGAGCATGAGGAGAAGGGGGCGCCGACAGGAGTGTGAGGAGGAGGCGACACCCTACGAGATGTGTGGCACCCTGTGAGGAGAAGGCGGCGTCCTGTGAGGAGAAGGCGGCGCACAGGGGCTTCCGAGTCTCTGTGGTGGTTGAGGGAGAGGAGAGATGTGAGGAATCTGTGGCGGCTGTGAGGGAGAGGGGAGATGTGAGGAGTGAAGCTAGGGTTTAGTTAATGGGCTTGGGCTTTTCAATTTTATTTTTGGGCAAATAAGTAATGGCTGGAAATTTGGGGCAGACCGTCGCCCTTCTCCAATTGTGCCAATCGCCCGATCATGAGAGTCGAGGCGACCGTTGATCGTGGATAGCTGGCCCATCACTTGATTCATTGATGCCATGAGGAAGTCTAGCTTCTCATCAGTAGTCATTGTTGTAGGATTGTTGACAGAACTAGACATGTTTGTTGATGTTCCGACCGTCTCTGATACCAAATTGATACCGACTGGATCTCTAATCCTCCTCCTTGGTGTGCGTAGGGGAGAATAGAGGCCAATAGCGGAATATGGAAGAGAGCACAAAGCGTATGGAGGCTAGGCGCCGCTGGGGTTGCCGGCGCTAGCCCTAGGATCACCCAGCGTTCAAGGTAAATCTCACCCAATAGAGGAGTCCTTTATTCCTTCATGATTATTACAATCCTTGCCTCAGCCTTTATAAGCCAAGGCTGAGCTATCTCTAAAGACTCCTATTAAACTAAGGACTCATACTCCTATTAGACTAAGGACCCGTACTCCTATTAGACTAAGGATTCTTACCTCTTTATTATGCCTTAAGGAACATAACAGATTAACAACCAAAAGACTCCCTAACAGAAATAACAAAACTCTTAACAGGAATAACAGCTCTTTTATGCCTCTGCTCCTAGGTTTGGCTGGGCCTGGATTTCAGCCCTAGCCTTGCCCCTTCTCTTATAATACTTGCCAATAAAAGAGTCTATAACATCCATACATCGAGTCTAAATGGAATCGTGGTTAGGACACCGACCACAAACCTTTGCATCAGTTGGTTTACCATTAAGCCAGCAAGGATACAGAGGAATGTTGTTTTCCAGGTGTTGCTGGTCTGCATAGCAAAAGATTTTGATGGTCAACGACTTAACAAAAGCATGATATCTTGCACAAAAATAGATCTAACCCACAACCCCACCAGTAAGCAGGCACATCTTTTTTAGATGGTTCAAAAAACGAACCATGAGCTGCTGAAATCTACAAACAAACATCATGTAGTGTTAACAACCATTTCTAGTAGCAGGCAAGAAACAACATATCAATGCACCTTAGGTGAACTTTTGACCAAAGCCATACATCGAGTCTAAATGGAAGTGTGGTTAGGACACCAACCACAAACCTTTGCATTAGTTGGTTTAGCATAAAGCCACTAAGGAGATAGAGGAATGTTGTTTTCCAGGTGTTGTTGGTCTGCATAGCTAAAGATTTTGATAGTCAATGACTTAACAAAAGAATGCTATCTCACAAAAAAAGAGACCTACTAACACACAGCCCCATAAGTAAGCTGGCACTACGAAGCTCGGATACGTGCTCTAGGCCGCGTATCGATATCCGGTGTGTATTCGACTATTTTCCATTTTTCAAATAATTAAAATAATTTGGATATGCACCCGATACGAGCTGATACGCAGGGGCAATGATATTTCCTCTCTCAACGCTAGCCATGTCGCTAGTTCAGGCCCAGTTCTGGTTGGTGGTCACGACGCGCCACCGACCATTGCCTTTTCGTCGACTGCCTCCACCTTCCATCGTGCGCCGTCATGCCGACGCCTCTCATCGCACGCCTAGATCTCGTCGGCTCATTGCGCCGTCGCGGCTTGAGGACATCGGTGGCCACCGCATCCTCTCCAGCCCTCTGTCGTGTGGATCTCGTTGGCTCATCGCACCGCCGAGGCTTGGGGACGCCGGCGGCCACCGCATCCTCTCCAGCGAGTGAGCAGGTCCACGAGATCGACATGAATATAGAGGCTACAAGGTCTCTTCTTTTCTTCTTTAAGTTTTGTTCGAAATTTCTCATTTTCTGCACTATTTTCTGCACTCTGCGCTAGCTGCCTACCTGTCTAGATTTATAATTTGCATCTGAATCAGCTTATAGACACTAATGCTTTTCTATAGGTAATGACTATTTTTAACATATTATATGTTGAATTTCATCGTATTGAAACAACAAGTTTGAGTCCTCCAATTATCAATGCAAGAGATCTATAAATTTCTACAAACTTCTGTAAACGAAGATGTGACTTCTTTATATACTTCACATATTCTCTTACATTGTTTATCAAAGGTGATATGGTTGTTATCCCATCATTTACAATCAAATTAATAATATGAGCACAACAATGAACATGAAAATATCTAGCATTGAAATAAGTTGACTGTCTTGCATTAAACTTTGCCTTTAAACCCCGAACAACAATATTGTTGGAAGCATTATCTAGAGTGATTGAGATGATCTTATCCTCTATCTTCCATGTAGTAACACTGTCATGGGTAGGAAGTGGGTTAGGCCCAAGCCCCCGGTTAGGAGTTTTGGTTGGGAGTTTTAATGGCTAAGTATTGTAATCAGATTAGGATTGGTTTGTTAGTTGTTAGAGGTATTGTAATCAGATTAGAGTTGGATTGGTTTGTTAGTTGTTAGATCCGGGGACTCGGTACTATATAAATAGAGTTTGATCGAGGGTTTAGGTCGTTGAGTATTCAGTTTGGCTTGTGCCTTTCTTGTATCCCTGCCTCTTTGTCGCGTCGCCGCAATGGCGCCGCCGCAACGGAGAGGTCAAGGCCCTCGACCATCTACATCTTTTAAATATAGTTTGAGACGATTAGTACCTACCAATTTCGTGGAAACCCTTGCCAGTGACAAACACATTCAAATACAACTTGTGTTATCACTAATCCAAAGTGAGGGTGGTCTAACTCAATAAAATTCAGCACATGACATTGCATATTCCAATTTTTATCAATATAGTGTGGAACCAAACACATATAGGAAAATGTTAGGTTAAATATCCACAAATCAGTAGTCAAACTGATGCTATCCACTCCTTTAAGAATCTTTCCAAGTTTTTTTCAGACTAAAAAATGCCCATACATTCATTTCTTATGGTCTTTCTGCTCATAAATTGGTAAGCAATATTTAAATACTTCATCATAATGTTAAACCATATATGTTCTACCATCCTAAATAGATACTCTTGGACACTTATCATCTTATCCATCAATTTTTGAATTTCATCATGATTGTACTCACTAGGAGAGATAACAATAGGAAGACCAGAATCATCTTATCCACAGGTCGGTATCACAGTTTCGTCTACTCCAGGCGCACGGCTCCACCACCAGCACCAGCCTCTTCACCACCTGCTCCGTGACGTGCGTACGGCTAGCCAGGAGGGCCGCGCGCACAGGGAAGGGCCACCAGGGCCGACTGTGAGGGGATAAGGGATTAGCACTATTATTAGAGATAAGAGTTGGTCAAGATCAAGAGTTATGATTAGTTATGGTTTTTGTTAGAGATAAGAGTTATGTTAGTTATGGCTTTTGTTAGAGATAAAGGCTAGGCTCTATATATAGATGTTGTACCTAAACCTTTTGGCAAGCAATTTGATTATCAGTTCAATCTACTCTTCCAATCTATAAAGTCTATGGCTGAGGGGTATAACCTCACCGGAGACCATGGACCGTGGATACGAACTCCGTAGCCAAGGTCCGGCGTCCCGGGGGCTTGACGCCCTTGACAACCTGGTATCACGATCCAGGGCTTCCACGTCACGCCGCTCCACTTCACTACCGCCAGCCACCACGCCACCAACAACCAGATCCCCGCCGCGCCGCCCCACCTCGCCGCAACAAGCAGCCGCACCACCAAACAGATCGTCCTCGCCGCACCACTCCACCTCGCCACCACCAGCCGCCGCGCCATCTTCGGCCGGAAGTCCCTCGCCGCACTGCCCCACCGTGCCACCGCAAGCCGCTACGCCGCCCTCACCAGCAGCTTCAACAGCCGCATCCTGCACCATGGGGGAGCGGGACCTCAAGAATACGGTAGACTCCCTCATCACCGCCGTTCAGGCACTACAGGCCACGGCTGAGGCAAACTCCAGGGCCAACGTCGCCCTCTCCGAGTCCCGATCATCCGCCTCAGGCTCCAGGGTGTCCACGGGAGAACACCAAAACGACCGGCCACCAAGATTTCAGAAATTGGATTTTCCGCGGTATGACAGCGAGGCCGATCCTCTCATCTTCATCAACCACTGCGAGTCATACTTCCATCAACAACGGATCATGGAAGAAGAAAGGGTTTGGATGGCATCGTATAACCTTGAGGTCGGGGCACAACTGTGGTACATGCAGGTCCAAACAGACGAGGGCACCCTATCATGGCGCCGCTTCAAAGAGCTACTCAACTTGTGCTACGGGCCACCCCTGCGATCTGCCCCCTCTTCGAACTTGCGGATTGCCGCCGGACCAGCACCGTCGAGGAGTACCAGGATCGGTTTCAGGCCCTCATGCCCCGCGTCGGTGCCCTCACAGAAGAACAGCGCATACAACTATTCACGGGCGGCCTCCTCCCACCGCTCAGCCTCGACGTCCAAATACACAACCCACAGTCGCTTGCAGCAGCCATGAGCCTAGCATGACAACTAGAGCTACGGGAGCAGCACGCAAGAGCGCCGACCAAAACCGTGGGACCATCTTCACCGACGAATTGCTTGAGGCCTTCACCGACATCTTCACCGAGCCAACAGGCTTACCTCCGGTACGCACACGGGACCATCGCATCATCCTCAAACCTGACGCAACACCAGTGGTAGTGCGACCGTATAGGTACCCGGCGGCCCACAAGGACAAACTGGAGCGGCAATGAGCCGCCATGCTCGAGCAGGGCACCATTCGCCGCAACACTTTGGCCTTCTCCTCTCCGGTACTACTCGTCAAAAAGTCGGATGGCTTGTGGTGCTTCTGCGTCGACTATCGCGCGCTGAACGCACTCACAGTCAAGGACGCTTTCCCGATCCCGGTGGTGGACGAGCTACACGGCGCAAGATTCTTCACCAAGCTCGACCTACGCTCAGGGTACCACCAGGTGCGCATGAGACCTGAGGACATCCACAAGACGGCGTTTGCACACATGACGGCCTCTATGAGTTCCTCGTCATGCCTTTCGGCCTATGCAACGCGCCAGCAACCTTCCAAGCCCTCATGAATGATGTACTCCGACCCTTCCTTTGTCAATTCGTACTGGTTTTCTTTGATGACATTTTGATCTACAGCAAGTCTTGGGCAGACCATCTTCGGCACCTCCGCACCGTACTCCACGAGTTGCGCCACCACAAGCTCTTCGTCAAGCGCACCAAGTGCAACTTCGGCGCCGCCTCAGTCACCTACCTCGGCCATGTTATCTCCGAGGCAGGCGTCGCCATGGATCCTGCTAAGGTGCAGTCCATCCAAGACTGGCCAGAACCTCGTTCGGCAAGGGCGATACGCGGCTTCCTCGGGTTGGCCGGCTACTACTGCAAGTTCGTCCACAACTACGGCATCATCGCGGCACCTCTTACCGCGCTCCTCAAGAAGGATGGCTTCTCCTGGACAGAGGCAGCCACCGAGGCCTTCACCTCCCTCAAAGCCGCGGTCACCTCTGCCCCGGTCCTTAATATGCCGGACTTCGCCAAGATGTTCATCGTCGAATGCGACGCCTCGTCCCACGGGTTTGGGGTGGTCCTAGTACAAGACGGACACCCAATCGCTTTCTTCAGCCGACCAGTGGCGCCAAGGCACCACGCCCTCGCCGCCTACGAGCGAGAGCTCATCGGCCTTGTACACACCATACGGCACTAGCGACCGTACCTGTGGGGTCGGTGATTCCTCATCAAGACCGATCATTTCAGCCTCAAATACCTGTTGGACCAGAGGCTCGCAACAATACCGCATCACCATTGGGTGGGGAAGCTTTTAGGCTTCGATTTTCGGTCGAGTACAAGGTCGGCTCAACAAACACAGTGGTCGACGCCCTATCACGTCGGGACACACCGGACGAAGGGAGCATCCTAGTACTATCGGCCCCGAGGTTCGACTTCATCACGCGGCTCTGCCAAGCTCAGCTCACCGACCCCGCCCTCGTTGCCCTCCAGGAGGAAATACGGACAGGAACCAAAGGTCTGTCGTCGGCAGTCCTTGATGACATGGTTCAGTACGACGGGCGACTGTATATCCCACTAGGGTCTCCTCTGGTACCGGAGATTGTTACCACTGTACATGAAGAAGGACACGAGGGAGTCTAGCGCACGCTACACCGGCTACGGCGTGATTTTCATTTCCCTAACATGAAACGACTTGTGCAGGACTTTGTGTGGGCGTGCACTACTTGTCGACGGTACAAATCAGAACAGTTGCTCCCAGCAGGCCTCCTCCTACCTCTACCAGTACCACAGGGTGTCTGGACGGACATCACCCTGGACTTTGTCGAGGCACTCCCATGCGTCCGAGGAAAATCAGTAATCCTCACAGTGGTGGACAGGTTCAGCAAGTACTACCATTTCATCCCCTTGGCACATCCGTACTCCGCAGAGATGGTCGCGCAAGCTTTCTTCAATGACATCGTTCGCCTACACGGCATTCCTCAGTCCATGGTGTCAGATCGCGACCCGGTATTCACCTCGAAGTTCTGGCGAGAACTCATGTGCTTGGTAGGCACCAAGCTGCACATGACCACGGCCTTCCACCCCCAGTCGGACAGCCAATCAGAGGCCGCCAACCGGGTCATCATCATGTACCTGCGCTGCCTCACAGGAGATCGACCATGACAGTGGCTGCAATGGCTACCGTGGGCTGAGTACGTCTTCAACACCGCATACCAGACTTCTTTGCGAGACACGCTGTTCCGCATAGTCTATGGGCACGATCCGCCGTCCATCCGGTCCTATGAGGCGGGCGAGAGAAGGGTAGTCGCAGTGGCCAAGTCCATGGAAGAAAGGGACGAGTTCATCACCGACGTCCGTCACCACCTCGAACAAGCCCAGGAAGTACAGAAGCACCACTACGACCGAGGTCATTGTTACGTCAAGTACCAGGTGAACGAGTGGGTGCTGCTCAGGCTCAGACAGCGGGCAACGTCATCTCTACCTCAGGCCAGCTCCGGCAAGCTCAAACCACGATTCTACGGGTCGTACCGCATCACCGAGATCATCAACGACATCGCTGTTTGCTTGGACCTTCCTCCACGGGCTCGGATACATGACATCTTCCACATCGGCCTTCTCAAGAAATTTCACGGTGCGCCACCAGACGCGCCGCCACCACTGCCGACTCTCCATCACGGTGCTGTCATACCAAAGCCGGAGAGCGCAACCAAAATGCGCCTAGCCCGTGGAGTGCGAAAGGTATTGGTCCAGTGGAAGGGCGAGTCGGCTGCATCGGCTACATGGGAAGATGTGGACACCTTCATCGTCAAGTACCCCGAATTTCAGCTCGAGGACGAGCTGGCTCTCGAGGGGGGAGGGATGTCATGTGGGGCCAGACTTACAGTCGGTGTCGGCGGGCCCGTGACATGCGTAGGGCGGCTAGCTAGGAGGGCCGCGCACACGGGGAAGGGCCACCAGGGCTGGCTGTGAGGGGATAAGGGATTAGCACTATTATTAGAGATAAGAGTTGGTTAAGATCAAGAGTTATGATTAGTTATGGTTTTTGTTAGAGATAAGAGTTATGTTAGTTATGGCTTTTGTTAGAGATAAAGGGTAGGCTCTATATATAGATGTTGTACCTAAACCTTTTGGCAAGCAATTTGATTATCAGTTCAATCTACTCTTCCAATCTATCAAGTCTACGACTGAGGGGTATAACCTCGCCGGAGAACACGGACCGTGCATACGAACTCCGTAGCCAGGGTCCAGCCTCCCGGGGGCTTGACGCCCTTGACACTATGACAATAGCATTGTGTCTTTTATGCACTATAAGCTGTGAACGAGACAAATTCTTAAATTCCCATAGAAAATATCAATGTTTGAATGATTTTATGTCACCAGACATCTCAATAAAGTATCATATTTATCATAGTTATGTCTGTTGTTAATGCTAGGTCCAATATTACAGTCCATGGTTTTTTTTTGAAGTAACCAGCAGGAGAGTCTCCTACCGCGGTTGTATAAATAGGAAAATAGATATGGTCATAACAGAGCGAGACGAGAGAAAGAGGGAGGAATAGCAGAGGGGATTACAAGTGGGGGGGGTGGGGGAGAGAGCGAGGAAGGAATAGCAGAGGGAATTACAAACTATCAGCCCAACTCACAAGGGGGGCCTGAAGAGATCTTTTGAATCTAACACTCTGAAGAACAAGTTCCTTCTTAAAAGAGGCAAACCAGCTATCCAGCGAGGCTTGTTGTCCCCTGAACACGCATTGGTTGTGGTGTATCCAAATTGTCCAAGTTCCTATCAGAATGACTTCCATAAAAAAGGCCAAGGGTGATTTCTCCGACAAGATGCAAGGAGGTCTTCTATCAGGGGTGCATTGCTCCAGGAGATGTTGAGACGACTCCAATAGGCTGAACTGAAGGCACAGGAAAAAAAGAGGTGCCTCGAAGTTTCAAGAGTAGCAGCTTGACATAACAGACAGTGGCCATTAGCATCTGGTGGTGCAATGTGTTTTCTCCTAAGGATGTCCTTTGTGTTGAGTCTATCTTGAAGTAATAGACAGAAAAAACTCTCAGTTTATTTGAACATTTGGCCTTCCACAACCAAGTAAAGGCCGAGTGAACGTTGAGGGTCGTGAAGGAGTGCAAATACAGGCTATGAGGTTTAAAATCTCTTGAGCCCCAAATGTAACTCTAGGAGTCATTGGAGCTGGAGGAGGCCAATTCCAGTTCAATCAATGAACGAAGGTTCTGGTACTCAAAGTAAGCTTGTGGAGACAAGGGCTAGTAGAATAGATGACTGTGATTTGGGTGTTGAACAAATTTAGCCAATGAAATATTTGTGTTCCTTGCAAAGGAGAATAGTCGAGGAAACAGGAGCTGAGGGGGCAGCGAGGTCCAAAGGTCATACCAGAGGGAGATGGACTTGCCATTACCTATTGAAAGTTTAGCAATGGCTAAAAAGAGATTGTGTAACTTCAACACTTCCTTTCACCATGGAGAGCCACGAGGTTTTAATATATGAGGGAGTGAACCAGAGTTGTAGTAGGACCTCCAAATCATATCAACCTAGGGTGTATCCCTCTTATTGTAAAATTTATCCAAGTGCTTCATAAGAAGAGTTGTGTTTTGGATTCTGAGATTGACAACTCCCAATCCACCCTTAGCTTTTGGCTTACAAACTTTTGACCAAGATACAAGTGGCTTTTTATTGGTGAGGGCCGAATGTCCTCTTTAGAGATAGCTTCGCCTAGCTTTGTCCAAGTACTGGATTACTTTTGCTGGAATACGGAAGATGCCCATAGTATAGGTAGGGAGAGCTGATAACACTGAATTAACTAATTGGATCTTGCCTACAAATGAAAGCCAAAAGGAGGTAGCTTGAAGTCTAAGTTCCACTTTGGATATCAGGGAGTTGAAATCCTGAAACTTAGGCCTAGCATAGTGCAGGGGGAGGCCAAGATAAGGGATGGGGAAGCAACCCAGGGAGCAACCAAAAGTCCTTGATAAAGCCAATGAATCAGGCTGGTCAACATTAATGGGGATCAAACAAGACTTGTCAAAATTAATCTTCAACCCTGTCGACTCTGAGAAGGAATTGAGAATGGCCTTTAAAGCAAACAAATTCCATTGTGAAGCTTCCACAAAGACTAAAGTGTCGTCGGCATATTGAATAATCGGAAAATCCTTCCCAAGATGACGAAAAGGAGGGGAGAGAGAGGGTCGCCCTGCCTTACTCCTCATTTGCAATCAAAGAATTTGCCAACAGAACCATTGAGAATGATTGCTGAGTGAGCTGAGTGGAAGAGCGAGGAAATCCACCTGAGCCAACGGGAAGGGAACCCCAAGTGCCGAAGCATTGAGAGAATGGCTAAGTGCTCGATCGTGTCAAAAGCTTTTTCGAAATCAATCTTAATGATCACAACCAGACGTTTGGAGTGATGACATTGGAAGGTGAAGTCAAAAACCCATGCTAAACAATCTTGGATCGAGCGACCCCTAATAAATCCATATTGATTCTTGTGCACTATGTTTGTCATTAGCGGTTGAAGCCTGTTTACCAGTAATTTGGTGATGATCTTGATGACAGAGTGAACCAATGAGATTGGCCTGAAGTCGCTGACTGTAGAAGGGCAGTCCTTATTTGGAATCAAGATGATATAGGAACTATTGATCAGACGGATGTCAGCATTGTTGTCATAGAAAGATTGGCAAACGCTATATATCTCAGGCTTGATTATATTCCAACAGGTTTTGAAAAAATGACCATTGAAATCATCCGGACCCGGAGCTTTATCACGGGGCATCAAGCAAACAACGACGTCAATTTCAACGTTAGAGAAAGGGGAGTCAAGATGATCCAAGCCTGGAATTGGGGGTATGAGACTTGCAAGATCAAAGTGCGTAGGTGGGCAGTTGGAATAACCCATTCTGTTCAGGAAGGAGTCAAGGAACTCATCAGCCTTATCTTCATGAGCTGTGACTGTATTACCATTGGCAAGGAGAAGCGAGTGAATTGTATTACGTCTATGACAGTCTGTAGTTGCTGCATGGAAGAATTTTGAGTTTTCATCTCCCAACAATGTCCACCGAATAGTGTATCTTTGTTTCCAATATATTTGCTGGAGCCTAATGAGAGAGATGATATGAATCTTGATGATCTTCCTGAAATTGCACTCAGGGACACTTAAAACTTAGTGGCATTCAGCAAAGTCCAGAAAGAGAATGACCGTGTGGCACGCAGATATGGATCGATCAATGTGGCTGATATTGAAAAAACAACTCCACACACAAAGGCCACGTTTGAGTCTCTGAAGTTTTGAGTGTAAGACCTTGATGGGGTCAATTGAGTTACAACCTTCACTCCAATAGTGAGACACTGCCCCTGAGAAGCCTGGAAGGGAGGTCCAGTAGTTTTCAAAGCGAAACAGCCGTGACCGCGGGATATTGGTACCAATTTGTACTTTGCAGGGGACGTGATCAGATGGGAACCGATCCATTGTCGTGAAGCTCGTGGATGGGAAAGAAGTGGTCCAATTAGCCGAAGTAAGGCACCAATCCAATTGCACAAGTAGTGGGTCCAATTGCATGTTACTCCAAGTGAATTGACAGCCCGAGATAGGGATTTCAAGAAGGCCTTGTGAGCTGATACAAGAGTTAAAGAGAGACATGTCAGAATAATTGGGTCTGGGCTTGTTCCTGTTACGAGGGTGCCAATAGAAATTAAAATCTCCAAGAGACATCTAGTTTTCCTGCGGGGGTATATGAACATTAGCTAGCCAGTTGGTGAACTCGTTTCTATCAGGTTCTCGGTATGGGCCATAAATAGCTGAGAGAAGCCAATATTGCCCATTTACTAGAGAAGAGAAGCCCACTGTTAATTGATAGAAATCCGAAGATATGACACGCCCTGAGAACCAAGTACTGTTCCATCCTATCAAAATCCCACCAGAGGCTCCCCTAGATGGAGAGAATGTGAATTTGTCAAACCGTTTGGGTGCCAAACTTCTAATGGTGGAGTGGTCGATAGTAGACAGTTTGGTCTCCTGGAGGTAGAAGATAGAAAAAGAAGTTTCCAACAGAATTGATTTCACCGCAAGTCGTTTATCCGGCCAGTTTAAACCACGAACATTCCAGTTGAGAATGTACCAATTAACAGTCCTGCCCATTGCAAACAGAACAAATGAAGAGAAGTAGTCCCCGCGCCCAACTGGAGGGGTTAGTGCTCCCACAAAATAAACAGCAAGAAATAACAGTTCTAGAGACAGAGATAAACAGGGAGCATGAGCCAAAAGTAGGAGGGTAATTAATGTAGCCTACAAAAGCCCTCCAACTAAAAGGGAGCGACCAGCAGAAATTAAAGCGCCCAGAAAGCCGAAATAGCCAAGAGACCCTAGAGATTGCTTGTCGCCAAGCCTGGCGGTTAGTTGTCTTCAATGCTGTTATCTGTTGGCACATTGCACTAGGTGTTGGTAGGTCTGGGACTGCGTGAGAGCTCCCCTTCGGACACTAGTTTGGGATCTACCCCACATAAATGGGTAGCCGCATGTTGGATCTGCCCAATTGACAAAGGAGCTGGGACCATATCACTTTTGCAACAATCAAGAAAGTCCTGAAGTGCTGACAGCTCATGCAGAATAATGGCTTTCCCCTTGGACTTCGACTCAGGATCGACGTGCATGCAATGGCGGGAACCACAATCCTTCCAAAAACCTTGAAGCCTATTCTGAATTCGAGCACTGCGCCTTAAGCCAACAGAAGACATTGGGACCTCTAGCTGGCCGTCAGGTTTAGCTGGGTTGTCAGGCATCTCAGTTATAGTGGCAGTGCATCGGTGTTTGTAGACAATTGGAAATTGCTTGACCAACTTGACTGAGAAGGCCATTTGAGAAGAAAATCCATGATCGCCCGATGGAACCAGGGCAAAGCAAGTGCTCGGTCCAGTACCCTCCAGAATAGACACTGTCAGTGATTCAGTTGAGGATCCAGATAGTGATAGGGTAGCAGAAAGACTTGGGTCAGCAATCACTAAGCTATCCACACTAATCTCCTCTTGAGCTTGTGCCGGCTGAACTGGTAGCTGGGGGACATCAGGTAAAACCGGCCAGTGATCCCATTGTGCAACAACATTCAAATCCTCAACATTCTGTATCTGTGCATCATCTTGAGCAGGCCCCTTGGCCTCAAAGCCATTCAAATTAGGGGCATTAAGGAGCTGCTCCTCTACCTAGTTCTGCACCAACTCTAGCTCCCCTGGAAATATATGACCACTGAAGGGGTGTGGGTTGCCACCATTGGGGGATAGACCATCTTCATCCGCAGGGAAAATGTCAGCAAGATCATGATTAAGAATGTAAACCGAAAATGTCCACGATATACCTTCACCATTCATGGAGTGGCACATCTTCATCGTAATGCTATGAGGAATATCCAGGGTGTTGTCGAACAGAACTTTAAGCAGGACCCTAGAAAGATTAGAATCCTCTGAATGCCAATATAGTAGCTTGCCAAAGGAGGCAACTATCTGCTCAATGAAGTGCAACTCCTTGAAGTCCAGAGGAAAGGCTAGGAACATCACCAAACCAATGCGTGAAGCAGGAAAGTTTCGATGATTCATGACCTCATCATGTTTAACAAAGCTAATAAGCTCACCACTGACCCAGAAGGGGCTTGATGAGACTAGGAAGTCCCTCTCAAAGATGCCTCCTAGTCGAAATATACCCAAGCCTATTGGATAAAGGCTAAACCTGAGCACACGCAGCCTGAGCACCTGAGTGATGTGGTGATGTACGTGTTGGAGAAGTACTTGGCGCTCCATGTGATCGAAGCCATCGGCACCATTGCAATCGGCTAACACCAGGTCTTCATTCCTCATGACATGTTGACCATTTAGAGTAATGAAATTTCGTCGCTTGCGTAGAACACCTCCTCCATCGGTGATAACCCCACTGCGGGGAAGAAAGGGGAGTGGGTCGGTTGGGAAGTTGGCCATGGCAAGGGAGTGGTGAATGGGGGGAGTGGAGGGAGCAGGAGGAAGAAGGGGGGTTTAACCCTTAAGGGAATTGATGCAGGGTTGTGGGAATCTTGCTTTTGAACCCAACAATGCTTGAGAGAAGAATTTTTCCCCCTGGAGATAGCCTGGGGAGCAAGGCCAGACGGGCGAAAAGAGGATTGAGGGGGGGTAGAATGCCAAGATCCTCAACAGAGTGCGTCTGGCGGCCATTAATGTTGGCAGGGGAGGGGAGTCCAAGTGTCTCCACAGGCAAAATCGTCCATTTAGAAAAATGGTGTCTAGCAAAATTAAGATCTCCCTTGATTCTATGAAACACTTTTTTCACGGGAATGGGATGTGGTGAGGTACTGTAGCGAAAAACGCGAGCAGGATGGTCCAAAACTAGACATGACATTGTCGGGCCTCGGGGATCATGGCGAATCGAGGCCTCAGAAGGCGAGCATCCAAGCAAGGAAGGTAGACGTTGTCGAGCGAGCAGTAGCAACCTTCTAGAGAGTGGCCTTCCAGGAATGGGAACTGTGATGCTGCCAACAAGGAAAGAGGACGGGGATCGCCCACGAGAGCTAGAAATCACATGGTAGGATTTTGAAAAACATGCAGCAGGAGGATCCCCTGAGCGAAAGTGCACTATGGAGGGGGAGCCGGAGAACAAAACACGCCTCCTCGGCTTCGACTGCAAGGGTAGGCGAGGTTTATGGCGGCGAGGTCTCGACCAGCTAGCCAAGTCCTCAATCCAACGAGCATGCTCAATCGGCCAATTAGCCCCTCCATCCCTCCAAAGGTGGAAGGAGAGATAGAAAGCAATAGAGACAAAGCGTCGTTGACTACAGATGAAAAAACCCACATCCTTGCACGCAACAGAGACTCTAAAGTGCCTATCCCGTTGAAATTGAACGTGGAAGCCGGCCGGAGCTCCACCAAGACAAGCTTGAAGAGCTAAGCTGACAGAAGAATCCGTCAGCCTAAACGTAAAGCGCTTGAAAACCACCAGGAGGAAGAAAGAACCCTCCGGAGAGGAGCAGGGGTGGTGAACCAGACTGCCAAAACGGGCCAGAACTTGTTGTTGAAAAACACGACCACCCGAGAAATCCCAAGAAGAAACCAAATGAGCAAGCACCGGGTCCTGCTCAAGCTCGAGAAGGGCAAGAGAAGGGCCAACCATGGTGCCGAGGAGAAGAAGGGGAGAGGATGGCAGAGGAAGCAGGGTTAGAGAGAGCCATGGAGGTCACCTGGAGAGCCATGGAGTTCACCTGGAGGAGCTGACCATGGAGCCATTATTATCACTAGTAACTTAGTAAGTGGTTTGTCTAGAGCACAGTCCATGGTTGTCACGGCATCGCCTAGGCGACGCCTAGGCGCCGACTAAGCGTCCAAGCGGTCCCTGCCGAGCACCATGCCAGCTCGCCTCGCTTGGTGGAGTTAGGCGCCCACCTGGCCGTTCAAGGCGTCTCCCATGGCAACTAGGCGGTCGCCCAGGTGTCTCTGGGCGGCCGACTAGGTCAATGTACGGTCAACTAAGGCGTCGCCCTAGCCCCCCTCTCGACTGAGTCGACTCTCTCCCCTTCCCCTTGCGCCGCTGCCTCTACCAAGGCATCGCCCTAGCCCCCTCTCGACTGAGTCGACTCTCTCCCCTTCCCCTTGTGTCGCCGCCTCTACCCCTTGCGCCGCCGACCGCCGCCTCTGCTACCCCTCCCCTTGCGTCGCCGGCCGCCGCCTCTACTACTCCTCCCCTTGCGCCGCCGGCCGCCGCCTCTGCCCCTTGCACCACTGGCCGCCGCCTCTGCTACCCTTCCTCGTGCGCCGCGCCGCCGAATCTGCTACCCCTCTCTGCCTCTCTCATCCTCTCCCCCTCCAGTATTCCAGTTTACATAAGGTTTCATTGTTGATTGGTCGCCTAGGCGACGCCTAGGCATCCAGTCGGTCCCCTGGCGACTGGTTTCGCCGGGGCGCCACGACAACCATGTTATAGTCTGCTATTATTGAATTCACTATCACGATTAGGTTTGTTTGCATGCCTGATTCTGTTAGGGTATAATTTTCTAGAATTTGATTCACCAATATATTTTTCAGAAATTAATTGTATGCCTTTTTTTCTCTTACAGATGAGAGGACTGTACAAAGGTGCATCATCTTCATTTATGGGCATCGCACTTGAAAGCTCTCTTTTCTTTGGCACATATTCACAATCCAAGCAATTACTAAAGGTATTTTAGTAACTGTGTGATTTCAAAACAATTAAACTGTTGAGCAGTAACATGGTCAATGCAAATTTTGTGCCATGCCCTTATTGTAGTTAAATATAGCTTTTTAAAAACTGTTTATATCAGGGAAAATCTGAGGATGGTAGGCCACAACTACAGGTAATAATACCATCTGCTGCTTGTAGTGGAGCCTTAATCAGTTGCATCCTCACTCCAACTGAGCTAACAAAGGTCAGTCTAGCAGTCAATTTTTCCAATAAGAGCTAGGATGTATGAGGTCATTCAGCGAAGGGTGAGGGAGGAACTTCCGGGAAGTATTCCGGCTCCTCAACAGCGTCGTAGTCTTCTCGATATGAATAATAAACATAACATTCAATAAAACAACCCAAAATCACACAATAAGCATATATGTTTTTGATTGGATTAAATTAGGGGAAATTGAGTTATTAGTCGTCTGAAATCATTATCTAAACTTTTAAGGTCAATTTTTATGGAGTTAAGAATTTTCTAAAAGGAATTATGAATATATCCTAAAGTGCATTTGAATACTTTATTAAATAAATATAAAATACTCAAAGTAAACCTACTGCTTTTATTGCATAAACATGTAGAGAATGAAATTATAAATTTTCTGGAATTGAAATGGTTAAATTTGGAGTTGAAATGAGCAAGATATGAATTTTATAAGTTTAAATCAATTTCTAGATTTTTATTTAAACAGAAAATAGGCTCGAGTCCACGGTGAGCCGAACCCACCGTGAACCCGTGCACTGTGTGTGTGCATCGGATCACGGATCCCCGTTGGATCACTATCGGATGGCTACGAGCGAGGCGCAGGGTTTTAAATGAAAATGGACATGCGAGATCGCACGATACCCTTTAAGTCGAGACGGATGGTCGAGATTAAATCCCGCAAGTGCATTAATCCCCGCCGCAAGATCAAGATCGTGCGGTCACGATCGAATCCGACATGGCACGGGTATTTTACCCGCGTCGGTCGTCTTCTCCAGCGACGGCCGAGACGTGGCGATGGGCTAGTGGCGGTGGCGATGGTCGGCGGTCCTATCTACGCCTAGAAATGGAAAGAGAGCGACTAGGGGAACATGAAGGTACCGCTGCAGTGGTCTGAGGTCGACGGGGTGCGGCCGGCGACGAGCGGGGGCAGCGAAGGTGTTCGAGTCCCTCGTTGGCGTCGGTGTTCCGGTGGGGTTCGTCGTCGATGGAGTGGTGGCCGAGGTCGGGGAGGCGTCGACGGTCACGTTGGTGCGGTCGCCGAGGGGGGGATTTGGGGGTGGATCTCGCGGAGACGATGGATCCGATAGGTGGGGGCCACTGGTCAGCGGGCGCGGGGCGAGGGCATGGCAACGGGACGCCACTGACGGGTGGGGCCGAGGCGTCGGGTGCGCAGGGGTGTTGGCGCCGACAGGTGGGGCCAAGGTGTCGGCGCTCGCGGAGGGAGAGGGGGTCGCTGACGAGTGGGGCCCGGCTGTCAATGAGGGGCGCGGGGAGGGAGTGGGTTGGGCCGGCTAGTTGGGGGAGAATGAGGGAAAGGGGCCGTTACTATTTAAATCCTTTTCCGAATAAAAATAATTTCTGAAATTGGTTTAAATTATTTGGGTTACTTCCATGAGTGATAAAAATTTGTAAAAATTCTCAAAAATATATCTTGGTCTTGGGATCATATACAAATTTTTGTAGCCTCTGGTTTGGACATTTCCTCTAGGTTCTAGTTCATTTGGGGGCACAAATGGCATTAAAGGAATTTCCAAAAATAATATTTTCCAGAAAAATATAATAAAATATATTTTTATTTCTTTAAAAATTTGGGGTGTTACACTCTCTCTATCATCCCCACGCTTCTCTTTTGTCTTGCACTCTAGCTCATCTCTCCTCTTCTGTTATTCCTCACGCTCACATTCCCACTTGTATCGCATCTCAAAAAACTACCTATTGAACTCCTTGTGCCTCATAAGATCTACCCGTCCTTGGGATGCACCTCTTTGTCAATCCATTCGATAAAGTCACAGAGCGGAGGTAGGGACGATGGAGGAGTTACCTACACGCACAAAAATTAATTGAGATATTATATATGATTTATTTGAGAATAAGATATAACTGAACAAATAGCATAAGTATTCATACCTGTTTATTAGAACGTGGTCCACACTTTAGCGTTGGTTTTAGCTTAGGAGGAGGTAAGAGTACTTGCCACACTTTCAATATATCATCTCAAAAATGACGTCATCCATATTTCTCATAAACTTACATTTATCTCCACAAAAATACATATAGGAGGTTTGACATCTTCCGGTGGACGGTGACGAGGATTGTAACCATAATCAGATTTGTCATTTTGCACTATCTATGATAAGAAAATAAAAAATGATTTTTCCTACATGAAAAAAAACCAACGATACTTCGCAAAATTTTATCGCTAAAGTATGTTTAAAATACCTTTAAATTATCTCTAAAGTACACCTAAATTATTACTAAAGTGTGTTTACAAAAAATCTAAATTATTTCTAAAGTGTTTTATAGTACCCCTAAAATACTACTAAACTATTCCCAAATCACTCCTAAAATACAACTAATCTACTCCTAAATTATCCCTAATCTACTCTTAAATTACTCCCAATCTACTCCTAAATTACCCTCAATTTACTACTAAATTACCCCTAATCTAGTACTAAACTACCTAGTACCAAAAAAACAAAGAAAGGGAGAAGAGACATAATTGGGAGGAGAAGTGGCTCGTTGTGCGGGTCAGACTCTCCAGGGGGCTTTTGTTCCTTTTTATATAGCACCAATCGACACTTAATTTTTAATTTGCCGATTTAGGTCGGCTAGCCCTAAATCGATAGACCACGTGTCGATCTAGGTATATGATCTATCGATCTAGGTACATGGTCTGTCGATCTAGGGACAGTCGGTCTAGATCAACAGATCAATTGCCAATAGGAGCCGATCTAGATCGATCGGTTTAGATCGACAAATCATATCAATATAAGGTCAATCGGTGTAGATTGATACTTGAATCATCGATAGAAGACATTTTTTTATAATTTTGAAATTTGTGTACCAATTTTGAAATTTTAAATAAAATATGTTTTTTTATTATTTTTTTTAAAAAATTCCTCGTTTCAGTATGGCATTCTTCCCATCTATAAAGGCTAGGCGCGCCGGGGCAGAGAAGGCGAACGCTGCCGCTTCCTCGTCCAGCCGTCCCTCTTCCACTCTCCCGAGTCCCGACTCTCAAGCCCTCTCTTCCGTCGGCAACCGCAAACCCTACCTATCCCGCGCTGCCCCTATCTTTGCTCCTCTAGCCTCCAGCGAGGCTCGCGAGCTATCTCGCGCCGCGCCGCCCGCTCCTTCGGGTCGCCGTGTGCTACCCCGATCCGCTGTGCGGCCTTCTGCCCACCCCATCCTTGCTCCCTTACCTTTCGTTTCCAAAATAAGTTGGGGTTCTTCCCCATGTTGCCCACCTTAGCTCCGCTCTTGTGAACCCTATGCCCTCAAATTCAGGTTCGGCACCGTGAGATGGATAGCGCGGGCGACGCCGCGAAGGAGTACGCCGCCGGAGGCGCAGCCGGCATCGCCCAGGTGGCGGTGGGCCACCCTTTCGACACCGTCAAGGTGGCTTTCTTGCTTTGTTTTTCTTCTCATTTTTTCCCCTTTAACCGACCTGCATCGCCTCTTGGAATGTTTGCTTTTTATTCTTGGTCGGTCATTTGGTTTGATCCGAACAAGAAGAGTTGATGTTTGATGAGATGCACTGTTGGTCGTTGAGCAGGTAGAGATATATACTCCCTCTTATCGCAAATACTCGTCGGTGATGTCCCATTTGGGTTAGGGTGATATGAACTGTGGGAATGACAAATGAGAGGTGGGGAAATCTTAACCCTTGTTTGGATTCCGGGAATGGAAAATTTTGACTGTTTTCCCACCAATATATTCCAGTGGGAGGGGTGGGTTACCACTGGGAAATGAGGGGCAGCGCGTGATAGGGTGGAAGAGGAGAGGACATGTAGCTAGACTCGGTGAGGAGAGGGCGTTGTGCGGGCTCAGCGTTGTCAGCAGTAGACAACGGGGTATGACTACAACAGGGAAATTTTCAGAATGCTTGAAATGCCATTAAAATTTCGGTATTTGCTCTTATGCTATTATTATTAACAGATATACTATTTTATGCCATTTGGACTCACCTGCAGAGTATTATACTTTACAAATATCTAAATTACTCCTGCATTGTTGATCTTCTCCATCCATTTCTTCTTTCTCTCTACTTGTCATGGCACTTACCGATTCAAATATCCCCACCGATTGGCACCGCCCGCCAGCCACCGCTCCCGCAATGCGGCCGCTCTCCGATGCTGAGGCAGACGCGCTACTTGTGCGGAGCAACTCCGCAGGCCTCTGCCGCTCGCCTCCCATGTAGTCCGAGTCCCCATGGCTTCCCAGCTTAGGGGCTAGCTCGGGGCGGCAGTTGTTGTTCCACGATGATGTCGGCCACGCCGTCTCCAATATGTACCTCGTCATGCGCCTCACCTTCAGGCTCCTCCAATACCTTGGGTAATCCGTGGATTTTGCTTGTTAGCCCTTGCGTTGTGTTACTGTTGCCCGAACCGATCATGGAGACAAGCCAACTGCGTACGCCGCGTTGCGATACGTGAGGTGGCGATTGTTTACATGCTAATTTCCGAAGGCAAAACTTTTGTTCTAAGAGAGCTTCATGTGTTTGGTAGTTGAACTCGGAAAGGCAGCTTTCATGGAGAAGCGAATGCTAGCTGGCCATTAAGGAGTTTTTGACGAGGAAGGCTGATGCAATTGCGTGTGGAACTTTGTTGACAAGTGAGAGTAGAGACGTACTGGGAATTAAGTTCTAGGGACAACATGCTCAGTAGAGGCACAATGCTTAGGGAACTGCAATTTCTTATTTCAAAGAGAGGCTAGGCCGGTCTTAGGCGGCATCTTGGTGGTGGCGAGCGAGACCGACATAGACGTCATGCTCAGTAGAGGAACGATGCTTAGGGAAGAAGATGAACATTGCAATGGTAATGTGGGCATTTGTGAAATATAGTACTCTATAGATGGGCTCAAATGACATAAAAGAATGTATGTGAATAATAATGACATATGAACAAATACTGAAATTTTAATGACGTTTCTAGTGTTCTGGAAAATAACGGTGGCATGTAGGGAATTAACCCTTCATCTGAACAAAAAAGGTTGATGTTTGATGAGATGCATTGTTGGTCGTTGAGCAGGTAGAGATATATACTCCCTCTTATCGCAAATACTTGTCGGTGATGTCCCATTTGGGATAGGAGGATATGAATTGTGGGAATGGAAAATGAGATGTCGGGAAATCTTAACCCTTGTTTGGATGTTGGGAATGGGAAATTTTTGACCTCACCAATATATTCTAGTGGGAGGGGTAGGTCACCATCGGGAAATTAGGGGCATCGTGTGATAGGGTGGAAGAGGAGAGGACACATTGCTAGGCTCGGTGAGGAGAGGGCGTGGTGTTGGGCTCAGCGTTGTCAGTAGTAGGCTTGGTGAATTGTGCTAGACAACGAGGGCTCTAGTGGTGGAGCTCAATGATGACAGGGTGGCAATGGGGCTTGACTACAATAGGGAAACGACTTGGTGATTGGTGAGGATGTGCCAATGGCAATGGATCTCAATAAGGGTGGGGCTAGCGACAACAATGCTTGATGAAAAGGTGACATGGTAGCAGTTGATCTCATCAACGATGGATCAACAGTGGAGGATATTGACAAGGAGAGGCTAGCAACGGCGTATCCTGATGAGGGGCCACCAATGGTGGATTTCGATGAGGAGGGATCGGCATCGTTGGTGGATGTTGGAGATAAATCGCAAGAAACTGAATTTTTGGACTCAAAATTAGAAGTGGTTCTCTCAAAAATAGAATTGGACATAATTGGTTCTCATTTTCTCTTGCTCAAATAAGGTTGGTTGGGGGGGGGTACATATAGGATAGAAGATTTGCAGCTCAAGAAGCATAAAGCAAAAGTAGAAGATGCTAAAGCACTAAGGCTGAAATGATGACACCACATATGTCAAAACAACACATGCCAAAATTGACTGCACCCCTAACACAATACTTATCCTCTCAATCTCCCCCTAAGTTTTGTGTGACGCCTTCTGGGGAAGTTGAACCATCCCAATCCTAACGCGAAACTCATAGAACTTGATTCGCCCAAGTGAGTTGGTGAGGAAGTCGGCGAGCTGGTCCTAGGTGTTAATGTCGCTGGCCTTGACGGTTGACGCTCCCATCGTCCAAACAACTCTGGATGAAATGGTATTTGACCTGGATGTGCTTGCTGCACTCATGGAAGACGAGGTTCTTCGCCAAAGCCAAAGCAAACTTGCTGTCCACCCTGAGCTCCATTGCTTTAGCATCTCTGCCAAGAAGATCACTAAGCAGTCGAGCCAAACAGAGAGCCTGAGTCGACGTAGAAGTGGTTTCAATGTACTCTACCTCGCAACTAGACATAGCCACTACTTGTTGCTTAATTGTCTGTCAGTTGATCAGACACCTGCCAAGGAAGAACAACATTCCGCTAGTGCTCTTGCTTGTGTTGATGTCATCGGCGTGGTCACTGTCACTGTACGCGATGAAGTGCATCACACTAGGGCACCTCGGGTAGTATAAGCTATAGTCCGAGGTCCCTGCGACATAGCATAGGATCCTCTTCATGGCCTGCTAATGCTCCGTCGTCAGTCGCTGCATGAACTGACTAACGTATCCAACTGCGAACGCTAAGTTCGGTCGAGTGTGGACAAGGTAGGGCCGTAGGGAAGACTGTCCACAATGCGCTGGTACTATGTTGTGTCCACCTCCTCCGCCGTGTTGTCGCGACTTAACTTCAACCTTTCCTCTATTGGAGTGTCCACTCATTCGACGATGCGCTTGACGTAGGTGGTCTCGCAAAGTGAGGTGCTGGAGCTGTCCTGGTGCACCTCGATCCCTAGGTAGAAGGAGAGGAGCCCCAAGTCGCTCATCTGGAAGGTGGCTTTCATCTTCATTTTGAATGCCTCTACCTCGGCCTCCTTGGTGCCGATGATCACCAAGTCGTCGATGTAGACACCTATCAGCAGAGCATTGCCTCCCTTGCTCTGTCGGTAGATAGCAGCCTCATGAGCGCTTTGCTGGCTCCCATGTCTGGTTCTGCTCGATGGTGTCCATTTCTTGTTGCATCGTGACGCGCCAAGCCGCGTCTACCTTCACCTTAGCGAAGGAGCGTGGCTCACCATCATCGTGCGTCAGGTGCAGCTCCGCATCAAAGTCATGTTGTGCCATTCTAAGAACTGGTTGCTCACCGAGGTGGTGCAGTAGTGCAGAGGCTTGTCGTCGTGGTAGGCATCAACACGGTCCTCGTCATTTGTTGGCGGAGTGGCGAACTCCACTACGCGTTGCTCGTCATGAACCGAAGCTGCTGATGCTGATCTTGGAGTTGTGGGTGATAGTATAGGAGAGCGGGGTGTGGCCGGTGTAGGAGGTGGACTTGCTCCCTCGAAGTAGACATAGCCGACGACAAAATCATTGATTGTCGAAGTCGAGCCGTCATCCACCATCTTGCCCCACGTCCAGCCTCGCCCTTTGTCGAACAAGACGTCACGTGAGATGTGGGTGTGTTGTGTCGTAGGTTCAAGGATGCGGTAGGCCTTAGAGCCCTTTGCGTAACCAATAAAGACCCTTGTGTGCTCCGGTCGTCAAACTTGCTGATGTGGTTGTGTCCACCGCTCGATGACGCTGTTCTGCGGTGGGGTGTACGACGCAGAGTAGTGACGCTGAATCCCCTCGTCAGTGCAGTATGTCGCGAACTCAGTCACCGTGAACTCGTCGTCGTTGTCCATGCGCAGCGCATCGATCTTGCGGCCGCACTCCTTCACAATAGCTTGATGACGCCTGATCGTGTCAGCGGCTGTCGCCTTGGTGTCGAGAAGCATCGCCCACATGTAGCTAGACATGTCGTCGACGAGGAGGAAGTAGCGCTAGCCTCCAGGAGTAGTTGGTGTCACAGGACCGCAAAGGTTGCCGTGCACGAGCTCTAGCTTCTCCTTGGCGTGGAAGCTCGCTTGTCGAGGGAATGGGAGTTGCTGTTGCTTGGTCAGCACACAAGTGTCACAAAACTACTCCATGTGCTCGTCACTCAGCATGCACCGCACCATATCCTTGGTGTCGAGCTGCATCAAGGCCTCAAAGTTGAGGTGCCCAAAGCGCTCGTGCCATCGTCAAGCGTCGTCGTTGCGACAGGTTGCAAGACACATGGGCGGCACCACCTGCACATGAAGAACATAGAGGCGATTGCTTCCTCTATTCACCTTGGTGACAAGTCGGTGCTGCTGATCCCAGATGCGCAACACCCCGTGCTTGATCTCCATGCGCGAGCCGTTCTCATCCAGCTGGCTAGAGCTGACGATGGACTTCCTTAGCACGGGGATGTAGTAGACACCAGTGAGCATCCGATCCTCGCCGATCTTTGTTGTGAAGATGACGGATCTGATGCCCCTTATCTCCATGGCGGAGGTGTCCTCGAACTTGACGGAGCCTCGCACGCTGTAGTCCAGGTCAGAGAAGTACTCTTGCCGTTTGGTCATGTGGTGAGTGGAACTGGTGTTGAGGAACCAACCGTCAATCTTTTCGTCGCTGGACCCGTTGCCAAGGAAGCCGTGAGCACATGGCTCATCGACGTGGAGAAGAGCGGCCACTGTCGGCACGGGAGGAGAGTGCAACTCAATGCTCCATTGTATGAGAATCATAGTTAGCTCGTCACCCTCCTGCGCTTGCGCGACGTGTGCATGACCGCCACGCTTCGTCTGTTGGTAGTCCATGGCCCAATGGCTGGCAAGAGTCTTGCCACAGTTGTGACAATTGTCGTCACGGATGACCTTGTGGGCACTGTTGGCACCGCCAGTAGTGGAGGGCCTCCACGTGCCTGGGGAGGCTTGCTCTCCCTGCGTGGCTAGCGCTTGCGGCCACTCAACGAACCCGATGCCTCCCTCTTCTCCTGTTCTTGCTGGCAGGCGAGCCATTGCTCCTTAGTGAGGAGAAGCTTGCTACCAATGGTGATCGTCTCTAAGGAGATACCATCTTGCGGTCGTCGATAGCCTTGAGGCAACCCGTGACCTTGTCACCGGCTAAGGCCTCAACCGAGTTGGTAGGAACAATTGTGCGTAAGTGATACTTGAATGAAGTTACTGCCATTCATTTCTTATGGTCTTTCTGCTCATAAATTGGTAAGCAATATTTAAATACTTCATCATAATGTTAAACCATATATGTTCTACCATCCTAAATAGATACTCATGGACACTTATCATCTTATCCATCAATTTTTGAATTTCATCATGATTGTACTCACTAGGAGAGACAACAATAGGAAGACCAGAATCATCTTATCCACAGGTCGGTATCGCAGTTTCGTCTACTCCAGGCGCACGGCTCCACCACCAGCACTAGCCTCTTCACCACCTGCTCCGACATTGTCATCCTCCTCGGCAGCAGACTCTTCTATGCATTTTCCACAAGGTGCTATACCTGTTCCACCTGTGATCAATCAGCATGGCATGATCACACGTGGAAAGCTCGGTTTTCGTCAGCCCGCATTATTTGAGGCAGCCCAATTATCACCTGTTCCTCGAAGCTATCGTGCTGCATTGGCTAATCCCAATTGGCGTGCTGCCATGGAGGTTGAATATTCAGCACTCCTGTCCAACCACACTTGGGATCTTCTTCCTCGACCGCCTCAGTCCCATGTGGTGACAGGGAAATGGGTGTTCAAACACAAATTCAATGCAAATGGTTTTTTTTGAATGCTACAAGGCTCGTTGGGTACTCCGTGGTTTCACTCAGAGACCCGGTGTTGATTTTGCTGAGACCTTCAATCCTGTTGTCAAGCCTGCTACTGTTCGGACTGTTCTCTCCTTAGCTGTCTTTAGATCCTGGCCAATTGATCAGTTGGATGTCAACAATGCCTTCCTCTATGGCACCTTGACAGAGACAGTTTATTGTGTTCAACCCTTAGGATTTGAGGATTCTACTCATCCTGACTATGTGTGTCGACTCAACCGCCCTCTCTATGGCTTGAAGCAAGCACCCCGTACATGGTATGATCGATTTGCCTCCCATCTTCTACATCTTAGGTTCAAGGAGGCCAAATCTGACACATCACTATTTGTCTATCACAATGAAGCTGACACCGCCTATCTTCTTTACATGGATGACATTGTTATGATAGCTTCCTCCATGGTTTTCCCGCGTCACATTATTGATGCTCTTCAACAGGAATTTTCCATGAAGGACTTGGGACGACTTCATCATTTTTTAGGCATGCATGTTCAACACATTGGGTCTCGTCTTTTTATCTCACAACAGTAGTATATGCTTGAGATTCTTGAGCGTGCTGGTATGGTCGATTACAAACCATGCTCCACACCAGTTGATCTGAATCCAAAGCTTTCTGCCGATGGTGCTCCCATACCCGACCCAACTGATTTCCGCAGTCTTGTTGGGGCTCTTCAGTATCTGACTTTCACCAGATCAGATATCTCTTACGCAGTTCAACAAGTCTATCTCCATATGCATGATCCACGGGAGCCTCATCTTGCTGCTCTTAAACGCATTTTGCGTTATGTTCGCGACACCCTACATATGGGCCTGTTTGTGCGTCCCTCTGCTTTATCTGACCTGGTTGTCTACTCTGATGCCGATTGGGCTGGCTGTCCTAACACTCGCCGCTCCACATCTGGTTATGCGGTCTTTCTTGGGGACAATCTAATGTCATGGTCCTCCAAACGTCAGAATACAGTCTCCTGTTCCAGTGCTGAGGCTGAGTATCGTGCGGTAGCCAATGCCGTTGCTGAAGCTACTTGGCTTCGTCAACTTCTGCCTAAGCTGCACACTCCTCTACGCAAGACAACCTTGGTATATTGCGACAATATCTGCACCGTCTACATGTCCTCCAATCCTGTTCAGCATCAACGCACCAAACATGTGGAGATTGATTTACATTTTGTTTGTGAGCGTGTTGCTCTTGGTGAAGTCCGGGTACATCATGTTCCGTTGACATCTCAGTTTCCTGATATCTTCACCAAGGTTCTTCCTTCATCTGTCTTCACTGAGTTTAGGTCCAGTCTGAACATCAGTTTCACCGATGATTCGACTGTGGGGGCGTGTTAGACATTACTGTGTCTTGTAATGTACTGTGCCAGTTGGCATGTCCACCAGCTTGCTTGGCTTCCAAGTCTAGGATTCTGTTAGTGCTTTTCTTGCCCTCCAAGTTTAGTATTCTGTTAGAGTCTCAGGGCTATATATTTGTATCTTGATTCTCATCTCTAATACAAGAAACATATTCTCTAACAAAACTAACAAGTATTCGTGAACAGAGTAGAGAGTACCAATTAGTGCTATTCAATTTACTGCTTCATCTGAAATTAACTTATCATAGTTTTTTTTGTTGCATTTACATTATTCTATATTTTGTTTTCGTTTTTGCCATTCAATACTTGTGGAAAATCCTTCTCTTTTAGTCATTTCTTCAAAGAGTAGTGCATCTTGCAATGGTTGCAATATAAGAGATTTTGGGGAGAGGGCTAAGCTGTTACACTGTGATTGCTATCAACATGTTTTGCCTCTGAACAAGACCCATCTATTACATTTAACATGTAGGATTGGGATATGCAAGGTGATATTGGCAAGTTACTCAACCGATTACATAGATTTTGTTTGTTTGTGTTGTACCTATGGAACAATACTTGTTTGACAAATGCATGCCATTGCACTAAATTATTGTTTTGCATATGATATATCTTTTCATGGGGCTTGTATGCTGCAGGATCACTTTCATTTTTATTTACTGGATAAAACATGTCCATCAATTTCCTGTATATTTGGTTCATGACATTTCTTTCTCCATTGATAGGTCAATTTGCAAGCTCACAATACTACAGTTCATGGGAAACTATACAAGAATGCTTTCCATTGCACTAGGAGGATACTAGTTGAAGAAGGAGTAAGCCCCTTCCGTCTTTCATGTTTCTCACTGCAAAATTATTTGTACTTATTCTAAGTCATTTAATTGGTATTTTGCTTATCCAAAATGTGCCTGGGGTTAATTTATATAAAACTGCACAATGATAGCATTTTCTGAGCCCTTGATAAATGACACATTTCATAGACACACAAATGAAACAGGGGTGACATTTACTCTGCTAACATAGGCTAGGGAATTGCCTAGAATACAATCATTTGACTGCTCTATCAAGTTATATGCTTGTAGAAGCTCATTAAATATATACCTCCTCACATACAATGACATGCAAAATAAGGTGGCGTTTTTTTTTGAGGCAAATCAGTAGGAGAGGCTCCTACCTGAGATTTTTATAAATTTAAATATGGCATACAAACGAGATACAATAGAAAAGAGGGGGGGGGGGGACACAGAAGAACAGCTAGTAAAAAGGCTTAGTTACAACACGTCAAGCCAGCGTTTCAAGTCCACCTTAAACTTAGGGGGGAAACGTTGTGACTGAGCCGAGAACGTGAGAAGGAAGCGAATTTTCCAAGAAGAAATCGTGGGGGCTAGCCTGTCAAAAACACATCTGTTGCGGATTAACCATAATGACCAGGCCCCCATAACTACAATGTCCATGAAGTACGGTCTTCCAAATGATTCCTTAAAAGCCACCAATCTGTGTGTGACCGAACCGTGAGTCGTCCAATGGATCCCTAGCGAGGCCCAGCAAAGGCGACTAAAAGGGCAGTCGAAGAAGAGATGGGACACGAACTCCTCCGCATCCAGAGAACATAGGCTGCAATTGGTCTCATCATCAGTGTTGAGGACTCGTTTCCTGCGGAGGATTTGCGGAGGATTTGCCTGGTATTGAGTCTGTCCACTAGAAGGAGCCAAAAGAAGACCTTCAGCTTGTTGGAGCACTTGGAATTCCAGAGCCATTGGAAGGACCCATGAACCTGCATGAACTTAAACTGATAGTTGTAATAAAGGCCAGAGCTGTATAACGGAGAGCTCCAGATGAATGACCAATTATCCGTGATGTTAGGCTGTAGGGTCCAGTTCTCCAGCAGAAGGAACAAGTGCTGAAGTTTGAGGTGGGCTTCCAAAGAGAGCGGGAGAAAGAAGTTGTCCGACAGAGAACTCTGATTGAGGAAGTGCTTAACAGAGCAAGAGTGAAGCCTTGCGAAGGAGTAAAGGTGGGTCAAAAGGTGTCGAAGGGGAGAGGCACACCAGCCGTCTTCCCAAAAGGCAACGAGGCTGCCGTCGCCAACTGAAGGGCTGGCAATGGCTCGGAAGTGGTTGGAGAAGGCTAGAATGTCCCGCCACCAGCGAGAACCACGTGCCGGAGTAAGGTGAGGGGGCTTAGCGAGGGCGAGGTAGTGAAGCCGGACCAAACTGACCCAGGGAGAGCTAGATGAGCTCATGAACTTGGAAAAGTGTTTGAGGAGAAGAGCAATATTCTGAGTGCGAAGGTCAATGACCCCAAGGCCACCCTTGGCCTTTGGCTTGCACACTTTGCACCAGGCCACTCTGGAGGATGACTTGTTGATGAGATTGCTCCCATGCCACAGGAAATTGCGGCGAGCTTTGTCAATACGGGAGATGATAGAGACAGGTAGCTTATAGGTGCACATGGCATAAGTGGGTAAGGCAGAGAGGACCGAGTTGACTAT
Organism: Zizania palustris; assembly: GCA_019279435.1. Classification (NCBI taxonomy): domain Eukaryota; kingdom Viridiplantae; phylum Streptophyta; class Magnoliopsida; order Poales; family Poaceae; genus Zizania; species Zizania palustris. The sequence goes on along the minus strand of JAAALK010000085.1, from coordinate 28,652,700 downwards.
TTGGAGTCTGCCAGCCATGGAAAGCCGGGGGGAGAGGGAAGACAGTTTCCGCTCAATGTTGTCAATGAGAAAGCCGAAGTCAGCAAGTTTTGGTTTCAGCACCCCAAGGGGGAGACCCAGGTATGGGAATGGCAAGGAGCCCATAGGACAGCCAAAAGTTGCAGCCAGAAGCTCGCCCTTTTGCGCAGAGGTGTTGATCGGAATGAGAGTAGATTTAGATAGATTGATCCTGAGCCCCGTGGACTAGGAGGAGTTGAGAATCCCACGAAGGCAGAAGAGGTTCCTTTGGTCAGCGTGGAGGAAGATGATAGTGTCATACTGTCATCAGCGTATTGGGCGATGGGGAAATCCAGGTCATCGGGGTGGCACTTGGGGCTCTGAATAACATGCAAACAGGCAGCTCTGTTAATGATGTGTTGGAGAAGATCAGCTGCCAGTACAAATAATAGAGGGGAGAGAGGGTCCCCTTGTCTCACTCCTCTCTTACAGTGGAAGAATTTTCCAGATGAGCCATTGAGGAGGACCGAAGAGAAGCCAGAGGAGAGGAGGCGAATCCAGTTGATCCATTTACTGGGGAAGCCCAACTGGGTCATCATGAGAAGGATGGTTGACTGTTCAATGGTGTCAAAGGCCTTCTCAAAATCCAGCTTAAGAATTATGGACTCATGACTTGAGCTTTTGCACCTGTGGGAAGGTTCCAAGGCCCAAGCAAGGCAATCCTGAATGCTCCGGCCTTTAATAAAGCCGTACTGGTTCTTATGAATCAGGTTGGTAATGACCCCCTGTAGTCTGTTGGCGAGAATCTTGGTGATGATCTTTACGCTGCAATTCATGAGGGAGATGGGCGGTACTCTTTAACCGAAGCCGGACACTGACCTTTGGGGACTAGAGCGATGAAGGAGCCGTTAATGGGCTAGAGCTGAGTGTCACCACTGGAGAGATGTGAGGCAAGCTCCACGAAATCCTGTCGAATGATGGACCAACAAGTTTTGTAAAAGGTGCCGTTGAAACCATCTGGGCCGTGGGCTTTTTCTGAATGCATGGACCTAACCACGGAGTCCAACTCGGACTCTGAAATGTCTGCTCCGAGGTGATTTAGGCCCTGCATCCTGGGGATGAGCTGATCCAACTCGAATGCCATGCGTGGGTTATTGGAGAAGCCCATTTTGCTGAGAAAGAAGTCAAGGAATGCGTCGACTTTTTCTTCACTCGAGGAGACCCAAGTGCTGTTATCCATCCTAACTGAGGAGATGATATTGTGGTGTCGCCTGGTAGTAGCAGCCGAATGAAAATTTTTTGTGTTGGCATCCCCAAGCTTGGTCCATCGAATGGTATAATGTTGCTTCCAGTAACAGTTTCTGATGTCCAGGAGAAAGGCCAAATGCTTATGGAGGATGCTTCTAAAGCGAAATTCAGGCAGGGAGAGAGGACAAAGCTCCTCCGTTCTGTCTAAAAAGTTGATGATGGAGGAGTTTTTGATCCAAAGCTCGAAGCCTTTGTGCTTACGCTGCCAATGGGAGAGAGCTTTCTGAAGGGACCTGAGCTTATGCGTGATGCGCTGAGCCGGGTCAAGAGGAAAAGATCCCGAGTTCCAGCAATTGTGAACCAAGGGGAGAAAATCCGGGAGCTTGACCTAGAAGTTTTCAAAACGGAATATAGAGGACCGAGGGATGTTAGTGCCAATCGAAGCAAGGCAGGGACAATGGTCCGAGCACACATTAGGAAGGGCAGAGAAGGATGTATTGGGGAAAAAGGAAGCCCAGTGCGACGAGGCAAGGCACCAGTCAAGCTGGACAAGGATCGGTGGATTCTGTTGTTGGACCAGGTGAATTGCTTGTTCTGGAGATTGATTTCCTGTAGCCCCAGCGTGTTGATGACATCATTGAAGGAGTTCATGTTATCGCGGTTAAGCTGCCCTCTATTCTTGTTTTCGCTAAAACGGTAGAGGTTGAAATCTCCACTGAAAAGGCAGTCACCATTTGGGGGGATGTCCAATGACAGTAGCTAGGAAATGAACGAGGTACATTCAGAGGCCCTACAGGGGCCATAGATGTTGGAGAGAATCCAGGAGGAGCCATTCAACAAGGAGGTCAGGGAGATAGTGAGCTGGAAATGAGAAGAGGAGAAGAGATCCAGAGAACCTGGCGCTGTTCCAGGCAATGAACAGACCCCCGGCCGAACCAAGGGCAGGAGAGAAAAGATAGCTATCAAGGCGCTTGGGGCAAAATTTTCTAACTGAAGAGGGTTCCAAAGCAGACATCTTAGTCTCTTGGAGGCAAACGATATCCGCGTTGGGCCGAGGCAATGAGGTTGCAGACAACGAGCTTTTTGCTAAGGGAGTTAAGCCCACGAACATTCCAGCTAACAACTTTCCAAGTTCTAGCGACACCCATTAAGCAGTAAAGAAAAAAGAGGATTAAAGCGGCGGGGGTAACAGCCAACCCAACCAGGGGACCTCAAGGGCAAGCAAGGACGAAGAGCCCAGAACTTAAACGTGGGGAGGCCCAAAGGCCATCGCCCAGAAGTAGGACTGGAATGTTTGTTAAGGCCCAAAAGCCTTAACCAAAAGGAAGCATCAGAGTGTATCAAAATGTTACAGCCTTTAACAAGCGCAAAGAGGCACGCAGGCCAGTCAAGCTTAAACGTCTTGGTCATTGAGGATGTGGGGAGCTGGGGCAGGAGGATCCACCGCCATAGGGGTCGATGAAGTCCCGGCTTCGACCAGACCCTTGTAAGGGGAAGATCCGCCCTCGGAGTCACTGGAGAAAAGAGTCGAAGGAGTGAATCCATCAGCATTCAGGCCACAGAGGTGCATTGCTGAATGGTAAATTTGCTGGAAGGAGAGGGGGGCAAGGAGAGGCAGACCTGGATACTTCAATATATTCATTGATGGTAGGGAGGTTGGAGAGAAAAGGACCTTGCTTCCGGCGGGAAGACGAGCAGAACCCTCTGCTTTTCGACGAAAGTATGGCACTTCGGCGCAATCCTTGGACCGAGAGGGGCAGCCCGCGCTTGGGGGGCGACCTGGAGGAGCTAGCAAGAGAGCCCCCCCATCACGACATGCCCCTCCAGCTCGACGTCTGGAGTAAACGAAACGCACCGGGAGGCTGACACGCTGAGACGGAGGAGGGACGTCTTGGATGACAGCCTGGGTGGGAGGGTCAGCGGGGGGTGCCAATACTAGAGAGAGGTGAAGCCGATGGACCGGAGTCTGAGGCCTGCTGATGGACCCAAAGGACACGGGTGAAGGGATCCGTGCTTGGGACTGCAGGGGTTGATCAATGTGAGAATCCATAAACGGCTCGGAAGAAATGCCCGAGATCTCCATGCTGTCATGCGGTTCTTCAGCAGCCAGAGGAACCCCTTCCACGACGTCTTCAACCATGGGCTCAAATATGTCTTCGAAGAGTTGCTCCTCCCCCTCAGCCTCATGCTGGACGTTGTCCTGGTTTTGTTGCTGGACGTGGGCATGCCATTGGTTGGCCATGGGTCCAAACAGCTGATCGTCTGCCCATTGCTGGATCCATTCAGGTTCACCCGACAAGACTTCACCCAGGAATGGGTGGGGATTTCCATTGTCCAGCGGCGGAGGGACCTCATCCCCAGGCCCCTGATCAGCAAGGTCCGACTGCAGTAGGTAAACAGGAAAAGTCCAAGAGCGCCCACTGCCATCAAGCTCGTCGCCATGCTTCACTGTAATGCTACGAGGAACGTCCAGATCATCCTCATATAGCACTTTGACCAGAACCCTAGCCAGACTAGGGTCCGCCTCATGCCAGAAGAGAAGCTGTCCAAATGATGCGCAAACTTGTTGAAGGAAGGGTAGGGTTTTACAGTCTAGAGGGTAGCCGAGGAACATTACCCATCCGACTCTAGCAAAAGGAGACTGCTTGCAGTTGAGAGCCTCATCGTGCTTGACGAAGCGCACCAGCCGGCCTTGAACGAAGATGGGTGGGAGTTGATGATAGCATCCCTCTCAAACTCGGACCCAAGCTTGTAGAGCCCAACTCCCAGCGGGTGTAGGCAATATCGGGCTACTTGAAGGCGGAGTTCCACCCCAAGGTGGTGGCGAATGGCGATGAGGAGGTCAATCCGCTGCGCCGGCGTCAGGGGACCATCGTGTTCAGTGATAGCAAACGTCTCATGACACTTGATGAGGTCCCCGGACAGGGCGATGAAGTTCCTTTGCGTTTGCGTGGAGAGGTGATTCATCCCATCCAGTTTTAGGGTGGATGGATATTGTTTGGTTCGCGGTCAAGTTGGATGTCATCGGTTGTGGGCCAGGGGTCATGGGCTGTGGGCCAGGGTTGCCAGGCCCAGACCCAGTCACGTGAATAGTACCACGTGAATATGTGGTACTGTTCACGTGAACAGTACCAGCGGGTATTGTACCAGCAAGGAGGATTAGAGGCCAAGTCTGATTAGACTCAGGGATTATTAATAGATAGAATCCTAGAGTCGTAATAGATTCGGTTAGTTATTCGGTTAGGTCTCGTAGGCTCTATAAATAGGGTTGTATTGATCAATTAATCAATGAAGAAGAAAGAAGTCTAATCTCTCATCCAGTTCTCTATTTCTCATCCAATGTTCGTCGGTCCAGCTCCTGCACTCCCTTACCCCTGCCCCCGCCGGTGGCTGATCTAGTTTTCGCACTCCCCCGCCCCGCCCCTGCCCCCGCCCTTGCCTTCGTCGGAGGCTGGTCCAACTCCTGCGCTCTTGGCCCCATTGATGGCTGCTCCCGCATCAGCGCCTACACCCCTCCCATCCATCCTTCCATGCAAATAAAAAATTAGACCATCTCACCCCATCCAACCAAACAAAAAAACGTGATAATCCTATCTAACCAAAACTAGACGGGATCATCCCATCTACTCGTGGCCGCTTCATCAATGCAGCTCCAGACAATCAACTCACCGTTGCGATGGAAGGAGATGCACTTGTTGGTGAAGTCCCACAAAACTGGTCCCAGAGTGCGTAGCCATTGCACTCCCAAGACCATATCGCAGGCGTCTAGTGGCATGACGACACAATCGGTGGGAAATATGTCACCCCCAACAACCACTTTGACATTATTGGCTATCCTACTGCATATGACGTTGCCACCGTTGGCCATGCGGACTCGAGTGCCGACACAAGGATGGAGATGGATTCCCGTGATAGCAGCAACCCTCTCTGAAATAAAATTATGCATAGAGCCCGTGTCCATAAGAGCGACAAAGTAAGCACCGTTGATACGTATCGCTAACTGCATCGTCTCGGAAGCATGCGGTTGTACTCCGGCAATTGCATATAGAGAAATCTCGGGGCCGATCGTGGTATCTGAACCATCTATATCCTCTACTTCATCATTGCCGGTGGACGAAGCACATAACCAGAACAACCGCTTGCATTTGTGAGTTGGGCTAAATTTTTCATCACAGTTGTAGCATAATCCGGCCTCTCGTCGTGCCTGCATTTCCTCTGGTGTTAAGGTACGTCGTTGGAAACGCCCTTCTCTAGAAACCAGGGCTATATGGCCCATTGTCGCCTCTGTTGCCGCTACCACATCGGCTAGAGGTTGTTGCATGGCTGGCCGATGGTCCTGTGCTCGGGTATGTTTGTGTTTGGCCTCTATTCTTGCCGCCTCATCTATCTTGGCGCGCAATTCAAATGCACGGGCAAGGCTCATCGCAGTCTCCAAAGAAGCGGGTGCTTGGAGCTCAACATCGATTTGCAATGTGCCTTGTAGACCTTGTGTAAATAATTCAATCTGATGTGCTTCCGTGAGTGCTCCTCCTCGGCTGAGAAGGGCCAAGAAGCGTTCTTGATAATTAGAGACAAACCCAGTCTTGCGTAGTGTCGCCAATTGCCTGAGTTTGTTATGCCGAAGGGGAGGTCTGAACCATAGTTCTACCATCTCTGTAAAACACTTCCATGAAGGGGTGCCATGCTTGCGCTCAATTCGGGTGTACCATTGTTGTGCTGCCCCCGTGAGATGGAACGCTGCGAGCCACACCTTCTCTTGTTCCTTGGTTCGCTGACCGTGGAAAAATTGTTTGCATCGGCTGAGCAATGTAAGAGGGTCTTCTTTCCCATCATAGGTCGGAAAATCCCACTTGTGGTAGCGGGGAACTCGGCCCCGTTCTTGTGAATTATCCCCTATGGTGATGGGGCGTCCAATAATCCCCTTTCCGCCATGATCTTTGCGGGCAACATCCTGATCTTTGTGGGCAACATCCTTTTTTGCCTCCAGCCGGTCCATCTTGGCCTCTTGTGCTTGCTGCCTTGTCTCGATCGCCTCTATCTTCTGCAGTAGGTTCGATAGTTGGGCGGTGATGACAGCAAGAACATCTCCATTGCTGCCGGATGACATGTCCACAGGTGCAGGAAGAGGCTCTGATACCAAATTGTCATGGTCTAACCTTGGCCGCAGGTTGTAGCCGTGTCTCATCACGGTAGAAGAGGGGAAACGACGCTAGGGAGGGCGCCGATGGGGAGGGGAAGAAGACAGCACGGGACTGGGAACTAGAGGGGAGGAAACTGGAATCTTTATTACTTCTTGCTTGCCTTCTCAGGTCTGATTACATCCTTATATAAAGGGCAAACAACCTAACCACCTAACTACTTTCCTAACTACCTAACAAACTTATCTAATACCTTCTTCTACCCTTGTGCGCCCTGGACCTGGGCCTCTTTGGCGCTTGGGTCTGCGCCGACTATGTGTCATGTGGGGCCAGACTTACAGTCGGCGTCGGCGGGCCTGTGACGTGCGTAGGGCGGCTAGCCAGGAGGGCCGCACGCACATGAAAGGGCCACCAGGGCCGACTGTGAGGGGATAAGGGATTAGCACTATTATTAGAGATAAGAGTTTGTTAAGATCAAGAGTTATGATTAGTTATGGTTTTTGTTAGAGATAAGAGTTATGTTAGTTATGGCTTTTGTTAGCGATAAAGGGTAGGCTCTATATATAGATGCTGTACCTAGACCTTTTGGCAAGCAATTTGATTATCAGTTCAATCTACTCTTCCAATCTATCAAGTCTACGGCTGAGGGGTATAACCTCGTCGGAGACCACGGACCGTGGATACGAACTCCGTAGCCAGGGTCCGGCGTCCCGGGGCTTGACGCCCTTGACAACCTAGTATCACGATCCAGGGCTTCCTCGTCGCGCCGCTCCACTTCCCTACCGCCAGCCACCATGCCACCAACAACCAGATCCCCGCCGCGCCGCCCCACCTCACCGCAACATGCCGCCGCACCACCAAACAGATCGCCCTCGCCGCACCACTCCACCTCGCCGCCACCAGCCGCCGCGCCATCTTCGGCCGAAAGTCCCTCGCCGCACCGCCCCACCGCGCCACCGCAAGCCGCTACGCCGCCCTCACCAGCAGCTTCAACAGCCGCATCCTACACCATTGGGGACCGGGACCTCAAGAATACGGTAGACTCCCTCATCGCCGTCGTTCAGGCACTACAGGCCACGGCTAAGGCAAACTCTAGGGCCATCGTCGCCCTCTTCGAGTCCCGATCATCCGCCTTAGGCTCCAGGGCGTCCACGGGAGAACACCACAATGACCGGCCACCAAGATTCCAGAAATTGGATTTTCCGCGGTATGACGGCAAGGCCGATCCTCTCATCTTCATCAACCACTGCGAGTCATACTTCCATCAACAACGGATCATGGAAGAAGAAAGGGTTTGGATGGTATCGTATAACCTCGAGGGCGGGGCACAACTGTGGTACATGCAAGTCCAAACAGACGAGGGCACCCCGTCATGGCGTCGCTTCAAAGAGCTACTCAACTTGCGCTACGGGCCACCCCTGCGATCTGCCCCCTCTTCGAACTTGCGGATTGCCGCCGGACCAGCACCGTCGAGGAGTACCAGGATCGGTTTCAGGCCCTCCTGCCCCGCGTCGGTGCCCTCACAGAAGAACAACGCATACAACTATTCACGGGCAGCCTCCTCCCACCGCTTAGCCTCGACGTCCAAATACACAACCCATAGTCGCTTGCAGCAGCCATGAGCCTAGCATGACAACTAGAGCTACGGGAGCAGCACACAAGAGCGCCGACCAAAACCGTGGGACGCGGCCTCTTGCCGACTCCCCCTGTCCAGAACCACGACATCAGCCCAGCCTATGGACAAAGATAAGGCGACAACCCCGGTTTCGGGAGAAGGGCGCTCCTCTAAAAGGCTCTCCCTGGCAGAACAGGAAGAACGCCGTCGCCTTGGCCTTTGTTATAACTGCGATAAAAAGTATACCAGGGGGCATAACCGCATCTGCAAGAGGCTCTTCTACATCGGCGGCGTCGAACTCAATGACACGGACCACGCAGGGAACACTACCGAATCAGCCATGGAAGCACCGTTTTTTTCTCTACACGCGGTAGCAGGCATCCCCAGCGGTAACACAATACAACTCAAGGTCACCTTGGGCAACAAGGCCGTCATAGCACTCATCGACACCAGATCAACTCACAATTTTATCAGTGAGGTTGTTGCACTGAACTCGGGATTACCCATCCAAGCAAGCCCCCGCCTCACGGCAATGGTGGCCAACGGGGAAAAAGTTTCCTGCCCAGGCATCCTCCGACAGGCACATGTCATCATCGACGGCCAAAAGTTCCACGTCGATCTCTTTGTCAGGCCTCTCGCAGGGTTTGATGTGGTCCTCGACACAGTATGGATGGCCACATTGGGACCCATAATTTGGGACTTCTCCGCGCGGACCATGACATTCCAGTAGGGAGACCGTTCGGTATGTTGGCAGGGGGCCCCTCTGAGAGGATAAGTCTATGTGTGTGTATGTGTGTTTTGGCATGACATGTTGTTTGGCATGACATGTGTGATGTCCATGTGTGGACAAGTTTGTAGTCTTAGCACCTTTAGCATCTTTTGCTTTAGCATCTTAGACTAGCATCTTTGCTTTAGCATCTTAGACTAGACTAAGCATCTTTGCTTTAGCGTCTACGTTGACGACTTGGTAATCACCGGCACTAAGGAGGTGGAGGTAGAGGTGTTCAAGACGAAGATGAAGGCCACCTTCCAGATGAGCGACCTAGGGCACCTCTCCTACTTAGGGATCGAGGTGCACCAGGATAGCTCTGGCACTTCACTTTGCCAGACCGCCTACGCCAAGCGCATCGTCGAGATGGGCAGACTCACCGACTGCAACCCAGCCTACACTCCCATGGAGGAAAGGCTGAAGCTGAGTCGCGACAACACGGTTGAGGAGGTGGACGCGACGCAGTACCGACGCATTGTGGGCAGCCTTCGCTACTTTGTCCACACGCGACCGGACTTAGCGTTCGCAGTTGGCTACGTCAGTCGGTTCGTGCAGCGACCGACGACGGAGCATCAACAGGCCGTGAAGAGGATCCTACGCTATGTCGCGGGGACCTTTGACTACGGCTTGTACTACCCGAGGTGCCCCGGTGTGGCGCATTTCATCTGGTACAGCGACAGCGACCACGCCGGTGACATCGACACAAGCAAGAGCACCAGCGGGACACTGTTCTTCCTTGGTAAGTGTCTGATCAGCTGGCAGTCGGTCAAGCAGCAGGTGGTGGCCATGTCCAGTTGCGAGGCAGAGTACATCGCAGCCACTTCTGCATCAACTCAAGCTCTCTGGCTGGCTCGGCTGCTTGGTGATCTTCTTGGCAGAGATGCCGAAGCGGTGGAGCTCAGGGTGGACAACAAGTCTGCTTTGGCTTTGGCAAAGAACCCTGTCTTCCACGAGTGCAGCAAGCACATCCGGGTGAAGTACCACTTCATCCGGAGTTGTTTGGATGAGGGGAGTGTGAAGGCCAGCTACATCAACACCTAGGACCAGCTCGCCGACTTCCTCACCAAGTCGCTTGGGCGGATCAAGTTCCAGGAGCTTCGCGCCAGGATTGGGATGGTTCAGATTTCCCAGAAGGCGACACACAAGACTTAGGGGGAGATTGAGAGGATAAGTCTATGTGTGTGTATGTGTGTTTTGGCATGACATGTTGTTTGGCATGACATGTGTGATGTCCATGTGTGGACAAGTTTGTAGTCTTAGCACCTTTAGCATCTTTTGCTTTAGCATCTTAGTCTAGCATCTTTGCTTTAGCATCTTAGACTAGACTAAGTATTTTTGCTTTAGCATTTTAGATTAGTATCTTTGCTTTAGCATCTTAGACTAGCATCTAGCATCTTGGGCTACATGGCTAGCCTATAAATATGTATCCCCAACCATTTGGGTTGGCATGACATTTGAGTGAGTTGAATGAGAAGAAAATTGCCCCAACTCTTGAGTGTCATCCCTACCAATGCGAGTGTTCTCTCTAACAATTGGTATCAGAGCTGTATGGTTCTGTGGCCTTTCCAATCCCCTCCGCGACTCTCTCCAATGGAGATGCCCGTCTCCTTGTTCATCTTCCTCCCTTGCCGGTCCACCGGAAACCAACTACTCGGCGAGCTCCACCCACACTCCGAGCAGCAGCTCGATAGTAGCGGCTTCCTCCCAGTGCGGCAGCAACCCCCACGACCCTTCCACTCCACCACTGTGCAATGTCCGCAGGAGACTCTCTTCGCTCGGTCACCTCGAGCGCACGACGTCGGCAGGAGGCCGAAGTCGTCGCGGCGGAGGAGTGCGACCGGGTGGCAGCAGAGGTTGTGGCAGCGGCGGCTCGGAAGGCGAGGTTGGCGGCGACAGAACTGGCAGTAGCGAGAGTGGAAGAGGAAGCGACGGCGGCTGTGGCTACAACACGTGTTGCGGCGGCAGAGCTTGAAGCTTTGCGCCACGGTAGCAATAGTGGCACTGCCTCTGAGGGAGGTAGCCTCGACTTGGAGGTCCAGTTACCAAGGAGGGCGAAGGATGAGCGAGTGGCGCAGTGGGCAGCAGCGCAGCCCCGTGCTCGCGGCGGCAGCCCAAACGGGCCCAGGCGCGCCGACAACACTCCGGGAGGATGCACACGCGGCGGTCGTGCTCCTGGCGAACGCGACCCTCACAGGCGGCGTGGCTCTCCTTCCCCGGACCGGCGCCATGGTCATCGCGGCTTCCAGACCATCGTCAAGGACACTGGTGCTGGTGGTGGATGGCCCACCCTCACCAAGACCAACTACACCGAGTGGTCCATGATTATGAGGGTGAAGCTCCAAGTGCGGCACATGTGGGAGGTGGTCACATACAACGACGTTGACTACGATGATGATCGACGGGCGCTGGAGGCCCTCGTTGCTGCAATTCCGCCGGAGATGCAGTCTTTGATTGCTAGCAAGCGGACTGCCAAGGAGGCTTGGGATACTATCGTTGCAGTGCGTATTGGCAGCGATTGTGCCCGCAAGGCTACGCTGCAGGCACTACGCAAGGAGTGGGAGAACCTGGCTTTCAAACCAGGTGAGGATGTTGATGATTTTGCTCCCCGTCTCAACTCTCTACTGCAGAAGTTGGTGCAGCATGGCGAAGACCTCATCAACGAGGAAAGAGCTTTTGAGAAGCTCTTTCGCTGCATTCCCGGGAGATACAAGCAGATCGCTCACTCGATCGAGTTCTTGATGGACCTCTCCCGGATGTCGATCGAAGAAGCGATAGGTCGCCTCAAGGTCGTCGACATCGATGAGCCCCAGCTATCTTCAGAGTCGGCCACCACTGGTGGCAAGCTTCTCTTCACCGAGGAACAGTGGCTCGCTCGCCAGCGAGAGCAGAAGGAGGAGACATCGAGTTCGTCGAATGGCCACAAGCGCCAGCCACGCAGGGGGCGCAAGGCCCCCCAGGCGCGTGGAGGCGCTACTGGCAGCGCCAACGGTGGCCGCAAGGCCACCCGTGATGACACTTGTCACAACTGTGGCAAGATCAGTCATTGGGCTAGGGATTGCCGGTAGGCGAAGCGCGGCGGTCAGGCACATGTTGCACAAGCGCAAGAGGAGCCAACTCTGTTCCTTATACATGGGAACATTGAGCTGCACTCCCCTCCCTTGTCGACAGCTGCCGCTCTTCTCCACGTCGACGAACCGCGCGCGCACGTCTTCCTCAGCAATGGGACTACTTCTTCGACCTGGACTCCAGCGTGCGAGGCTCCGTCAAGTTTGGGAACGCCTCCGCCGTGGAGATAAGGGGTGTCGGCTCTGTCATCTTCACCGCCAAGACTGGCGAGCATCGGATGCTCACCGGTGTCTACTACATCCCCGAGCTGAGGAACTCCATCATCAGCCTTGGCCAACTGGATGAGAATGGCTCGCGCGTGGAGATCGAGCATGGGGTGTTGCGTATTTGGGATCATCAGCACCAACTTGTCGCCAAGGTAAATAGAGGAAGCAATCGCCTCTATGTCCTCCATGTGCAGGTGGCGCAGCCCGTGTGTCTTGCAGTCCGCCGCGACGACGACGCCTGGCGGTGGCACGAGCGCTTTGGGCACCTCAACTTTGAGGCCCTGAAGCAGCTCGACATCAAGGAGATGGTGCGGGGCATGCCGAGTGTCGAGCATGTGGAGCAGTTCTGCGACACCTGCGTGCTGACCAAGCAGCGGCGACTCCCATTCCCTCTTCAGGCGAGCTTTCGCGCCAAGGAGAAGCTCGAGCTCGTGCACGGCGATCTTTGCGGTCCCGTGACACCGGCTACCCCTGGAGGCTGGCGCTACTTCATCCTCGTCGACGATGTGTCCCGCTACATGTGGGCAATGCTTCTCGACACCAAGGCAGCAGCCGCAGATGCTATCAAGCGTCATCAAGCTGCCGCGGAGAAGGAGTGCGGCCGCAAGCTCCGGGTGTTGCGGACGGACAACGACGATGAGTTCACGGCGACTGAGTTTGCGGCGTACTACGCCGACGAGGCGATTCAGCGCCACTACTCCGCGCCGTACACACCACAACAAAACGGCGTCGTCGAGCGCCGCAACCAGACGGTGGTGGCCACTGCTCGCGCCCTCCTCAAGCAGAGGGGGATGCCGGCGATCTAATGGGGAGAGGCGGTGATGACTGCCGTCCATCTCCTCAACCGCTCGCCCACCAAGGCTTTTGACGGCGAGACACCATATGAAGCCTGGCACAGACGCAAGCCGACGGTTGGCCACCTTCGCGTTTTTGGTTGCCTGGCATTCGTCAAGGAGCTCAGCCACATCGGCAAGCTTGACGATCGGAGTACGCAAGGGGTCTTCATCGGCTATGCGGAGGGCTCCAAGGCCTACCGCATCCTCGACCCTACAACACAGCGCGTCCACATCTCGCGAGACATTGTGTTCGACGAAGGGCGAGGCTGGACGTGGGGCAAGATGGCGGATGATGGCTCGACTTCGACGATCAACGATTTCGTCGTCGAGTACGTCTACTTCGAGAGAGCAGGGGGAGCTAGCAGCTCACCTTCACCGAGCTCGCTTGCCCCATCACCTAGCACATCATCAGCTCCGGCAAGTACTCCACCACCTCCTGCACTGGCCACACCCCGCTCTCCTACACCGACGCCCACATCTCCGGGATCGACATCCACAGCTTCAGTCCATGATGAGCAGCGCACAGTGGAGTTCACTACTCCATTGTCAAACGACGGGGACCGTGTCGATGCTTGCCACGACGGCGAGCCTCTACGTTACCGCACCATGGATAACATCATTGGTGAGCAGCCCATTCCTGGGATGGCGCAACATGACTTCGATGCGGAGCTGCACTTGGCGCACGACGACGGTGAGCCACATTCCTTCGCTGAGGCGGAAGGAGACGCGGCCTGGCGTGCCGCGATGCAGCAGGAGATGGATGCCGTCGAGCGGAACTAGACATGGGAGCTGGCTGATCTTTCGGCCGGCCACCGTGCCATCACCCTTAAGTGGGTGTTCAAGCTAAAGAAAGATGAGGCCGGGGTGGTGGTCAAGCACAAGGCTTGGCTGGTGGCACGTGGTTTTGTTCAGCAGGAGGAAGTCGACTTCGACGACGCCTTTGCTCCTGTTGCACGGATGGAGTCCATTCGTGTCCTCCTCGCGCTGGCAGCCCGGGAGGGTTGGCGTGTCTATCACATGGATGTCAAATCTGCCTTCCTCAATGGCGACTTGAAGGAGGAGGTCTACGTTCGACAGCCGTCGGGATTTGTCATCCTCGGCAAGGAGAACAAGGTTCTCCGCCTGCGCAAGGCCCTCTACGGCTTGCGACAGGCACCACGAGCTTGGAATGACAAGTTGGACTCCACTCTCAAGCAGATGGGGTTCCATCAAAGTGCTCATGAGGCTGCAGTCTACCGGCGGGGCAAGGGAGACAATGCCCTGTTGGTAGGCGTCTACGTTGACGACTTGGTAATCACCAGCACCAAGGAGGTGGAGGTAGAGGCGTTCAAGATGAAGATGAAGGCCACCTTCCAGATGAGCGACCTAGGGCTCCTCTCCTACTTAGGGATCGAGGTGCACCAGGACAGCTCTGGCACTTCACTTCGCTAGACCGCCTACGCCAAGCGCATCGTCGAGCTGGGCGGACTCACCGACTGCAACCCAACCTACACTCCCATGGAGGAAAGGCTGAAGCTGAGTCGCGACAGCACGGTTGAGGAGGTGGACGCGACGCAGTACCAACTGACTTGTGCATTTAATGCGAGGCGGCGAAGAGGAGGTCGTGGGAACTAAAGGGACAGAGGTCATGGCAAGCTCCCGAGGCGGTCTAGTCGTAGGATATGCGTGGTGGCGAGGGGAGATACGCCGATCCGGAAATGTGCCCTGCACCTGCAGCGAAGCTAAACGAGCCAATGACTTGATCACCGAAGGGGGAGGGAGGTACTGCCGGTCCTGGGGAAAAGGCACAGGGCCTGTGGGCCTGAAACTCTCCGGAGGCGCAGGGGCCAAGGAGACAGTAGACCTGGCAGGCCCCCGAGGGGAGTCAGGGAGAAGGTGCGACTTGAGGCGCGAGAAGATGTGCGCAAGCGGAATTGCACCCGGCGTGACCGACCGCGCGGGAGGGAGTATGGGGAGGGGGCGCAGAGGGGAGGAGGGGCGCAAGGGAGGCGGCCGACCAAGTAGGGAAGGGAGAGAACCGTTGAATTTGAAAATTGCACGTGGACCAAGGCGCGCAACAGGGGGAGGTGGAAGGCTTGCACAAGAAGGAAGGGGGCAAAGAATGGTGCCGACCCTAAGGGACGACGGAGGCAAGGGAGAAGACGAGGTAGATGGAGGGAAGAAGGAGATGATATTGCTGAACGACACCTTCTTAACAGACAAGCCCATCCGACAGGCAGACGAACGGGGGGAGCACGAGCGGCGGAACGAAGGGATGGAGGACGGCGTAGGGGTAGAGGAATGGGCGCCAAAACAGCACGGGGGCGTTCAGAACACCGACGAAGAGGATGGTTGGAAGGAGCAGGACGACGCCGGCGAGGAACAGGAGTCCAACTCGCGCATTCCTCCTCGGACCAACGACGAAGGTCCTTTGACCAACGGGGGCCACCATCGTGCCAAAGGTGGAAGTAGACGTCAAACTGATCGGAGATGATCCGCCGTCGGCGACAAACCTCAAAACCCACACGTCTCGAGGAGACCGAGAATCTAAAGTGTCTATCCTGGAGAAAGGAAACATGGAAGCCCGCTAGCGTGCCGCCCAGGCAAGCATGCAGAGCAAGGCCAACCGAGGACTCGGAGAGACGAAAAGTGTATCGGCGGAAGACAGCAAGGAGAAAAAAGGAACTCGACGGGGAAGAGGAGGGATGGTGAACCGGGGCGGCAAGAGAGTCAAGGATGAACTGCTGGAACTCTCTGAAAGGGGAGAAGTCCTAGGAGGCGACGAGCTCACGAAGGTCGTTGTCCTCGTCGAGCTCGAGCAGCTCTAAGCAGGGCCCCATCGGTGCTAGACCGGGAAAAGGAGAAGAGTTGAGAGGGGAGGGGGGGGAGAGAAGGACGCACCCGGGGAGGAGGTCAGCGTGGGGGCGACAGGAAGGCTCCCCGGCGAGAGACGCCGGAAGGAGATAGAGGGGCGCAGCCATCCGGGGACGTGGGCGGGACGAGCGCTAGCGGAGAGGGCTCCATCTCTCTTCTGGCAGACCATCTTCATCCACAGGGAAAATGTCAGCAAGATCATGATTAAGAATGTAAACCGAAAATGTCCACGATCTACCTTCACCATTCATGGAGTGGCACATCTTCACCGTAATGCTACGAGGAATATCCAGGGTGTTGTCGAACAGAACTTTAAGCAGGACCCTAGAAAGATTAGAATCCTCTGAATGCCAATATATTAGCTTGCCAAAGGAGGCAACTATTTGCTCAATGAAGTGCAACTCCTTGAAGTCCAGAGGAAAGGTTAGGAACATCACCAAACTAATGCGTGAAGCAGGAGAGTTTCTATGGTTCATGACCTCATCATGTTTAACAAAGCTAATAAGCTCACCACTGACCCAGAAGGGCTTGATGAGACTAGGAAGTCCCTCTCAAAGATGCCTCCTAGTCGAAATATACCCAAGCCTATTGGATAAAGGCTAAACCTGAGCACACGGAGCCTGAGCACCTGAGTGATGTGGTGATGTACGTGTTGGAGAAGTTCTTGGCGCTCCATGTGATCGAAGCCATTGGCACCATTGCAATCGGCTAACACCGGGTCTTCATTCCTCATGACATGCTGACCATTTAGAGTAATGAAATTTCGTCGCTTGCGTAGAACACCTCCTCCATCGGTGATAACACCACTGCGGGGAAGAAAGGGGAGTGGGTCGGTTGGGAAGTTGGCCATGGCAAGGGAGTGGTGAACGGGGGGAGTGGAGGGAGCAGGAGGAAGAAGGGGGGTTTAACCCTTAAGGGAATTGATGCAGGGTTGTGGGAATCTTGCTTTTGAACCCAACAATGCTTGAGAGAAGAATTTTTCCCCCTGGAGATAGCCTGGAGAGCAAGGCCAGACGGGCGAAAAGAGGATCGAGGGGGGGGGGGGTAGAATGCCAAGATCCTCAACAGAGTGCGCCTGGCGGCCATTAATGCTGGCAGGGGCGAGGAGTCCAAGCGTCTCCACAGGCAAAGTCGTCCATTTAGAAAAATGGTGTCTAGCAAAATTAAGATCTCCCTTGATTCTATGAAACACTTTTTTCACGGGAATGGGATGTGGTGAGGTACTGTAGCGAAAACGCGAGCAGGATGGTCCAAAACTAGACATGACATTGTCGGGCCTCGGGGATCACGGCGAATCGAGGCCTCAGAAGGCGAGCATCCAAGCAAGGAAGGTAGACGTTGTCGAGCGAGCAGTAGCGACCTTCTGGAGAGTGGCCTTCCAGGAATGGGAACTGTTATGCTGCCAACAAGGAAAGAGGACGGGGATCGCCCACGAGAGCTAGAAATCGCATGGCAGGATTTTGAAAAACATGCAGCGGGAGGATCCCCTAAGCGAAAGTGCACTATGGAGGTGGAGCCGGAGAACGAAACACGCCTCCTCGGCTTCGACTGCAAGGGTAGGCGAGGTTTATGGCGGTGAGGTCTCGACCAGCTAGCCAAGTCCTCAATCCAACGAGCATGCTCAATCGGCCAATTAGCCCCTCCATCCCTCCAAAGGTGGAAGGAGAGATCGAAAGCACTAGAGACAAAGCGTCGTTGACTGCAGATGAAAAAACCCACATCCTTGCACGCAACAGAGACTCTAAAGTGCCTATCCCGTTGAAATTGAACGTGGAAGCCGGTCGGAGCTCCACCAAGACAAGCTTGAAGAGCTAAGCTGACAGAAGAATCCGTCAGCCTAAACGTAAAGCGCTTGAAAACCACCAGGAGGAAGAAAGAACCCTCCGGAGAGGAGCAGGGGTGGTGAACCGGACTGCCAAAACGGGCCAGAACTTGTTGTTGAAAAACACGACCACCCGAGAAATCCCAAGAAGAAACCAAAATAGCAAGCACCGGGTCCTGCTCAAGCTCGAGAAGGGCAAGAGAAGGGCCAACCATGGTGCCGAGGAGCAGAAGGGGAGAGGATGGCAGAGGAAGCAGGGTTAGAGAGAGCCATTGAGGTCACCTGGAGAGCCATGGAGTTCACCTGGAGGAGCTGACCATGGAGCCATTATTATCACCAGTAACTTAGTAAGTGGTTTGTCTAGAGCACAGTCCATGGTTGTCACGGCGACGCCTAGGCGCCGACTAGGCATCCAGGCGATCCCTGCCGATCACCATGCCGGCTCACCTCGCTTGGTGGAGTTAGGCGCCCGCCTGGCCGTTCAAGGCGTCGCCCATGGCGACTAGGTGGTCGCCCAGGTGTCTCTGGGCGGACGACTAGGTCAATGTATGGTCGACTAAGGCGTCGCCCTAGCCCCCCTCTCGACTGAGTCGACTCTCTCCCCTTCCCCTTGCGCCGCCGCCCCTACCAAGGCGTCGCCCTAGCCCCCCTCTCGACTGAGTCGACTCTCTCCCCTTCCCCTTGCGCCGCCGCCTCTACCCCTTGCGCCGCCGACCACCGCCTCTGCTACCCCTCCCCTTGCGCCGCCGGCCGCCGCCTCTACTACTCCTCCCCTTGCGCCGTCGGCCACCACCTTTGCCCCTTGCACCACTGGCCGCTGCCTCTGCTACCCTTCCTCGTGCGTCGTGCTGTCGCCTCTGCTACCCCTCCCCGTGGTGCCGCTCTCCTCTCTGCCTCTCTCATCCTCTCCCCCTCGCCGTGACAACCATGTTACAGTCTGCTATTATTGAATTCACTATCACGATTAGGTTTGTTTGCATGCCTGATTCTGTTAGGTTATAATTTTCTAGAATTTGATTCACCAATATATTTATCAGAAATTAATTGTATGCCTTTTTTTTCTCTTACAGATGAGAGGACTGTACAAAGGTGCATCATCTTCATTTATGGGCATCGCACTTGAAAGCTCTCTTTTCTTTGGCACGTATTCACAAGCCAAGCAATTACTAAAGGTATTTTAGTAATTGTGTGATTTCAAAACAATTAAACTGCTGAGCAGTAACACGGTCAATGCAACTTTTGTGCCATGCCCTTATTGTAGTTAAATATAGCTTTTTAAAAACTGTTTATATCAGGGAAAATCTGAGGATGGTAGGCCACAGCTACAGGTAATAATACCATCTGCTGCCTGTAGTGGAGCCTTAATCAGTTGCATCCTCACTCCAACTGAGCTAACAAAGGTCAGTCTAGCAGTCAATTTTTCCAATAAGAGCTAGGATGTATGAGGTCATTCAGATGTCATTTAATGGTGTAATGCCAAGATTTCTCCAGTGCAGAATGCAAGTTCAAGGGAAGAATGCATTACATACTGCTAGCTACTCTAGTCCTCTAGATTGTGCTATGAAAACACTGAATAGTGAAGGGGTGAGCTTAATTTGCCTTCTATCAGCTTCTATTATCTAATAGTGCTGTTGACTTGTTACCAATTTATGAGTTGTTATTATATTACAGGTTAGGGGTCTATTTCGTGGTGGTTTGGCTACATTGTTTAGAGAGGCAGTTGGCAATGCTGTGTTCTTTTGCACTTACGAGTACAGCCGGTATTGGATGCACAGCTATTTAGATTCACCATGGTTTTCAGGTGGCAACCACTTAATACTGGCAAAAGATATCGGGGTAGGAATCATGAGTGGTGGGATTAGTGGGATGATGGTAATTATCTACACATATTCTGAGTTCTTTGCAATGTCCCTTTTCCCATCTTGGCATCAATCCTTTGTTCTGCAGTTTTGGATAGCTACTCTCCCACTGGATGTGGCAAAAACCATTATTCAGACTGACCCCGACCCTCATTTAAGTAAAAACCCCTTTCAGATTTTAAACATGGTACATGCCTTTCTCCATGCTATGGTTCATGATTTTCTATCTTTATTAGCTTTATGGGTCATTGTGCTTGATCAAAGCAGTGCACATGATTGAAATGCAGGTTCACAAGAGAGCTGGGATAGGTGGCTGTTATGCTGGCCTTGGTCCGACGATGGCACGAGCATTCCCTGCCAATGCAGCAGCCATTGTTGCTTGGGAATACAGTGCTAACATACTTGGTATAAGGCGTGACTAGCATAAGGTACAATGCAAATTGTCCGTGTTATTTTATCTCTCTCTGTTTACTGATCCATTTTCCCATAAAACTATCAAGGGCGTCGATCCCTAGGGTTGGGGGCCCTCGACTACGTAGATCATAACTGTAGGATAGGTTGGTGCATGGTTTATCCTCTTGCCGAGCTATGTTGGAGAATGAGGGATACTTTAGAGAATGGGAGAGACTTTAGAGAACTAGGGTAGAGATTGTAGATTGATCTTTATTTCTTTTTTGCCTAATTACATGCTATGAACCCCTTTATATAGAGCAGGGTCCGAATCTTTATTTCTAACTGACTCTAACTGCAATTGGAGAAGTAAACTAACAAGACTCTAACCCTAGACTAACCTAAACTCTGTACGCCATATGTTGGGTGGCTTTGGCTAGGGCCTACTGGCCCAATCCAGTCGTAGCAGTACATGACATCTCCCCCTTTGAAGACCATCTCATCCTCGAGCTGGTAGAGCGGTCGAGGTACTGTCAATGTCTTCCTATGCGGTGGACTGGAGAGGCCATGCTAGGAAACCCTGAGACCCTTGTGTCAAAAGGACATGGAGGCGCTGACGGGGGCTGAAGGCACTATATCGCCTGCGAATTCTCGGTGATGGTTGCTAGTGCTCGGACTATGGTGGTGAGGTCCTTGAACTGGACCATCATCTCGGCCAAGGTGGGCCGGGCATCCTTAGACCCAGACATGATGGCGGCAACAGTTGTGTGGATAGGCTGATCGGTGGAAGGGATGGAGGAGGACCTTCTAGATGTTGATACCAAGTTGTCAAGGGTGTCGGTCCCTAGGGTTGGGGGTCCCTCCACTATGTAGATCATTATGGTAGGATAGGTTGGCGTAGGGTTAATTACTTTGCCGAGTTATGTTGGAGAACAGGGGAAACTTTAGATTAGAGAACTAGGATAGAGATTGTAGATTGATATTTATTTCTTGCTTTCTTAATTACATGCTATGCACCCGTTTATATAGAACAGGGATCCCCTTTATTTCTAATTGACTCAAACTGTAATTGGAGAAGTAAACTAACAATACACTAACCTAAACTACGGGTTGGGTGGCTGTGGCTAGGGCCTGCTGCTGGCCCTATCCAACCGTGGCAGCACGTGACAAAAACACTAGGGAACTGTCACGACTCACGTGTAGTGATAGTTCCTGGAAGACACGACTAGATTGGCCCCTACCCTCGTCGGCGTGGCAGCCTTCGCGCTGGTGAGGTAGGGTTCCAACCTGACGTATTTTGATCTAATCTTCGATGATTTATTTCTTTGTGCCTAGGGACATATTTATAATACATCCAAATAACCTCTTAGCTATTTTTAAGGAAATATAGTTTATGACTCCTAAAGATAACCCTAAACCTTAATTCTACTACAATACTTGACATGTATTGTTCACGCTATAGTACATCCGTGGGTATTGTTCATGTGGCTGATAGGCCTTGGTCCAACACACATGACATGTACACACCTCTTTTTGAGCAGCTCGTCCTTGAGTTGCAGGACGACATGAATCTTAACTCGACACTTAACATGAATAAGACTCAAACCTTTTACATCTTGACTTAGTATTCCGAACAAAAAGAATTATAATCCTACCTCGAGGTGGACCCCATCCCATACCTCGTAAGAAAGGGCAACTCTAAACCATGGCTTCTTCCAAGATCCACGATGTCTTCCATGTAGGTTTGCTGAAGCCATTTGTAGGAGCTCGACCAACATCAACACCGGCCCTTCCGCCCCTTCATCGTGGTGGTCATGTCTATCAACAACTTGAATGTCATCAAGTCACGTTGGGCTAGGGACCATTTGGAGCTGCTCGTCCAATGGGAGAATTAGCTGCCGTCGGAAGCAACATGTGTTCTCCATGGCAAGTTCGTCAAATTGTTTCCCACATTCTAGCTTGAGGACGAGCTGCTTCTCAACGAAGGGTAAGATGTCATGTGGGGTCACCGTATGGCCTGTGGTAGTCCGACCCAGTGCGCCCTGTCATGACCGATCTTATTAGTCTATGCCAAGTGGAGTTAGATTAGTTTACTTCTAATCTATTGCAGTTAGTTTCTATCTTTAGATTTGTTCCTAGAAATAAGGGGAGCTATGCTCTATATAAAGAGGTCAATATATAAAGATGTCAGCAGTTTGTAATCAAATCAGTTAAGAAATAAACCAGTTTGGTCTCAAACGCTAACCTTAGCCGCTAGCTCCTGGCGTCGGCTCTCCCTGACCTGTGCCATCTGCTGTGCCAGCCTCTGTTTCCACCTTCGTGTAAGCTCTCACGACACCGCAGAGTCGAGGGACAGTGTGCCCTCGTCCTCCCATCAACCACGGATACACCCTTCGCTCTCTTCTCCACGTTCCACTGCATAATGCCCGTGACAGGAACACACCCGATTAATCATTATTTAGAATTATATGGTTTTGAAGTTTTGATACGGAAAATCAATATTTGGGCCCTCAACTCTTGAGACATTTTAATCTGTCTATCTACTATTAAAACCTTGTAAGTAACATCCCTAACTGTATTTGTGGGCTGTTTTTAGTGAGATTGTTGCCACATCATGGTAACCCCATACTTCACATCTGCATCCCTTTTAATACAATGAGGTTGGGATGAAGATGATCAAGGCATGCTTAGGTGGATAATTTGGTAGGTCCCATCACTTCTATTTTTTCACTGATATGTTTATTTTTGCAGGGATTTTCACTGACATGTTTGCTATTTTGCCATCCACTTAGGATGCCACCTAGGACAAAATAACCTATCTACCTGCACAATAACATCATTAAAATTGTCTTTGCAGTGAAGGGACGAGTTGACTTGTACCCAACATTGGAGTTGAAGGATGAAAACTAAATCTCATGAAGAGTTGAGGGAATAATATGGATTTTCTGTTGTCAGGAAATGTCTCTTTAATAGAAAAAGGTTTAGTTGAAATTCAGTGTATAACTCAGGTATACATTTTGTCACATCTTCCTTTTAAACTCAGTGGAGACAGGATTCCTTTCCTATTTCGTTTGTTAGTGCACCAAACGATGAAATGCATGTGCCTGCAAGCCCTGCATCAAAGGATGTTGCAAACTGTACCCCGTCAATGGTGCTCCATTTGAACAGACATTGTTTTAATTGTGCTGAGTTCTGACTAATTGTCGTCACTCCCTTGCCAAGCGTCTGACTAATGTGCGTGTGTTTTAGAACATCCGAACCCTGTCCACTCGGTGATTTGAGATCAGAGGGCAGTCAGTCCCTCAGGCCTGTCTGATTTCAATCGGATGGGCGTGTGAGGGGGGTTTCGCATCGGTGGGATCCACTTTATAGGAGGTTTTGGAGAGAGAGAAAGGGGGTTTTGCACCGTCCGATTAAGATCGGACGGTGGTGAAGCCCGACTGCCCTTTGCGGTCACCTCTCCGATTGTAGAGGAACCACTCCCAAGTGGTAACCAGTTTTACCGGACTGATTTCAGTAAACTGAATGGTTCGGTGTGAAATTCAAATTCAAATTTCAAAATTTTGAGAATTCTGTGATTTATTATGATTTTTTTGGTGAATTTATGTTTTTAAAAAATATATTCAGATTTAGAAGAATGTAGATAGATTGATAATCTGTCCCTGTTTCAAAGGGTAGAGGATGCGCTAGCTTTAAGTTTTTTTCACCATTTCGAAAGGAATATATTGATATCACAGTTTATATATTTCCATGGAATTAATGAAAAGAAACACTAGATCTGTTTTTTCCATAAAAATGAGTAGTATTTTTTAAAATATTCTCCATATCAAATGGTTATTCTATTTTAGTGGTCCAATATCATAGTTTGTTTATGTAAATATACATGTACTTGTATTATCAACAAAGATGTGATGTCATCTTACTTATGTTAACTATTTAGCTATAAATTTTGTTTATAGTCACAATTGTCCCTCAAGCCTTTCGAGTGCACGACTCGAAGTCTTCCAACTAACCTACTCGGAGTTACCCTTTTGGTAACCTACTCGGACTTCTCCTGCCAAAAAATTACGATATGCCTCCCTCATTTTATGTTTGATTAGAAGGCTGTTTTTTCTAATTTCATGTAAATTCGTGCCCTGCCATTTTCTGCTAAATCATTTGGTGTTCTTGTGATATTTATTTGCCGTTTGTATTTCTTTTGTTCCGCTCAGTAATATTCATATAAACGGTCGTAGTGACATTTGAGGGCGAACAATGTAGCTCCATGTCGGGGATATGACATATCTCATGATGGGCTTGCCAGCTTGGATGAAGAGCATGTTAAGTCAAGTATTAGAGTCCGGTAGGACCCATTAAGAGGGATTTGATTACAATAAAAAAATTAAGATCCTTATCTAATAATCGAGCTCTATATCTAATATAAAAAGTTATAGTTATACTAGAATCCTTGTAATTAGGGAATAAGAACCTGCGTTATATATGTAATCTTGGTTGTATGGGTTATTGAGCTTACAATTGACTATAATAGGGACTGCGTTATATATGTAATCTTGGTTGTATGGGTTATTGAGCTTACCATTGACTATAATAGGGATGAGGAACTCTAGAGAGCAAGCTTTTAGCATCTAATCTCATAACCTGCAAGCTTATTGCTTTGTAGCTAACACACCAATATAATCCATCAAAACATTGGACATCTGATTATTATCTCTTGGGATGTCTGAACTAGTAAAAATTTTGGTTCTAGTTATTTAGAGTCGACCATAGGACTCGAGAGTACCAGGTTTCCCAATCTATCTATTTATCACATTGGGTACCCTATTTGGTGGACTGCTCGGTGATTCACCGACGGTTGGCACGGTAGGTAGGGGATCATGGTAACTCAATAAAGCCCGATGGCATGTTCGCATCATATCTCAACCAAGCTAGGGACAATGTTTGTTCTCGGTGACATAACCTATATCGTTAATTCGACTAGGCGGTTAGTTCCATTCGACATGACGTCTACCATGACTATGGCACGATCTTCACACCGGGTCCTAGACCCCTTCACCACTCAGAAGGTGAATCTCGTTGCAGAGCGCCTGACTAACACCGTGATGGAAATAGTGACAAATCGGCTTGTCAGACACATCACGGGTCATCAAGAAGACGTGTTATTTGGGTTATTAGCCTGCCCAAGTTCGAAAGGAGTTTCCTGAACATGTTGAGGGTGACTCACTTGTCGGTTGACTCGACCCCGAGCTAAGGTAATCGACAAAAGCCCCACGGTGATTGAGGTTAGCTTCAGCCCGTACACCAAGTCAATGAGACGTTAGGGTGTAGATTTTTGGAGCTTCAAGTTGTTGATGGAAAAAGTTGGTTAAGGCCCAAACCTAGTAAGGATTCGACGTGGTCAATAGAAGTCAAAGTAGTCCGGTCAAAGTTGGTCAAATAAGTCCGACCATTGTGCATGATCGGATATGAACCAATCGATAGAGATGAAGAGATAGAGATAAGAGCCAGAATTGGTTATGATCGTATTGGACAAGTCTCCAAACTATAAATATGTATATATTAGGTAGATTAAACACACACAACTATAATCACAAAACTACTGTCGATTCATCGCCACCCTTGTTCATTCAAGGTTAATCTCGGCGGGACTGAGCACCTAGAGTTGGGCTGCATCGCTTTGATCTCCGATGAAAGGGTATGTCCCGCCACCCTAACGATTGTATCGACTAGATTGGTGTTGCTCAAGGATGCATCGCTTCGATCTCTTGGGGAGTATTGGTTCGGTCAGTATAATCGTTGGTTTATCTTGGTGAATCAGCTATGTCTAAGGCTGCATGGTTATGATCTCGTAGATTGATTTATATTAGATATAGTTGTTGGACCGGAAACGGCGACCAGGGGGGGTGAATGGGAGCTTTTAAAATTTCGGGCTAAAAACTTAGCCTTCGGTTCTGTTCTGTCTTCTGCGGAACAGGCTTCGAACACAACCTTCGAAGGTCTGGTTCGGAGGTGCTTCGACAGCTCCGAACACAGGCTTCGCAGGAACAAAAGTTCGAAGCCAAGAAGACTTCGCTCCACGAACAACCCTCGAAAATCTACTCCGCTAAGTCAGTGCAAGCTCCGCACACGAGGTGCTTCGAGCAGGCTACGCACTTCACCCTTCGCAAGAGTGGACAGCCCTCTGAGGACTTTCGACCAAGTACTTAGCGACAGCAACTGGTGCTGGGCTTCGTACGCGAAGGTCTACACGCACACAAAACGGACTACGCTAAGGGCTTCGACACAAGAAGCACTACGGGAAACGAACAGGGCTTCGCTAGTAAGCAGCGAGGTCTTGCCTCGTGTTACACAGAGCGACAGCACACTGTAAAGCACACTTCGCGAGAAAAACACCCTTCGCCAGGACAGGCTTCGGTGAACTAAAAACTAGCGAGGTATGCAACGCGAGCTCAAGCAAAAAGCACAAGAAAAGCAGGGCTTCGCCGCTTGAACAAGGAACACTGAAATAAATTGAACTCAGAATGAATACAGCGAGGTCTGTCTACAGGAGCTCAACAGTAAATGCTCAAAGTGTTAAATGTTACCTACCGAGCCCCCATATTTATAGCCCACGACTTCATCCTAAGGAAGTGACTACAATACCCCTAGGGTTTACAACTGATTTGTCTCTACAGAACTAAGGGGTACAAAAGGTAGTCCACCTTTATTCTGGAGGCTTCTCTGTCAGCTGCAGAGGGGACAGTGTCAGCCTTTTTCAGAACAGACAGTGTCAGCCTTTACAGTGTTGACTTCTGGAACCTCCCTTCGCACCGGAGGGTGCGGTAGCTTCGGCGAGAAGCCTACAGCCTGTTGGCCTTCGCTCCGCCGAAGAAGTCCTTCGATACAGTGACGGTTTTAAGCCGAAGCCGTCAAAGCCCTTGGGCCTTCGCACCACCACCTCCGGAGTGGATCACCACGGCTTCGCAGCTACTCCGAGCTCGAACACCGTCCGTCCGTGTACCGAAGCCATGCATGGCCGAAGCACCACAAGTCATCCTCACTCCGAAGCCCCACCTTCGGAGTACCACCCTTCGAAGTCCCTTCTTCGTCCAAGGCCTCCACATGAAGCATTCCATGAGCACTCCGTCGCAGTGCCTCTCCCCGAGCACAATCCACGACGAGCCTCACCCGGACAATGCCTTCGATGCACCTCGACTTCTGAGACCTTCGTCGGGTACCTTCGAGTGTCTCCCTCCGGAGCACACTTCGAACTCCTTGCCTCCGCAGAGGACTTGGTCCACCAACTCCGAAGTCACTCCATCCGGAGTACCTTCGAAGTGCCTCACCTCCGAGGACTTTGTCTCGGAGTACCTTCAGCCGGAGCCACGCTCCGCACTCTCTGCCTTCACTTGGCACGACTCGACCCGAGGACCGACCCGGACCACCTTCGCAGCCACCGTGACGGAGCTCCCCGCTCCCCTGGCATCAAGCCACCCGCTTGACCCAGGTTCACCCGGCTCGAACCCTGTCCGTCGCCTCCGAAGTCCCTGCGCACCACCGACAAGCAAACAATTGTATCCAGTACTCCGGAGACCTCTCCGGGTTAACAACCTCCGGCACACACTCCGGTGTACCGCCCAAAGTACCGAAGCCATCGGTACGAACCCTGTCATCGTGTACTGTCGGACCCCTCCGACAGGCACACTCCGCTGCACAGCTGCAGCAAGCAAACACCGAACACCCTTCGGTGACACACCTCCGAACACCCTTCGGAGGTACCACCTCCGAAGCCCCTCCGGAGGTACCCTTCGAACAGAGGGTAAAATCCAGTCAATCACTCATCACAAACCACCGAAACCAACCCTTGGTTTCTCAATCTCCCCCTTGATGAGTGCATTGACAACCAAATCGAAGTTCAAGAAAATTTAAAAACTTTCAGCACACAAGTGACCATAAAAACTCAAAAAGAGCCAAAGCATGTCACTTGATAAAAGAATTTTTCTCCCCCTTTCTCAAAAGAGTAAAAGCCCTTTTTGGCAAATCTCCCCTTGATAAGAACTCCCCCTGAGTTAAGCAAAATTTTCTCCCCCTTTATGTCAAAAACTCTCCCCCTTTTAAAAATTATGCCTTCTTGCAGCAGAGAACTTAGCAATAAACTCTCCCCCTTTGGCAATGCAAGCATCAAGGAGCAGTCAAAAGATGCAAAGCTTCGGAATGAATAGAATTGCAAAGACATATAATGCAAAAATATGCCAACATTAACACTAATGATCATGTGCTCAGCTCAATTTAACAATCTGTGAAACAAGATGATGGCATGTGAGTTTGTCATTTTGAAGTAAAAGCATCACCACTTAATCAAAGCAGCTAGACATGTGAAGGCAAGGACTGCGCAAAGCTAACAATTTCTACATGAGACAGGCAAGTCTTGTTCAAAAGGAGCTGAGAAAGCAAACTTGATGATCAATTAATTTTGTTGTTCTTTTTCTTAATGCCAGGGGTTATTTGTTTGTCCACCTTATACTTTCCAATCAAGCCAAGCCTAGGCATGAAAGCCATCTGAAGCTTAAGGCGGTGATTTTGGCATACACTACACTATCCCAGTTCAGACCAAAGTGCAATGGTAAGCAGTCTAGAATAGAGTAGTGCGACAAACAAACCCTCCTGGATCTTTTCATTTAAACCAGGCAAATCATGGATTTTTGATTTTGATTCAGATGAATGAAATATTCTGATGAGTATCCATGAATAATGAACACATTTTTCAAGTTGCAAAATTTAGCATCCAAGGAACAGTGTCTTGCTGTCAAGTAGATAAAAGATAGCTAAAAGCAGTCCAGCCTAAACAAGCTAGATACAAGATTGTGCGGTGAGCAAGTTTGGATTTTAGAAAATAAAACGTCATGCACAATCAATGTTCCAGACATATTTCATAGAGCTGAGCTGTCATGATTTCTTTGAATTAAAAGCAGGCATATAATAGCAAAAAATGTAAGTGCAATTCCACACATAATGAGCATATGCAAGACAATTAAAATCAGCTCCCCCTCACACAATGCCGTAGGGATGACAAATACCAAGTTCCCCACGCAAGTAAGCAAATCGAGAAGCATCGAGGGGTTTTGTAAAAATATCGGCAAGCTGGTGTTGGGTATCAACATATTGAAGTTCAATATCACCCTTCTCATTGTGATCTCTGAGAAAATGATACCGTACATCAATGTGTTTGGTTCTGGAGTGCTGAACCGGGTTGTTTGCAATACAAATAGCACTAGTGTTATCACAGAAAAGTGGAACACTCTTATAATCTAACCCGAAATCCCGCAAAGTGGAAACCATCCACAAAATCTGAGAGCAACAGCTAGCTGCAGCAACATATTCGGCCTCAGCCGTCGATTGTGCAACACTAGACTGTTTGCGGGAAGACCAGCAAACCAGAGACGTACCCAGAAAATGACAAGTACCAGAGGTACTCTTCCTATCAATTCTACACCCAGCAAAATCCGCATCTGAATAACCTCTAAGACATAAAGATGAAGACGATGAATACCATATGCCAAATTCAAGGGTGTGTTTGAGATACCTTAAGATGCGCTTTACCGCTTGGCGGTGCGAAGCTCGTGGTGAAGCCTGAAAACGAGCGCACAGACACACAGCGAAGTGTATGTCCGGCCTCGTGGCAGTCAAGTAGAGGAGGGAGCCGATCATGCTCCGGAACTCCTTCTGATCTACGGCTTCTCCATCTTCGTCAGGGTCCAATGCTACAGATGTAGCCATTGGAGTGGCGAGGGGCTTCGCATCGGACATGTCGAACTTCTTGAGCAGGTCCTTGGTGTACTTCGTCTGATGGACAAAAGTACCTTGTTTGCTTTGCTTGATTTGCAAACCAAGGAAAAAGGTGAGTTCACCCATCATCGACATTTCAAACTCCCTGCTCATGGTATCTGCAAACTCGGCAACCAAAGCATGAGAAGAGCCACCAAAGATGATATCATCCACATAAATCTGAACTAGGAGGAAATCTTTGCCATGCTTGAGAGTAAACAGTGTTTTATCAACAGAGCCCATCAAATACCCTCGCTCAAGCAGAAAAGACTTAAGTCTATCATACCACGCCCGAGGGGCCTGCTTGAGTCCATAAAGAGCCTTATGAAGTTTAAGGACTTTATGTGGGTACTTGGGGTTTTCAAAACCAGGGGGTTGTTTTACATAAACATCTTCACCTATGAAGCCATTAAGAAAAGCACTTTTGACATCCATTTGATAGAGTTTGAATCCCCGGGATGTCGCAAAGGCAAGCAAAATCCTAATGGCCTCAAGGCGAGCAACAGGTGCAAAAGTTTCAGTAAAATCAATCCCTTCTAGTTGAGAAAAGCCCTGAGCTACAAGTCTAGCCTTATTTCTAACAATAGTTCCATCCTCCCCTTGTTTATTTTTGAAAATCCATTTTGTTCCTATGAAATGAACATTTGGTGGAGGATCAACTAAAGTCCAGACTTGGTTTCTTTCAAAATTCTCAAGCTCTTCATGCATGGCATTGATCCAACTAGAATCAGAAAGTGCATGACTAACATCTAAAG
Source organism: Zizania palustris (assembly GCA_019279435.1). Taxonomy (NCBI): domain Eukaryota; kingdom Viridiplantae; phylum Streptophyta; class Magnoliopsida; order Poales; family Poaceae; genus Zizania; species Zizania palustris. The sequence goes on along the minus strand of JAAALK010000085.1, from coordinate 28,622,285 downwards.
GCTCGAAAGAAGCAACAAAAGCAGCATTAGTGAAATGGGCATGAGACCGCGTTACCCTTTGATCAAGCTCACCAATGATCTGCTCGGGAGGATGCATCCTTTGGACATGATGTGGAGCCTCGCGGCGGGATGCAGTCTCCCCCTCAACTTGTGCGTTGGAGTGGTCCAAGATGACCGATGTTGAGGTAGTCGCTTCGGGACCTCGTGCCGAAGTAGTTGAAGCGGGGTCAGCTTCGGGGGTTGATGTCGAGGGTAGTAGGGGATCATCCTCGAATTCTCCGGGATCTTCGTCTTCGAATAAGGTCTGTTCCATGTCGTGTTCATTTGCCTGTTCAAGAGCAGAACTAACAGAGGGGGTTGATTCATCAAAAGTTACATCACATGACTCGATGACAGTGTTAGTTTCCAAGTTATAAACACGATAAGAATGACCATGAGTAGTATAACCCAAAAAAATCCCGTCAGAAGATCGCGACTCAAATTTATCCAAGTTACCACGTTTTAGGATAAAGCAGCGACAGCCAAAGACTCGAAGATGAGTAACCTTGGGCTGTCTCCCAAAACGCAGCTCATAAGATGTCAAATTTAAAATAGAGCGCAAGAAGATTCGGTTTGAGATGTAACAAGCAGTGTTCATGGCCTCAGCCCAGAATTTTCTAGGAGTCCTATGCTCATCAAGCATCGTCCTAGCCATCTCAACCAAAGTGCGGTTTTTCCTCTCAACAACACCGTTCTGTTGAGGAACCCGCGGAGCAGAGAATTGATGTTCTATGCCATGCTCCATGCAAAAGTCAACAAAGAGACTATTTTTGAACTCGGTGCCATTATCGCTTCGAATGAATTTTAATGCACCTGGGAGTTCAGTGAACAGTCTCAAAGCCAAGCTCCGAAAGTGTGAAAACACTTCATCCTTGCTGGCAAGAAAGAAGACCCAAGAGTAGCGAGAGAAATCGTCGACAATAACAAGTACATACCACTTGCCGCCTAAAGAACTAACCCGAGAAGGACCTACAGTGTCCATATGGAGAAGTTCTCCGGGCTGTTCAGTCATCACTGTGGTGACTGGCGAATGCGAAGCGGCAATCATTTTTCCATGTCGACATGGAGCGCAAACTAAATTCTTCTCAAACTTGAGCTTGGGCAATCCTCGGATCAAACCTAGGGCGCTCAAACGAGCGAGCAACTCAAAGCTCATATGCCCTAGTCTCCTATGCCACTTCCAAAGCTCAGAAGTTGAATGTGCAACAAGACAATGAGAAGAACCAGACGACTCTGAAAAATCAGCTCCAAAAACTCTCCCAACCCTAAAGATCTTACACACCACAACGCCATCAGAATTGAGCACTTGCGAAGTATCGCGATGAAATCGCACTTCGAAGCCCTCATCAAGCAACTGAGATACAGACAGCAAATTGTATCCCAGGTTCTCAACCAATGCAACATCTTTGAGAGTGAAGTTCGAATTAATTCTTACCACACCTTTACCTTTCACTCTACTTCTTCGATTGTTTCCGAAGGTGATATGTTCCCTTTGCTTGGTTGTGGTGAGGCTGGAGAACCAAGCTGCATCTCCGGTCATGTGGCGCGAACAACCGGAGTCCATGATCCACGTGCCCTCCAAGCCTCGACCTGTCGCCTACACATGATAAGAACGCCTCGATCGCTCAGTGCTGGGGTGAGTGAAATAATGACGAGGCATCCAGCACTGAGTGACACGAGTAGTAGGCGCAGTAAAAGTAGATGGTCTACGCACATAATAATCAGAATGATGCAAAGTGCGAGGTCTACCTACATGCAAAGAACGCAAAGCATGTCGAGGTCTCCTACTCTGACGAGGTACAAAGCTACTCGCCTGAGGTCTACCACCATATGGAACATGGTGAACACCTCGAGGAGCAAAACCTCTCCGAAAAGCACGAGGATCCTCAAAAACAGGACGAGAGTAATACTCAGACTCATGCATACCTAAAGATGGGTAATGCATGTCCTGATAGCTCATCGCCTGTGCACGTCGCTCATCCTTGATGCGACGGAAACAGAAACCAATCAAATGACCCGCCCGCTGACAATAAGAACAGTGAAACACTCTCCTGAGGGCACTCTCATGGGTCACAGGAGCAACTCTCACAGACTCCTTGGGTTTCATCTGTGTGGTTTTCTTGGGAGGATTTTTCTTGATAGGAGGTGTGGTTTTCTTTGGTGGATGGGTAGGCTTTTTGGCTGATGGGGTGTCCAACAGAGCTCTCTCTTTCTCTAGGGTGGTGGGAGAGGTGAAAACAGTTTTGGTCTTACTGTCTGAAGCTATCCTCTCAAAACCTAAACCTAGAGCTACCCCGGCTCTGTCAGCACACAACTTGGTCTTGGCCAAGAGCAGATCCATCCTACCCTTCCCTTCAGTGCATTTATTCACCACAGAAAGAAGGTATTCATTTTCGGACATGAGGTTCTCAGCTCGCTCTCTAACAGTGCCTAGCTGGTCCTTAAGGGTGATGCAAGTGTCACAAACAGGTTGCACATCCTTAGAACTACCGGCCCTTTCCAATCTAGCCTCTAAATCATGAACATGCTTATCACGTAAATTAATGCTATCGCGTAATAAAGAGCAGTTCATGCAATCAATAAAATCATGAGGTCTAGAATCCACCTCCAAAAGCTGCTTCTGTGCAGTCTCAAGCTCAGAAAGAGTTTGAGCATGAACAGAACGCAACTGAGCAAGCTCACTCATGACAACAGAACATGATTCACATTCAGCATCATCAAACTTAGACTTAAGCATGGCATATTCAGTAGTAATGTTTTCTAGCCTAAGTCTAAGGTCTTTTCTTTCTCTAGCGGCTTGCACAAGTAATCTATCCTGACCTAGCACTACTTCATTCAGCTCATCTAATTTAATTAGAAGCTGGTCAGATGATAGGTTTACCTCAGATGAGTCAAGCTCATCGCCGCTGTGATCGCTGTCGGCCATGAAGCAAAGGCCGGTGAAGTCACGTCCCTTCTTGTCCTTCTTGTCCTCCTTCCTTGGGGACTCCTCCTCCTCAGAGCTCGACTCCTCAGTTGAGGAAGTGTCGATGTCGCTGAGAGCAGCAACAAAAGCTCTGGAAGCGGCCTTGGCTACTTTCTTAGCCATCTTGCCGCGCTTGCCCTTCACAAAGGGTTTCCTCTCCTTCTTGTGGTATTTAGGGCGGTCACTCTCATCTCTCTTCTTGACCTTGGGGCAATTTGCCTTAATGTGAGAGGTGTCGCCACATTCATAGCAGCCACTAAAACCACTTCTCCTCTGATCCCGTCTCTCATGATGAAAGCGGGTGAACCTCCGGGCAATGAGAGCAAGCTCATCATTAGCTAGAGTGTCCACCTGCTCCTTTGTGACGGAGACCAGGGAGGACAAAGCAAAACCATCTGCAAGAACACAAGTGCCTGATGTGCTTGGTTCTGCAGTGGTGCCACGGCTAGTGCTAGAAACCAATGCCAATGGCTGTGGCAAAGAGCTTCTGTGCACAGCAAGAGATGCCTTGGCAATCTCTGTGGACTTCAGCTTGCTAAAGAGCTCGTCACAGGTCAATGTGTCATAGACTATGGATTCCTCAATGCTGGATATCTTCACCTCCCATATGCTACGGTCAAGAGCATAGAGAAGCTTGATAGCCCTATCGTGATCACTGTAAGCAAGCGTCCCGTTGGATCGCAAGTTACTCACTATCGCATCAAAGCGAGAAAACATGGCATCTACAGATTCACCAGGTGCCTGCACAAACAGCTGATACTGTTGATTGTAGGTGCTTTGGCGCCTGGCCTTAATCTGAGCAGAGCCCTCATGAAAGACAGTGAGTGTTGTCCAAATCTCCCTAGCAGTCCTAAGGTGCTGCACCCTATCAAACTCACTCCGACTCAAGCCAATGAACAGTATGTTCCTTGCCTTCGAGTTGGCAATATACTGATCTTTTTTAGTTTGAGTGGTGCGGGTATCAGGGATGGAGTATTGTGAGTCCACAATCTCCCAAATTGCATTTCCTTGGCTTAACAAGTAAGCCTCCATGCGCACCTTCCAGTATGCAAAATCTGTCCCATCGAACAGAGGAATTTTACTGCCTCTATCCATGTCGCCAACAGATCACAAAACCGGTTAAGGTCAACTGGTGATCTTAACCTGCTCTGATACCAATTGTTGGACCGGAAACGGCGACCAGGGGGGGGTGAATGGGAGCTTTTAAAATTTCGGGCTAAAAACTTAGCCTTCGGTTCTGTTCTGTCTTCTGCGGAACAGGCTTCGAACACAACCTTCGAAGGTCTGGTTCGGAGGTGCTTCGACAGCTCCGAACACAGGCTTCGCAGGAACAAAAGTTCGAAGCCAAGAAGACTTCGCTCCACGAACAACCCTCGAAAATCTACTCCGCTAAGTCAGTGCAAGCTCCGCACACGAGGTGCTTCGAGCAGGCTACGCACTTCACCCTTCGCAAGAGTGGACAGCCCTCTGAGGACTTTCGACCAAGTACTTAGCGACAGCAACTGGTGCTGGGCTTCGTACGCGAAGGTCTACACGCACACAAAACGGACTACGCTAAGGGCTTCGACACAAGAAGCACTACGGGAAACGAACAGGGCTTCGCTAGTAAGCAGCGAGGTCTTGCCTCGTGTTACACAGAGCGACAGCACACTGTAAAGCACACTTCGCGAGAAAAACACCCTTCGCCAGGACAGGCTTCGGTGAACTAAAAACTAGCGAGGTATGCAACGCGAGCTCAAGCAAAAAGCACAAGAAAAGCAGGGCTTCGCCGCTTGAACAAGGAACACTGAAATAAATTGAACTCAGAATGAATACAGCGAGGTCTGTCTACAGGAGCTCAACAGTAAATGCTCAAAGTGTTAAATGTTACCTACCGAGCCCCCATATTTATAGCCCACGGCTTCATCCTAAGGAAGTGACTACAATACCCCTAGGGTTTACAACTGATTTGTCTCTACAGAACTAAGGGGTACAAAAGGTAGTCCACCTTTATTCTGGAGGCTTCTCTGTCAGCTGCAGAGGGGACAGTGTCAGCCTTTTTCAGAACAGACAGTGTCAGCCTTTACAGTGTTGACTTCTGGAACCTCCCTTCGCACCGGAGGGTGCGGTAGCTTCGGCGAGAAGCCTGCAGCCTGTTGGCCTTCGCTCCGCCGAAGAAGTCCTTCGATACAGTGACGGTTTTAAGCCGAAGCCGTCAAAGCCCTTGGGCCTTCGCACCACCACCTCCGGAGTGGATCACCACGGCTTCGCAGCTACTCCGAGCTCGAACACCGTCCGTCCGTGTACCGAAGCCATGCATGGCCGAAGCACCACAAGTCATCCTCACTCCGAAGCCCCACCTTCGGAGTACCACCCTTCGAAGTCCCTTCTTCGTCCAAGGACTCCACATGAAGCATTCCATGAGCACTCCGTCGCAGTGCCTCTCCCCGAGCACAATCCACGACGAGCCTCACCCGGACAATGCCTTCGATGCACCTCGACTTCTGAGACCTTCGTCGGGTACCTTCGAGTGTCTCCCTCCGGAGCACACTTCGAACTCCTTGCCTCCGCAGAGGACTTGGTCCACCAACTCCGAAGTCACTCCATCCGGAGTACCTTCGAAGTGCCTCACCTCCGAGGACTTTGTCTCGGAGTACCTTCAACCGGAGCCACGCTCCGCACTCTCTGCCTTCACTTGGCACGACTCGACCCGAGGACCGACCCGGACCACCTTCGCAGCCACCGTGACGGAGCTCCCCGCTCCCCTGGCATCAAGCCACCCGCTTGACCCAGGTTCACCCGGCTCGAACCCTGTCCGTCGCCTCCGAAGTCCCTGCGCACCACCGACAAGCAAACAATTGTATCCAGTACTCCGGAGACCTCTCCGGGTTAACAACCTCCGGCACACACTCCGGTGTACCGCCCAAAGTACCGAAGCCATCGGTACGAACCCTGTCATCGTGTATTGTCGGACCCCTCCGACAGGCACACTCCGCTGCACAGCTGCAGCAAGGAAACACCGAACACCCTTCGGTGACACACCTCCGAACACCCTTCGGAGGTACCACCTCCGAAGCCCCTCCGGAGGTACCCTTCGAACAGAGGGTAAAATCCAGTCAATCACTCATCACAAACCACCGAAACCAACCCTTGGTTTCTCAATAGTATTTTGAGGCTTCATCGGTTAAGTCCGATATCTTGATTTATTGTATATGATTTATTGTTGTGCATTGTTCATCTGAATAAAGTATACCCGAGGAGTTTGAAGTACTATGAGTCATTCGTGATTTCGCAGTTGTCTTGGTTAAGTCCGATTTTGCGGTTATGATGATTTAATAGTATGGATGCATTTTCTAGTATGCTAGATTTAGGTTCTATCAGAGTACAAGTGGGTAAGTTATCTTTAGTTCCATGTCACATCTCATTGGCATCGAGGATTGTCAATCGGTACGAACATACAGCGCATTGCTTTCCCGCTCATCAGTTCAATCGGTGCGGATTGTGCGTATCGGCCATTGCCTAATCGGCCCAATGGCTCGACTCTTGTCTCGCAGCACCCGATGGTTAAATGTATTGCATGCCACAAATTTTCTCATTCGATGCGTGCGATCTGATGCGTATCGTGGCCATCGGCTCGACAGCCGATGGGCGTTGGTACTAATGTTTTTACATACCTTATCAGTTACAGAGTCAAACTGATTGGCACGCTACGAACCCCAAGATTTTAGGACTTGCACTGCAATTAAGCAGATCTCCTAGGCCTAGCGTGTGACCAAAAACAACACTGGCACGCTTTTTGGCACCCCCAGTGGGACCATATTTAGACTTCTCAACTATAGTGGGTGAACTCAACAACAATAAAATCATCCCGGTCACCCTGGAGGCATTGACCGATGAGCAAACAGCAGAGGTAAAGAGGCACGTAGACGACTACCAAAAGTTGTGCCTCGAGTCCTTCGACATGACTTGATCTGGCCCCATCTAGAGAAATCAATTGCCAAAGCTGACCCTAATCTAGGAAATTGGCCAACATGCTGAAATCCCAAGGGGCAATTTTCAAGAAGCTATTGACAACGCGCTCCACCACGTCCTCATCAATCAGTCCGAGGTATTGGTCAATAATCTGCATGGATTGATCAAGAAGACCATCAATGACACTATAGCTCCCGAACCGGCACAAGGTCCAGTATATTTTCATGTCAACCATTGACATTTGCTACAAAATTCACAACACACTTAGCCGGCACCACCACCACAAGGGCTGATGAGGCAAGAACTACCGAACATCTCATTAGGTCCCAAAAGAAGCACGACGGTCTAGCCACCGACTCCTGCGCCCCAGGGGATAGAGAGGTAGGACCCATCATAGAACACATATGGCCTCGAGAGGGGCATGCCGGCACCTCAACCCACCATCGCTCTACAGAGGCCTACGAGGCAAGAAGTGCCTCGAACTACGTATGGCATCGTGAGGAATGTATTGCTCAATCTCGTGCAACCAAGGGGGCACCCGACGGTATCCCTCGAGGGTACCCCCAGATGGCATATTATAGAGCACAACCCTATGCCAACGAAGAGCAATACAGATACAACGCTGCTCAATTGGACTAGTACATGCATGCCCTAGTATCTAATCGAAACCCTGTGCCGAGCCAACAAGAGGACGATTGGGTGAGTTGGGTCACTGAAGTTATTCGGGGCCAATTTGGGCTCAAACCTAAAGGCTAGACGTACATGCATCTGTGGCCCAACCCATAGTGTTTTGATCGGGTGCCACTGCCAAACCGATATAAAGTACCCGACTTCACCAAATTTTTAGGGCAAGACTCGATCTCCACGATCGCACACATTAGCCGCTTGCTCACCTAGTGTGGAGAGGCATCGACTGATGAGGCACAGAAGGTTCGATTCTTCCCGCTTTCATTATCAGGATCAACCTTCGCATGATTTTCGTCACTACCGGCAAACTCTCTCAGAGGATGGGCAGATTTGGAAAAGAAGTTTCATAAATATTTCTTCACTAGCATACATGAGATGAATCTTACCAACTTGACGGAAGTACGACATAAGATGTATGAGTCAGTAGAGGATTACGTTTAGAGATTCGAAGACGTGCGTAGCAGATGCTACAATTTGAGCCCGAGCGACACCCAACTAGTAGAGCTAGTTCTCTAGGGACTCCTGAACCCAATAAAAGAGAAGTTCTCATCGCAAGAGTTTGAGAGCCTCTCACACCTGGTACAGAGGATATTATCACATGAGAGCTGATTCCATGAGGCGAGAAGGGATAAGTATCAAAATAAGATCACACTCACCCATGTATACTCTTTGGATTACGACGACGACGGTGAGTCTGATGTAGAAGTTGGGTTAGCCGAATGGTCCAGAAACAAGAAGCCAATCGCATGTCCCTAGGTGAAGGCATCCGACAAGGAGGAGAAGTACGACTTCGACATCAATAAAGCCGCCAGGATATTTGACCTGCTTCTCAAGAAGAAACAAATTTAGCTACGACTAAACCATGTGATACCACCTATTGACGAGCTGAAGAAATGGAAGTACTGTAAGTGGCATAATTCTCCATCACACCACACCAATGAATGCAAGGTATTTAGGTAGTAGATTCAATCAGCCGTAGAACATGGATGAATCAAGTTTAATGATGGAAAGAATACAATGAACATCGATGAACACCCTTTCCCAGTCAACATGGTGCATGCACACCATCCTGATGATCGGCATGCAACGAGAGATAGGCATACCAGCAAGGATCGAGTCACTTCATCAAATCTGATCAACAAGTATAAAAGAAAGGTTTTTCTAGAACGAAGGAATGCGCCTACCATCGATGGATAACTGTCCTGAATGTAGTGAATATAAAGGCAAATGTAGGAGCGATCGAAAGTCCTACGGCGATAAGACAAGGTCATACGACCGTGAGAAGTCAAGCATCGATCGGAGGCTATCATCACGAAATCAATCATTACATGAAAGGCTTGGTCCCATCAATGATGAAAGGGACGACCGATCGGCTGATGATGAGGCAAAAGTAAGACACCCACAGTGGTGCCAAAGCAAGATTTTTACGAAAAATAGAAGAGAATGGTGCAACAGTTGCAGTAGGAGCTGAGGGTACCAAATCACGGTGACAAGATTGATTGGCCTAAGGAAGTCAAGAAGGAATGGCAAATTAAGGGGAAGGCCGACTAGGATGACAAGAAGGATGCAGGGGTAAACATGGTATTCTTTCTCCCTACAGAATATCGGGCTACCCCCGACAGTGAAAACAAACAAGCCGATGCAATGGCAAAGCTGGTGCTAATGCCCTAATTGACAATATTCGATAAGCCATAAGACCCTGGCATCGTCACCTGCAGCCTCTTTGAGAAACCAAGTTTAAATGTGCTTTGGTTTCAAGTTTGTGATGAGTGATTTACAAGTTCACTTCTGGGCGACGGGTCCCTCCGAAAGGGTTCAGAGGTGTTTTCCGAAGGGTGCAGATTTTGCTGGCTGCAGCTGTGTAGCGGAGTGTGTCTGTCGGAGGGGTCCGATAGAGCATGATGTCTTGGTGGTACCGAGGGGCTCGGTACTTTGGGCGGTACACCGGAGTGTGTACCAAAGGTTGTTTATCAGAGAGGTCTTCGGGGTACTAGAAACACTTGTCTGTTTCTCGGTAGTGCGCCGGTGACTTCAGAGGCGACGGGCAGTTCGCAGCGAGTGAACCTGGGTCAAGCGGGAGACTTAATGCCATACGAGCGGGGAGCTCGGTCACGAAGGCTGTGTGGGGTAGAGGTCGGTCCTCGGGTCAAGGTGTGCCATGCGAAGGCAGAAACTGCGGAGGGTGGCTCCGGCTAAATGTACCCCGAGGCGAAGTCCTCGGAGGCAAGGCACTTCGAAGGGTGCTCTGGACGGAGTGACTTCGAAGTATGGTGGATTGTGTCCTCAGCACTGAGGCAAGGCATTCGAAGTGTGCTCCGGATGGAGACACTCGAAGGGACACATGACGAAGTTCTCGGAAGTCAAGGTGCATCGAAGGCATGCTCCAGATAAGAGTCTTCGTAGAAGTGTGCTCGGGGCTGAGACACTACGAAGGGGTGCTTATGGATATGCTTCATGTGGAGGCCTTGTACGGAGGGATTTTGGAAGGTGGCAAAGGTACTCCGAAGGTGGGGCTTCGGAGTATGGCTGACTTGAGGTACTTCAGCCATGCATTGCTTCGGTAGACGGACTAACGAAGTTCGAGCTGGGAGTAGCTGCGAAGCTGTGGTGGTCCACTCCGGAAGTGATGGAGCGAAGGCTCAAGAGCTTTGATGGCTTCGGCTCAAAACCATCACTGTATCAAAGGCTGAATTCGGTGAAGCGAAGGCCTACGGGTTCAAGCGTGTCACCGAAGCTATTGCACACCTCACGTGCGAAGGGGGCTTTAGAAGACTCCAAATTTGCAAAGGCTGATAGTGTCGGCTCTGCAAAAGCTAATGTTGTCTCCTCTTCGAAGCTGACAAAAGAAGCCTCCAGAAAAGAAGACTACCATCGGTACACCTCTGTCTTGCTGAGACAAAAACAGTGTAAACCTTAGGGGTAGAGTAGTCTATTCGTAGGGTTGAACAGTGCCTATAAATAGTGAAGGCTGGCTAGGTCTAGGTAACACTTTTTGCTTAGCCATTTCTAGAACTCCAGAGCTAGCCGCCACACCCATGTACTCACTCCTATGAGTCTTTTGTGTTCCCTGTTCATGCAATGAAAGTTTCATTCTGTTCTTCATTTGATTATTGAACTTGTATCCCTGTTTTGCACTACATGTGTTGATTTCTCTGTGCTCCACTTCGTTCTGTTCTGACCTGATTTTGTGCACTGTTTCATTTCTAGAGAAGGGTTTTAGTGTTCAATGTGTGTGAAGTGTGTGTTGTTCAGTGTGATTTCGCTCTGTGTAAACTGAGGCAACCCCTCTCTGTTACTAGCGAAGCAGTGAGTAGAGTTGCTCGAAGCCTGTTTTCTTTCCTCAACAAAATCAGTTCTGTTTGCGTTTAGACCTTCGAAATACGAATCCTAGTACCAATTGCTAGTGCGGAGTATCTGGTCGATGTCCTTAGAGGGAAACCTTCTTCTGTGAAGTGTGTAATGCGAACCCTGCTTGAAGGCACCTAGTGTGCGGAGCCTGCACTATCCTAGCAGAGTTGTGTTTTTAGGTTTGTGAGTGCGAGAGAAGTCTTCTTGACTTCGAACTGTTGCTCTTTGGGAAGCATGATTTCAGAGCCTTAAAATACCTCCGAATCAGATCTCCGAAGGGTGTGTTCGAAGCTTGTTCCACAGGAGACTAATTTAAAACAGAAGGCTAGTTTTAGCCAGAAATTTTAAAAGCACCCATTCACCCCCTCTTTGGTCGCCCTTTTCGGTCCAACACCCTTTATATAAATGGATTAGTCAACAGGAAGCTGATGTCCAAAATGATGATAGATGGAGGGGAACGTGGTGTCATATGCTACTTTCTAGAAGCTGGGAAAAGGGCTGGAGGACCTGATTAAGACTAATATGGTGCTAAATACTTCATTGGCAATTCATCTGAGATGATGGGGGTACTGAATGCAGAATTAACAGTTGGTAGCAAGACAATGCCAACCACATTTTTCATCATCGAAGGTAAAGGCTCCTATAGCTTATTACTGGGGGACGATTGGATCCATGCCAATTGTTGTGTCCCATCCACAATGCATCAGAGCCTCGTGCAATGGGTCGGTGACCAGGTGTAAATTGTCCCCATCAACAAATCGGTCAATGTAGCAGTAGCCGATTTTTCAGTGTGGGAAATGGAAGGAGTTGACTACCTATCAGGCAAAGAATGGGACGATGATTTTCTCGAGGTGTCAAGCGATGGAGTTAAGCTAATCAGCAATGAACAACCTAGACTTACACTTTAAAATCACCATCGATGAGATATAAGGTAAACTCAGTCAAGGCTTCACCACAACTGATGAGTTACAAGAGGTAGACATCGGACCTGGTGATTGACTGAGGTCAACCTTTCTAAGTGCTCAACCTCCTGATGAAATAAAGAATGGATTAATTGTGTTATTACGAGTATATTGGGATTGCTTTGCATGGGAATATCATGAGATGCCAGGTTTGAACCAGTCGATCGTAGAACATCAGCTCCTGATAAAATAGGGATATCAGCCCTTCAAGCAATCACCTCGATGATTCAAGGTGGAAATATATCCAGATATCAAAGACGAGGTAACCAAACTATATGATGTAGGGTTCGTAAGACCGTGACGATATGAAGAGTGGCTATTGAATATTGTACTCGTATGGAAGACGAATGAGAAGTTTGTGATATGTGTCAACTTCAGAGATCTAAACAAAGCGACCCTAAATATGAATACCCGATGCCAATTGTGGACCTGTTAGTAGATGCCACATCGGGTCATAAGATTATCAGCTTCATGGTTGGGAATGCAAGGTATAATCAGATTTTCATGGTTGACGAAGACATCCACAAGACAACCTTCCGATGCCCAGTTGCCATCGGGCTCTATGAGTGGGTGGTGATGACATTCGGTTTGAAAAATGCTGGAGCAATTTACCAAAGAGCCATGAACTACATCTTCCATGATCTAATCGACCTATTAGTGGAGATATATATAGATGACATCGGAGTAAAGTCAAGCAACACTTAAGGCCGTGTGGATGATCTACATTGAGTTTTGGAGAGGGATAGTAAACATGGATTGAAGATGATCCTGGAGATGTGCACTTTTGGAGTATCGATAGGCATGTTTCTAGGCTTTATTGTGCACGAGAGAGGAATTAAGATAAGCTAGCGTAGCATTGAGGTAATCAAGAACACTTAGCCCCCTGCTGATAAGATCAAGTTGCAATCGCTAATTGGGAAGATAAATTTTCTAAGAAGATTCATATCCGACCTATCAAGAAGAATAGAGCCATTCACTCCATTGTTGAAGTTAAAGCCTCATCAGGAATTTGTATGGGGAGAAAGGAAACAGAAGGCATTCGATGAGATCAAGGAATACTTGAGCTCACCTCCGGTACTAATGTCCCCAAAAAAGGGAATTTCGTTTAGATTATACCTATCAGTCGATGACAAAGCTATTGTTTCAGTCTTGGTGCAAGAGATTGATAGAAAGGAAAGGGTAATCTTCTACCTCAGCAGGAGGCTGTTAGATGCTGAAACCCACTACCACGTACTAGAAAAGCTCTGTTTATGTTTGTATTTTTCATTCACCAAGTTGAGACATTATTTGCTGTTGTAGGACCGAAAGTAGCGACCAGAGGGAGGGGGGGGGTGAATGGGCGCCTTAAAAATTCTTGCAAATCAATGGCCTTCTCCCAACACTCAACGCACCTCAACAAACAGTTCACAGGTGTCTAAAAATTCTTGCCTAAAAACAACCGGTGTCCTAAGAGAAAAGAGACCAACACAGTGTTGAAAGGCAGATTAACAGATCATTCAAACCATGAGCAGTTCATGAATCATCAAAAGAAAACATCTACTCAAAAACACGCAAAACGAGACGAAGTAATACTGTTCAAAATAGTCTCTCGTTCGAAGTATGTATAACAAAGTTCGAAGAGGACAAAAATGAAGTTTGTTCGAAACGTGCACTGCAGGCTTCGAAGCGATCACACTCCGATGTCGAAGCCTGCGCAGAAACTTCGGCTACAGACTTCTCTACGTCAAGATAAAAGACCGAACACCAGGCCTCAAACTCCGAACACTTCTAGCGAACTCCGAAGCGACCAAAAAATCAAAGCAGCAACTGCGAAGCCTACAGTCCGGCTGAGTCGGTGCTAAGGCCTTCGCAATGAAACTCCGACACAAGAGATGTTTCGGACTTCGATCACATGCACAAAACAACAGCGAAGGTTGCACTTTGGTGGGGCCCGCACTATGTCTGATCGGTGGTTTCTTCACCCAAGGACCTGGCTGACAGGAAGCTAGCGTGAAATGCCGAGCCGCATGAGAAACACCACTCCGAGCTGTTGCAGAAGCTATGCGCGAAGACTAGATACCTAGGCTGCTACTAGCTGTTCTGCTGAGCTGCTCTAGATGCTCAAGTGCCCAGCCACACGCTGCAGAAGAGCAGGCCTGCCGCTACTTCCTGCAGCTATCACTGCGGCTGAAAACTGTAGCTGACTAGCTATGCAAGCTGACAAAGACAGCCTACGGCAGGAAAGAAAAACTATGCTCCGAGAAAACCGTGAGATGCCAGAGAATAAAAAACTAAAGCTTAGCGCCTAGCTTGCAGGCTAGTCCGCGGCACTGCACCTCTTCAGTATTCCCTCGAGACAAGCACAACTGAGTTTTAACGCAAGAAACACTCCATCAGACACACAACCATGCAAACAAAATAGTGCCAAAATTAAATAACCTCCAGCGCACAGACCACAGAATAGTAGGGTCTAAGCCTTCGCATATAGAGATCAAACACAGGCACTCATAACGACGTAACCGAGATATCAAACCATAGTGAGGCGTACGATGGCTAAAAAGAATGAATAAAACCTGATTAGGAGATTTCCCGATGAGTCGACGATGCGGATCCTGATGAAACCGTGAAGAACAGACAATCTACACTGGCGACGACGCTCACAGGAATAAGGAACGAACATGAACAAATCGTGGAGAAAGTGAACTCAAATTTGTGATTAAGTGAGTTAACCCTAACACTAGGGATTGGGGCCCTATTTATAGGCAGCACAACAACCAAGGAAAAATACCAAAAGACCCTTAGGGTTTTTACAGACGCTGAAATAATATGGAAAAGACCAAAATGCCCTTAGGATATTTTTACAGCCTCGACTGACAGACTGTGGGCCTAAATACAAAATAGTAAACTCCTAAATATAGATGACTTATCCTGAAGCGGAGCTTTCGTAGCGGCTACGGATTCGCCTCAGAATGGTCAGATCCGAGATCAGCAGTCATCAGTTTTGCGCTGAAACTAACAAAGCGTCTACCGTCTTTGCACCGGGTACCCGGATTGGGCCTGTTCGATTCCGTAGCTCCCTAAGCCCGGCAATCGCTCGCCGCCCGTGTACCTGAGTCAATCCCGGTCAATAGCCCAGTGGATCCTCTGCTGCTCCTAGCCCATGTACTCGGATTGGGACATCCCAACTTCGCGACCCCTCTACCCGACAGTCGCTTGCTGCCCGTGTACCTGAGTCACATGCGGCCCAGACACAGCAGGTCTTCTCTTCTCTTTGTGTCCTCTTTGACTTCCATTGACAATCACTCATCACATCTGGAGCCATGAGGCCCATACTCTTCAGCATGGCTCCTCAATCTCCCCCTTAACGAGTGCATTGTCAACACTTCTCTTTATCAGCTCTCCAGTACCTGCAAACACATGTGGAAACACGAAAAACAAAACACAAGAAAACAGAAAAGAAGAAAATAAAAGTTTAACCCTAATGACAAAAAACCGAACAAAAATATGAAAGTGGTCATTATGGTTAACCAAAATAAAAGGTCAAAACGAGTGTAATATCAGAATTATCAACAAGGATATCCAAAGAGTAAGGACAAACATGACAAAAACTCCCCATGAAACAAATCCCAGAGAAATCCAAAACTCCCCCTAAACTCTTCTAAGAGAATGAGTAACCCAAATTTTCTCTCCCTTGTTGACAATTAGACTCATCAAGCGAGTCTAAATGCACTCTAAAGGGACACAGACTCCCCCTGAAATGCAGCTCCCCCTCAAAATATGCAATGAATGCAACTGGGGTGCAGGTGGAGTGTAGAAAGCATGCTTCTTAGATATGATTAACTATAATTACAATATCTAACAGGTATAGCAAAAGACATACTGTCTAAGACACATGGCATGATCAGTGCAACAGATGATATCTAAAGAAAGTCATTAGCACACATTTTTTTCAATTTTTGCAAACAAAAGCATCACCACATTTTCTAGTTGACAAGCAAGGTAAAGCATGAGATGCAAAAGCTAACTGATATCTATCAAGATAAACATTGTCCAGAACAAAGTGCTTCAGCAAACATGTTATCTTTTTTTTTAATTTCAGCCTTTTTCTTTTCCTTTTTTATTTTTGCTAGGGGTTATTTGCATGTCAAACCTTATGCTAACCGACCAAGTCAAGTCTAGGCCAGAACTGGACCATCAGAAGCTTAAGTCATTGGTCTTGGCATACACTACACTGTCCTAGTTCATACCAAAGTGATATGGTAAGCAGTTCAGAACAATGCAATGCGACAAAAGCAAACCCACCTGGATCTTTTCAAATCAAGCATAAAAAGGCATGGATTTTTCATTTTTTTTTCCGATTTTATCATTTTTATAGCACATTTCCATGTTAAAGCATAAAGATGTTCAAGTTGCATATCTGCATCTAAGTGAGGAACTAGCTACCAGGCATGTAAAAGATAGCAAAAGCACTCAACCTACACATGCTAGTTACCAGAAGCAATGGTGATCATTTTTCAATTTTAAAGCATAAAAGCCATGCATATGACAGATATCAGACATATCATGTGAACTGAACCAACGCATGATCATCGACAAGTAATCAAAAGCATGTACCAGCTAGAATAAGTAAAGCAGATCAATCATATAACAAAAGCAAGCTCAAAGTGTGATATGTGAATATGCATGATATGAACACACACAAAAGGACTCAAGAAAAGAGTAAAGAAGAAAGAAAAATTGACTCAAAATATCCTAAAAAGTTTACACAACACCCAAATCTCCTCGCAAACGCTCAAAAGTAGACTGATCTAGGGGTTTGGTGAAAATGTCAGCCAATTGATGATGAGTATCAACATGAACAAGGTTAATGACACCTTTCTCATATTGATCCCCCAGAAAAGTGAAAACGCACATCAATATGTTTGGTTTTTGAATAGAGACAAGGGTTTTTCCCTACACTAATAGCACTGGTGCTGTCACAAAACAGAGGAACTCTGGTAGGAAAGAACAACCCAAAGTCTCGCAATGTGGAAATCATCCAAACCAACTATGAGCAGAAGCTAGCAGCAGCTACAAACTCAGCCTCAGTGGTAGAAAGTGCAACTCCAGACTGCTTTCGATAAGACCAAGAGACAAGTGAAGAACCAAGAAACTAGCAAGTACCAGAAGTCGACTTGTGATCCAATTAGCACCCAACAAAGTCAGCGTCCGAAAATCCAGATAAATCAAGCGATGATGATGCTGAATAATAAAGACCTAGATCGGGCGCATAGGTAAGGTACCTGAAAATGCGCTTGACAGTCTGCCGATGAGACGTGCGTGGTGAAGACTAGAAGCGCGCACACAGTCCCACGACAAACTGAATGTCTAGCCTCGTCACCGTCAAGTACAACAGCGAACCGATCATCCCTCGAAACTCTCTCTCGTTGACCTTGACGCCGCTCTCGTCCTTGTCCAGGCCCCCAGATGTACACATTGGGGTCATCTGAGGCTTCAACTGTCCACCAAAGTCAAATTTTTTCAACATGTCTCGCGTGTACTTACTCTGGTGGATGAAGATGCCATCCTTTGTCTGCTTGATCTGGAGCCCTAGGAAATACTTGAGCTCACCTATGAGGCTCATCTCAAACTCACTGTGCATCTGCTCAGAAAACTTGAACACAAGCATATCAGTAGAACCACCAAAAATAATATCGTCCACGTAAATCTAAGCAATCAAAAAGTCTGACCCATCTCTCAGCAAGAAAAGAGTTTTGTGCACAGAACCCATCACAAAGCCCTTACCCAACAAAAACTGCTTCAACCGGTCATACCAAGCCCTAGGGCTTGCTTTCAGACCGTATAAAGCTTTCTGCAGCTTAAAAACATGTCGAGGAAACTTAGGGTTCTCAAAACCAGGGGGCTGCCTAACATAGACCTCCTCCTCTATGTACCCACTCAGAAAAGCACTCTTGACATCCATTTGAAAAAGCTTAAAACCCTTCGAAGCGGCAAAAGCTAAAAGAATGCGAATGGACTCAAGACGGGCAACAGGAGGGAAAGTCTCTTCAAAGTAAATACCCTCTTTCTGGCAAAAACCCTGGAAAACAAGTCAAGCTTTGTTGCGCACCACAACCCCATCTTCACCTTGCTTGTTTTTGAACACCCACTTGGTGCCTATGGGGTTGCATCCGGGTGGTAGCTCAACCAGTGTCCAAACCCGATTGTGGACAAAATTGTCAAGCTCTTCTTGCATGACATTAATCCAATTCGAATCAGAAAGAGCATGAGAAATGTCTCTGGGCTCAAAAGAGGCAACAAACGCAGACTCAGCAAACACAGCGAGTCAACAGAAGAGCGTAAAGTTCTCTCAGTAAGATCACCGATGATGAGCTCTGAGAGGTGATCACGCTGAACTGCTCAGGATCCCAGATGATCTGAAGTCACCTCACCGGAGTCAGCAGCTGGCACCTCTAGACTCGACTGAGGGGGCTCGATCGAAGTGGAAGAAGTGATCAGAGGTTCGCCCTCGTCCTCAGTCGAAGTCTCAGAAGGTGTGGGTTCTACAGGCTGTGCAGAAGGCCCACCCTCATCGACAGTAGGAGCGTCATCATCTTCCTCGAAGATGGACTCTCCAAGCTCATCATCTCTAGAAAGCTCAAGAGAAGGAGTCAAAGAAGGCAAGGTGCTGGACCAGAAATGGCGACCAGAGGGGGGGGGGGTGAATGGGAGCTTTTAAAATTTCAGACTAAAAATAGTCTTCTATTTTAATTTTGTCTTCTGCGGAATAGGCTTCGAACACACCCTTCGAAGTTCTAGTTCGGAGATATTTCACAGCTCCGAAACCAGGCTTTGCTAGGAGCAAAAGTTCGAAGTCAAGAAGACTTCGCTCCACCCACAACACCAAAAACTCAACTCTGCTAAGTCAGTGCAGGCTCCGCACACTGGGTGCCTTCGAGCAGGCTTCACACTTCACCCTTCGCAAGAGCAGACTTCCCTCTAGGGACTTTGACCAAATACTCAGCGACAGCAACTGGTGCTAGGCTTTGTACTTCGAAGGTCTAAACGCACACTGAACACACTTCGCCGAGGACTTCGACAAGAGAAGAAAACGGGCTTCGATTTAAGCCAAGAACAGTGCTTCGCTAGTAATCAGAGAGGTCTTGCCTCTAGTTTACACAGAGCGAACAAAAACTGAAAAGCACACACTTCACACGAACAGACTTCTCACACTCTTCTCCAGAAAAGATCCAGTGCGCAAACTCAACCCAGAAGAAGTGAGACACAGAGAGATCCAAGCATGTAGTGTGAAGTAAGCATACAAGTTCAAGCAGTAAATGAAAACAGAATCAAAGCTTCATTGCTTGGACAGAGAACACAAAATGAACACACAGACTGAATACAAAGAATGTGGCGGCTAGCACAGGAGCTCAAAAATGGCTTCTCAAAGTGCTGATGTGACCTAGCTAGCTTGCACTATTTATAGGCACTATTCAGCCCTGTGAATAGACTACTTTACCCCTAGGGTTTACACTGTTTTTGTCTCATTAGAATAGGGGGTACAACTGGTAGTCTACTTTATTTGGAGGCTTCTTTTGTCAGCTTCGCAGAGGGGCCAGCATCAGCTTTTGCAGAGCAGACACGGTTAGACTTTGCAGTTTTGGAGCCTTCTGAAGCCCCCCTTCGCACGCGAGGGGTGCGGTAGCTTCGGTGAGAAGCCTTGAGCCTGATGGCCTTCGCTTCACCGAAGTCAGCCTTTGATACAGAGACGGTTTTGAGCCAAAGCCGTCAAAGCCCTTGGGCCTTCGCACCAACACCTCCGGAGTGGACCACCACAGCTTCGCAGCTTCTCCCAGCTCGAACTTCGTTAGTCCGTGTACCGAAGCCATGCATGGTCGAAGTACCTCAAGTCAGCCTCACTCCGAAGCCCCACCTTCGGAGTACCTCCCTTCGAAGTCCCTCCTTCGTCCAAGGCCTTCGCATGAAGCATTCCATGAGCACTTCGTCGCAGTGTCTCTCCCCGAGCACACTACTCGACGAACCTCACTTGGACCATGCCTTCGATGCACCTCGACTTCTGAGACCTTCGTCGGGTATACCTTCGAGTGCCTCCCTCCGGAGCACACTTCGAACGCCTTGCCTCATTGCTGAGGACTTTGTCCACCATACTCTGAAGTCACTCCATTCAGAGTACCCTTCGAAGTGCCTCGCCTCTGAGGACTTCATCTCGGAGTACCTTCAGCCAGAGCCACACTCCGCACTTACTGCCTTCTCCTAGCGCACCTCGACCCAAGGTCCGACCTCGACCCCTTCGCAGCCTTCGTGACCGAGCTCCCCGCTCGCCTGGCATCAAGCCTCCCGCTTGACCCAGGTTCACTTGCTGCGAACCGTCCTTCGCCTCCAGAGTCACCTGCGCACCACAGACAAGCAGACAAGTGTATCCAGTACCCCGGAGACCTCTCCGGGTAAACAACCTCCGATACACACTCCGGTGTACCACCCAAAGTACCGAACCCTTCGATACAACCCAGTCATCGTATACTATCGGACCCCTTCGACATGCACACTCCGCTGCAACAGCTGCAACATCCAGACCCACTGAATCCTTCGGTGAAACAACCTCCGAACCCCTTCGAAGGGACCCCTTCAAATCAGAGGATAAAATCTGTCAATCACTCATCACAGACTCTGAAACCAACCCTTGGTTTCTCAATCTCCCCCTTGATGAGTGCATTGACAACCAAATTCAAGTTCAAGAAAATTAGAAAAATTTCAGCACACAAGTGACCATAAAACTCAGAACGAGCCAAACCATGTCACTTGACAAAAGAATTTTCCTCTCGCTTTTCAAAAGAGTAAAAGCCCCTTCGGCAGATCTTTCCCTTTGCAAGATAAAACTCCCCCTGAGTTATTTTACCCCTTGCTACACAGAACTAAAAATTTCTCCCCCTTTGGATATGCAAGCATCAAGGAGCATTCAAAAGATGCAAAGCTTCGGAATGGGCATAATTGCAAAGACATATAAAGCAAAAATATGCCAACATTAATACCGATTATCATGTGCTCAACTCAATTTAACATTCTCTAAAAACCATGATGACAACATGTGATTTTATCATTTTGAAATAAAAGCATCACCACTCAATCAAGGTAACTAGACAAGTAAAAATAGGGACTGCGCAAAGCTAGTCAATTTCTACTCTAGACAGACAAGTCCAGTTAAAGTGGAGCATTGAAAGCAATCTTGATGATCAATGAATTTGTTGTTCTTTTCATAATGGCAGAGGTTATTTGTTTGTCTACCTTATACTTTCCAATCAAGCCAGGCCTAGGCATGAAAGCCATCAGAAGCTTAAGGCGGTGATTTTGGCATACACTACACTATCCCAGTTCAGACCAATGTACAATGGTAAGCAGTCTAGAATAGAGTAGTGCGACAAACAAACCCACCTGGATCTTTTCACTTGTAGCATGCAAATCATGGAGTTTTGGATTTTAATTAAGCGAACAATTTGTTTAGCACTTGATAAATATCCATGAGTATGTAGAACAATTTTTCAAGTTGCTATGTTTAGCATCCAGAGAAAAGGAGTCTTGCTATCGAGCAGATAAAAGATAGCTAAAGCAGTCCTATCTAAACATGCTAGACGCAAGACTAAGTAGTGAGCAAGATTTGATTTTGGAAAGAAACATCATGCACAAAATGTTTCAGACATATTAAATAGAGCTGAGCTGACATGATTTCATTAATTAAAATTAGGCATATAAGTGCAAAAGATGTAAATGCAATTTCACACGCAATGAGCATATGCAAGACAATCAAAATCTGCCCCCCTCAAAAAATGCCGTAAGGGTGATAAACACCAAGTTCCCCACGCAAGTAGGCAAAACGAGAAGCATCGAGGGGTTTTGTGAAAATATTGGCTAGCTGGTGTTGGGTATCAACATATTGAAGCTCAATATCACCATTCTCATTATAATATCTGAGAAAATGATATCGCACATCAATGTGTTTGGTTATGGAATGATGAACCGGGTTGTTTGCAATACAAATAGCACTAGTGTTATCACAGAAAAGTGGAACACTCTTACAATCTAACCCCAAATCCCGCAAAGTGGATACCATCCACAAAATCTGAGAGCAACAGCTAGCTGCAGCAACATATTCGGCCTTAGCCGTCGATTGTGCAACACTAGACTATTTGCGGGAAGACCAGCAAACCAGTGACATACCCAGAAAATGACAAGTACCAGAGGTACTTTTCCTATCAATCCTACACCCAGCAAAATCCACATCGGAATAACCTCGAAGACACAAAGAGGAAGACGCAGAATACCAAATACCAAATTCGAGGGTATGTTTGAGATGCATGCGAATGCGTTTTACTGCTTGGCGGTGCGAAGCTCGTGGTGAAGCCTGAAAACGAGCGCACAGACACACTGCAAAGTGTATGTCTGGCCTCGTAGCGATCAAGTAGAGGAGGGAGCTGATCATGCTTCGGAACTCCTTTTGATCTACGACTTCTCCATCTTCGTTAGGATCCAAGGCTACAGATGTAGCCATTGGAGTGGCGAGTGGCTTCGCATTAGCCATGTCGAATTTCTTGAGTAGGTCCTTGGTGTACTTCGTCTGGTGGACGAAGGTACCTTGTTTGCTTGATTTGCAAACCAAGGAAAATAGTGAGTTCGCCCATCATGGACATCTCGAACTCCCTGCTCATGGCATCTGCAAACTCGGCAACCAAAGCATGAGAAGAGCCACCAAAGATGATATCATCCACCTAAATCTGAACTAGGAGGAAATCTTTGCCATGCTTGAGAGTGAACAGGGTTTTATCAACAGATCCCATCAAATACCCCCGCTCAAGCAGAAAAGACTTAAGTCTATCATACCATGCCCGAGGGGCCTGCTTGAGTCCATAAAGAGCCTTATGAAGTTTAAGGACTTTATGTGGGTATTTGGGTTTTTCAAAGCCAGGAGGTTGTTTTACATAAACATCTTCGCCTATGAAGCCATTAAGAAATGCACTTTTGACATCCATTTGATAGAGTTTGAATCCCCGGGATGTCGCAAAGGCAAGCAAAATCATAATGGCCTCTAGACGCGCAACAGGTGCAAAAGTTTCAGTAAAATCAATCCCTTCTAATTGAGAATAACCCTGAGCTACAAGTCTAGCCTTGTTTCTAACTACAGTCCCATCCTCCCCTTGTTTGTTTTTGAAAATCCATTCTGTTCCAATGAAATGAACATTTGGAGGAGGATCAACTAAAGTCCAGACTTGGTTTCTCTTTAAATTTTCAAGTTCTTCATGCATGTCATTTATCCAACTAGAATCAGAAAGTGCATGACTAACATCTAAGGGCTCAAAAGAAGCAACAAAAGCGGAATTAATGAAATGAGCATGAGAACGTGTTACCCTTTGATCAAGCTCACCAATGATCTGCTCGGGAGGATGCACCCTTTGAACATGATGTGGAGCCTCGCGGCGGGATGCAGTCTCCCCCTCAACTTGTGCGTTGGAGTGGTCCAAGATGACCGATGTCGAGGTAGTTGCTTCGGGACATTGTGCTGAAGTAGTCGAAGCGGGGTCGGCTTCGGGGGTCGATGTCGAGGGAAGTAGGGGTTCATCCTCGAAATCTCCGGGATCTTCTTCCTCGAAGATGGTTTGCTCCATGTCGTGTTCATTTGCCTGTTCAAAGGTAGAACTAACAGAGGGGGTTGATTCATCAAAAGTCACATCACATGACTCGATGACAGTGTTAGTTTCCAAATTATAAACACGATAAGAATGACCATGTGTAGTGTAACCCAAAAAGATCCCGTCAGAAGAGCGCGACTCAAATTTATCCAAATTTCCACATTTTAGGATAAAGCAACGACAACCAAAGACTCGAAGATGAGTAACTTTGGGTTGTCTCCCAAAACGCAGCTCATACGATGTCAAGTTCAAAATTTAGCGCAAGAAGATTTGGTTTGAGATGTAACAAGCAGTGTTCATGGCCTCAGCCCAGAATTTTCTAGGAGTCCTGTGCTCATCGAGCATCGTCCTAGCCATCTCAACCAAAGTGCGGTTCTTTCTCTGAACAACACTGTTCTGTTGAGGAACCCACGGAGCAGAGAATTGATGTTCTATGCCATGCTCCATATAAAAATCAACAAAGAGACTGTTCTTGAACTCAGTGCCATTATCACTTCGAATGAATTTCAATGCACCAGGGAGTTCAGTGAAAAATCTCAAAGCCAAGCTCCGAAAGTGTGAAAACACTTCATCCTTGCTGGCAAGAAAGAAGACCCAAGAGTAGCGAGAGAGATCGTCGACAATGACTAGTACATACCACTTGCCGCCTAAAGAACTAACCCGAGAAGGACCTACAGTGTCCATGTGGAGAAGTTCTCCGGGTTGTTCAGTCATCACCGTGGTGACTAGCGAGTGCGAAGCGGCAATCATTTTTCTATGTCGACAAGGGGCGCAAACTAAATTCTTCTCAAACTTGAGCTTGGGCAACCCTCGGATTAGACCTAGGGCACTCAGACGAGAAAGCAACTCAAAACTCATATGCCCTAGTCTCCTATGCCACTTCCAAAGCTCAGAAGTCGACTGTGCAACAAGACAATGAGAAGAACCAGATGTCTCAGAAAAATCAGCTCCAAAAACTCTCCCAACTCTAAAGATCTTATAGACCACAACGCCATCAGAATTGAATACTTGCGAAGTATCGCGATGGAATCGCACTTCGAAGCCCTCATCAAGCAATTGAGATACAGAAAGCAAATTGTATCCCATGTTTTCAACCAATGCAACATCTTTGAGAGTGAAATTCGAGTTGATTCTTACCACACCTTTACCTTTCACTCTACTCCTTCGATTGTTGCCGGAGGTGATATGTTCCTTTTGCTTGGTTGTTGTGAGGCTGGAGAACCATGCTACATCTCCGGTCATATGACGCGAACAACCGGAGTCCATGATCCACGTGCCCTCCAAGCCTCGGTCTGGCGCCTACACATGATAAGAAAATCTCGATCGCTCAGTGCTGGGGTGAGTGAATACATGACAAGGCATCCAGCACGGAGTGATACGAGTAGTAGGCACAATAAAAATAGACTGTCTACGCAGAGGATAATCAGAATGATGCATAGTGCGAGGTCTACCTACATGCTGTGACCCAAATGCATGATGAGGTTTCCTACTCTGACGAGGTACAAAGCTACTTGCTCGGAGTCTACCACCATATGGAACATGGTGAACACCTCGAGGAGCAAAACCTCTCCGAGAAGTACGAGGAGCCTCGAAAATAGAACGAGAGTAAAACTCAGACTCATGAATACCTAAAGATGGGTAGTGCATGTTCTGTAACCTCATTGCCTGAGAGCGTCGCTCATCCTTGATGCGACGAAAACATAACCCAACTAGATGACCCATCCGCTGACAATAGGAACAATGAAAAACTCTCCTAGGGGCACTCTCATGGGTCATAGGAGCAACTCTCACAGGCTCCTTGGGCTTCTGCTGTGTGGTTTTCTTGGGAGGAATTTTCTTTGCAGGAGGAGTGGTTTTCTTTGGAGTTTGGGTAGGCTTTTTGGATGATGGAGTGTGTAACAGAGCTCTCTCTTTCTCTAAGGTAGTGGGTGAGGTAAAAACAGTTTTGTTCTCACTGTCTAAAGGTATCCTCTCAAAACCCAATCCTAGAGCTAACCCTGCTCTGTCAGCACACATCTTGGTCTTGGCTAAGATCAAGTCCATCCTACCTTTTCCCTCAGTGCATTTGTTAACCACAGAAAGAAGGTATTCATTCTTAGTCATGAGGTTTTCAGCTCGCTCTCTAACAATGCCTAGCTGGTCCTTAAGGGTTATGCAAGTGTCACACACAGGTTGCTCATCCTTAGAACTACCGGCCCTCTCCAATCTTGACTCTAAGTCATGAACATGCTTATCACGTAAATCAAGGCTCTCACTTAATAAAGAACAGTTCATGCATTCATTTATATCATGAGTACTAGAATCAACCATCAAAAGCTACTTCTATGCAGTCTCAAGCTCAGAAAGAGTTTGAGCATGCGCAGAACGCAACTGAGCAAGCTCTCCCATGACAACAGTGCAAGATTCACATTCAGCATCATTAACCCTAAACTTGAGCATGGCATAATCAGTAGAAACAGATTCTAGCCTAAGTCTAAGGTCTTTTCTATCTCTAGCGGCTTGCACAAGTAATCTATCCTGACCAAGAACTACCTCATTCAATTCATCTAATTTAATTGAAAGCTGGTCATAGGATAGAGGTACCTCAGATGAGTCAAGCTCATCGCCGCTGTGATCGCTGTCGGCCATGAAGCAGAGGCCGTTGAAATCTCGTCCCTTCTTGTCCTTCTTCTCCTCCTTCCTTGGAGACTCCTCCTCCTCAGAGCTCGACTCCTTAGTTGAGGAAGTGTCGATGTCACTGAGATCAGCAACAAAAGTTTTGGAAGCGGCTCTGGCTACTCTCTTAGCCACCTTACCGCGCTTGCCCTTCATAAAGGGTTTCCTCTCCTTTTTGTGATATTTGGGGCGCTCACTCTCATCTCTCTTCTTGAGTTTAGGGCAATTGGCCTTGATGTGAGAGGTGTCGCCACACTCAAAACAACCACTAAAACCACTTCTCCTCTGATTCCGTCTCTCATGGTGAAAATGGGTGAACCTTCTAGCAATGAGAGCAAGCTCATCATCATCTATAGTATCCACCTACTCCTTAGTGACGGAGACTAGGGAGGGCAAAGCAAAACCATATGCAAGAACACAAGTGCCAGATGTGCTTGGTTCTGAAGTGGTGCCATGACTAGTGCTAGAAACTAGTGTCAATGGTTGTGGCAATGAGTTCCTATGCACTTCCCATATGCTACGATCAAGAGCATAGAGAATCTTGATAGCCCTATCATGATCATTGTAAGCAAGCGTCCCATTGGACCGCAAGTTACTCACTATCGCATCAAAGCGAGAAAACATGGCATCAATAGATTCACTAGGTGCCTGCACAAACAGCTGATACTGTTGATTGTATGTGCTTTGGCGCCTAGCCTTAATCTGTGTAGAGCCCTCATGAAAAATAGTGAGTGTAGTCCAAATCTCCTTAGCTGTCCTAAGGTGCTGCACCCTATCAAAGTCACTTCTACTCAAACCAATGAACATCATATTTCTTGCCTTGGAGTTGGCATTATACTGATCCTTCTCTGTTTGAGAGGTGCGAGTTTCAGGGATGGAGTATTGTGAGTCCACAATCTCCCAAATTGCATTTCCTTGGCTTAGCAAGTAAGCCTCCATGCGCACCTTCCAGTATGCAAAGTCTGTCCCATCGAACAGAGGTATTTTACTAACTCTGTCCATGTTGCCAACAGATCACAAAACCGGTTAAGGTCAATTGGTGATCTTAACCTGCTCTGATACCAATTGATGGATTGGAAATGGTGACCAGAGGGGGGTGAATGGGAGCTTTTAAAATTTCAGACTAAAAATAGTCTTCTGTTTTAATTTTGTCTTCTGCGGAACAGGCTTCGAACACACCCTTCGAAGTTCTGGTTTGGAGGTATTTCACAGCTTCGAAACCAGGCTTCGCCAGGAGAAAAAGTTCGAAGTCAAGAAGACTTCGCTCCACCCACAACACCAAAAACTCAACTCTACTAAGTCAGTGCAGGCTCCGCACACTGGGTGCCTTCGAGTAGGCTTCGCACTTCACCCATCATGTGGCAAGAGCATCATAAATCCATGATCCACATGTCCTCTAGTCCTCGATCCTGCACGATCAGTGGCCGTAAGAGGGAGCAAATGGTCTGGCACCAGGTTTAGCAAAAGAGCTAAACCAGTGTCGAGTCATCTGCTCAAAGGAAGGAAAGCAGAAAGTATCATAAGAGTCTAGACCAAAGCGCGACTCAAAGCGCGGTCCTCGGTTTTGCCTAAAGTCTCGGCCACGAGGTCCAAAACCGTATCCAGAATGGCTTGGAGCTCTGCGGGAGCGAACACGACCCTCCGGAGCACGGGCATGAAATCCGTCTCCTCTACCACCACCTACACGACGCGGCCTAGCCTCTAGCCTCTCCCTGCATCGAGGAACTCTCAGTCTACCACCCTGCTGGTAGAACTGCTCCTGCCTACCACTAGCTCTCTCTGCTCTCTCAATCCGCTTCCTCCTGAAGCAAAACTCCTCAAGATGCCCGTCTCTCTGACAGTACTCATAGTGGTAGGTGGGCTTCTTGGGATGTGGTTGAGGCTTGGGGTTCTTGGGCTTGGTGGTGTTGAGTGTAGACTCTTTGGTGTGAGAGGGTCTAGGTAGAGTCTAGAGAAGTGTGGAGATGTTTGGACTTTGGGACCCAGATGGGATTCTTGGGTGGAGCTTTAGGCTGCTCTTGAAACACTCCATCCTTGGGATGACTAACCTGGAAAGACTCAGTGGAGTGAGTCTTGGGATATCTCTGTTCAGGAGTCATCTTACTCCACTCCACTGCTCGGCTAATGGCACTCTCAAAGTCAGCCTTGGTATAGGTGTAGCTTACCCCAAACCCATCCCGCTTCTTAAACTGCTGGATCATCATGCCGAGCTGTGGCTCTCTGGCACTCACCCAACTCAGGATCTGACGAAGGTAAAAGTTCTCATTCTGAACATCAACTAGCTCCTCTCTCAAGGAAGCTAGAACCTCCACCTAAGACAAGCAGGTCTCACACTCTCTATCATCTTGGACAGACTTCTCAGCTTTCAGCTTGATCAACTCCAATCTAAGAGATAAGCAGTTCTCACAAACAGTGGGTGGAACTAACAATGTCTCAAGCTCTAGCCTAGTCTGCTCTAGTTCAGCTTTGACTCTCTCCAACTCGACAATTGCTCATCACCCTTGGTTTTCATCTCAGCTAGACTATCTAGATGGGATGGGAAATCAAAATAGGGCACAACGACAGTGGCATGAGCATCTTTCAGCTCCACCTGAGCGCTCTCAAGCTCAGTGGGAAAAAGTTCCTCTCATCTACCCTCTCTGTGTACCTGGACTTCAGAGTCGTCAGGTCACATAGTAACACCTCACAATTTGGGCACTCACTGCTACCACCCAAGCAAGGGGAAGAGGATAGACTCTCAATCCTACCATTGGCCACGACAAGCTCACTCTCAAGCTCATCTATCCTCTTCTTAGCCCCTCTAAGAAGTTTCTCCCGATATCTCAACTCCTGACGGTTCTATTCAAGTAAATCAATGATTTCACGTTCATAGGAAGATACCTTTTCATCGTCGTTGTCATCAGAGTTGTCGGGGGAGCCCTTCTCTTCCTTATCCCCAAAAGCCATTGAGTAGAAGCTCTTGCGGGATCTTCGGCAGTGATATGAGCGGCTCTTCGGCCTGTCCCCGAATGTCATGAAGCAGAGGCCCACCGGATCGTCCTTGTCCTTCCCCTTCCCGATCACAATCTCCTCATAGCTTGAGCTTGATGAAGAGGAAGAAGACGAGGACCGCTTGGAGTAGCTTCTCTCCATCTCGGTGAAGAAGGCCTTGTCTCGCTTCTTGTTCTCCCGCTGGTAGTCCTTCAGGGCCTTTCTGAAGAATCTTGTCTTGGGCTTGCCCTTTGTGAAGGATGATCTTTCGTGCTTGCTGGAGTCGTAGGAGCCACCACGGGTACCCATATTGTGACCATTGCGCTTGGGATAGTTGAGAAACCATGTTGAAGAACATTGGTTTGATACTCCAGATGTGATGAGTGATTGTCAACGGAAGTCAAAGGAAGAGACATGAAGACCTGCCGTGTCTGAGGCGCATGTGACTCAGGTACACGGGCAGCGAGCGACGGCCGGGCAGAGGAGGCGCGGAGTCGGGCTGGCCCAATCCGGGTACATGGGCTAGGAGCAGCAGATGATCCACTGGCCTGTTGACTGGGTTTGACTCAAGTACACGGGCGGCAAGCGATTGCCGGGATGAGGAAGCTGCGGGGTGGGGTCGGTCCAATCCGGGTACCCGGTGCGAAGACGGTGGACGCTTTGATAGTTTTGGCGCAAAACTGACAACCTATGATTATTTTGTTTTTAGGATATTAATATTTAGTTTTTAAGTTTGTAATATTTTTATTTGAGTCAGGTGATTTTTCTAAGAATATTTTAGTAATTTTCGGAATTTATTTTAGAGTCAGTGTTAATTTATCCTAGGGGTAAATTAGTCTTTTCATGTATTAGGAGTCGCTTATAAATAGGCCCCTATCCCCCTAGGGATAGGATGACTGATTCACAATTAATCTACAGTCCAATTATTTTCATTGGTGATTTTCATCTGCTATTTCGCCGCCGCCACCGTATTCTTTTTCGGCCGCCGAGTTTCTTCTTCGGTCATCGCGTGAGCCAGGCCGCAGTGCAGTAGCCTTGGTCATCACGCGGGCCAGGACCCTACAGCACAGCAGCACGCGGCAACGCAGCCGAGAAACAACAGCGCAGGCAGCAGTCGAATCACGTGCACGCGGCTACGCAGCCGAGGAGCAATAGCGCTCGCATGCCTGCGCGGCAGTCGAGGCACTACAGAAGCGTCATGACTTTTTGCTAGAACAGTCAAGATCATTTTATCGAGACTCATCGTTGAGAGAAATGGAGGGGAATTTGCTTTTTGCTTCCTTTTGCCTGGTGTTCATCCAAAGGCTTTCCTCTAGCGCATGATTTTCTACGGAGCTTCATTGTCGTGCGGAGGAAAGCAGCAACAGTGGCTGCGCCAGACGCCTGGGCTACTGTTCATCGAGGAGAAACAGTAATCAAGCGCAAAGTGGTCCACGACACGTGGGATGCAGGTAAGATTAATCTAATCTACTATTTTTCAGTTAAAATAATTAAATCATTAATCATCTAGTTTTAATTGGCATGCAAATTTGATTGTTAATTTCGTTGTTAATTTTTATCTGCTAAAATATTATTAGTGCTCGCATATTTTTATTTAAGTATTTTTTATCTGTTAATATAAAAAGAAAAAATTATTTAGTCGCAGTAATAATTTTTTATTTTCATGCAATATGTTAAGTTTATTTCTGAATTAATTTTTGGATGATCCATGTTTAATTCGTTTGATTAGTACTTTATTTTAGACTGCACTCTGATTATTATTGATATATTTAGGTATTGTTTCCTTTGCCATTAAATTTTTTTAAATATTTTTAGTACCTTTTTTTATTTACGGCTGTTATTTTATTTAGTTTAGTTTATTTTTAAATATCATTTTAATTATGACACCAGTCATTTTTAGGCTAGGCAACTTTAATTCCTGTAATTTGCTTTGCTAATATTATTTGTCTAGTTAAGTTCGGTTGGGTGTTGGGTTTAAGTCACAGTTTAGCAAGAAATTTTTAGGCGGCCATTCATCCCTCTCTGGTCGCTACTTTTGGTCCTACAAGTGGTATTAGAGCAAGGTTAGGGTTTTCTCATATCTTAGCCGATTCTAAACCTAGGTAGTGACCATGATGTCTTCTGGCAAAATCCCGTTCCTAGAAGCTTTTGGCTACACTTATTGGAAGACTCGCTTGCGAGCATACCTTATGAGCCAGATCTCGGATATATGGGAGATTTGTGTTCATCCTACTTTCACCATAGTGCCTATTGCTGCAGATACTGCTGCAGATGTAGTTACCCAGCATCAAAATAATACTAAAGCGGTGAACATGTTATTTTCTGGTCTAGGTACTAGTTAGTTTGAGCGTGTTAGCCATCTCACCACTGCTCGAGAGATCTGTGCTACCCTCCAGGCACACCATGAGGGGACAGCTCAGGTCAAGGCTAGGCTCTACCATTCCTACCGGCGTGAGTATGAAAATTTCTCACAGAAGCCGGGTGAGACTGTTGAGGCTTTGTTTGATCGTTTTAAATCGATCATTAACAAGCTTCGCGTCAACAAGGCCGAGCGTGATCAGCTGGTCTCGGATCATGAACAAGCGCTTAAGGTACTCCATAACTTGGACCTAAGATCTGGGAGATCAAGGTTTCTTCTATTGTTGAGAGAGCGTCTTATGATACCTTGACTGTCGTAGAGCTTTTTAGTAAGCTCAAGGCTTCAAAGGTCTATATCCAGTTGAGATCAAATCTCACTGGTTCTGGCTCAAAGACTCTGGCGCTTGTGACACAGTCTGCTGATCCTACTGCCATGAGTTGTACTGCTTTTTCCTTGATGTCTATCTCCGAGGAACAACTTGATTCACTAGGAGACGATGATCTGTGTTTGTTTAACAACCGGGTGTGACATGTCTATGATAAGCGAATGTTTAAAAGACACGGCACAAAATCCAGATGCTTTGAGTGTGGTGATACAGGTCATTTCATTGCCGACTGCCCCAAGTAGAAGAATTACAAGAAGGGAACCAGCGACAACTCCTACGACTCCGACAAGTACGACAACTCCACAAAGGGCAAGCCCAAGACGAGATTCTTTCGAAAGGCTTTGAAGGACTACAGGCGTGAGAACAAGAAGCGAGACAAGGCTTTCTTCTCCGAGATGGAGAAAAGCTACTCCAAGAGATCCTTGTCTTCCTCCTCATCTTCGAGTTCAAGTGATGAAGAGATCGTGATCAGGAAGGGGAAGGACAGGGACGATCCGGCAGGCCTCTGTTTCATGGCCTTCGGGGACAAGCCGAAGCGTCGCTCACATCATAGCCGAAGACCCCACAAGAGCTTCTGCTCAATGGCTCTTGGGGAGAAGAAAGAAAAGGACTCCTCCGACGACTCTGACGACGATGACGATGAGAAGGCATCTTCCTATGAACAAGAAGTAGTTAATTTACTAGAACAGAACCGTCAGTAGTTGAAGTATCGGGAGAAACTGCTTAGAGGGGCTAAGAAGAGGATAGATGAGCTTGAGAGTGAGCTTGCCATGGCGAATGGCAAGATTGAGAGTCTATCATCTTCCCCGTGCTTGGGTGATAGTAATGAGTGCCCTATCTGTGAGGTGTTGTTGTGTGACCTGATGACTCTTAAGTCCAGGTACATAGAGAGAGTAGATGAGAGAGACGCTATGGCCACTGAGCTTGAAAGCGCTCAGCTGGAGCTAAAATATGCTCATGCCACTGTCGTCGTACCATGTGGAGACTGCCCATCCCATTTAGCTAGTATAGCTGAGCTGAGAGCCAAGAGTGATGAGCAGTTGAGTGAGGTAGCTAGAGTGGGAGCTGAGTTGGAACAGACTAAGCTAGAGCTTGAGACCTTGACAGTTCCACCCACTGTTTGTTAGAACTGTTTGTCCAAGAGAATGGAGTTGATCAAGCTAAAAGCAGATAAGTCTATCGATGTTGATAGAGAGTGTGAGATCTGCTTGTCTCAGGTGGAGGTGTTAGCTTCTTTGAGAAAGGAGCTAGCTGATGTTCAGAACAAGAACTTTTACCTCCGTCAGATCCTGAGTTGGATTAGTGCCAGAGAGCCACAGCTCGGCATGATGATCCAGCAGTTCAAGAGATAGGATGGGTTTGGGGTAGGTTACACCTATACCAAGGCTCATTTTGAGAGTGCTATTAGCCGAGTAGTGGAGTGGAGTAAGATGGCTCCCGAACAGAGATATCCCAAGACTCACTCCACTGAGTCCTTTAAGGATAGTCAGCCCAAGGATGAAGTGTTCCAAGAACAACCTAAAGCTCCACCTAAGAAGCAAATCTGGGTCCCAAAGCCTAAAACTCTCCACACTTCTCTTGATTCTTTACCTGGACCCTCTCACACCAAAGATGATACACCCAACACCACCAAGCCTAAGAATCCCAAGCCTCAACGACATCCCAAGAAGCCTACCTATCACTGTGAGTTTTATTAGAGAGACGGGCATCTTGAGGAGTTTTTCTTTAGGAGGAAGCGGGTTGAGAGAGCAGAGAGAGCTTGAGGTGGGCAGGAGTAGTTCTACCAGCAGGGTGGTAGACAGAGAGTTCCTCGATGTAGAGAGAGGCTAGAGGCCAGGCCACGTCGTGTAGGTGGTGGTAGAGGAGACGGTTTTTATGATCGTGATCCGGAGGGTGGTTTCCGTTCCGGCAGAGTTCCAGATCGTTCGGGATACGGTTTTGGACCTCGTGGTCGTGATTTTAGGCAGAACAGAGGACCGCGCTATGAGCCGCGTTTTGGTCCAGACTCATATGATTCCTTTCGCTTTCCTACATACGAGCAGATGGCTCGACACTGGTTTAACACCTTTGCCAAACCTAGCGTTGGACCATTTGCTCCCACTCATGATTATTGATCTTGATTTGGGAGTTGTGTATCCTTTTTAGGATATTTTGAGTCAGTTTTTTTTCTTTCTTCTTAATTTTTTGAGTATTTTTGTGTGCGTTCATATCATGCATAATCATCAATCACATTTTGAGCTTACTTCTGTTATATGATTAATCCGCTTTACTTTCTCTAGCTAGTATATGTTTTTTATTACTGGTCGATGATCATGTTCTGTTTCAGTTCACATGATATATCTGATATTTGCCATATGCATGGCTTTTATGCTTTAAAATTGAAAAACGATCACCATTGCTTCTGGTAATTAGTATGTGTAGGCTGGATGCTTTCGCTATCTTTTACATGCCTGGTAGCTATATCCTTACTTAGATGCAGATATGCAACTTGGACATCTATATGCTTTAAATACGAAAAATGTGTTATAAAAATGACAAAAGTTCAGAAAAATGAAAAATTTATGCATTTTTATGATTATTAGAAAAGATCCAGGTGGGTTTGCTTTGTCACATTGCATTGTTCTGGACTGCTTACCATAGCACTTTGGTATGAACTAGGACGGTGTAATGTATGCCAAGACCAATATCTTAAGCTTCTGATGGTCCAGTTCTAGCCTAGGCTTGACTTTGTCGGTTAGCATAAGGTTTGACATGCAAATAACCCCTGGCAGAATTGAAAAAAAATGAAAAAAAAAATAAAAAAGGAAAAAAGAAAAAGTCTAAAAAAATTTAAAAAGATGACAAGTTTGCTGAAGCACTTTGATTTGGACAATGCTTATCTTGGTAGTTATCAGTTAGCTTTTGCATCTCATGCTTTACTTTGCTTGTCTACTAGAAAATGTGGTGATGCTTTTGTTTACAAAAATTCGAAAAATGCGTGCTAATGACTCTCTTTAGATATCATCTGTTGTACTGATCATGTCATGTATCTTAGACAATATATCGTTTGCTATACCTATTAGATGTTGTAATTGCAGTCAATCATATCTAAGAAGCATGCTTTTCACACTCCATCTGCACCCCATCTGCATTCATGTCATATTTTGAGGAGGAACTGCATTTCAGGGGGAGTTTGGGTCTATGTCTCTTTAAAGTGCATTTAGTCTCACTTGATGAGTCCAATTGTCAACAAAGGGGAGAAATTTTGGAGTTTAGGGAACATTTTTTAGCTTTATCTGGGATTTAGTTCAGGGGGAGTTTCTTGTTGGTAATTCTGAGATTGCACTTGTTTTTGAGTCTTTATTTTTGGTTAACCATAATGACCATTTTCTTGCTTCTGTTTGGCTTTTGGTCATTAGGGTTAAACTTTTATTTTCTTTCTTCTATTTTCTTTTGTCTTTGTTTTCCTGTTTCCACATATTTATGCAGGTTCTAAAGAAGTGCTGAAGAGGGTGTTGACAATGCACTCATCAAGGGGGAGATTGAGAAACCATGTTGAAGAACATGGGTTTGATACTCCAGATGTGATGAGTGATTTCAACGGAAGTCAAAGGAAGAGACATGAAGACCTGTCGTGTCTGAGGCGCGTGTGACTCAGGTACACGGGCAGCGAGCGTCAGCGGGGCAAAGGAGCCGTGGAGTCGGGCTGGCCCAATCCGGGTACATGGGCTAGGAGCGGCAGATGATCTACTGGTCTGTTGACTGGGTATGACTCAGGTACACGGGCGGCGAGCGATTGTCGGGCTGAGGAAGCTGCGGGTTCGGGTCGGCCCAATCCGGGTACCCGATGCGAAGACGGTGGACGCTTTGTCAGTTTCGGCACAAAACTGACAACCTATGATTATTTTGTTTTTAGGATATTAATATTTAGTTTTTAAGTTCAGAATATTTTTATTTGAGTGAGGTGATTTTTCTAAGAATATTTTAGTAATTTTCGGAATTTATTTTAGTGTCAGTGTTAATTTACCCTAGGGGTAAATTAGTCTTTTCATGTATTAGGAGTCGCCTATAAATAGGCCCCTATCCCCTGGGGATAGGATGACTAATTCACAATTAATCTATAGTCCAATTATTTTCATCGGTGATTTTCATCTGCTATTTCGCTGCCGCCACCGTATTCTTTTTCGGTCGCCTGGTTTCTTCTTTGGTCATCACGTGAGCCAGGCCGCAGCGCAGCAGCACGCGGCGACGCAGCCGAGAAACAACAGCGCAGACAGCAGCCGAATCACGTGCACGCGGCTACGCAGCCGAGGAGCAACAGCACTCGCATGCCTGCGCGGCAGTCGAGGCACTGCAGAAGCGTCATGACTTTTTGCTAGAATAGTCCAGATCATTTTATCCAGACTCATCGTTGACAGAAATGGAGGGGAATTTGTTGTTTGCTTCCTTTTGCCTGGTGTTCATCTGAAGGCTTTCCTCCAGCGCATGCAGAGGGAAGCAGCAACAGCGGCTGTGCCAGATGCCTGGGCTGCTGTTCATCGAGGAGAAACAGTAATCAAGCGCAAAGCAGTCCACGACATGTGGGATGCAGGTAAGATTAATCTACTATTTTTCAGTTAAAATAATTAAATCATTAATCATCTAGTTTTAATTGGCATGCAAATTTGATTGTTAATTTCGTGGTTAATTTTTATCTGCTAAAATATTATTAGTGCTCACATATTTTTATTTAAGTATTTTTTATCTGTTAATATAAAAAGAAAAAAATTATTTAGTCGCAGTAATAATTTTTTATTTACACACCTTATGTTAAGTTTATTTCTGAATTAATTTCTGGATGATCCATGTTTAATTTGTTTGATTAGTACTTTATTTTAGACTTCACTCTGAATTATTATTGATATATTTAGGTATTGTTTCCTTTGCCATTAAATATTTTTAAATATTTTTAGTACCTATTTTTATTTACTGCTGTTATTTTATTTAGTTTAGTTTATTTTTAAATATCATTTTAATTAGGACACCAGTCATTTTTAGGCTAGCCAACTTTAATTCCTGTAATTTGCTTTGCTAATATTATTTGTTTAGTTAAGTTCGGTTGGGTGTTGGGTTTAAGTCATAGTTTAGCAAGAAATTTTTAGGCGCCCATTCACCCCCCCTCTGGTCGCTACTTTCGGTCCTACAGCAGTCGGCAATGAAATGACCTGGATCACCACACTCAAAGCATCCGGATTTTGTACCGTGTCTTTTGAACATTCGCTTATCATAGACACGACGCACCCGGTTGTTAAACAGACACAGATCATCATCTCCTAGCAACTCAAGCTGGTCCTTAGTGATAGACATCAAGGAGAACCTAGCACAGCTCACAAAAGAGGAGTCAGTAGAGGGTGTAGCAAGGGCCAGAGTTTTTGATATAGAACCAGTGAGATTTGATCTCAACTGGATATCAACCTCTGTGGCCTTGAGCTTGCTGAACAACTCTGAAATTGTCAAGGTATCATAAGAGGTGCTCTATGAGAAAGGATACCTTGATCTCCCAGATCTTAGGGTCCAAGGTATGGAGAACCTTGAGCGCCTGCTCATGATCTGAGACCAGCTGAACTCCCTCGGCCTTGTTGGCCCGAAGCTTGTTGACGATCGATTGAAAACGACCAAACAAGGCTTCAACAGATTCACCCGGCTTCTGTGTGAAATTTTCATATTCACGCTGGTAGGTCTGATAGAGCCGAGCCTTGACCTGGGTTGTCCCCTCATGGTGTGCCTAGAGGGTAGCCCAGATCTCTCTAGCAGTGTAGAATTAGCTCACATGCTCAAATCCAGTGGGACCTAAACCAGAAAACAAAATGTTCACCACTTTGTTGTTGTTCTGATGCTGGGCGATAATATCAGGAGATGTACGCTCAGCAACACAGGCAAAATGGTGAAAGTAGTGTGAACACAAATGTCCCAAATGTCCACGCTCTAGCTCATGAGATAGGCTCGCATGCGAGTCTTCCAATAAGTATAGCCAAAAGCTTCTAGGGATGGGACCTTTCCAGAAGAAGTCATGATGACTACCTGGGTTTAGAACCGGTTAAAGTATGGAAAAACCCTAACCAGGCTCTGATACCACTTGTAGGACCGAAAGTAGCGACTAGAGGGGGGGTGAATGGGCGCCTTAAAAATTCTTGCGAATCAATGGCCTTCTCCCAACACTCAACGCACCTCAACAAACAGTTCACAAGTGTCTAAAAATTCTAGCCTAAAAACGACCAGTGTCCTAATAGAAAAGAGACCAACACAGTGTTGAAAGGCAGATTAACAGATCATTCAAACCATGAGCAGTTCATGAATCATCAAAAGAAAACATCTAATCAAAAACATGCAAAACGAGACAAAGTAATACTGTTCAAAATAGTCTCTAGTTCGAAGTCTGTATAACAAAGTTCGAAGAGGACAAAAACGAAGCTTGTTCGAAACGTGCACTGCAGGCTTCGAAGCGATCACACTCCGATGCCAAAGCCTGCGCAGAACCTTTGGCTACAAACTTCGCTACGTCAAGATAAAAGACCGAACACCAGGCCTCAAACTCCGAACACTTCCAGCGAACTCCGAAGCGACCAAAAAATCAAAGCAGCCACTGTGAAGCCTACAGTCCGGCTGAGTCGGTGCTGAGGCCTTCGCAATGAAACTCTGACACAAGAGCTGCTGCGGACTTCGATCACATGCACAAAACAACAGTGAAGGTTGCACTTTGGTGGGGCCCGCACTATGTCTGATCGGTGGTTTCTTCGCCCAAGGACTCGGCTAACAGGAAGCAAGCGTGAAATGCCGAGCCGCATGAGAAACACAACTCCGAGCTGTTGCAGAAGCTATGCGTGAAGCCTAGATACCTAGGCTGCTACTAGCTATTCTGCCAAGCTGCTCTAGATGCTCAAGTGCCCTGCCACACGCTGCAGAAGAGCAGGTCTGCCGCTACTGCCTATAGCTATCGCTGCGGCTAGAAACTATGGCTGGCTAGCTATGCAAGCTGACAAAGACAGCCTACGACAGGAAATAAAAACTATGCTCCGAGAAAACCGTGAGATGCCAGAGAATAAAAAACTAAAGCTTAGCGCCTAGCTTGCAGGCTAGTCTGCGGCACTGCAGCTCTTCAGTACTCTCTCAAGACAAGCACAACTGAGTTTTAACACAAGAAACACTCCATCACACACACAACCATGCAAACAAAATAGTGCCAAAATTAAATAACCTCCAGCGCACAGACCACAGAATAGTAGGGTCTAAGCCTTCGCATATAGAGATCAAACACAGACACTCATAATGACGCAGCCGAGATATCAAACCACAGCGAGGCGTACGATGGCTAAAAAGAATGAATAAAACCTGATTAGGAGATTTCCCGATGAGTCGATGATGCGGATCCTGATGAAACCGTGAAGAACAGACAATCTACACTTGTTGCGGCGCTCAACCCTAACCCTAGGGATTGGGGCCCTATTTATAGGTAGCCCAATAGCCTAGGAAAAATACCAAAAGACCCTTAGGGTTTTTACAGACGCTGAAATAAAATGGAAAAGATAAAAATGCCCTTAGGATATTTTTACATACTCGATTGACAGACTGTGGGCCTAAAGACAAAATAGTAAACTCCTAAATACATAGCGGAGCTTTCATAGTGGCTACGGCTTCGCCTCAGAACGGTCAGATCCGAGATCAGCAGTCATCAGTTTTGCGCCGAAACTGACAAAGCGAACACCGTCTTTGCACCGGGTACCCGGATTGGGCCTACTTGATTCCGCAGCTCCCTCAGCCCGGCAATCGCTCGCCGCCCGTGTACCTGAGTCAATCCCGGTCAACAGCCTAGTGGATCCTCTGTTGCTCCTAACCCATGTACCTAGATTGGGCCAGCCCGACTTCACGGCCCCTCTGTCTGACAGTCGCTCGCTGCCCGTGTACCTGAGTCACATGCGGCCTAGACACATCAGGTCTTCTCTTCTCTTTGTGTCCACTTTGGCTTCCGTTGACAATCACTCATCACATCTGGAGCCATGAGGCCCATACTCTTCAGCGTGGCTCCTCAGCTGTCGGCAGAGTGTACCATTGTATGCAAGGCCGATGTCATCAAGTACATGCTATCGGCCCAATCTTAAAAGGGCGTATTGGAAAATGGGTACACACCTTTACTGAGTTTGATCTTTGATATGAATTGGCAAAGGAAACAAAGGGACAAGCAATAGCCGATTTCATAGTCCAACACAAAGATGAAACAACGACTTATGTCGAGCCGACACCATGGACTTTATTCTTCGACGGATCAGTGTGTTGGCACAGATGCAACACAGGACTGATGATCATCGCTCCTCGGGGGGCATCATTTAAATTCGCATACACAATCAAGCCTTTCTCCACAAAGAATCAAGCAGAGTATGAAGTAGTGCTGAAAGGATTGCAATTGCTGGAAGAAGTCGACGCAGATATGGTAGAAATATTGGGAGATTGCTTATTGGTCATGAGACAATTGTCAAGTGAATACGAGTGCAAAGATGACATACTAAAAGAGTATCACCATCAGTGTCAAGAGATGATGACAATATTTAGAAGCACAACCTTGACGCACATCCCGAGGGAACAGAACGCAGAGGCAAATGTTCTAGCCCAGTCAGCATCAGGGGATACAAGCCAATGACCAGACCGATCGAGGTGGAGATTGCTGAGATAGAAATCGATGATTGGAGGTATGCTATTGTTACTTATTTGAAAAACCCTTCAACATAGGCACCAAGAAAGCTTAGGTATCAGGCTACAAAGTATGTATTGTTCAATGAAGGTCTATATTATCAGACGATGGATGGAGTCCTGCTTAAGTGCATAAACACTAAATAATCCAAAGTGGTGATGTGTAAAGTTCATGACGGCATATGCGAGACACACCAGTCGGCCCAGAAAATGAAGTGGCAGCTCTAGAGAGAAGGTTACTTTTAGTTGACCATGGTAGAAGACTCTATAATGTATTATAAAGGGTGCTAAGATTGTCAAAGGTTTGGAGCTGTTTAGAGAGCACCCGCATCAACAATGAACCCAATAATTAAGCCTTGACCCTTCATAGGATGGGGCATTGATATGATCGACCAAATTTATCTGGCATCAAGCAAAGGGCATAAGTTTATATTGGCAGCCACCGATTACTTCAATAAATGGGTAGAGACCGTTCCACTCAGAAAGGTAACTTCTACTGATGCCATCATCAAGGAGCATATAGTATATCGGTTCGGGATCCCTCAGACCATCACAATAGATCAAGGGTTGATCTTCGTATCCGAGGAGTTCTAACAATTTGCATCCAGTACGGGAATTAAGCTCTTAAATTCATCGTCGTATTATGCACAAGCCAATGGGCAAGCCGAATCATCCAACAAGAGTTTAATTAAGTCGATAAAGCGAAAGATGAATGAACAACCATAGCGTTGGCATCGGTCCCTATCAGAAGCACTTTGGGCTTATCGGATGGCGCGTCACGGATAGCACTACATGATCAACTTACAACCGATGATTATTATAATGTAATGACAAATGGCCTATATGACTTAGCGTAAAATCGATTGAGAGCCCTAGAGAAGATTGAAGAGAACAAAGCAAGAGTAGCCAGATATTATAATAAGATAGTAGAACCCAAGTTATTTGAAGGAGATCTTGTGTGGAAACTTATCCTGCTGATCAGATCTAAAGATGATCGGTTCGGTAAGTGGTCACCTAATTAGGAGGGATCCTTTTGAGTACATCGAGTTGTTCCTGGTAATGCCTATCTACTTGAAAGCCTAGAAGGAGAAGTGTTCGGGAAAGCACTAAATGGAAAATACCTGAAGAAGTATATATCCCAAGCATGTGGATAAATGCCTAAGGATCTACTTGGAAGTAGAGAAATAGCCGATACCAAGGGTATCGCCTTTAGACAACCGATGGTAAAACATTGCCCTTAGACACACATATAAAGCACTCAAGACAAAGGAAGTAAATAAAAGTTTACGGTGGAATATCACAAGCAAATAAAAGTTCAGAGTTACATGATAGTCGGTGATACAAAGTAAACAATTCAAGATAGGTATTGGCGGATAGCGTCAACTGCCTGCTGCCGAATATCAACTACATTGCCGATGATTGCCCTATCTTTGGCATCAGACCCAGAGACCGGCTTGATGGCGTGGTGACATTGATGCACGCGGTGAGCAACATCGGTGAGATGACGCTCCTAGGCTTGGATCCAATCTGGGAGGCTGGCTAGGATGTTCTATTCATAAGCTATCTCTGCCCAAACTTCACCCAGCCTTGCAAAAAAATCGGCCTCCTCTGTCCTCCGCTTACCAAGGCACAACGATGCAATCGATGACTCGTCACAAAAATTATTCAAGCTAGCACCATCCGCAGGTATCACATAATCATGCGCTTTGGTGGCCTCCAACTATGATGCACGACTCGCCCGATCAGCCATCCGCTGTTGAGCTCTTTGGACCACTGGCCAGTGGTACTCCAAGTACGCTGCCGGTGTCAGAACATGAACGAGGTCAGAGGGGAGGTGTAGGATTGGAATGGCGACTAGAGGGGGGGGTGAATAGGCGCCTAGACAAGTTCTCGCGAATAGATGGTCTTTTCAAATCACCCAACACACCTCTAAACAACCAAATGTGATCAACAAAATTTTCAGAAAATTTTTCTTCCTGGTCAGTCAATAAAGTACCGACTACTCTTTCAATCGGAATTTGAGACACCGATTTGCTTCAATCGGACTTGGAAGCACCGATCAAAGTATTTTTTGGACTCTGAAGTATCGACATAACCAAAAATTCAAAACACAGCAGATAATAGCTATCTTGATCAACTGCAGGAGATAAAAATCACTTTGCAATATTCAATAAGAATGATTCTGAAGCAATCCTTTGAGTACTTAGAATTAACTCAATACCAGAATTAAAAACGGTGAGCAAACAATCAATCAGCAAACTAAGACAAAAAGAATCAACACCTATGAAAGTAATTAGTAACAATTATATCAACAGACGCTGCAAACTGTGCAATGTGAGTATGTCTACTAATACAGGTAAGATCAGCAGATACACCAAACTGAAAAATCTAGCTAAAACACGATTTGCAAAAGTGCTTCTCCGGTTAAAGACAAAATAACCTTCAGATGATTTATATTTGGATAGACCTTCGGTAGATGAAATAAAAGACACTTCCGCACTCACTGGTCATAGGATATGTCAGAAAACTTGCACCGCAAGAACAATCAGATCAATATCCAAAAAAATTCCTACCAAAGCAATTGAGCAAAAATCAAAACAAAATAGGTTGAAACAGATGCACTAGGAACTGCTCTTTGGAGTAGATACTGTAGCGCATCAAGAACCTGAGCATAGCAGCACTTGCTGTAGCACATCCGGTGATACAATCAAGAACCAGCTCGGGAAACTTCTCATACGGGAGAGATGACAGAATCAGAGGAAAACCAGAAGAAAACTGGCAGAAATTTTTCTCAAAATAAAACCGGATACAGTACCTCTGTTCCTGGCGCTAGCTCCGGCAGGCTGCACTGTTGGCTTCAGTGTTCTTGAAGAAAACTGGCCAGAACTTAAGTGTGGAACATCGACTAGTCAGGAACAAGCAAACCAAAATTACCCAGCGGCGAACCCGGAGTGGCTAA
Source organism: Zizania palustris (assembly GCA_019279435.1). Classification (NCBI taxonomy): domain Eukaryota; kingdom Viridiplantae; phylum Streptophyta; class Magnoliopsida; order Poales; family Poaceae; genus Zizania; species Zizania palustris. Next base: position 28,578,648 of record JAAALK010000085.1, on the reverse strand, counting down.
ACGCAACGAAACAAATTTTAGTAGGCAGGATATGCTCCGTGCGCAGAGATCAAATGCTAGACTCGAGAGAACATGGCGACTAGTGATAAAAATAGGAAAATTGCCATATGAATCAGAGAAACTTGTCGGCGGTGCAGCAAATCTAGCGGCTTTGAACCTTCTATAGCCGATCCGACAACAAGATGTTGGAAAAAATCACAACAATGAACAGTGCAATCGGATAGACAAAAAACAACAAAGAAATTAAGGGAAAATTCTGGATATAATTCTTAGCCCCCAAAAGATTTCGGCCAAAAAGTTCTCTAAATCCCTAGGCATGGGGTCCTTTATATAGGCAAGCCTATCAAGGTATTTCCCAAAATACAATTAGGGTTTAATTAACAAGTAATTACCTAAATGCACTTGTGTATTTTTAGAATTAATAATTCTGAAAAATACACAAAAGTTTAAGCCTAATTTATTACATCATTTAACCTATCCTTTTAGTATTTTTTCAGAATTAAAAATTCAGAAAAATACTAAAAGATTACACTTAATCGAGATGACTAAACAAAAAAAATAAACTCCTATTTCTTGAAATTTAAAAACATTCTCTGATACGACGGTTTTTAGCTGAAACCGACAAAGCCTTCCAGATCTTCGACATGTATCATCCATCCGCGGACTCAATTGCCAGCAAGTCTCTCTCACTCTCGATCCCTCGAGCCGCCTTATCACTTGCACTGGCCTCCCTTTCGCTGACATGGTCAACACATTGTCTTGATCATCAGTTCGTCCATGTCTCGCCTCATCTACATGTGTACGCCTGAGATTACCTTCAACTTCCCCCGACATCCTTGACCATCTGGCATCAGGCTCCCTACCTGACCCTGATCACCCGCCATCGACAGTTGACAAGCATCTCAACCCTACACACATGAGACAAGAAAAACACGCAACTCCATGCAACCCATACCATAGCTCATACAATCAGACAAATCAGACAAACAATCTTATCAATCACACATCATCGAGATAAAACCACAGTGCAAGCCTCACTTGGTTTCTCAATCTCCCCCTTGATGAGTGCATTGACAACTCCAAGACGAAACATAATGAAATGCAAGTTCAACACACAAGTGACCATGAAAACTCACAAAAGAGCAAAAATAACCATGTCACTTGATAAAAAATCTTAGCAAACGACAAAATCAAAAGCTATTCTCCCCTTTGGTAATGCAAACATCAAGATGACAACACGATGCAAAGAGAGGTGTGAGGATGAAGTGTAAATGCAAGCTTCTGAAACATGATTAACTCTAATTACAGTACAAAACAAGCATTTGCCTTGAATATTGTCTAAAAGTACTGTATGATAAACTCAGGTGAATAATATACAAGCAACATCATGAGCAAGCATTTTCAGTTTTTAGCAAATAAAAGCATCACTACTCAGACTAGCATACTAGACATGGCAAGGCATGAGATGCAAAAGCTAACAAATACTAACCAGATAAGCATATCCCACTGCAAGGAGCTTTAGCAAACTTGTTATGCAATTAATTCAAGCTTTATGATTTTTTTTATTTTTCATTTTAGTGCCAAGAGTTATTTGCATGTCAACCTTATGCTAGCCGACCAAGCTAAGAAGACTGTGTAGGAATCTAGCACTGAAAAAATCGAGAGTTAGGCAAAACAGAAGACTGTGCAGGATATGATTCATAATGATAAAAGTGAGGTCTATTTTCAAAGTGTGAGCCTGCAAAGCGATGAGGTCTCCCAAAACGACGTGGACCAAAACCGCTAACACGTGGTCTAACATCATATGAAGCATGATGTACACCACGATGGGCAAAATATCTCATGTAACCATGGGTAGCCTCAAAATCAAAATGAAATCGATAATTAAACTCATACATACCTAAAGATGGATAGTACATGTCCTGAAAGTTCATCGCCTGAGCACGTCGTTCATCTTTGAGGGATCGGAATGGCGACTAGAGGGGGGTGAATAGGTGCCTTGACAAATTCTCGTGAATTGATGGCCTGTTCAGATCACCTAATGCACCCTTAAAATTCTAAATTACCGACAGGGTTCATAAATTTCAGAAATAGAAGATAAACAAATTCTGAAATAAAATTACACTCTGCATGGATTTGAATTTGAGACTTTCTGATTCTAATTGATCACCAGAATTCAAGCCAAGACATAAAGCTATGCTATGTATTTCTGACTTCATAAATTTAAAGCCCAAACCACAATCTACTGATCCAAATTATCAAATGCAAGATTTATAGGATTGAGCAAACAGAGCTAGGTAGAACTTTAGATCATGTAATATTCAATCAAAAACTTGAAGAGTATCAAATCTTGTTGTCCTAGTTTGACTGCATACTCAGGATTAAATTCAGAACAAAATCTGATCAAAATCAAAGAAACCCTGAGGTGCTTGACTAGTTCAGGTTAGAATAAATCAGTTAAAAGAACTAGTCAACAAACTAATCAGTGAAGAACCATTTGCCAACAGTATCTTCAATAATAGCAAATCAGTGATGTAAAACAGTAATGTAAATACTATTTCAAGTAATACATGCACTCTGTGACAAAAGTTCAAGAACCAGAATCAATTTGGCTAGGGCAAATCAGACAAAGGAAAAAACAAACTAAATCTGGCAAAATTCTTGGAGATGGCAACCAGAAGCACTCCTGTAGCAAATAATGAACTAGTGCTCAACAATTAACTATGAACAGATGCAGCTAAAAGATTTAAAGTTCCTGGCTGAGATGAACCACAGGGAGAGAGGAAATTTCAGAATAGTAAACTTCTCCCTCAAGGTTTCAGCCCCAAATTTCCTGCAAAAATGTTTAGCTGAACAAAAATTTCAGAAGCAACATATACAGCAAAGAACCTAACAATATAGATGTTAACTTGATTGTTCAATCCGAAAAATGATCATAAAATCAAACACTGAACTCAACCTTCATATGCAATACTGATTTCAATCCAGTACAGTGCTTCAGCAATTTCTAGAATCATCTCAAAAACAGAACTGGCAGAAATGACAAAGGAGCTTTTGATCATCCGGGACAAGGAACAAAAAAAAACATGTTCAGCAGATCAAAACATTTGAAGAATATTTGAAGCAGAAGACTGGCTGATCAAAGTAAAGAAAACTGAACCAACATCAATCCAGCTGTAAAATTAACAACAACTTTGGCTTCACTTTGGTGCTTTGCTTGCACAGAGAGATGACTTTATGTAACATGCATATGTGCATAGCAGTTCAGATTAGACAGCAAAAAGAGATCAAAACTCCAAAGAAATGGAACAAAACATTTCAAGATTTCCCACAAAAATCAGATTAACAACTTAATACCGCATTGCTTCAATGGCTGAATTCACAGCACAAGAACAACGATGCTGTTGCTGATCTGTAGTAGATCCAAGAAAAAATTGAGCAGAAGGGTTTCCAACAGCAAAAATAGAATGAAGAAAAAACTAGAAAGAAAATCCAGAATGAACAACCGAAAAAGAACTCCTCACAATATCATATACAGTACTTGGGCTTTCTGGAGGCGTGCTATAGGGCTGTAGTGTTTCTAGAAGCAGATAAAGCATGGCAGCGCTGTTCTGTGTCCAGGACTGCAGCTTAGCTTTTGTCGCTGAAGGCAAACGGAGACTATGCACATTCATTGAAGTTTAACACTTGTCGCTGAAAACAAACAGGAAATGCACACTATATGCAGGAAAAACACCGAAGCAAAAACAACACACAAATGGAAGAAAAAGATGAATAAAATTTCTGAGTAGAAGCCCCCAAAGTTTTCAGCAAAAATGTTTCCTCAAATGACAGCTACCTCTACCCCTAATCCCCTAGGCATGGGGTCCTTTATATAGGCAAGCCCATTATGGTATTCCCCAAAATGCCATTAGGATTAAATGACCAAGTATTTACCTAATTGCCCTTATGTATTTCAGATTTATCAATTCTGAAAAATACGTAAAAGTATACTCCTAATTTATTAGGATATTGACCCTATTCTTTTAATATTTTTTCAGAATTAAAAATTCCGAAAAATACTAAAAGACTACACTTAATCTAAAGGACTAAAATAGAAAAATAAATTCCTATTTATTGGAATTTAAAAATATTTTCTGATATGATGGTTTTTAGCCAAAACCAACAAATCTTTCCCGATCACCGACACGTGACACCAATCCGCGAACTCGGCCACCAGCAAGTCTCTCCTGCTCTTCATCCACTCGAGCCGCCTGATCACTTGCACTGACCTCCCTTTCACTAACTTGGTCGACACGCTGTCTCGATCATCCTTCTATCCATGTATTTCTCTATCTTAACGTGCACTCCTAAGATCATCCCCAATTTCACCCAGCCTCCTTGATCCTCTGGCATCAAACTCCCCGCTTGACCCTTGATCACCCACCGTTGACAGTTGACTAGCATCTCCACCCTGCACACATGTGACAAGCCAAAACACGAACCTCGACGCACACCAATCCCCTCGGCACACAATCTCCATTCACACATTTATCCCATTGATGCAATCAAACCACCACTCACTCATCACTCCAGATCAAGCAACCTTGTCAATCACTCATCACCAAGATAAAAACCATAGTGCGACCCCACTTGGTTCCATAATCCTTGATACGACGATAACAAAACCCAACCAAATGGTCTACTCGTTGACAATAGCAGCAATGATACACTTTCTTGGGAATAGGTGCATATGTTTAAGGTGCAAATCTCACAGATTTTTTGGGTTTCTATTTAGGATCTATCTTTGGTGGTGGTATAGTTTTCTTTGTAGGTTGGGTAGGATTCTTAGCTTTTCGAGTTGTGTCTAACTAGGCTCTCTCTTTCTCAAGGGTAGTAGGTGGAGTGAACACAGTTTTGCTCAGAGTGTTTGGTGTGATTCTCTCATAACCCAACCCTAGAGCTAACCTTGCCCTGTCTGCACACATTTTTGTTTTAGCCAAAAGAAAATCCATCTTACCCTTCCCTTCGGTACATTTATCCACCATGGAAAGATGGTAATCATTTTCACACTTGAGTTTTTCGACTTGCTCTCTAGCAAAGTTGAGTTGATCCTTAAGGGTGATGCAAGTGGAACAAGTCGGCTGCACATCCTTAGAACACTCAGCACTCTCTAATCTAGCCTTAAGTTCATCAACATGCTTATCCCACAAATTAATGCTTTCAATTAGTAAATGTTGGACCTAAATGGGCGACCACGGGGGGGGGGGGTGAATGGGAGCTTTTAAAATTTCGGACTAAAACTAGCCTTCTATTTTAAATTCGGTCTCATGCGGAACAAGCTTCAAACACACCCTTCGGTGGTCTGGTTTAGAGGTATTTTACAGCTCCGAACGCAGGCTTCACAAAGGGTAAAATATCAAAGACAAGAAGGCTTCGCTCACACCCAAAAACACAAAAAAAACACAACTCTGCAGAGATTGTGCAGGCTCCGCACGCGAGGTGCCTTTGAGCAGACTTCGCACCAGAATACTCCGCACGAGTATGTTTCCCTCTAAGGGCTCCGAACCAATACTCCACACTAGCAACTAGTACTAGGCTGCATATTTTGAAGGGCAAAAAGCAGATAGAATAGACTGCACTGATGGCTTCGACTAAGTGAAGAAAACAAGCCTCGAGTGAATACTTTGCAGGGTGCTTCGCTAGTAAACTGAATGGAAATCTCATTACAAGAACAGGGAACATAAAACTCACAAGTACAAAGAACCCTTCATGGTGGCTGGCCAAATCTACAGGAAAACAAAAGGTTCTATAGGAGTGCACAATGTTACCCTAGCCCCTAGCCTGCCTCTTCTTTTATAGGCCTACTCTGACTTGCGAATAGACTACAATGCCCCTAGATTTTACAACGTTTTTGTCTCAGCCAGACACAGGGGTACATATGGTAGTCTACTTTATTGGAGGCTTTTTTTGTCAACTTCGCAGAGGAGACAGCATCGACTTTTGTAGATGAGACACGATCAACTTTTGAAAAGTGGAATCTTCTGAAGCCCCCCTCGCACACGAAGTGTGCAGAGGCTTCGGTGACATGCTTCGAACCCGAAGGCCTTCGCTTCACCGAAGTCAGTCTTCGATACAGTTACAGTTTTAAGCCAAATCCATCAAAAGTTCTTGAGCCTTCGCACCATCACCTCCAGAGTGGACCACCACGACTTCGCAGCTACTCCCAGTTTGAACTCCATCAGTCCGTGTACCGAAGCCATATATGGCTGAAGCACCTCAAGTCAGCCACACTCCGAATCCCCACCTTCGGAGTACCTTCGCCACCTTCTGAATTCCCTCCGTCTAAGGCCTCTGCATGAAGCATATGCATAAGCACCCCTTCGAAGTGCCTCAGCCCCGAGCACACTCCACGAAGACCCTTATCTGGACCATGCCTTCGATGCACCTTGACTTTTGAGACCTTTGTCAGGTGTCCCTTCGAGTGCCTCCCTCCGAAGCTCACTTCAAAAGCTTTGCCTTAATCCCGAGGACTTTGTCCACCATACTCTAATGTCACTTCTTCCGGAGCACCCTTCGAAGTGCCTCGCCTCCGAGGACTTTGCTTCGGGGAACCTTCAGCCGGAGCCACCCTCCGCACTTTCTGCCTTTGCCTGGCGCACCTTGACCAGAGGATCGACCTCGACCCCACGCAACCTTCATGATCGAGCTCCCTGCTCGCCTGGCATCAAGCCTCCCGCTTGACCCAGGTTCACTTGCTATGAACCGTTCGTCGCCTCTGAAGTCACCTGCGCACCACCGACAAGTAAACAAGATTTTCTAGTACCCCGGAGACATCTTCGGTAAGCAACCTTCAGTACACACTCCGGTGTAGCGCCCAAAGTACTGATCCCTTTGGTACCACCATGTCATCGTGCTCTGCCGGACCCCTCCGACAGACACACTCCACTGCACAGCTATAGGCAATAACCACCGAACCTTTTGGCATACACCTCCAAACCCCTTCGGAGGGATCCCTTTGCCTAGAAGGTAACTCTTGTCAATCAATCTTCATAGACTTGAAATCAAGACACATCTCAACTTGGTTTCTCAATCTCCCCCTTGATGAGTGCATTGACAACCAAATTCAAGTTCAAAAAAAATTGAAAGTTTTCAGCACACAAGCGACCATAAAAAACTCAGAAAAGAGCCAAAAAAGTTCACTTGATAAATGGATTTCTACCGACTTGACCTATGAAAAGTCTTTTGGCAATAATCTCCCCTTTTGGCAGCAAAAATTTTCTCCCCCTTTGAGCTTCATCACTTGTTCTCCCCCTTAGGTAGGCAAACCAGACATTTTTATCCCCCTTTGGCAATGCAAGAATCAAAGAGCAAGAAAAGATGCAAGGCTTCGAGATGATGAAAAGTGTGAAAACATAAGGTGCAAGAATATGCCAAATCATAATGTCAGGCTTAGATGCTCAGCCCAAGTAAATATATTCCAAATTCAATGTTTGATGCATGAAATTTTTCAAATTATTGAAAATAAAAGCATCACCACTTATACTAGTCATCTAGACATGTGAAAACAGGAACTACAAAAGCTAAACAATTTCTACCGAGGAAAGCAAGTCCAAATTCATGGAGCATATAGCAATCTTGATAAGCAAATAATTCAGACTTGTAATTCTTTTTATATTGCCGGGGGTTATTTGCTTGTCTACCTTATACTTTTCAACCAAGCCAAGCCTAGGTTGAGAAGGACCATTAGAAGCTTAAGGCAGTGATTTTGGCAGACACTAAGTTATCCCAGTTCATACTCGCCTGGATCTTGTCATTTTTAGCACACAAATCATGGATATCGATTTTTGTTGAGATTATTGGATAATTCCATGAAAAAGCAGTGTTGTTTTTAGGTTGCAATTTTTTCATCCAAAGTAGAGGATTCTAGATACCAGATAAATATAAGATAGCTAAAGTAGTTCTGCACAACACATGCTAAACACGAGACTAAGCAGTGATCAAGTTTTGAATTTTGTAAATTAAAATCATGCTCATTTTGAAGTTAGATATATTAAACGGAGCTGAAACATCATGATAATGACAATCATGTGAAGGTATATAAAAGCAACTAAATGCATAAATAATTCATCTTAAGGAAGCCAATGCAACACACATAAAGCATGCTCCCCCTTACAAAATGTTGTAAGGATGACAAATACCAAATTTCCCCCGCAAATAAGCAAAACGCAACGCATCAAGGGGTTTAGTGAAAATATCGGCAAGCTGGTTCTGGGTATCAACATATTGAAGTTCAATATCACCCTTCTCATTGTGATCTCCGAGAAAATGATATCTCACATCAATGTGTTTGGTTCTAGAATGCTGAACCGGGTTGTTTGCAATGCAAATAGCGCTAGTGTTATCACAAAACAGTGGAACACTCTTATAGTCTAACTCGTAGATTGTGCAACGCTAGATTATTTGTGAGAAGATCAACAAATAAGATAAGTACCCAGAAAATGACAAGTACCAGAGGTACTCTTCCTATCAATTCTACACCCGGCAAAATCCGCATCTGAAAAACCACGAAGACACAAAGAGGAAGATGCAGAATACCAAATGCCAAATTCAAGGGTATGCTTGAGATACCTAAGAATGCACTTTACCACTTGGCGGTGCGAAGCACGTGGCGAAGCCTAAAAACGAGCGCACAAACACACAACGAAGTGTATGTCTGGCCTTGTAGCAGTCAAGTAGAGGAGGGAGCCGATCATGCTTCAGAACTCCTTCTGATCTACGGATTCTCCATCCTCGTTAGGGTCCAATGCTATCGAGGTAGCCATTGGAGTGGCAAGGGGCTTCACATCAGCCATGTCAAACTTCTTGAGCAGGTCCTTGGTGTACTTCGTCTGGTGGACGAAGGTACCTTGTTTGCTTTGCTTAATTTGCAATCCAAGGAACAATGTCTATTCGCCCATCATGGATATATCGAACTCCCTGCTCATAGTCTCTACAAACTAAGCAACCAAAGCATGAGAAGAGCCACCAAAGATGATATCGTCAACATAAATCTGAACTAGGAGAAATTCTTTGCCATGCTTGAGAGTGAAAAGGGTTTTATCTACTGATCCCATCAAATACCCTCGCTCAAGCAGAAAAGACTTAAGTCTGTCATACTAAGCTCGAGGAGCCTGCTTGAGTCCATAAAGAGCCTTATGAAGTTTAAGGACTTTATGTGAGTATTTGGGGTTTTCAAAACTAGGGGGTTGTTTTACATAAACATCCTCGCCTATGAAGCCATTGAGAAAAGCACTTTTGACATCTATTTGATAAAGATTGAAACCACATGATGCCCAAATGCAAATAAAATTCTAATGGCCTCAAGATGAGTAACAGGAGCAAAAGTTTCTGTAAAATCAATCCCTTCTAACTAAGAAAAGCCCTGAGCCACAAGTCTAGCTTTGCTTATAACTACGAACCCATCCTCGCCTTGTTTGTTTTTGAAAATCCATTTAGTTCCAATAAAATGAACATTAGGTGAAGGATCAACTAAAGTCCAGACGTGGTTTCTCTCAAAATTTTCAAGTTCTTCATGCATGTCATTGATCCAACTAGAATCAAAAAGTGCATGACTCACATCTAAGGACTTGAAAGAAGCAACAAAAGCAAAATCAATGAAATGGGCATGAGAACGAGTTACCCTTTGATCAAGCTCACCAATGATCTTCTCAGGAGGATGCACCCTTTGGATGTGATGAGGAGCCTCACGGTGGGATGCAGTCTCCCCCTTGACTTGTGCCGGTGAATGGTCAAAGATGACCGATGTCGAGGTAGTAGCTTTCGGCCCTCTTGCCAAAGTGGTCGAAGCGGGGTCAACTTCGGGGGTCAATGTCGAGTGTAGAGGGGATCATCCTCAAACTCTCTGAGATCTTCGTCTTCGAAGATGGTTTGCTCCATATCGTGTTCATTTGCCTAATCAAAAGACGAGCTAACATAGCAGGTTGATTCATCGAAAGTCACATCACATGACTCGATGACAATGTTAGTTTCCAAATTGAAAACACGATAGGAATGACCATGGGTAGTGTAACCCAAAAAGATCCCGTCAGAAGAACACGACTCAAATTTATCCAAGTTACCACATTTCAGGATAAAGCACCGACATCCAAATACTCGAAAATGAGTAACTTTGGGTTGTCTCCAAAAACCCAGCTCGTATAAAGTCAAGTTCAAAATTGAGCGCAGAAAAATTCGGTTTGAGATGTAGCAAGCAGTGTTCATGGCCGCAGCCCAAAACTTTCTAGGAGTTCTATGCTCATCGAGCATCGTCCTAGTCATCTCAACCAAAGTGTGGTTCTTTCTCCCAACAACACCGTTCTGTTGAGGAACCCGAGGAGCAGAGAATTGATGTTCTATGCCATGCTCCATGCAAAAGTCAACAAAGAGACTATTTTTGAACTTAGTGCCATTATCACTTTGAATGAATTTCAATGCACCAGGGAGTTCAGTAAAAAGCCTCCAAGCCAAGCTCCGAAAGTGTGAAAACACTTCATCCTGGCTGGCTAGAAAGAAGACCCAAGAGTAACGAGAGAAGTCGTTGACAATGATAAGAACATACCATTTGCCACCAAAAGAACTAACCCGGGAAGGACCTATAGTGTCCATATGAAGAAGCTCTCCTGGTTGTTTAGTCATCACCATAGTGACTGGTGAGTGTGAGGCGGTAATCATTTTCCCATGTCGACAAGGAGCGCATACTAAATTATTCTCAAATTTGAGCTTGGGCAATCCTCGGATCAGACCTAGGGCACTCAAACAAGTGAGCAACTCAAAGCTCATATGCCCTAGTCTCCTATGCCACTTCTAAAGTTCAGAAGTCCAATGGGAAACTAAGCAGTGAGAAGAACTAGATGACTCAGAAAAATCAGCTCCAAAAACTCTCCCAACTCTAAAGATCTTACAAACCAAAACACCATCAGAATTGAGTACTTGAGAAGTATCGTGATGAAATCACACTTCGAAGCCCTCATCAAGCAACTGGGATACAGAAAGCAAATTGTATCCCAAGTTTTCAACCAAATCAACATCTTTGAGAGTGAAGTTTGAGTTGATTCTTACCACACCTTTACTTTTACTCTACTCCTTCGATTATTGCCAAAGGTGATTTGTTCCTTTTGCTTGGTTGTGATGAGGCTGGAGAACCATGCTGCATTTCTGGTTATATGGCGTGAACAACCAGAGTCCATGATCCACGTGCCCTCCAAGCCTCGATCTGATGCCTACACAAAATGAGAGAACCTTGATTGCTCAGTGCTGGGGTGAGTGAAAATATGGTGAGGCATCCAGCACTGAGAGATACAAGCAGTAGGCATAGTAAAAGTAGATTGTCTATACATAGGTAAAATAGAATGATGCAAAGTGCGAGGTCTACCTACATGATGTAACCCAGACGCATGACAAGGTCTCCCAACCTGTCGAGGAACAAAGCCACTAACATGAGGTCTAGCACCATATGAAACATGGTGAACACCACGAGGGGCAAGGCCTCTCCGAGAAGATCGGGGAGCCTCGTAAACAGGACGTGAGCAAAACTCAGACTCATGCATACCTAGAGGTGGGTAATGCATGTCCTAGAACCTCAACGCCTGAGAACATCACTCATCCTTGATGCGATGGAAACAAAATCCAACCAAGTGACCCACCCGCTGGCAGTAAGAGCAGTGGAACACTCTCCTAGAGGCACCATATGAAACATGGTGAACACCAAGAGGGGCAAAGCCTCTACAAGAAGATCGGGGAGCCTCGTAAATAGGACGTGAGTAAAACTCAGACTCATGCATACCTAGAGGTGGGTAATGCATGTCCTAGAACCTCAACGCCTGAGAACGTCGCTCATCCTTGATACGATGGAAACAAAATCCAACCAAGTGACCCACCCGCTGGCAGTAAGAGCAGTGGAACACTCTCCTAGAGGCACTCTCATGGGTCAGAGGAATAGTCCTCACAGGCTCCTTGGTTTCTTCAGAGGATTCTTCTTCGAAGGAATTTTCTTGGTAGGAGGAGGGGTTTTCTTTGGAGTTTGGGTAGGATTTTTGGCTGATGGAGTGTCTAGCTAGGCTCTTTCTTTCTCTAGGGTAGTGGGTGATATAAAAACAATCTTGTTATTACTATCTGAAGGAGTTCTCTCAAAACCCAAACCTAGAGCTAACCCTGCCCTGTCAGCACAAATCTTGGTCTTGGCCAAGAGTAAATTTATCCTACCCTTTCCCTCAGTGCATTTTTTGACCACAGAAAGAAGGTATTCATTTTCAGTCATAAGATTTTTAGCTTGCCCTCTAGCAAAATTGAGTTGGTCCTTAAGGGTGATGCAGGTGGGACAAGCAGGCTGCACATCCTTAGAACACTCAACACTCTCTAATCTAGTCTCTAATTCCTTAACATGCTTGTCTCTCAAATTAATGCTATCAATCAATAAATGACAGTTTGAACAAGCATCAGAAGAAATAGGTCTAGACTCCGCCACCAAAAGCTGCTTCTATGCAGTCTCAAGCTCATCAATAGTTTGACCATGCACAAAACGTAACTGAGCAAGCTCACTCAGGACAACATTGCAGGATTCACATTCAGCATCATCAATTTTAGACTTAAGTATGGCATAGTCAGTAGAAACGGATTCTAGCCTAAGTATAAAATCTTTTCTATCTCTAGCAGTCTAAACAAGTAATCTATCCTGACCAAGAACTACCTCATTCAGTTCATCTACTTTAATAGAAAGCTGGTCATAGGATAGTGGTACCTCAGATAAGTCAAGCTCATCGTCGCTGTGGCTACTGTCGGCCATGAAGTAAAGGCTAGTGAAATCTCTTGCCTTCTTCTCCTTCTTCTCCTCCTTCGTTGGAGACTCTTCCTCCTCATCAGAGCTAGACTCCTCAGTTGAGGAAGTGTCTATGTCGCTGAGTGCAGTAAAAAATGCTCTAGAAGCGGCCTTGGCTACCCTCTTAGCCACCTTATCACGCTTACCCTTCACATAGGGTTTCCTCTCATTCTTGTTGTGTTTAGGGCGCTCACTCTCGTCTCTCCTCTTAAGCTTAGGACAATTGGCCTTTATGTGAGAAGTGTACCCACACTCAAAAAAACCACTAAACCCACTTCTCCTCTGATCTCGTCTCTCATTGTGAAAACGGGTGAACCTTGTAGCAATGAGAGCAAGCTCTTCATCATCCAGAGTATCCACCTGCTCCTTAGTGACAGAGATGAGAGAGGACAAAGCAAAACCACCTACAAGAACACAAGTGACAGATGTGCTTTGTTCTGCAGTGATGCCACGGCTAGAGCCAGAAACTAGTGCCAAAGGCTGAGGCAAAGAGTTTCTGTGCACTGCAAGAGATGCATTGGCTATCTCTGTGGACTTCAGCTTGTTGAAAAGCTCATCACAAGTCAATGTGTCATAACCTGTGGACTCCTCAATGCTAGATATCTTTACTTTCCATATGCTACGATCAATAGCATAGAGAAGCTTGATAGCCCTATCATGGTCATTGTAAGCAAGCGTCCCATTGGACCGCAAGTTACTGACTATTGCGTCAAAGCGAGAAAATATGGCATCTATAGATTCACTAGGTGCTTGCAAAAACAGCTGATACTATTGATTGCATGTGCTTTGTCGCCTGGCCTTGATATGTGTAGAGCCCTCATGAAAAATAGTGAGTGTAGTCCAAATTTCCCTAGCTGTCCTTAGGTGTTGAACCCTATCAAACTCACTCCTACTCAAGCCAATGAACAATATATTTCTTGCTTTGGAGTTAGCGTTATACTGATCTTTTTCGTCTTGAGTAGTCCGAGTCTCTAGGAAGGAGTATTGTGAGTCCACAATCTCCCAAACTACATTTCCTTGGCTTAACAAGTAAGCCTCCATGCACACCTTCTAGTAGGCAAAGTCAGTTACATCGAACAGATGTATTTTACTACTTATATCCATGTCGCCAAGAGATCACAAAACCGGTTAAGGTCAACTGGTGATCTTAACCCGCTCTGATACCAATTGTTGGACCAAAACTAGCCTTCTATTTTAAATTCTGTGTCCTGTGAAACAAGCTTCAAACACACCCTTCGGTGGTCTGGTTCGGAGGTATTTTACAGCTCCGAACGTAGGCTTCGCAAAGGGTAAAAGATCAAAGACAAGAAGGCTTCGCTCACACCCACAAACACAAAAAAAACACAACTCTGCAGAGATTGCGCAGGCTCTGCACGCGAGGTGCCTTCGAGCAGACTTCGCACCAGAATACTTCGCACGAGTATGTTTCCCTCTGAGGACTCCGAACCAATACTCCACACTAGCAACTAGTACTCCACACTAGCAACTAGTACTAGGCTTCGTATTTCGGAGGGCAAAAAGCAGACAGAACATACAGACTGCACTAATGGCTTCGAGTAAGTGAAGAAAACAAGCCTCGAGTGAATACTTCGCAGGGTGCTTCGCTAGTAAACTGTGAGGCCTAGCCTCCGATTACACAGAGCGAAGACACGCCCATAAAACTACCACACTTCGTTGATACAGAATAACAACTCTGGTTGGCACAGGACGAAATGTAAAGCTGAAAAATTAACTCATGCAGTGCAAAACCTAGATACAAATTCATGCTACAGAAGGAAAACTGAGAAACCAAGGGTTGGTTTCAGTGTTTGTGATGAGTGATTGACAGGCTTTTTACCCTCTGGTTCGAAGGGTACCTCCGAAGGGTGTTCGGAGGTTGGACCTCCGAAGGTGTTCGGAGGAGGGTACCTCCGGAGGGGTTTCGGAGGTTGTACCTCCGAAGGGTGTTCGGAGGTGGTTTCACCGAAGTGTGTTCGGTGGTTTGGTTGCTGTAGCTGTTGCAGCGGAGTGTGCGTGTCGGAGGGGTCCGACAGTACACGATGACTGGGTTCGTACCGAAGGCTTCGGTACTTTGGGCAGTACACCGGAGTGTGTGCCGGAGGTTGCTAACCCGGAGAGGTCTCCGGAGTACTGGATACACTTGTCTGCTTGTCTGTGGTGCGCAGGGACCTCGGAGGCGACGGACAAGGTTCGTAGCGGGTGAACCTGGGTCAAGCGGGAGGCTTGATGCCAGGGGAGCGGGGAGCTCCGTCACGGTGGCTGCGAAGGTGGTCCGGGTCGGTCCTCGAGTCGAGGTGCGCCAGGTGAAGGCAGTAAGTGCGGAGCGTGGCTCCGGTTGAAGGTACTCCGAGACAAGTCCTCGGAGGTGAGGCACTTCGAAGGTACTCCGGAAGGAGTGACTTCGGAGTTGGATGGATCAAGTCCTCTGCGGAGGCAAGGATTTCAAAGTGTGCTCCGGAGGGAGACATTCGAAGGTTGCCCGACGAAGGTCTCAGAAGTCGAGGCGCATCGAAGGCATGGTCCGGGTGAGGCTCGTCGAGGAGTGTGCTCGGGGAGAGACACTGCGACGAAGTGCTCATGGAATGCTTCATGCGGAGGCCTTGGACGAAGGAGGGACTTCGAAGGGTGGTACTCCGAAGGTGGGGCTTCGGAGTGAGGAAGGCTTCGGAGCGAGGCTAGCTCCAGAGTGTGGTTGACTTGAGGTGCTTCAGCCTGCATGGCTTCGGTACACGGACTGACGGAGTTCGAGCTGGGAGTAGCTGTGAAGCCGTGGTGGTCCACTCCGGAGGTGTTGGTGCGAAGGCCCAAGGGCTTTGACGACTTCGGCTCAAAACCGTCACTATATCGGAGGCCATCTTCGGCGAAGCGAAGGCCACCAGGCTCAAGGCTTCTCGCCGAAGCGACCGCACCCCTCGCGTGCGAAGGGAGGCTCCAGAAGGTCAAAGACTGCAAAGGCTGACACTGTCTGCTCTGCAAAAAGCTGACGCTGTCCCCTCTGCAAAGCTGACAGAGAAGCCTCCAGAATAAAGTTGGACTACCTTTTGTACCCCTCTGTTCTGTAGAGACAAAACTGGTGTAAACCCTAGGGGTAGTGTAGTCATTTCACTTGGGTGAACCGTGGGCTATAAATATGGGGGCTCGGTAGGTAACATTTAACACTTTGAGCATTTACTGTTGAGCTCCTGTAGCCACATACCTCGCTGTATTCATCCAGAGTTCAATCTATTTGTGTTCCTTGTTCAAGCGGCGAAGCCCTGCTTCTTTGTGCTTTTTGCTTGAGCTCGCGTTACATACCTCGCTAGTTGTAGTGCACCGAAGCCTGTCCAGGTGAATGTTGTTTTTGTGCGAAGTGTGTTTTGTCAGTGTGCGTTCGCTCTGTGTAACAGGAGGCGAGACCTCGCTGCTTACTAGCGAAGCCCTGATCGAGGCCCGTTTTGCTTCTTGTGTTGAAGCCCTTAGCGAAGTCCGTTTGTGTGCATTTAGACCTTCGTGTACGAAGCCCAGCACCAGTTGTTGTTGCCAAGTACTTGGACGAAGTCCTCAGAGGGCAGTCCACTCTTGCGAAGGGTGAAGTGCGAAGCCTGCTCGAAGCACCCTGTGTGCGGAGCCTGCACTGACTTAGCAGAGTATATTTTCGAGGGTTGTAAGTGGAGCGAAGTCTTCTTGGCTTCAAACTTTTGCTCCTGCGAAGCCTGTGTTCGGAGCTGCCGAAGTACCTCCGAACCAGACCTTCGAAGGTAGTGTTCGAAGCCTGTTCCGCAGAAGGCAGGATTAAAACCGAAGGCTGTTTTCAGCCCAAGATTTTAAAAAAGCTCCCATTCACCCCCCTCTGGTCGCCGTTTCCGGTCCAACAAAAACTCAATGGAAATTTCATTGCAAGAACAGGGAACACAAAACTCAAAAGTATAGAGAACCCTTCATGGTGGCTGGCCAAACCTACAGGAAAAAAAGGTTCTACAGGAGTGCACAGTATTACCCTAGCCCCTAGCCTGCCTCTCCTTTTATAGGCCTAATCTGATTTGCGAATAGACTACAATGCCCCTAGGTTTTACAATGTTTTTGTCTCAGCTAGACACATGGGTACAAATGGTAGTCTACTTTATTGGAGGCTTCTTCTATCAGCTTTATAGAGGAGACAACATCGCCTTTTGCAGAGGAGACACAATTAGCTTTTGCAAAGTGGAATCTTCTGAAGCCACCCTCGCACACGAAGTGTGCAGAGGCTTCGATGACATGGTTCGAACCAGAAGGCCTTCGCTTCACCGAAGTCAGTCTTCGATACAGTGATGGTTTTAAGTGAAAGTCGTCAAAACCTCTTGAGCCTTCACACCATCACCTCTAGAGTGGACCACCACGACTTCGCAGCTATTCCTAGCTTGAACTCCGTTAGTCCGTGTACCAAAGCCATGTATGACCGAAGTACCTCAAGTCAGCCACACTCTGAAGCCCCACCTTTAGAGTACCTTCGCCACCTTCCGATGTCCCTTCGTCCAAGGCCTCTGGATGAAGCATATCCATAAGCACCCCTTCGCAGTGTCTCAGCCCCGAGCACACTCCACGAAGACCCTTATTCGGACCATGCCTTCGATGCACCCTGACTTTTGAGACCTTCGTTAGGTGTCCCTTCGAGTTCCTCCCTCCGAAGCTCACTTCGAAAGCCTTGCCTCAATCCTGAGGACTTTTTCCACCATACTCTGAAGTCCCTCCTTCCGGAGCACCCTTCGAAGTGCCTCGCCTCTGAGGACTTTGCCTTGGGGTACCTTCAGCCAGAGCCACCCTCCGCACTTTCTGCCTTCGCCTAGCGCACCTTGACCCAAGGACCGACCATGACCCCACACAGCCTTCGTGACCGAGCTCCCAGCTCGCTTGGCATCAAGCCTCCCGCTTGACCTAGGTTCACTTGTTGTGAACCGTCTGTCGTCTTCGAAGTCACCTGCGCACCACCGACAAGCAGACAAGATTTTATAGTACTCCGGAGACCTCTTCGGTAAGCAACCTTCGGTACACACTCCGTTGTACCTCCCAAAGTACTGAGCCCTTCAGTACCACCATGTCATCATGCTCTGCCGGACCCCTCCGATAGACACACTCTGCTGCACAGCTGCAGCCAGCAACCACTGAACCTTTTGGCATACACCTTTGAACCCCTTCGGAGGGATCCCTTTGCCCAGAAGGTAACTCTTGTCAATCACTCATCATAGACTTTAAACCAAGACACATCTCAACTTGGTTTCTCAGTAAAGTACAGTTCATGCATTCATTGATGACAACAGGACTAGACTTCACCTCCAAAAGCTGCTTCTAAGCAATTTCAAGTTTTTCAATAATTTGAGCATCAACCAAACACAGTTGAGCAAGTTCACTCATAACAACAAGACAAGACTCATATTCAACATTTTTAGACATAGATTTCGACATGACAAGTTCATTGGAAATAGATTCTAGCCTGAATTTTAGTTCCTTTCATTCTTTAGCAGCTAGTTTAAGTAATATATCCTAAGAGATGACAACATAATGTAATTCAACATTTTGAACAAGGAGTTGGTCACGAGATAGACATACCTCAGATGAGTCTAGCTCATCGCTGCTATGGATGCCATCGGCCATGAAGCAAAGGCCGATGAATTCTTTTATCTTCTCCTTCTTTTCCTCATTCTTGGGAGGCTCCTCCTCATCCGAGCATGGATCCTCACTTGATGAACTGTCGATGTCGCTGAGGGCGGCCACAAAAGCTCTGGCTACCTTTTTAGCCACTTTTCTGCGCTTCCCTTTGAAGAAAGGTTTCTTGTCCATTTTCTGGTGTTTGTGCTCATTTTCATTCTTCATTTTTAGTTTTGGTCAATTAGCTTTAATGTGATTAAGATCTCCACACTCAAAACATCCCCGAGACCCTCCTCTCCTTTGATCCCGTATATCATTATAGAATCGGGTGAACTTTTTGACTATGAGGGCAAGCTCCTCATCGTCCAATGTGTCCCCCTGTTCTTTATTGACAAAGACCAAAGAAGACAAGAAAAAACCTCAAGAAAAAGCACAAACTCCAGAACCACCAGAAAAATTACCTCCAAATGAGGTGCCACTGCTAGAACCAAAAATTAGTGCCATAGATGGTGGCAAAGAATTCCCAATTCCAGAACAAAATGCCTTGGACATCGTAGTGAACTTAAGCTTACTCAAGAGCCCATCGCAAGTCAATGTGTCTTAGCTTGCCGACTCTTCAATACTAGAGATTTTCACCTTCCATATGCTACGATCAAGAGCATAGAAAAGTTTGATAGCTCTAACATGATCCGAATAAGCTAAAGTCCAATGGAGCGCAAGTTGCTCACAATCCCATCAAATCGAGCAAACATGGCATCTATAGCTTCACCAAGGCCTTGCACAAACATTTGATATTCTTGATTATATGTGCTTTGGCGCATAACCTTAATCTGAGTAGTGCCCTCATGAAAATTTTTAAGAGTCGTCCAAATTTCACGTGTAGTTCGTAGGTGCTGGACCCTATCAAACTCATTGTGACTCAGACTAATGAACAATATGTTTCTTGCCTTGTTGTTACAATTGTACTGTTCCTTTTCAGCCTGAGTGGTGCGAGTTTCATGGATCACATAACGGGAATCAACAATGTCCCATATAGCACTTCCTTGGCTTAGTAAATAAACCTCCATGCACATCTTCCAATAAGCAAAATCACGACCATCGAACACCAGAATCTTGGTATTCTTGTCCATGTCGCCAATGTATCACAAAACCGGTTAAGGTCAACTGGTGATCTAAATGGCTCTGATACTAATTGTAAGATCAGAATGGCAACTAGAGAGGGAGTGAATAGGCGCCTAGATAAGTTCTTACGAATAGATGACCTTTTCAAATCACCCAACGCACCTTTAACACAACCAAATGTGATCAACAAAATTTTCAGAAAATTTTTCTTCCTCATCGGTCAATGAAGTACTGACTACTCTTTCAATCGGACTTTGAGACACCAATTTTCTTCCGTCAGACTTTGAATCATCGATCAAAGTATTTGTCAGACTTTGAAGTACCGACAGAACCAAAAATTCAAAACACAACAGATAATAGCTATCTTGATCAACTGCAGGAGATAAAAATCACTTTGCAATATTCAATAAGAATGATTCTGAAGCAATCCTTTGAGTACTTAGAATTAACTCAATACCAGAATTAAAAACAGTGAGCAAACAATCAATCAGCAAACTAAGACAAAAAGAATCAATACCTATGAAAGCAATTATTAACAATTATATCAACCGAGGCTTCAAATTGTGCAATGTGAATATGTCCAGACTAATACATGTAAGATCAACAGATACACCAAATTGAAAAATCCAGCTGAAACACGGTTTGCAATAGTGCTTCTTCGGTTAAACACAAAATTACCTACAGATGATTTATATTTGGATAGACCTTCGGCAGATGAAATAAAAGCCACTTCCGCACTCATAGGTCATAGGATATGTAGAAAAACTTGCAACGCAAGGACACTCAGATCAATATCCAGAAAATTCCTACCAAAGCAATTGAGCAAAAATCAAAACAAAATAGGCTAAAACAGATGCACGAGGAACTGCTCTTTGGAGTAGATACTGTAGCGCATCAAGAGCCTGAGCATAGCAGCACTTGTTGTAGCACATCCGGTGATACAATCAAGAACCAGCTCGGGAAACTTCTCATACGGGAGAGATGACAGAATCAGAGGCAAACTAGAAGAAAACTAGCAGAATTTTTTCTCAAAATAAAACCTGATACAGTACCTCTGTTCCTGGCTCTAGCTCTGGCAGGCCGCACTGTTAGCTTCAGTGTTCTTGAAGAAAACTGGCCAGAACTTAAGTGCATAACGTCGACTAGTCAGGAACAAGCAAACCAAAATTACCCAGCGGTGAACTCGGAGTGGCTAAACACAGCGAAACAAATTTCAATAGGCAGGATGTGCTCCGTGCACAGAGATCAAATGCTAGACTCGAGAGAACATGGAGACAAGTGATAAAAATAGGGAAATCGCAATATGAATCATAGAAACTTGTCGGCGGTGCAGCAACTCTGGCGGCTTTGAATCTTCTGTAGCCGATCCAGCAACAAGATGTTTGAAACAAATCACAGCAATGAATAGTGCAATCGGATAGACAAAAAAATAGCAAAGAAATTAAGGGAAAATTCTGGATATAATTCTCAGCCCCCAAAAGATTTCAGCCAAAAAGTTCTCTAAACCCCTAGGCATGGGGTCCTTTATATAGGCAAGCCTATCAAGGTATTTCCCAAAATGCCATTAGGGTTTAATTACCAAGTAATTACCTAAATGCCCATGTGTATTTTCAGAATTAATAATTCTGAAAAATACACAAAAGTTTACATCTAATTTATTACATCATTTAATCTATTCTATTAGTATTTTTTAGAATTAAAAATTCAGAAAATATTAAAAGATTACACTTAGTCTACTAAACAGAAAAATAAAATCATATTTCTTGAAATTTAAAAACATTATCTGATACGACGGTTTTCAACTGAAACCGACAAAGCCTTCTAGATTATCGACATGTGTCACTCATCTGTGAACTCGACTGCCAGCAAGTCTCTCCCGCTCTTGATCCCTCGAGCCGCCTTGTCACTTGCACTGGCCTCCCTTTCGCTGATATGGTCAACACGTTGTCTTGATCATCAGTACATCCATGTCTCGCCTCATCTACATGTGGACGCCCGAGATCACCTTCAACTTCTCCTGGCATCCTTGGCCATATGACATCAGGCTCCCTGCCTGACCCTGATCACCCACCATAGACAGTTGACAAGTATCTCAACCATGCACCCATGAGACAAGCAAAACACGCAACTCCATGCAACCCATACCATAACTCATACAATCAGACAAATTAGGCAGACAATCTTGTCAATCACTCATCATCCAGATAAAACCACAGTGCAAGCCTCACTTGGTTTCTCAGGAGGGAGTTCAATACGTCATTGAAGCAAGCCCTTATGGGACCTGAGTTGTTGACTAGGGTCTCCACCAGGTCACTGAGATGGCACAAATGGTCTGATAAAGTCTCCCTCACTTCCAAAGATGGTTGAGTCGCAGTTGTCTGAGAGGGATCGGTGACCTCCTCATCTTGGAGGTATTGACTAATGTCAAAAGGAAACCTCTAGACAAAGGACTAGAAAGGAAGGGTAGAGTTAGAAAGATAAAAGTTGATCATGGTGAAATCTCAAATTACAAATAACACTTAAGTCAGCTATCCTAGTGCGATCATAAAGCGACACATCGTCGGCAGCAGTAGGAAGATTAGTTTCATTGTCGATCACATCGGCAAGAGGTATCAATGTGATATCCCTTTCACCTAAATCGGCTCGGGGGGCAGAGACAAGAGGTACATCGGTGACAAGGCATCCATCAGCTACAAATAGGATCGATATCAGTAACATAAAGTTGATCCAGAAGCAAGAAGGAAGATACCCAGCGAGAGGCATCAATGGTGGAAGATGGAACTCTAGAGATGGTATCAGATTGAGCAATGACATCGGCAACAATAGTCGATTCACTAGAGCCGGAGGCCACATATTCCGATATATTAGCGTCGACGACGATCGACGTGGCAACGTCCCCAGCAACTATAGCCAGTGAAATGTCAACAGGGTCATCAGCTACGGCATCAGCATCGAATGCCACATAGGGAGATGCGATGTCAAGGAGAGTAGAAGACGATGGCTGAAATAATAAGAAGATGTCAGGTATCAAGAAGATAAAGAAAAATATGTACAAAATGAGGGAAATACAAATATGAGCCGAAGAAGATAATGTGACCATCGGTAGAGGAACATCCATAGAAGGAGTTTGTACGGCCAGAGGGGCGATCGGAGACATCTATTAGGAAAAAGGGATAAACGATAAGGCCAAATGGATAAATTTTTAAAAGAAAAAGATGAGAGTTTACTGGATGCAGCGAAGAAGATACTGGTAGAGTTCCTGGGTCGACTTGAGCTCTGGTAATTCGGTGTTCATCTACACCAAATGCCTTGCGCTTGCGTCCTGGGGTCTTGACCCATTTCTTGCTGACCTAGTCCGTCTTAGTGGGAGCCCCTGTGCCCAGGTTGGTGGTGTTCGTTACCGATCCATAAAGTATCGACCAACCACTCTATCTCATTGAAGGTGCATCGAAGTTGTCATCCTTTAAGTACAGATATGATTAGAAGATGAGAAACAATGAAACAAGTTGAGGGGAAACTGATCAGAGAAACCTCGGGATCGATATCCGTGAAGGCAAGGTCCAACGATAGTTAGTAGTGCTTAGAGTGGCGGTTGAAGGCGTGCCGAGTCATCTCGGTCCACCACCTCTTGTAAGGGTCTGAGGCCACCCGACATGCTCCCTAGGAACCAAGATAACCTAGAGGGATTGGATCAACCATTGATAGAAGTCGATCATATTCCAAGGAGCTTTGGACTTCACCATGGACCTAGATCTGGCTAATGAAGAAGATGCTAATTGGCAGTTGGCCAAAACCAAATTGCCGAGCGCAAACTGTTGGATGGTAGAATTCATACGATGGTTTGCGCGCGTGGCCAACTATGAAGTTGACTAGAAGGAGGCAAGGAGAGATACTAGCAAGGAAGATGTCCCTACTCTCCTGATCGGTGAACACATCGGCTAACAATATCCGATGTAGATATTCGTAGTGCTCCAAGGACCTATATGCAAACTAGGTTGCGTGGTCGCTAGTAAAACCACAGTAAAATGGATTGAAACAATGGGTCAAGAGGTCAGCGGACATTTTTTCCCTTGGTCGGCAAGCGGCTGCCTCACCCAAAGACATGCACCAGTGAGTGGTTGGTGGGGCGGACTCATGATAGTCAGAGGGCCAGAAGAGATTTTGGTTGTATATACATTAAGCCAGAGTTGGAGGAACCACCAAGGACCACCAAGATGACCCACTATGTTACCGGTCGATAATCGGACTGATACCTGGTGGAGGAGATCATAGAGGGATCCAAGGAGGTATCGGCCAAGAATTGACGTTAGCAGCTAATTGCTCTGCTAAGAATTGAAGATGATAGGTAGGCCCAAGGGTGGACCCACAGGAGAGAAACCTCTCAAGCCAGAGGTTAAGAAAAGCAATGTGCTCACGCACACTGATAGGGCCAGTCTGTTTATTGTGATTTGCAATGTTTTTTTCCCATCCACCACTAGATTTGATGTCGAAACACTGAGAGGGTTTGGAGTAGAAGAAGAAAGGGTTGGCTTTAGCAGTGATATCAAGGGAGGTCAAGGCAGTGACATCGAGAAGAGTGGGGCTCATCATCCCGTGGCCAAAAAGAAACGTGTTCAATGCATCGGACCAAAAGTAACATGAAGAAGCTAGCTTCGGCTCATTTTTATATGGTGTAGCAAGGGAAAGGCCGATGCAGTGCGCTATGACAGTTATCTCCCAAGAACTACACTCTGATGCAGCAACCCAAAGGTTCCAGTTGCACCAGCCAGGGAGTGGAGAAGGAAAATCCCTAAAGCTTTGATTCTAGTATGACAAACATTTTTGAGTTTTTAAAGGGGATTCGTTGCATTTCGGCATTAATGAAATCAGTAGGATCAAAATCACTCATTGGACCTAGGAAGTAGCAAGAAGTATGTTGATAGATGGGGATGAGGATCTAGTTTTGTAGGTTCTACAGAAAAGGAAAAATAAAGAAGAAGCAATGAGGTTCTGAAAAAGCAAAGAATCAAGATTCAAAAAGAATAGTATGATAAAAATGTCGAGCGCGTACCTCAGGGATGAACATATTGGTCGCCATTTCAGCAGTATACGACGATAGGTAGGTGGCCGAGGTCGGTGATGGATAAGGACATCAGTGGCAAGGATCTGAGGCGGTCGTAGGAGTAGCGACAGAGAGATCTAAGTGTGAGACAAAGTAATAAACTCAAAAGCTGTAGAGAAGAAGACATATGCCAACGAATACTTATAAGTTGAAAATGATGCCTCAGTAGTTGGGTCAAGTCGATCCCGGTGGATCTAGTGGGCCCAGCTACAACGTTCGGCAAAAGGGATGATGATGATGATGAGTACAAGTTTCAAAATGTTGGATTGATCGCAGGCCTGAGATTGGAGGTGTTATACTTTTCGACAATACTGTTCAACGACACCATTGCCGAACTGTGTGGAATAAAGATGTCTGACGCCGCCATGAAAGAGAAGTTGATGCGTTGAACAAGGTGACATCCATCATATTCCTCCATGACCAAAAAGGGAAGTGTGAGGAAGAAGATGACAAGGTCGATGAAGACTTCTGCAAACGTGAAAACAATGCTTCAAAGACCTATAGCAGGCTTAAAGATGCCGGAAGACGAAAGGTTTTTGGCTACTAATAGAAAGTTCGATGTGACTTTTGAGATGACATGGTGCAGAAAGCCTTAAATTAGTGATAATTTCGAAGCATTATCTACACTTATAATCCAAAACTGGGGGGCATGTGGTGACAACAAAATTTGGTTAAGGCCCAAACCCAATAAGGATCCAACGTGGTCAATAGATGTCAAAGAAGTCCAGTCAAAGTTGGTCAAAGAAGTCTGACTGTTGTACATGACCGAATTTGAAGGAACCGATAAAGATAAGAGCCTGAATCGGTTACGATCATATTGGATGGCAAGTCTCTAGACTATAAATACGTACATATTAGGTAGATTAAACACACACAACTATATCCACAAAACTACTTTCGGCGCATCACCACCCTTGTTCATTCAACGTTATTCTCGGCGGGACTGAGCACTTGGAGCTGGGCTGCATCGCTTCGATCTCCGGTGAAAGGGTAAGTCCCGCCACCCCGATGATTGTATCGTCTAGATTGGTATTACTCAAGGCTGCATCGCTTCAATCTCTTGGGGAGTATTGGTTCGGTCAATATAATTGTTGGTTTATCTCGGTGTATCAGCTACGTCTAAGGCTGCATCATTACGATCTCTTAGATTGATTTATATTATAAATAGTATTTTGAGGCTTTATCGGTTAAGTCCGACATCTTGATTTATTGTATCTGATTTATTGTTGTACGTTGTTCATCTGAATAAAGTATACCCGAGGTGTTTGAAGTACTATGAGTCATTCGTGATTTAGCAATTGTCTTGGTTAAGTTCGATCTTGTGGTTATGATGATTTAATAGTATGTATGCATTTCCTGGTATGCTAGATTTAGGGTCTATCGGAGTACAAGCTACTAGGTTATCTTTAATTCCATGTCACATCTCATCGGCATTGGGGATTGTCAATCGGTCCAAACATACAGTGCATTGCTTTCCCCATCATTGGCTCAATCGGTGTGGGTTGTGCGTATCAGTCAATTGCCTAATCGGCTTGATGGCTTGACTCTTGTCTCGCTGCACCCGATGGTTAAACGTATTGCATTCCACTTATTTTCTTGCTTGATACGTGTGACCCGATGCGTATCATGGCCATCGGCTTGATAGCGGATGGGCGTTGCTACTAATGTTTTTCCATACCTTATCAGTTGTAGGGTCAAATTGATTGGCATGCTTAGAACCCTAAGATTTTAGGACCTGTAACACCCCAAATTTTCAAAGAAATAAAAATATCATTTAATATCTTTTCCTGGAATTATTCATTTTAGAAATACCTTTAATGCCCTCCTTAAACTTTTTGAACTAGAACCCAGATGAAAAGACCAAACCAGAGGCTAGAAAATTTTGTATATGATCCCAAGGCCAAGATATATTTTTGAGAATTTTTACAAATTTTTATCAAACTTGGAAGTAGCCCAAATATTTTAATCTATTTTCTGTAATTATTTTTATTCAGAAAGGTATTGAAACAGTAACGGGCCCTCCCCCTCCCTTTCTCTCTCTCCCGGCCGGCCCAGCCCACTCCTCCCCGTGCGCCCCGTCTGACCGCTGGACCCCACCAGTCAGTGACTCCCTCTCCCTTCGCGTGCGCGCCCGATAGCCTGACCCCACCTGTCGACGCCAACTGACTCACTCCCTCGGCCGAGCCCGACCCCACCCGTCAGTCTCCTCGCTCGTGCGCTCACGCCCGCTGACTGCCTTGGCCCACCTGTCGGACCTGTCGTCTACCTCGCGCCAACCCCTCCTAACCTCGTCGGCCCCCGATCCCGCCTCGGATCCGCCCCGTCGGCCCCCCTAGCGTTAATTCGCCTACGCCATTAACACCCCCGCGACGCGCCGACCGTTTCCCTCATTAACCCACGTGCTATCACCCTGTCACTCGCATGCATGGTAAGAGCTCGTCGGCATTACTCTCGGCCCTCCCCAGATTGCGCCCCTGCTGTCCTGCCGGTGCCTCTATTTAAACCCCTCACCTCCGCCGTGTTCGGTCCACACGTCCATTTGCGCTCAGACCAAATAGAACGCTCGAGACGCTCCCTTAAACGCCACTCCGCCGCCCACACTCCGGTCACCGCTCGCCGTCGCCGGTGACCGCCTCCGTCCTCGCCGATCGCACCTTCGTGACCGCAAGGACCTCGCCAACCTCGGCCACCCCTCCGCCGACGACGAACCCCGCCGGAACACCATCGCCGACGAGGAACCCGAACCACTCCGTCATCTACCCTCACTGCCGACCGCGCTCCGTCGACCTCTTGCCTCGCCTAAGGTATCCCCGTGTTCCCCTAGGCGTCCTCTTTCCATTTCTAGGCTTAGCTAGGGCCGTTGTCGCTCGCCGTATCCTCTGGTCCGCTCGCCGTCGCCGGAGAAGATGACCGGCACGGGCTGAGTACCCGTGCCGTGTCGGATTCGATCCTGGCCGTGCGATCTGGATCTAACGGTACCGATTAAATCCCCTGTGCGGTTTAATCTACGCCGTCGGATCCAAGCGAAGCGGTATGTTTTAATCTCGCGCGTCCGTTAGTTTTAAAAACCCGCATTTAATGTGGATCATCCATCGCGTACCGGTTCAGCGTTTTAATCCTAGCTGTCCGCGATAACTTAACTCCCCCGCCTCGCCCGTGACCGCCCGATCGCGATCCAATGGTGGATCTCGATCTGGCGCACACGCACAGTGCGCGGGTTCACCGTGAGCCTAGCTCACCGTGGACCGGCGGCTGTTTTGGATTTAATTTAAATCTCAGAAATGGTTTTAAACTTCTAAAATTCATATCTGGCGCATTTGAACTCCAAAAATTATCATTTCAATTCCAGAAATTTTGTAATTTTATTCTCTACGCGTTAGTACAATAAAAACAGTATGTTTACTTTGAATATTTCATTCTTATTTATTAAAGTATTCAAATGCCCTTAGGTTAAAATACAAACTATATTATTTAAATTTCAGTAAAGTTTATATTTGTTCATTTCCTATTAATATTGTGAAACCACTAAGTTTTCTCTGAACCTCCTATATTAAATTAATTAGAAAACTTAAAATGAGATTATTTCACAATTAAAACCCCTTTTATAAAGGGCACTATCTCATTATATTTCATTTTAAATTATCCATAACATGAATTTCAGAAACTTAACACCTCTATTTTCCTTAAGTAAACCTAAACAAAACCTTTAAACTTGTTGAGTGGTTTTTACATTGTTTATTGAGTGTTGTGTTTATTATTCATGTTAAAAAGACTACGACGCTGCTAAGGAGCCGGAATACTTCCCGGAAGTTTCTCCCTCCCCATTCGCTGAACAAGGCAAGTCACCAAACCAATTTTTTGAGCATATTGAACCCATGTCTTACTAAACTATCGCTAAAACACATAGGATATACATGCATTAGTCAAATGGAACCCTTACAATATATTTATTTAGGATCCCCTGACCTTGATGTGCAACCCAAGCCATGCTATCTAGCCTAAACTCCTTGTCACCACATGATGAGTATTATTAGCTAGTGTCCAATGTATCGACACGATTGCTATAGGGTTAAGAATGAGTCGTAGCAACTTGGTTCTACTATATGATACCCGTTATCCTTATCTTTGGAATTTTGTTGGTGATAGAGTTATGGTTGTGAGTGTATGCATGGTGGGTTCCGGGTGCAAGCTAGGACATTGGTCGGTAGCACCCGAGGCACTATAAGGACCAGTCTGCGGTATCCGTTGCAATACACTTCCGTACTAACCACAAGTCTAATGGGTAAGTCCTAACTAAGGTATGGAGTGTTCCAAACCGAGGCCACCATTTGGAGATGGGTCAAGCAGCACCTGCGGGTGGCTTGTACCGACGTGGCGCAAAAGGGGGTGCGACGTTAGCCGGGATGCGGCCCGGCGTGCCAGCGAAACCTAGAGCGGGTGGTTATCGCTTGGAGCATTTCATGCTGAGGTTTTGGCACGAGTTCCCGTGGTATGGGTCATCTCGTTACACTTTGGTGTTTGGGATGAGTGCGTGCCTTGTGGGTACAGTAGTACATCTCTGATCAGAGTCATAAATCTTTTAGAAAAGTCGAGCCCACGGTCAATGGCGGGTTGCGTGACATCCCACAGTTAGTTTACTTTTGATATGTATGTGCATGATGGTTTGACATGTAAGGACTGTTGTGCGAGGAGGTAAAACGTACTCCTCGAGTTAGATGTTATTATTGATGTTCATGTTCATTATTCTGCATGATAAAATTTGACTACACTAAATGCAATACTGAAAATGTACTTTTCCGCACTTTTAGCCATTATCCTTCCTTTGTTATTATCTTGCATTATTATTTGCATCTGCGGTGGCTTGTTGAGTACTCTTTGTACTCATACCCATTGGACACACTTCAGAGGATGCCTACTATGAAGATGGTCTGGAGTAGCGACCCAGTCAAGTGAAAAGATCTTGAAGAAAGCGTTCGTCATGCATTCTACTTTTATTATCGTTTTTATTTAACTCTGATGTAATAATGTGGTCTGCGAACCACAAATTATTGCCCGTATGTACGATGTCGCATGATGAACCTCTTGTTATTATTGTTTTTCTATGGAAATTCAATAATGTTCCGATTTTGTTAAATCGGG
Source organism: Zizania palustris (assembly GCA_019279435.1). NCBI lineage: Eukaryota > Viridiplantae > Streptophyta > Magnoliopsida > Poales > Poaceae > Zizania > Zizania palustris. The sequence continues at coordinate 28,548,850 of JAAALK010000085.1, read as the reverse complement.
GCACCACAAGATGGTATCAGAGCCGACTTGACTATAGGAAGCCAAACGGACCAGCCTAGCCAATAGTTGCAGAAAATTATTTCTCGAAAATCTACTTTATAAACTTGGCTCCTCTCCTCACTTTTCTTCAACTTGTTGTTTTTGTAGATGCCTGTTTATCAAGTGCACAGCTACTGCCGCCACTTTGAGGGCTTTGTCAGGGAGCTCCGTATGATGCTCACTTTCCTTGGGTTCCTCTTCGAGCCCGAATTCCAGGGGGTGTACCTAGAAGAATTCGCTGGACCTTGCGACGTCTCCCTCACCGCCCACGGCTCCGGAGAGCACCTGCTGCCCTACACCACCGCACTTGGGGGCCCAACTTTCGATGTCGCGTGCCAACGCGTCGCGCTCCAAGCCCTCATGGAGTTGAGGATGATCTATGATGATCGTCTTCAGAACTCGTCTTTCCGGCTTGTGCCAAAGCGCACCCCCGGCGCCCACCGTAGAATCTACATCGGAGTTCACTCCGTTCGTGATCTGGTCATGGCCCGGCAGTCACGTCTTCTTCAGGCCATGGATGACCTCCATACTGAGGCCGTGCTCGACGCCGACGAGCACCATGAGGTGGTTGAGTTTCTTCGTGAGGAGACGAAGAACTTGATCCAACAAAACAGCGAACTACAGCGGAAGATCATGCAGCTGCAGAAGGACATTGCAGAGATGGTTCCCCTCCTCCCGAGGAAGAGGAAGCCCATCCGTGAGCCTGCCCCTCGCCCCATGAGGATACCGCCACACCCCTCCACCGCCGGACCATCCACCGCCAGCGCCCCTGCACCACGCCACGGCCTCGTCTCCGACCCGATCATCGAGAATTTTCTCGAGCCCACCATCCCTTGGGATCCGCGTACTCGTGGTTCCGAGAGCATGGAGATTGCCTCCGGTGACGAGTAGGCGCTAGTTACCGTTACTTGACTAATAATTTTATGTATGTGGTACCATCTACAACGAGTTGAGTTGTGGGTGTATTAAAATAAGAGCTGAATTGTAATGAACATTTTATACCACTTGGTTTATAAATATATAAGCCCTACGGGCCATTTTTGATTGTAACGTTGTTTCATCATCTTTTACCTTATGCCTTAAGCTTTTATATGTTTAGACGATGGCCGACAACCAGAACACTGGCTCCAACAATGGAGAAGTAGGAAGCCACGACTTGCCCGAAGGCGTTGTGCCCAACTAGGGTGCAACAGGCCCTCGACAGACTGGGTCGCCATCCGCCAACCACCCCACCTTGGCGGAGATGATGGCGAATCAAAACCAGCTGATCACCGCCCTCCTCACCCAAATGCAGCCCCAACAGGCGCAGTTGGACTGCCTGTAGAATGTGGAGCCCGCCCCTCGTGCGCCAGCACCCACCCCCACGCCCCAACTCTCGGAGTTCTTGCGCGTGCGTCCGCCAATATTTTCCATCACCACCAACCCCATGGAGGCCGGAGATTGGCTCCGCACCATTGGGAAGAAGTTGGACCTCCTCCCCTGCACCGACCGGGAGCGAGTGGCCTTCGCCACTCACCAACTCTAGGGTCCCGCCGTGGAATGGTGGGACAACTACCATGAGTCCCAGCCAGAGGACCACATGGTGACATGGGCGGAGTTCACTATCGCCTTTCGCGCCGCCCACGTCCCCGCCAGAGTTATCGCAGTAAAACAGCAGGAGTTCCATTACCTGCAGTAGGGCAACCGGACCATCATGGAGTATCTCCATGAATTCAACCGACTGGCACGCTACGCGCCAGAGGAAGTGCGGACCGACGCCCTCCGCCAGGCCAAATTCCTCCGGGGACTTAAGGATGAGCTGTCCATCTAGCTCGTCGCCACCGACTACGCCGACTTTCAACGGTTGGTGAATAAAGCGCTCATCCAAGAGACTAAGCAGAACAAGTTGGACCTCAAGAAGAGGAAGATGATCGCCTTCAAGCATCAACAGGCGAATTCCTAGAGGCCCCGTTTCGTTCCTCCACCACCAGCGCCCGCCTACCATCCTCGGCCCGCCTACAGGCAACCCCACGCCGCCAGTGGATCCAACGCCGGGCATCCCCGCCCCGCTCCACCAGCTCCGGTCGCTCAGCCGACACCCGCTGACAAAGCCCCGGTCTTGAAGGATCGCCAAGGGAGGCCGGTCGTCTGCTTCAACTTCCGGAAGGAAGGGCAATATTTGCACCATTGTCCTCACCCCAAGCAGCCCCAAGGCTCGGCACCCAACCAGGCGGTTCGTGCCCGCGTCAACCACATTAGTGCTGAGGAAGCTCAGGAGGCTCCCGAAGTCGTACTCGGTACATTTACCGCAAATTCCGTACCGGCTATAGTATTATTTGACTCTGGAGCAACACACTCTTTCATCTCAGTAGATTTTGTGAAAACCAACGACTTGGAAGTACTCCCTCTATCAGTCCCCATGATGATTGCCACTCCAGGCAATAAAACCTTAGCCCACTTATACAGTCCTAAGGTTAAGATAGAGATCCAAGGAGTATTGTTCCGGGCCGAGCCAGTCCTCATTAAGTGTACCGGACTCGACCTCATCCTAGGGATGGATTGGTTGATGAAGCACAAAGGAGTGATCGACTGTGCCAACAAGTCCGTAACAGTGACCAACCCCGAAGGCAAAGCCGTCACTTTTCGGATGACCAGTCGCAAACTACCTGAAGCGTATTTTCACTCGCTAGCCCTCGAAGAAGTTCCCATAGTCAAGGAGTTCACGGACGTCTTCCCAGAGGACCTACCAGGAATGCCTCCCAAGCGGGACATTGAATTCAGAATCGAACTTGTCCCCGGGACCACTCCAATCTCCAAGCGCCCATACCGGATGGCCGCCAACGAATTAGCCAAAGTCAAGACCAACATCGAAGACCTGGAGCAGAAAGGATACATCCGACCGAGTACCTCACTCTGGGGTGCACCGGTCATCTTTGCCATGAAAAAGGACAAGACCAAAAGGATGTGCGTGACTATAGAGCCCTGAACGACGTAACCATCAAGAACAAGTACCCATTGTCTCGGATCGATGACCTGTTCGATCAACTGAAAGGATCCTCAGTATTTTCCAAGATTGACCTCAGGTCAAGTTATGACCAATTGAGGATCAGGGAAGAAGACACCCTAAGACCGCCTTCACCTCCCGCTATGGACTCTACGAGTACACTGTGATGTCGTTCGGACTCACGAATGCCCTGGCCTTTTTCATGAACATGATGAACAATGTATTCATGGAGTTTTTGGATAAGTTATCATGGTATTCATCGACGATATCCTCGTCTACTCCAAGACCAAGGAAGAACATGAAACCCACCTCCGTCTGACCCTCGGAAAGCTAAGGGAGCAGCAACTGTAAGCCAAATACAGCAAGTGTGAGTTTTGGTCGTCAGAAGTGAAATTCCTTGGTCATGTTATATCTGCTGGAGGAATAGCAGTGGACGCAACCACCATGGAAGCAGTGACCAACTGGCTGCAGCCCACCACCGTGACCGAGATCCGGAGTTTTCTTGGATTGGCCGGATACTACCGCCGGTTCATCGAGAATTTTTCAAAGACCGCCAAGCCTATTACCAGACTACTGCAGAAGGAAGTAAAATTTGCATGGACCCCAGATTGCGAAGAAATCTTCCAAACCCTCAAGAAGAAGCTCGTGTTAGCCCCTATTCTAACTCTGCCAGACATCCGGAAAGACTTCCACGTCTACTATGATGCCTCCTGTCAAGGATTGGGATGTGTCTTAATGCAAGAAGGGAAGGTTATATCTTACGCCTCCCGACAGCTGAGGCCGCATGAGCTGAACTACCCAACCCACGACCTGGAGTTAGCAGCCGTGGTTCATGCCTTGAAGATATGGAGACATTACCTTGTGGGAAACCGGTGTGAGGTCTTCACCGACCACAAGAGCCTCAAGTACATATTCACCCAACCAAACCTGAACCGCAGGCAGAGGAGATGGTTGGAACTGATCAAGGATTACGACTTGGGCATCCATTATCATCCCGACAAGGCAAACATGGTGGCAGATGCCCTTAGTCGAAAAGGGTACTGCAATGCCATCATGATACAAGACCAAGCCCCTTTGCTTTACAAGGAGATGGAAAGGGTAAATTTAGGGATCACCACCCGAGCGTACCTCGCTGCCTTGGAGTCAAGACATGTCTTGGTAGACCAGATCCGAGAAAAGCAGAAGGAAGACCCTGACATCTTGGAGATCCAGCAAAACATGCAGAAGGGTAAAGCCCCCGGATTCTCCGAGGACGAGCATGGTACCATCTGTTTCGGAAACCGGATATGTGTACCCGACAAGTCTGAGTTGAAGACCCTCATCCTTCAAGAAGCCCATGATACTCTATACTCCATACATCCCGGGAGTACCAAGATGTATCAAGACATGAAGGAAAAATATTGGTCGGTCAGCATGAAAAGGGAAATAGCCGAGTATGTGGCCAAGTGCGACACTTGTCGGCGAGTCAAGGCAGAACATCAAAGACCTGCTGGACTGTTGCGACCCCTCAAGGTCCCCGAATGGAAATGGGAAGAGATAGGAATGGACTTCATCACGGGACTGTCCAGGACCCAAGCTAGTTATGATTCTATCTGGGTGATCGTCGACCGACTCACCAAGGTAGCTCACTTCATCCCCGTCAAGACAACTTACACCGTCGCCAAGCTGGCCAAGTTGTATATGACCCGGATTGTGTGCCTACATGGAGTTCCTAAGAAGATCGTATCTGACCGCGGGAGTCAGTTCACCTCTAAGTTTTGGAAGAACCTTCAAGAGGAACTCGGCACCCGGCTGAACTTTAGCACCGCCTATCATCCTCAAACCGATGGTCAAACCGAAAGGGTTAACCAGGTATTGGAGGATATGCTTAGAGCGTGCACTCTAGACTTTAGTGGAATGTGGGACAAGAACTTGCCCTATGCAGAGTTCTCCTACAACAACAGCTATCAAGCCAGCCTGCAAATGTCCCCGTTCGAAGCACTTTACGGGCGTAAATGCAGAACGTCGTTGCTCTGGGATCAGACCGGAGAGTCGCAACTGTTCGGGACAAATATACTAAGGGAAGCTGAAGAGAAGGTCAAGATCATCAGGGACAGATTGAAGATAGCCCAGTCCCGACAAAAGAGTTACACCGATAACCGACGAAGAGACCTAACCTTTGAGGAGGGTGATTATGTCTATCTCCGAGTCACTCCCCTCCGTGGCACTCAAAGGTTCAACATGAAAGGCAAGCTACCACCCCGCTATGTCGGACCTTTTCAGATCCTCTGACGGCAAGGAGAAGTGGCATATCAACTAGAACTGCCTCCATCCTTGGCAGGAGTTCACGATGTGTTCCACGTCTCTCAGCTGAAGAAGTGTCTTCGTGTGCCCGCCGAACAGGCCGACCTCCAACAACTCAACGTTCAAGAGGACTTGACCTACATCGAGAAACCCATCAAGATCTTGGAAACCAAGGAGAGGGTAACCAGGAGCCGAGTGGTTCGCTTCTGCAAGGTTAAGTGGGACAACCACCCCGCCGAAGAAGCCACATGAGAAAAGGAAGACGAGCTGAAAGCCCAATACCCTGAGCTATTCGAGTAGCGTTCCAATCTCGAGAAAGAGATTCTTTGTAAGGGGGATAGGTTTGTAACACCCCAAATTTTCAATGAAATAAAAATATAATTTAATATCTTTTCCTGGAATTATTCATTTTAGAAATACCTTTAATGCCCTCCTTAAACTTTTTGAACTAGAACCCAGATGAAAAGACCAAACCAGAGGCTAGAAATTTTTTTATATGATCCCAAGGCCAAGATATATTTTTGAGAATATTTACAAATTTTTATCAACCTTGGAAGTAGCCCAAATATTTTAATCTATTTTCTGTAATTATTTTTATTCAGAAAGGTATTGAAACAGTAACGGGCCCTCCCCTCCCTTTCTCTCTCTCCCAGTCGGCCTAGCCCACTCCTCCCCGCACGCCCCGTCTGACCGCTGGACCCCACCAGTCAGTGAATCCCTCTCCCTTCGCGCGCGTGCCTGACAGCCCGACCCCACCTGTCGGCGCCAACCGACTCACTCCCTCGGTCGAGCCCAACCCCACCCGTGAGTCTCCTCGCTTGTGCGCTCGCGCCCGCTGACTGCCTTGTCCCACCTATCGGACCCGTTGTCCACCTTGCACCAACCCCCCTAACCTCGTCGGCCCCCGATCCCACCTCGGATCTGCCCCGTCGCCCCCCCTAGTGTTAATTCGCCGACGCCATTAACACCCCCGCGACGCGCCGACCATTTCCCCTCATTTACCCACGCGCTATTGCCCTGTCACTCGCATGCATGGTAAGAGCTCGCCGACGTTACTCTCGGCCCTCCCCCGATTGCGCCCCCGCTGTCCCGCCGGTGCCTCTATGTAAACCCCTCACCTCCTCTGCGTTCGGTCCACACGTCCATTTGCGCTCAGACCAAATAGAATGCTCGAGATGCTACCTTAAACGCCACTCTGTCGCCCACACTCCAGTCACCGCTCGCCGTCACCGGTGACCTCCTCCGTCCTCGCCGACCGCACCTTCGTGACCGCAAGGACCTCGCCAACCTCGGCCACCCCTCCGCCGACGAACCCCACTGGAACACCATCGCTGACGAGGAACCAGAACCACTCCGTCATCTACCCTCACCGCCGACCGCGCTCCGTCGACCTCTTGCCTCGCCTAAGGTATCCCTGTGTTCCCCTAGGCATCCTCTTTCCATTTCTAGGCTTAGCTAGGGCTGCCGTCGCTCACCGTGGCCTTTGGCCCGCTCGCCGTCACTGGAGAAGATGACCGGCACGGGCTGAGTACCCATGCCGTGCCGGATTCGATCCTGGCTGTGCGATCTGGATCTAACGGTACCGATTAAATCCCCTGTGTGGTTTAATCTGCGTCGTCGGATCCGAGCGAAGGGGTACGTTTTAATCTCACGCATTCGTTAGTTTTAAAAACCCGCTTTTAATCTGGATTGTCCATCGCGTACCGGTTCAGCATTTTAATCCTAGCCGTCCATGATAACTTAACTCCCCCGCCTCACCCATGACCGCCCGATCGTGATCCAATGGTGGATCTCGATCCGATGCACGCGCACAGTGCGCGGGTTCACTGTGAGCCTGGCTCACAGTGGACCGGCGGCTGTTTTGGATTTAATTTAAATCTCAGAAATGGTTTTAAACTTCTAAAATTCATATCTGGCGCATTTGAACTCCAAAAATTATAATTTCAATTCCGGAAATTTTGTAATTTTATTCTCTACGCGTTAGTACAATAAAAACAGTATGTTTACTTTTAATATTTCATTCTTATTTATTAAAGTATTCAAATGCCCTTAGGTTAAAATACAAACTTTATTATTTAAATTTCAGTAAAGTTTATATTTGTTCATTTCCTATTAATATGATGAAACCACTAAGTTTTCTCTGAACCTCCTATATTAAATTAATTAGAAAACTTAAAATGAGATTATTTCACAATTAAAACCCCTTTTATAAAGGGCACTATCTCATTATATTTCATTTTAAATTATCCATAACATGAATTTCAGAAACTTAACACCTCTATTTTCCTTAAGTAAACCTAAACAAAACCTTTAAACTTGTTGAGGTATTTTTACATTGTTTATTGAGTGTTGTGTTTATTATTCATGTTAAAAAGACTACGACGCCGCTGAGGAGACGGAATACTTCCCGGAAGTTCCTCCCTCCCCATTCGCTGAACAAGGCAAGTCACCAAACCAATCTTTTGAGCATATTGAACGTCATTCCTCTATGGCCGATTGAACCTATCGACGAAAAACATTGCAATCATTAGTAGAATGAGAATGCAAATCATGCCACTTATAGTAAGCACTTTTTTTCAAATCATCGGCAGTGGGAATGACGTGACTATTCGGCAACCTGAGGAGTTTGTTCTTCAACAAAAAATAAAATATCTTGTCGGATTTGGTCACATCAAACACGTATTTGACTTCACTAGGCTAGCTTGGACTTTCTAGACCAAGTCCACTCCGCAGTGTATATATCGGTCGAGTCATCCTTGCTTTTTGATGATTCCTCATCGGAGTGCTCCATGACGTGTACCTCGGCCATGTGCTTGCTAAACGTGTTAGTGAATTTTTTATTTTTGGCTCGGCCTTCCTGAACCAGAGCATGCTGCAAAACCTGACTAACCTCTAAGAAGTTCTAGACATCTAGCTTCTCCTTAAGCTCTGAATGCAAACCGTTAAGGGCTAAGTCGACCAAATCTCTCTCGAAAATGTTTAAGCTAAAACATCGGTTTCTGGTGTCTCAAAACCGCTAGATGTAGTCGGAGACACCCTCATTATAATTTTGCTTAACCGATGTCAGGTGCGAGAGTCTAAGTTCGGTTTCCCTAGTGTAAAAGTAGTCGTGAAATTTTTGTTCTAACCTAGACCAAGTCTGGATAGAGTTCAGTGATAGCACCGAAAACCAATTGAATGTAGTGCAGGATAGCGACAAAGAGAATAGTCTAAGCTTGAAGTCATCTGACCCACAAGCTTCGCCACACTACACTAGAAACTGACCTATGTGCTCCTATGTGGTTTTATTACCATCGCCGTCGAATTTTGTGAACTCGAGAACCCTAAAACTGCAAGGATATGGGATTGTATTGAAATGGTCTGGGTACGGCTTGTTGTAAACCCTACTCCGATCTCGTAGTGTGAAACCCATACACTCTCTAGAGAAAGCATGCCCTTCGCCTCAGAGCTCTCGCCGTTAAAGTCGTTCAGCGTAAAGTTGGTCTTCATCAAGTCGTCTTCATTTTTGTCGAGTTTATTCAACAGAGAGTACGTCATCAAGTTGATGGTAGCACCTCTGTCTACAAGTATCCTAGAGATTGGCTTCCCATCAATGTGCCCCTTGATGTGGAGAGGCTTCAAGTGGCGAGTTGTATCCTTGGGCTTCTCAAAAATATCCTCCCGTGGGCTGAGGCTCAACTGAGCGACCTCGACCTCGTCTTGTGGTATCGTGAACTCGGCGGGAAGCATGATGATATTTATGTCCATCGCTTGAGGAGGGGGTCCCTCGAAGACCGGCGTATAGTCGTCATCCATTAGATCATCCTCGACGTTGCTCTGAGTAGGATCTAGGTTGTTTGCGGCAACCGATTTGGGCTTCCATACCTATTTGGGTACTAGTCTAGGATGAATCTCCTCGAAGATCGCATCCCGCTCATCCTTGGATTTCTTCTCGCGCATCTCCTAAGCCCAAAGACATTGTAGCCGCCTCTTTTGTGACTTGGTCATGTGTAGAGGTGCCCATGAAGGTTGCGGCTTCGTGCTGGGTGCCACGAACTTGCTCCTGGAATTTTTGGCCGAATGGGAAGCACTCAGATTGGCCTCAAGATTTTTGCATTTGGTGGAAATTTTTTCCTGTACCCTATCGGTTGGACCAGACTTACTGGACCAGTTTGACCTGGCCCTGTCAATCGGACCGGCCATGGTGGGCCAGTCTGACCGACCGTTGTTGGCAGACTGCAAAGGGTTAGTCGGACCGGCCACAGCAGGCCGGTCAGATCGATGTGGTGATGGTGGTCTGACCGGCCCTCGGGATGCGGTCAGGCCAAGATGCTTTTGCTCGGACGCCTTTTGGGGCTCGCCTCCGTTTTGCTCCGAGGGGTCCCCTTAGGGATTGGGACATCCTTGTTGTGGAATAGGGAGCTACGCTAGCCAACAAATTCAAAATTTTTCCCTAAGCCCAAGATTCATGCGCGTGCGAGATCATCGATCATTACCTTCTAGCACGAGACGCGCTAGGTGCAGCGGTAGAAGTTGTCGGATTAGCGCGTCAAGCTTATCCTCACTTCGTCCTTATCGTCCCTCGCTGATTCGATCGATGAAGACGACGTAGTCATTCACATGAAGATGTCCACGAGTGTCGCTGTTGGAGCAACGCCTCCACAGTATCCACACATATAGGGATGGAGTCCCTCCCACGGCAGCGTGCTAGCACCGCACGTGAGAGACGGGGATCCTTGACCTCAACGATTGAGATCAAGAAAGGGAGGAGAGGAGTCTATGGTGGCTTGGTCTAATCTAGGCTTATTCCATGTTCCAAGACGTCCTCCTCCTCTCCTTTTATAGGGCTGATAGCCCCTTGGTTGTCCTCATCTTGAAACCCTCAAATCCATAATAGATCCAATCTATTCACCCACGTCGGAACTTCCGACGGGGTATTTTAGGTCTCCTGATACAATATGACATGCAATAAATCCAATCTATTTTCGTCTACCTCGGAACTTCCGATACACATATCTAAACTACCGATTAGAATAAAATTCCCCGATTCCAAATCGTAACTTCTGATACCATATCAGAACTTCTGAAGCAATATTTGCTCTTTGACTCGAGACCAGAAAATAATCGAAACTTTTGATACAACCTATCAGAACTTCCGAGACACAAAATTTTCTTGGGAATATCCTTCAATCTCCCACTTGCACAAGAACAATTCTTTGCATGTTTCTTAATCCTCCCCCTTAAGTGTGTGACCCGATAGGTTCATACACTAACAGCTATTCACCAGAAACCGTTTCCAACTCACTGATCAATAGCGGTACCTAGCAGCACATATTGACCCCCGAAAGCGTACAAAATCATTTTTCACTGAACCTTGATATACACAAGCACCAGTCCCTTTAATATAGGCCGTCAGTCAAGCTCAAGACAAGATATGTGCCACCCTTGTTGGTTAGCTCGACATTTCACTCGATCAAGTATGGGATTCAAATCATGGCTAACTCCTTAGTCATAGTGGCATGGCCATGTACTTTTCCAATACAATACCTCGAGGGGCCCAGAGACGACTCTCCCGTTATTAAGAGGGGTAAATTTCATCTTGACTGTTCATATCCCAATACATGTTTCACAATACACCTGAAAACAACCCTTATTACTACCCAGTTACGGAATAGTGTTAGGAAGCATCTAAGTGTGTCACTACGCATTCTAGAATCAAATAACGATCTCAGGTCCAAGGACTCTACAGGTACACCATTGAGATGACAACTGATTGCACTTTACAATAACAATCCCAGTAATATCTCAAGTAAGTCTATCCAACACCATGTTCACTAACATGTATCCACATCACTGATTTGACATCTCTTTGTCTATGATCTGTGAAACATAATCATAAATCAGTCAGATGTGCTAATCCATGTATCATCATTGTCCCACATGATGACTAGATTAGGGACCCTTTTGAACAACATCGTAACAAAGCAAATAGTTTCACATAACAAGTCGTACTCATTAATTAAATGCAAACGACGTTTATTCAAGGAACAAGATAACAATTATCTTCATACATTAGCATCGACTCTACTAGCAACTTCCACATACACATGACTCACTCACGCAAGTATCTAATACCCATGGAGCTCAGGTACATCTCATGCTTGGGCTGTGGAAGAGGCTTTGTCAATGGATCCACCATGTTCAAATCCGTGTGCACCATGCAAATATTCACATCACCTCTCTCAATGATCTCGCGGATCAGGTGATATCGCCGAAGTATATATTCAGATTTCTGGTGCGATCTAGGCTCCTTAGCTTGCGCAGTGGCACCACTATTATCACAATAGAGGTCCACTGGACTGGACACACTAGGAACAACACCCAGCTCAGAAACAAACTTTCTGATCCAAATGGCCTCCTTCGCAGCTTCTGAAGCGGCGATATACTCGCCTTCTGTTGTAGAATCTGCCACCATCTCTTGCTTGGAACTCTTCCAACTCACTGCGCCTCCATTGAGGCAGAATACAAAGCCAGATTGCGATTGAGAATCATCTTTATCGATCTGAAAGCTAGCATCTATGTAACCACTTACAGCGAGCTCCTCTTCACCACCTTATACTAGGATCATTTCCTCAGTCCTTCTCAAGTACTTGAGGATACTGTTTACTATAGCCTAGTGACTTTCACCCAGGTTCGATTAGTACCTGCTCGTAATACTTAGAGTATATGACACATCTGGGCGTGTACATAACATGTCATATATGATGGATCTAATTGTGGAGGCATACAGGATCACATTCATCTTCTCTAGCTCATCAGGTGTCGCAACACACTGAGTCTTACTAAGAGAAATACCATGTGACATTGGCAGAAAACCCTTCTTAGAATTCTGCATTTTGAATTGTTTCAAAACCTTGTCAATGTACATACTCTGGCTTAATCCAATTAACCGTTTGGATCTATCTCTATAGATCTTTATGCCTAGAATGTATGCTGCCTCTCCAGGATCTTTCATCGAGAAACTGCTTTTCAATGAAGTCTTGACAGCATTCAAGAGAGGAATTTCATTTCCGATCAACAATATGTCATCCACATGTAAGACCAAAAATACAAGTGAGCTCCCACTAGCCTTCTTGTAAACACAAGGCTCTTCTTCATTCTTGATGAAGCCAAACCCTTTGACTACCTCATCAAAGCGAAGATTCCAACTCCGAGAAGCTTGCTTCAATCCATAAATGGACTTTAGAAACTTGCAAACTTTTCCAGCATTTCTCAAACCGTCAAGACCTTAAGGTTGTGTCATGTACACATCCTCACTTAGGTTTCCATTTAGGAAAGCTGTCTTGACATCCATTTGCCATATCCCATAATCATAAAATGCGGCAATAGCTAGGATGATCTGAATAGACTTAAGCATGGCGACAGGCGAAAATGTTTCATCATAATCAACACCTTGAATCTATCTGAAACCTTTAGCCACCAATCGTGCCTTATAGATGTGAACATTTCCACCGACGTCTATCTTTTTCTTGAAGATCCATTTACACTCAATAGTTCTTACACCATCAGGTGGATCAACCAAGTTGCAAACTTGGTTCTCTTGCATGGACTCCAATTCGGATCCAATGGCTCTAAGCCATTTCTCAGAGTATGGTCCCATCACTACTTCCACATAGGTCTTGGTCTCATCGTATTCCAACAACAACACGTCACGATGCCTAGTGGTCAAGAACATGTACCTTTCTGGCGCATAGACTACTCTCCCAGACCTTCGTGGGGCTGGCTCATGTACAACAGGCTCCACAACACTTTGCTCATCCTATTATTGTTCAGTGGGATCTGGAACACTTTCCAGCGGCTCTCGAACATCTTCAAGATGCACCGTCCTCCCACTAACTCCTTTTGAGAGAAACTCTTTCTCAAGTAACACACCATTCCAAGCGACAAACACTTTGCCCTCCTCTTTATTATAGAAACAATATCTTTTGGTTTCCTAGGATACCCCACAAAGAAGCACTTGTCAGACTTAGGACTGAGCTTGTCATACATCATACGTTTGACATACGCCTCAAATCCCCAAATCTTTATAAAAGACAAACTGAGATGCCTCACAAACCACATCTCATATGGCATCTTCTTTACTGACTTAGATGGAACTCTATTTATTGTGAAAGCTATGTTTCTAGAGCATGACCCCAAAAGGATAATAGAAGATTAGTGTGACTCATCATGGACCACACCATATCCAATAAAGTGCAGTTTCTCTGCTCAGACACCACATTCCAATGGGGTGTGCCAGGTGGATTCAGTTGTGGAACAATTCCACACTGCTTCAGATGATCACTAAACTCATGACTCAAATATTGTAACAGCCCCAAAATTAAAAGGGAATAAAATAAAGGAAAAATAATATTAAATGAATTTCTGAATTTTATTATTAAAGAAAACTCCTAAAAGAGCCTTATTAAAGCCAAACAGAGACAAATATTCAAAATTTGGACTTGAAAATTTTATGGGATAAACTAGAGACCAAGAAATATTTTTGAGAATTTTTTTCAAAATTTTAGCAACAGTGCTTCAGGCCTTTATCAAATAATGAATATTCTGGAATTATTTTAATTGAAAAAGGAATTTTAAGTCTTATTGGGCCGCAACCCTATTTTCCCTCCCTAAAGCCTTTTCGGCCCAGCCCATTCTGGCCACGCCCACCGACAGGCGGGGCCCACCTGTCGGCACGCCCCCTTTGCTTCCCGCCCGCACGCGCCAGCCGGTCCCACTCGCCAGCCTCTCCCGCATTCCCCTCGACCACTGCCACTCCGGGCCCGCTCGTCATCCCCTCACTCCCTCGCACGCACTCACTGACAGGTGGGACCCACCTGTCAGGTTCTTCTTCCCCGACGGAAGGGGATCCCCTCCTTCCTTCCAGCGACCCCCCCCCTACCAAATCTCGCCGCCGGCCGCCTCGGGACACCAAATCAAGTCGGGATCTCGACCCCCCATCCGCCCGCGATCCCTTTCCCTCACTTTCCGACGCGTTTTCGCCTATTTGGAAGCTATCCCGAGCTTTGGTAAAGTTCGCCGGAGTATCCATGGAAACCCCTCGGGTTTCCCTCCCTCTGCTTTCCTTTCGCACCGCCGGCGTCCCTCTATTTAAGCCCCGCCCTCACCGCACTACGCCACGCCACCAAAGCCTAAGCCATTGCCATCCCAAGCCGCCGCCCTCCTTCTTTCGGATTTCTCCCCTGCCTCGGCTCCGGCAAACATTCGCCGTCGACTCGGGACGTCGCCGCCCTCGCCATCGACACCGTCGGGATCCCCAACACCTCCTCTACCTCGGCCCCACTTCTGTTGGGCCAGATCACCGCCGGATCACGCCGTCGCCGTCGACCCCGAAGGGCTTCGCCGCCTGCTCCTCAACGCCGATCGCCGCCGGTCGTCATTCTCCGTCATCTTTGGTACCCCCGTACTCCCCATCCTCCCCTCTACCCGTTTTTACCAGAAAATAGGGCCCTAGGCCGTCGCCGCTGCCGGTGGCCGCTCGCCGTCGTTCGGCCGACGCTGGAGACGAAGACGTCTGTCTTCCCCGTGCCGCGACCGTGCCGGACGCCGTCCCGGCCATTCGATCTGCATCGGACGGCGCAGATTAAATCCCCTCGGGATTTAATCTGGGCCCTCGATCGAAGTCGAACCGGTACAGGCTGATCTGAGCCGTTAATTGTTATTTTAAAACCTCCGCATCACGCCCGCCCATGGGATCTGGATCGGACGGTCCAGATCTGATCGGCCCACGCGCACAGTGCGCGGGTCCATGGTGGACCTGGCTCACCGTGGACCCGCAGCTGTTTCTGGTTTAAATAAAATTCAGAAAATAGCTTTAAACTTTAAAAATTCATATCTTGCTCAAATTAACTCCAAAATTCACCATTTTAATTCTGGAAAATTTGTATTTTCATCCTCTACACTTTTATGCAATAAAAACAATATGTTTATTTGGCACATAATAATCTTATTAAATAATAAAGAAAAGTCCCCTTTAGGAAATTAATTAATATTGCAATAAAATAATTCAGATAAACCCTTAAAAATTTATAAAGTAATATCAGACGATATAATGGCTCTATTTCACTGTTATTAACACAATAAAAATGGAATGACCATGTTGTCCATGACATTTTGTTAAATAACATTCCTAAGACCCCTTTTAGGATTTAATTAATATTCCAATTAAATAATTCAGAAAAACTCTTAACAATTTATATACTAATTTTAGATGATCTATTAACTCCAGTACACTGGTTATAAGCCAATAAAAATATAATAATTCATTTTGCTCATTTTAATTTACTAACCACCATTTCCAAGACCCTTTAAAATAAATGATTAATTCATATAAAGGAAATACAACACCCTACAAAAATACTATGAAAAACTATATAATAAATTCAGAGGACTTCATGACTTTGTTCTACTGTTTTAATGCAACAAAATAAACATGTTCACTATGCCCACTTTAATCTATTAACTAATATTGCAAAAGCCCTTGTAGGATAAATTAAGTAATTCATATAATAAAAGTTAAACACTTTATAAAAATGTCATGACAACTTATATAATAACTTCAGAAAACCTAACCACTTGAGTTCACTATTTTTAATAAACATAGAATATTCGTCTTGTCCACTTTATTCCACTAAATAATATTGCAAAGGCCCTTTTAGGACATTTAATTAAGGCATTTAAGAAGAAGTCAACCTTTTATGAAATTATCCTAAAACTTATATAACAAACTTCAGAAGATCTAAAATAACCTAATGTCACTATATTGATGCCATAAAAACATTAAGGTCATTTTATAACTTTTTACTTCAACTTTAAAAAGGGGAGAAATAAAACCCCCTTAGGAAGAATAATTATATCAAGCTATAAGAATTAAGGAATCTCATTAAAAATTAATCTTAAATGTTTAAGTAACAAAAACCTAAAAGTGAAGACTCTATCTCCTTTACTTAATCCAACATAAACATGTATGTTGTATGGTTGTTTGTTTTGGATTGTTTATTGAATGTTTTATTTACTTTTCCGCATCGAGAAGACTACGACGTCGTCGAAGATCCAGAGATCTATCCCAAGGTTTCACCTTCACCATTCACGGATCAAGGCAAGTCATCGACCACCTCTGTGGAAACAGTTGATCATATTTGAGCCCATGTTTTAATAAATTATCGCTATAACTCATAGGTTAATATTGCATTAGTCCAATAATCAAGCCTTACACTTATATTTATTAGATCCCCGTCCTTGTGTGCAAACCCAAGCCATGCTTATTGAGCCTTAACTCCTTGTCACTCTACTATAACAATATTAGCTAGTGCCCAATGTACCGGCACAACTGCTATAGGATATAAAGAATGAGTCGTAGATAGATGGATTCTGGTATATGAGATACCCCGTTATTCTTGTCTCTAGACTCTGTTGGAATTAGGTATGTTATAAGCATGGTGGGTTCCGGGTGCAAGCTCGGAAACTGGTCGGTCGCACCCGGGGCACTATAAGGACCGGTCTGCGGGATCTGTTGCAAAGCACTTCCGTACCAACCACAAGTCTAATGGGTAAGTCCTAACTGGAAGTGTGGAACACTCCGTCTCTCGGCACCATAGTGGAGGGGGCAAGGGGCTAGCCTGCGGGCGACTTGTACCAAAGGAGGCTCAAGGGGGGGTATGGTGGGGCTCCGACGCGTCGGGACACCATATGAAACCTATAAGAGGGTGCTGTTGATTCGAAGAAGACCATACGGAAGGTTTTGGCACGAGTTCCCGTGAAATGGGTCATCTCGTTACACTTCGGTGTAGGTGATGAGTGCGTGCCTTGTGGGTACAGTGGTACATCTCTGATCAGAGTAAAATCAATCTTTTCGAAAAGCCGAGCCCACGGTCAAGGGCGGGTTGTGTGACTACTCGCAGTTAGTTTACAATTGTTTGAATGCTCAAGTTATTCATGGCATGTAAGGACTGTTGTGCGAGGAGGTGAAACGTACTCCTCGAGTTAGAAGATGATGATGCATACACATGTTTACTTTTCAGTACTAATAAATTGATCACACTTAATGCTTTACAATTATGCTGCTTCCGCAAAACTAGCCACTTTCTCCCTTGTTATTTACCTTGCATTATAATTGCATTCGGTGGCTTGCTGAGTACATCTGTACTCACCCCGTTGACTTACAACATCAGAGCCCATCTACTACGAGAAGGATGAAGGTCTGGAGTAGCAACCCAGTCAAGGCGAGACTGGAAGGAGGCGTTCATCTAGGACCCTTGATTTTATTAGTTTCTCTTCACTTTCATTCACTTTTGTATTAATGCGGTCTACGAACCGTGAATGATTGCTCGTATTTGTACGTGGTCGCATGATGAACGTCTTGTTTTATTGATTTTCTATGGAATTTCAATAAAGTCCTGATTTATTAAATCGGGGCGCGACAAGATGGTATCAGAGCCGACTTGACTGTAGGAAGCCAAACAGACCTGACCTTAGGACTTATATATATTCACTATATTTTACAAAAGATTACTTATCCTCTCATCTCCCGAGGTTTTCACAAAATTTTCTCTCTTTTATAGATGCCGGTTCACACCATGAGCGGGACTCTTCGTGACGAGGCCGGATTCATCCGCGAGCTTCGCGTGCTCGTCGACTTTTTGGGGTTTCCCCATGAGCCTGCGTTCCACGGGATTTTTCCCGATGCGAATGAGAGCTACTGCGAGGTCACGGTTGTGATCCGCCCCTCTTCCACGCAGCCACCCTTCTACACCCATGGAGTTGGAGGACCTTCATTCGTGGTGGCCAGCCAGCGAGCCGCTCTCCAGTCCCTCGCCGAGCTTCGCCTGGTCTACAACTGCCACCTTCGCGACACCATCTACCGCTTCATGCCCATGCGTACGCCAGGGAGTCACCGCAGCATCTACATCAACTCCCTCCCTCAGGACAACTCCGCCATCGCCCGCACCATGAGACTTTTGGAGGCCATGGACAACCTTCATACGGAGGCCGTCCTCGACGCAGATAGCCAGCACGACACCATCGACTTCTACCGTCACTCATCGGAGAACCTGGCCCGCGAGAATGCTGAGCTCCGTCGACAAGTCCAGCAGAACCCCAGCTCACTCTCGAGGTAGAGGAGTTGAGGCGTCAGAACGAGCTTCTACGCCAAGGCGCCATGGTCAATGCCCAGCTCCGCCAGCAGCTCAAAGACTTGAAGAAGGATCTTGAGGAGATCGCACCTCTTCTGCCTCGCAAGAAGAAACCCCTTCGGATCCCCACCGTGAGGCCCAAGAGGATCTCCCACAGTGCTCCACTCGCCGGACCGTCAAGTTCCTCGACCCCGACCATCTCCCACGAGCCCGAGATCGAGCCGTCCCCTGAGCTACCGTAGACGTAGATTTACGGTTGATTGCTTTTCTTTTTACTTGATTGTATTACCATTCATGTCAAAAATAAGGCATGAATGAATATATAAATATATGTAATCGCAAGAACGATACATTTTGAAATAAAAACTTAATCCCATTTCCTCATATACCTATTAGGTCATAATCCCAACCTAAAGGAGAGAATCTACCTCTAGTCTCAACTCTACATAATTCATTCATCGCCATTCTGCAAGATCAACTCCAATCGTGAAGTCAAGACACGTTGTCAGGAAAGCCCTAACTTAGCCAAAGCCCAATCTATGCAAATGTAGACTTGAAGCCTACCTTTAACCTTCTACTTCTAGCCTTTCCGAATCTCGGGACGAGATTCTTGTTAAGGAAGTTAGGATTGTAACACCTTGATTTTCGCCAGGCATTAAAATAAAATAAATTAATAAATAAATTTCATGGAAAGGATTCCCTATACATCAAGAAAGAGGAAAGCTAAAATATGGGCCTAAAAATTTCATTTAAAATTAGCTAGAGTATTTTTCCTAAAAATTCTCCTAAGCATCAAATTGTGTTCCAAAATTTTTTCTGGAATTTTGGTACCAAGGAATTCAATGAGATATAATCAACATCACTTCATCTTAAACCTCTAAACACAAATTAATAAAATATATTACAACACGAATGTTGAGTGAATAAAATACATGATAAACCATTTATATTAAAAATGATATAGGGCATGAGTATGAAAGTAATAAGGGACTAACATAAAGCATCTAGGTCAAATTATCCATCTTAGGCAATAAAAATCAGTAACCATTCCCCCTTAATGACGACACCTTCTCTTTGAAACCCTTCAACTTCAGGATGGCCAACAACCAAGGATCAGGAGCTCCACACGATGGAAACACCTCAGGCAATCTGCCTCAGTGGGGTGCAGTTGGACACCAGCAGACCCCTGTTGTCTATCATTCCACACTTACGGAGATGATGGCAAAACAGAATCAACTGATCGCCACGCTGCTTACCCAGATGCAACAACTACAAAGGCAGATGCAAGAGCAGCAGGCACAGTTGTTCCGTCTCCAACAACACCAACACGAGCTCTCCCTTCAGCTGATCCACGGGGATTTCGCCAACTTTCAAAGATTGGTGAACAAAGCAACTATACCAGAAACCAGAGTGATTCCACCTCAAGCCCCAACCCCTGCCAAGCCACGAACCACCCTCGGAGGGCCAAGCACAGACATCCCACCCCAAGCATCGCCAGCTAGAAAGACACCAGCGCAAGCTACCGGGTACAAGAGGGACAGGAATGGCAAGCCAATTGTGTGCTACAACTGTCGCCAAGGAGGACACTACGCCAACAACTGCCCCTATCCCAAGCGGGTACCATCCTCCATCCCAAATTCAGAGAAACAGACTCTAGATCACCACAAAGAGAAACCAGATACAACCAAGGACACTCCCAATTTGATCTCAACCAACCCGGATCCAGAAATCGCTTTGCCTACTCCTGATGTAACTCCTCCTCCTAATCCGGAGCACCAGTAGAACTCAGTCCCTCAGTTTTCCCGAGGTTCGCTTCGAATCTCGAGGACGAGATTCTCTGTAAGGGGGATAGGATTGTAACAGCCCCAAAATTAAAAGGGAATAAAATAAAGGAAAAATAATATTAAATGAATTTCTGAATTTTATTATTAAAGAAAACTCCTAAAAGAGCCTTATTAAAGCCAAACAGAGACAAATATTCAAAATTTGGACTTGAAAATTTTATGGGATAAACTAGAGACCAAGAAATATTTTTGAGAATTTTTTTCAAAATTTTAGCAACAGTGCTTCAGGCCTTTATCAAATAATGAATATTCTGGAATTATTTTAATTGAAAAAGGAATTTTAAGTCTTATTGGGCCGCAACCCTATTTTCCCTCCCTAAAGCCTTTTCGGCCCAGCCCATTCTGGCCACGCCCACCGACAGGCGGGGCCCACCTGTCGGCACGCCCCCTTTGCTTCCCGCCCGCACGCGCCAGCCGGTCCCACTCGCCAGCCTCTCCCGCATTCCCCTCGACCACTGCCACTCCGGGCCCGCTCGTCATCCCCTCACTCCCTCGCACGCACTCACTGACAGGTGGGACCCACCTGTCAGGTTCTTCTTCCCCGACGGAAGGGGATCCCCTCCTTCCTTCCAGCGACCCCCCCCTACCAAATCTCGCCGCCGGCCGCCTCGGGACACCAAATCAAGTCGGGATCTCGACCCCCCATCCGCCCGCGATCCCTTTCCCTCACTTTCCGACGCGTTTTCGCCTATTTGGAAGCTATCCCGAGCTTTGGTAAAGTTCGCCGGAGTATCCATGGAAACCCCTCGGGTTTCCCTCCCTCTGCTTTCCTTTCGCACCGCCGGCGTCCCTCTATTTAAGCCCCGCCCTCACCGCACTACGCCACGCCACCAAAGCCTAAGCCATTGCCATCCCAAGCCGCCGCCCTCCTTCTTTCGGATTTCTCCCCTGCCTCGGCTCCGGCAAACATTCGCCGTCGACTCGGGACGTCGCCGCCCTCGCCATCGACACCGTCGGGATCCCCAACACCTCCTCTACCTCGGCCCCACTTCTGTTGGGCCAGATCACCGCCGGATCACGCCGTCGCCGTCGACCCCGAAGGGCTTCGCCGCCTGCTCCTCAACGCCGATCGCCGCCGGTCGTCATTCTCCGTCATCTTTGGTACCCCCGTACTCCCCATCCTCCCCTCTACCCGTTTTTACCAGAAAATAGGGCCCTAGGCCGTCGCCGCTGCCGGTGGCCGCTCGCCGTCGTTCGGCCGACGCTGGAGACGAAGACGTCTGTCTTCCCCGTGCCGCGACCGTGCCGGACGCCGTCCCGGCCATTCGATCTGCATCGGACGGCGCAGATTAAATCCCCTCGGGATTTAATCTGGGCCCTCGATCGAAGTCGAACCGGTACAGGCTGATCTGAGCCGTTAATTGTTATTTTAAAACCTCCGCATCACGCCCGCCCATGGGATCTGGATCGGACGGTCCAGATCTGATCGGCCCACGCGCACAGTGCGCGGGTCCATGGTGGACCTGGCTCACCGTGGACCCGCAGCTGTTTCTGGTTTAAATAAAATTCAGAAAATAGCTTTAAACTTTAAAAATTCATATCTTGCTCAAATTAACTCCAAAATTCACCATTTTAATTCTGGAAAATTTGTATTTTCATCCTCTACACTTTTATGCAATAAAAACAATATGTTTATTTGGCACATAATAATCTTATTAAATAATAAAGAAAAGTCCCCTTTAGGAAATTAATTAATATTGCAATAAAATAATTCAGATAAACCCTTAAAAATTTATAAAGTAATATCAGACGATATAATGGCTCTATTTCACTGTTATTAACACAATAAAAATGGAATGACCATGTTGTCCATGACATTTTGTTAAATAACATTCCTAAGACCCCTTTTAGGATTTAATTAATATTCCAATTAAATAATTCAGAAAAACTCTTAACAATTTATATACTAATTTTAGATGATCTATTAACTCCAGTACACTGGTTATAAGCCAATAAAAATATAATAATTCATTTTGCTCATTTTAATTTACTAACCACCATTTCCAAGACCCTTTAAAATAAATGATTAATTCATATAAAGGAAATACAACACCCTACAAAAATACTATGAAAAACTATATAATAAATTCAGAGGACTTCATGACTTTGTTCTACTGTTTTAATGCAACAAAAATAAACATGTTCACTATGCCCACTTTAATCTATTAACTAATATTGCAAAAGCCCTTGTAGGATAAATTAAGTAATTCATATAATAAAAGTTAAACACTTTATAAAAATGTCATGACAACTTATATAATAACTTCAGAAAACCTAACCACTTGAGTTCACTATTTTTAATAAACATAGAATATTCGTCTTGTCCACTTTATTCCACTAAATAATATTGCAAAGGCCCTTTTAGGACATTTAATTAAGGCATTTAAGAAGAAGTCAACCTTTTATGAAATTATCCTAAAACTTATATAACAAACTTCAGAAGATCTAAAATAACCTAATGTCACTATATTGATGCCATAAAAACATTAAGGTCATTTTATAACTTTTTACTTCAACTTTAAAAAGGGGAGAAATAAAACCCCCTTAGGAAGAATAATTATATCAAGCTATAAGAATTAAGGAATCTCATTAAAAATTAATCTTAAATGTTTAAGTAACAAAAACCTAAAAGTGAAGACTCTATCTCCTTTACTTAATCCAACATAAACATGTATGTTGTATGGTTGTTTGTTTTGGATTGTTTATTGAATGTTTTATTTACTTTTCCGCATCGAGAAGACTACGACGTCGTCGAAGATCCAGAGATCTATCCCAAGGTTTCACCTTCACCATTCACGGATCAAGGCAAGTCATCGACCACCTCTGTGGAAACAGTTGATCATATTTGAGCCCATGTTTTAATAAATTATCGCTATAACTCATAGGTTAATATTGCATTAGTCCAATAATCAAGCCTTACACTTATATTTATTAGATCCCCGTCCTTGTGTGCAAACCCAAGCCATGCTTATTGAGCCTTAACTCCTTGTCACTCTACTATAACAATATTAGCTAGTGCCCAATGTACCGGCACAACTGCTATAGGATATAAAGAATGAGTCGTAGATAGATGGATTCTGGTATATGAGATACCCCGTTATTCTTGTCTCTAGACTCTGTTGGAATTAGGTATGTTATAAGCATGGTGGGTTCCGGGTGCAAGCTCGGAAACTGGTCGGTCGCACCCGGGGCACTATAAGGACCGGTCTGCGGGATCTGTTGCAAAGCACTTCCGTACCAACCACAAGTCTAATGGGTAAGTCCTAACTGGAAGTGTGGAACACTCCGTCTCTCGGCACCATAGTGGAGGGGGCAAGGGGCTAGCCTGCGGGCGACTTGTACCAAAGGAGGCTCAAGGGGGGGTATGGTGGGGCTCCGACGCGTCGGGACACCATATGAAACCTATAAGAGGGTGCTGTTGATTCGAAGAAGACCATACGGAAGGTTTTGGCACGAGTTCCCGTGAAATGGGTCATCTCGTTACACTTCGGTGTAGGTGATGAGTGCGTGCCTTGTGGGTACAGTGGTACATCTCTGATCAGAGTAAAATCAATCTTTTCGAAAAGCCGAGCCCACGGTCAAGGGAGGGTTGTGTGACTACTCGCAGTTAGTTTACAATTGTTTGAATGCTCAAGTTATTCATGGCATGTAAGGACTGTTGTGCGAGGAGGTGAAACGTACTCCTCGAGTTAGAAGATGATGATGCATACACATGTTTACTTTTCAGTACTAATAAATTGATCACACTTAATGCTTTACAATTATGCTGCTTCCGCAAAACTAGCCACTTTCTCCCTTGTTATTTACCTTGCATTATAATTGCATTCGGTGGCTTGCTGAGTACATCTGTACTCACCCCGTTGACTTACAACATCAGAGCCCATCTACTACGAGAAGGATGAAGGTCTGGAGTAGCAACCCAGTCAAGGCGAGACTGGAAGGAGGCGTTCATCTAGGACCCTTGATTTTATTAGTTTCTCTTCACTTTCATTCACTTTTGTATTAATGCGGTCTACGAACCGTGAATGATTGCTCGTATTTGTACGTGGTCGCATGATGAACGTCTTGTTTTATTGATTTTCTATGGAATTTCAATAAAGTCCTGATTTATTAAATCGGGGCGCGACAAATATTCACCCCCACGATCAGATCGTAGAAATTTAATTGTATTTCCCATATGATTTTGTACTTTATTCTGGAACTCCTTGAAATTTTCGAAGGATTCCCACTTATGCCTCATCAAGTAGACATAGCCTTATCTACTAAAGTCATCGGTAAAAGTGATAAAGTACTAAAAGCCTTTCCTAGCCGTGTGACTCATTGGAGCACACACATCAGTATGTAATATGGACAATAACTCACTCGCCCTATCACTCTGTCCAATGAAAGGTGTCTTTGTCATTTTACCAAGTAAGCAAGACTCGCATGTGTCATATGATTCAAAATCAAATGACTCCAAAAGTCCATCACTATAGAGCTTCTACACGCACTTCTCATTTATATGACCCAAACTACAATGCTAGATGTAGGTAGGATTTAAATCATTGAGTCATTGTTTCTTAGTATTAATGTTATAAATATGTGCAGCATCAAGACTCAGAATATATAATCCATTCACTAATGGACAAACACCATAGAGCATTCCATTCAAAAATATTGAACAACTCTTGTTCTTTATTACGAATTCAAAACCATCTTCCTCTAAGCATGAAGAAGAGATACTATTTTTGCCTAAGGCGGGAATGAAATAACAATTATTCAAATCCAAAACTAGTCCTGACGGTAGCGACAGTGAATAAACACAGTCAGCCAACGCTGCAACCTTTGCACCATTCCCGACGCGGACACCCAACTCGCCACTTGCACACTTTCTAACTCTACTCAGCCCCTGCAACGATTTGCAAGTATGAATCATCGATCTGCTATCAAATACCCATGAATCATTTGGATGAGTAGCAACATTAATGCCAATAACATTAATACCTGAAGCGGAAGTCGTACTTCCCTTCTTGTTCTTCTGCTCTTCCAGATATACCTTGCAATTGCGCTTCCAATGCCTAGGTTTGTGGTAGTGGTGGCACACATCAGAGCTAGTAGGAATGACTTGGACTTTACAGTCAGTTTAGACTTCACACTAGAGATCGAATCTATAGTCTTAGCCTTGCCCTTCCTCTTTGTCTTTTTGCCTTCCTTCTGAACCATCATAACTTGATTTGGATATTTCCTGATACTCTCTTCAGCTAGTGTATTCTCTAGTCCAACCATGTTATAATCCATGATGAACGGCTCAAAGCTCGGTGGGAGCGAATGGAGAATAACATCAATAGCTAGGTACGGATCCAGTGGGGTGCCCAATCTCTCTAGAGTCTCAGTGTAACAAATCATCCTAATCGCATGAGGACTCACAGGGCTCTCTTCAGCTAGCATACTTCCAAACACGGCTTTAGACACATTGTATCTTTCAGCCCTTGTCTAGTTCTAAAACATGCCCTTAAGACCCACTATCATATGGTAAGCATCACATTCCTCATATTTTTTCTGAAACTCAGAGGACATGTAGGAAAGCTTCAAACAACTGACATCAATAGAATCACTAGCATGCTTCTCATAAGTACGCTTGTTTGCTACATAAGCATTCTCTCCTGGTTCATCAGGGTGTGGTTCCTCTAGAACATAATCCTTTTTCTCTTGTTTAAGAACAATCCTCAAATTTCGATACCAATCCATAAAGTTTGTTCCAGATAGTTTCTCACGTTCAAGTATAGATCACAAATTAAAAACTGGAGTGTTCTTAACAGAAGAAGTAGTAGGTGCCATGATCTAAAAAAGATTAAATGCAAGGTTCAACACTATGCAATGTTTTATCTTCTATCCAATAAAATATGTTCCACTATTTTAAACACCAAATTAATCCTAGAGACAAAAAGATCAGAGGCAATTCATCCTAGAGACCGAATTAATGTTAAAATGTTGGGGAATAGATAGGGGGGCTACGCTAGCCGACAAATTCAAAATTTCAGCCCTAAAGCCCAAGACCCATGCGCATGTGATATCATAGATCGGTACAGTCTAGCACTTGACGCTCTAGGTGCAGTTGAAGAAGAGGTTAATGAAGTGTGTCAAGCCTATCCTCGCTTTGTCCTGTCGTTCCTCGCCGATCCAATCGATGAAGAAGTCGCCTTCCTCGTGGTGACGGCCATGAGCGTCTCTTATGGAGCAATGCCTCCACGAAGTCCACACATATAGGGATGGAGTTCCTCCCATGGCAGCATGCTAGCACCACACGTGAGAAACGGGGAGTCCTTGATCTCAACGTTTGAGATCAAGAAAGGAGGAGAGGACTCTCTGGTGGCTAGGTCTAATCCAGGGTTATTCCTCTGTACCAAGACATCCTCCCCTCCTTTTATAGGACTAAGGGCGCGTGGTAGTTCTCATCTTGGAATCCTCAAAACCATAACAGATCCAATTTGTTTGCCCACGTTGGAACTTCCGATCCTGGATCAAAACATCCGACAGGGTATTTCAGGTTTTTCGGTACAGTCCGACACGCAATAGATCCAATCTGTTATCGCCCACCTCGGAACTTTTGATAAGTAAAAAATTCCCCGATTCCGAATCGGAACTTCTGGCTTGCCGGAACATCCGATACCATATCGGAACTTCCGAAGCAACATTTGCTCTCCGTATCGAGACCAGAAAATAACTAGAACTTCCGATACTTCCTATCGGAACTTCCGATACACGAAATTTTCTTTGGCATATCCTTCAATCTCCCACTTGTTCAAGAACCAATTCTTTGCATGTTTTTGTAGGACCGAAAGTAGCGACCAGAGGGGGTGAATGGGCGCCTAAAAATTTCTTGCTAAACTATGACCTAATCCCAACACCCAAACGAACTTTACCAGACAAATTATATTAGCAAAGCAAATTTTAGGAACTAAAATTGTCTAGCCTAAAAATGACCTGTGTCCTAATTAAAATGATATTAAAGATAAACTAAATAGAAAAACTGCAGTAAATAAAAACACCTAGATATATCACGAAATATTTATATTGTAGTCTAGAAATAAAATACTAATCAAATGAATAAAACATGGATCATTCAAAAATTAATTCAGTAATAAACCTAAAATATTGCACGTAAAAACTAGAATAAAATATTACTGCGACTAATAAATTTGTTCCTTTTTATATGATCAGATTAAAAAAACTTAAATAAATAATACGAGATAAGTAATAAAAATTTAACAGATTAAAAATTAACTACGAGATTATTTTTTATATAATTTTTTATATGCTAATTAAAACTAGATAACTATTGATTTAATTAACTAGCTGAAAAATAGGAGATAAAAAACTACTAACCTGCATGTCGATCTGAAAAAAACTATTGCGCCGTGAAAATCGAATCAACTCCGGCGGTGACGTTCGGCCGCTCCCGCCTGCTGCTTTGACTAATTTTTTTGCCGCAGACGCCGTGTAGCTGTGTGCTCCATGACAAGCTGCTGTCAGGGACGAGACAAGCTAGCGCGTAGGCCTGCATGCTATGCTGCCGCTGCTACTTCTTCACATGCGGGAAAACATGCAGCTACATGCACCAGGCAACACGCCGGCCCGCCTTGGCTCCCGCGCTGAATAGATGCCGACTGCTGCTGCTTTGCCACGGCTGAGTCAGCCACCGCGCGAGAAGCCAAGCACAAAGGCAAAATAACTCGTGGGTCCCGCACAGTCGTGCTTTGCCGTGTGATGAAGATAATAGCTGTCATGCAAACTGCTTACAGGAAAAAATGCCTGCTACGCACGCCGAACGAAAATAGCTGGCGACTGTCGGGCTAGCTGTGATGACCGGCCAGTCTCACGCCTAGGCCATGCTGCTATTGACCTCACAACCCGTGAACGCAGGCACGAAAGCAAAAACTATCATGCAGAAGAGATGAATCGCCCGAGATGAGGAACAGAAAAATGATCGCGGCGGCGGACTGTGGTAGATTGATTATGAATAACAGTCACCCTATCCTTAAGGGGGTAGGGGCCTATTTATAGGCGACCCATAATACATAAAAAAGACTGTTGGGGGAAAATATTCCATCTTCAGGATTATCGCAGTAACAAGACAAAGACAAGAAATCAAGTCAAAGGATTCTTACGTACATTCTCAGATGTACGTTGAAGGTAGCTCGAAGTATGAAGACAGACTCTGGTTCGGAGTATATCTTTGAACGTGGACTCTTCCGAGAGCTTCTTTGCCAGCTAAGATGGAAGACTTATCTTCTTTCTCTTTAGATTAGTCTTTTACCATTTTAGCCCTATTAAGGGTACCGAATAGTTTCCACTATGTCGGTTGTAATAGAGGGGTAAAAAGGTCTTTTCCTTAATGTTTGGGCCTATAAATACCCCCCGTTTTACCCTGTAATAGGGACCGAATACAAGTTATTCAATACACACTTTCAAACTATTCTAAGTTATTATCCTTTCGGAGGCTTGGAATAGTTTCCTTCGCAAACACTTCGTTTGTTAGTTTCTAATCTTCAGAAACCTGTTAGCGTAATCTTTTACGCCAACAGTTGGCGCCGTCCGTGGGGAACCTAGTACAAGAAACTTCGTTCTCTACCAACTTCTTACACCATGCCTCCTAAGCGGAGTACAGCTGGTAATCCTGTTCGGAGGTCCCCCCGGACCTCTGGAGTAAGACCTTCAGATACAGTTAAGGTCGGAGGACCTTCGACGTTTCCTCCACCTCAAACCCCAGAAGGGGTTCCCATTCGTCGAGCATACGGAGTTCCTCCGCCAACTCCATCTATACTTCGGCCACCCGGAGTCCCTCTTCCACCCCAAGTTCCACTTCAAACCGATCCCTACAGTTCTCGAGACCCAGAAGATCCTTCTGGAGGAGATGAAGACAGACTTGGCGATATGGCCACTCAGATGGCCAGTCTCCAAGCCGAAGTAGCGAGATGGCGGCAAGAAGCTGCAAATAGGCTTCGCTCTCAAGCCATCCCAGTTATTCCTGAAGTGCCTGAAGACGACGAACCTATCTATCCTGAAGCCCCGGAGAACGCCTCCTTTGACACTGAGTCTCCACTGCATCAAGAGCTGCAGAAAGTACGCTTTGACCTGAAGTTTAAGACTTCGAAACTTTGCAAGTATGCCGGAGATGAAGATCCTGGAGAATTTGTCTGATCTTATGCTTTGGCAATTGAAGCCGGTGGAGGAGTGCGGGACACCATGGCAAAATGTTTCCCCCTGGCTCTTCAAGGAGTAGCTTTGCGATGGTTCTGGTCTTTAAAACCAGGATCAATCAGTTCATGGGGGCAATTGAAGAAAAAGTTCGTGAGTAATTTCCAGGGCACCTTCGTGCCTCTAATGTCAACGGGAAGTCTTTTTCAGGTGAAGCAGCTCCCTGGAGAAACCCTAAAACAATAATTCAAGCGCTTCGCTCATACGAAGTCGCAAATTCGAGGATTAACTACATCTTCGGTAGCTGACGCAGCTCGAGAGGGAGTCATTCATCCAGGCCTACTTGATAAACTTCACCGGAAAAGCATATCTTCTGTTTCTCAACTGATGTCATATTTTGAAGAATATGCAAGGTCAGAAGAGGGCTGGCTTCGGAGAACTGTAGCTACTCCGTCCATACTGCAGGAAGTAAAATTGGAAGTGAAAACTTCGGCACAACCGCAAGGACCTGTCTTCGAAGCTCAGCATGATAGGAGAAGGGGGCAAAAGCATCGTCGTTCAGAAGTTCTGAACATTGCACCTCCGCAAAAGTTTGCCCAGAGAGCTCCACAACCTTCGGGAAGTAAAACCAGCAGTTGGAGGCCTCCAGGGAAATCGGCCGGAAAAGGCCAAACTTTCTTCTACTGCATTCATGGTGAGAACCGAAGTCACGCAACTGACCCGTGCAAAGCTATACTTACTCTGAGAGGAGAGTATTTAGAGAGAACTTTGGGTCGAGGTACTACTGACCGAGTTCAAACCGAAGTGCGTCCAGAGCCTGTCCAGGCTGTGGCGCGAATAGAGAACTTCGATCCAGCAAGGCGCCCTCCGGTGGTCAATGTTATGCCACCTCCGAAGCAGGAAGAAGGGCAAGATCGAGGAAAAAGAGTAGTCCTCCCAATCTCCGGAGGAGGGACTCTCAGAAGCATGTCAAAGAGGCAAAGAAGAGAGTATGTCAAAGAAGTGGGGCATATTGGAACTTCTTTGTCTGCAGCTGCTATGCCTGAATGGTCCCATGTACCAATATCTTTTATGCAGAGGATGCAGCTGGCATTAAATTTCCACATGCAGACCCACTTGTCATTACTGCTAACATTGTAGGAACTGAGGTTCGAAGAGTGCTAATTGACGGAAGGAGTTCGGCAGACATTATTTTTGTTCAAGCCTTCGATCAACTATGCATCTCCAGAAAGCACCTTCTTCCAGCGGCTCGCCCTTTGCAAGGCTTCGCAGGACCTCCGCTTGATGCCCTCGGCCAAATTGGCCTGGAAGTTACCTTCGGAGAAGGGCTGTTAGCCGGGACAGAGGAAGTAATCTTCGACGTCGTGGATGCTCCATATCCATACAACGTCATCTTCGGGAGAGGTATGTTAAATCAGTTCGGAGCTGTGGCGCACCACAATTACTTGTGCATGAAGATACCCACACAAGCGGGAGTGCTCACTATCTTCGGAGATCAAGCTACCGCCCGAAGAGCAGAGTATCGTCACGACCCCCCTCTTGATCCAAGACAAGTGAATAGTGTGCAAGATAATCAAGAAAATTTTTCTGCTCCTAGCGAATCTTCGAAGAAATCCTTCCCAAGACCAAGTCCTGAAGGAGAGATTGCAACGAAGGTTATTGTTAAAGATGGCAAAGAATATTCATTTCAATTTGGTAAAGATTTGCCTCCAGAAGTTGCTACCTCCTTGGAGAAAGTAGTTGAAGAGAATTTAGATGTCTTTGCATGGTCTGACGAAGACATCACCGGAGTCAGTCGGGATATTATTGAGCATAGTTTACTTGTAAACCCGTAGGCCCGACCTGTTCGGCAAGGACTCCGAAAAATGTCTGCAGAAAGAGCTATTCTTGCCAAAGACGAAGTTGAAAAATTGCTGAAGGCTGGGATTATCAGAGAAGTGGCTCACACAAAATGGTTAGCCAACCCAGTCTTCGTCAGGAAGAAATCTTCCGGGAAGTGGCGCATGTGCATTGATTTCACATCCTTGAATAAAGCATGCCCTCGTGACCCCTACCCCATGCCCCGAATTGATCAATTGGTCGACTCCACTGCATGTTCGGAGTTATTAAGTTTCATTGACGCGTACTCCGGTTATCATCAGATATGGTTGAAACGCGAAGATGAAATCAAGACAAGCTTCGTAACTCCTTCAGGAGTCTTCTGTTATGTAAGAATGCCCTTTGGCTTAAGAAATGCCGGGGCTACATTTTCGAGGTTAATTGCTAAGGCTCTAGGTCATCAGCTAGGTCGTAATGTAGAGGCCTATATGGATGATATCGTAATAAATAGTGCTTTAAAGCACCAACATAGCCTAGACTTAGCAGAAACATTTAATAGCCTTCGGGCATGTGGGATCCGTCTTAACCCCGAGAAATGTATCTTCGGAGTTAAGGCTGGGAAGTTGTTAGGGTATTTAGTTTCAAGCAGAGGGATTGAAGCTAGCCCTACTCAGATAACTGCGCTGCAGAAGATGGCTCCTCCAGAAAATTTAAAGCAAGTGCAAAAGCTGACAGGTCGTCTAGCAGCACTTAGCAGATTTCTGGCAAGGTCTGCGGAGAGAAGTTTGCCTATTTTCAAAGCATTGAAAGGGTCCGAAGATTTTGCATGGACACCGGAGTGTCAGAAAAGCTTCGAAGATATTAAAGAGTATCTCAGTAATCTTGCTACACTCACAGTGCCTACTACGGACGAAACCCTACTCCTTTACCTTGCAGCTATAGGCTCTGCTGTCAGCGCAGTCCTCGTTAGAGAAATGGATTTCAATGGGAAGTTGGTACAAAATCCAGTTTATTTTGTGTCCGAAGCATTGTCAGGAGCGAAGACAAGGTATTCCGAGCTCGAAAAGTTCACTTATGCTCTGATAATGGCTTCGAGGAAGTTGAGACATTATTTTTTGGCTCATAATGTAATTGTACCAACTTCGTATCCTTTGGGAGATATGCTTCGAAGTAAAGACTCCACTAGAAGAATTAGAAAGTGGGCAGTCGAACTAGCACCCTTCAGCATATCCTTTCTGGCAAGGACAGCAATCAAATCGCAAGTCTTGGCAGATTTCGTAGTAGAATGGACTCCCCCTACAACGTGGGTTCCGGAGAAGTCAAGCGAAGGAATTTGGACTGTTTTTTCTGATGGGGCTTTCCAAGCATCCGGAGCAGGTGTTGGAGCAGTTTTAATTTCGCCTTCAGGGCAAAGAGCAATGTACTCCGCAAGACTCAACTTTAAGTCTACCAATAATATAGCGGAGTATGAAGGGATTTTACTGGGACTCCGAAAAGCACGTGCTCTCGGGGCTACAAGAGTTGTTATAAAGACAGATTCTCAAATAGTAGCAGGGCACGTAGATAAAAGTTTCAAGTTCGGCATCCACAACTTGCAAAGTACTTACAAGAAATCCGTAAGATCGAAGCACAATTCAAGGGTATTTCCATTCGGAGTATACCAAGAGCAGAAAATGTGCAAGCAGACATCTTAGCAAAAGCTGCAGCCGGAGCTATGGATATACCAGAAGAGGCTTTTTATGAGGAGCTCAGTACACCTTCGGTGCCACAAATTCCTTCTATAGAGATTCTTTGCATTCCAGGTACAGATTGGAGAAATTCAATCATGGAACTTTTGCAAGGAGGAGCAAATTCGTCTGAAGAGCCACAGTTTTCAAGATTGAAACTCAGGGCCAGGAATTATCAAATAATCAACGGTATTTTATACAAGGCCGGAGTATGTTCCCCTTTACTCCGATGTATATCCCAAACCGAAGGCCAAGATATTCTTCGAGAAATTCATGAAGGGCTTTGCGGTAGCCATCTGGCCCCTCGAGCTTTGGCAGGAAAAACACTTCGCCAGGGGCTTTATTGGCCTACGATAGTAGCAGATGCGGAGAACTTAGTCCGCACATGCCAAGGATGTCAGTGGATGGGTCGACGGAGTCATCGCCCACCGACAGCCCTTCAAGTTATTGCTCCAGTATGGCCCATGGCCAGATGGGGTATGGATTTGATTGGTCCCTTTCCAGTAGCTAAGGGAAATCTAAAGTTCGCAGTGGTAGCTATTGAATATTTTTCTAAGTGGGTAGAAGCAGAGCCCTTAACAGCTATCACTTCGAACAATGTACAGAAATTCTTTTGGAAGAGTATCATTTGCCGGTTCGGAGTGCCTAGACAACTCACAGTTGATAATGGAACACAGTTTGATGCAGAACCTTTCAGAAAGTTTTGCGAAGATCTAGGCATCCAGTTATGTTTTGCTGCAGTGAGACATCCTCAGTCTAATGGAGCTGTAGAAAGAGCCAATGGAAATATTTTGTCAGGGCTAAATCGAAGGATAGTAGGATTGGCAAAAGGACTGTGGACCGAAGAACTTCCGAAGATTTTATGGTCCATTCGGACTACGCAAACAAGGTCCACAGGTTTCACTCCATTCAGATTGCTATTCGGGGATGAAGCTATGACTCCAACGGAGCTCAAAGGAGGATCACTTCGCAGCACCGAACCGGAGATTGAAGGAGAAAGACAAGCTTCGCTGGATTTAACAGAGGAGACAAGACTTCGAGCTGTGGCCAATTTATCAAAGTATCACCAGCAGACGAAGGCTTGGTTTGACCCGAAGGTTAAGATCAATGAGCTTAGACTGGGTCATCTCGTTTTACGAACCATCATAGCGCCAGGAAAATTAGGAAATAAATGGGAAGGTCCATACTTAATTGTTCGTTCAGGACGTCCTGGCTCTTTTAAATTAGCTAATTTGGAAGGTGAAGAGTTAGCACATACTTGGCATGCGGAGCACCTAAAGCGATACTTTTCATAAGGGCTCCTTGTAATCATGTGTAATCACTTTTCGAATCAATAAAGCATATGGTTCAGATAGTGCCTACCCCTCATAAACTTCCAGCTTCCGAGTGGACGCACTGGAACTGTGGAGTTGACCGAGAGGGAAGTGTCATTAATTTGAATCATATTTTCGGACTTCGAATCATTGGTTCGAAGTTTCCGACGTGGGGGCTGACATAATCCGGAGTCCAAGCCACCGGCTTGTAGGCATCCGTAAAAGAGCCCAAAACCACATCATACGGAGTCCAAGCCATCGGCTGGTAGACATCCGTAAAAAGAGTCCAAGGAGACCAAATCATGCGGAGTCCAAGCCACCGGCTTGTAGACATCCGTAAAAAGAGTCCAAAGAGACCACTGCGAATTCCAAACCACTGGTTTGACAGAATTCGCAAAAAAGAGCCGAAGGAGGCCAAAACAAATCAGAGTTTGAGCCATGAGCTTCGAATGTCTGTTAAGAAAGTCCAAAGTGATAAATTATCTAAGACACTAAAGTGTCCGGAAAGTTATCTCAAATGATTTCTTTCAAAAGCATAAGGTACTAAGTTGCCAATCTTCAGACTACAAATAGTCGAAGACATTTTATAAGATTTTAGTCGATCTTTAAATTACTGAGGGGCTCCGAACCCCAAAAATTGTACTCCTAAGTTTTCTTTGTGCCTAACCATCTTTGAATACAATTCGAAGTTGCTTACGCCCAAAGAGGGGCTAATAAATAGGGAGACAATTTTAAATCGATATTTATTATGCGAACAAATATGATTACATCATGAAAAATTGGTATCTATACCAAGAAGGAATTGAAGACCTCTTCAATCTCTAGAGCTAGGGTTGGAACGACTAGTTCCAATGCCAGGAGTTCTAACAACTTTGCGTTTAACTCTTCTGCCTCCCTTCGAAGCTCTAAAGTCTTTTTGTTCTTGTTGAAGCTCGGCCCAAGTTCGAAGCTGTTCGGGGCTCCTTTCCCAGCTTCCAAGTTCTTCAGGCTTTTTACTTTGAGCTTCATCTTCGTCCTCGGACCATATAATGTCTTCAGAAGATGAAGTTTCCAAGTTAACTTCTTTTTCTTCCTCTTTAATACAAGATAATATATCTTTGCTTATTTTGGACGTAATCGCTCCGGAACTATCTCGAGGAACTAGAAATCGAGGGCGCTTGTGAAGTTTTAAGATATCGAAGGTAGCCCATAATAAGCGAAGTTCGTCGTTAACATTTAACACTTCGACATCTTCCATATGAGGCAAAGCCTAAAAACACGATAAACAAATCTTCATTCATAAATGTACAAAAGCGTAGTGCTTTACATAGTTGAAAATCCTAAGGTAATTCTAAACCTGTGGATTTGGAGGAGGCTGACTGCTCGAATCTTGAGACCGAGCCTGCTTCTAGCGTTGTCCTTCATCAATCCAGGCCTTGATCGCAGAGCGACCTTCGGCTCTCCATGAAGTCTAAAAGGCTTGCCAAGCAGCGGCCACACCTTCGGAGGGAGTAAGAAGCTGGTCGTCATCGAAGGTAATGGGACCCTCTCCTGCGCTCGGAGTTATAGATCGACCCAGATCTTCGTAGTAACAAAGTATGCCGACAGCAGCCACTTGTCCGAAGATTTCTCCATAACGAATGCCTGCTGTCTTCATTTGCTTCGCTGCTCCTTGAATCCTTTT
This sequence comes from Zizania palustris, assembly GCA_019279435.1. Lineage (NCBI taxonomy): Eukaryota > Viridiplantae > Streptophyta > Magnoliopsida > Poales > Poaceae > Zizania > Zizania palustris. Next base: position 28,512,834 of record JAAALK010000085.1, on the reverse strand, counting down.
CAGCCGGCGCAGTAGGGAGATGTTGTCATCCGAAGGAAGCATCCCAGTAGTACCGAAGTACTCCAGAACGCCTAGCAATTGGTCCATAACCTCCGTAGCTACCTTCTCTGACTTCAGCTTATCTTCGATCAATGCATCCTTCGTCGAAGTTAGCTCTTTTATTACTCCAGAGAGCCTAGCTACCTCTATAGTTAAAGAATTCTTATGATTCAATAGTTGGCTAGCTTCTTCTCGGAGTCTAACAAGCTCGGCCCCCGCAGTTGCATGCTCCACCCGCATCTTTTCAATTTCTGCTCGAAGCACAATTTTTTCTGCTTCGAGCTCCTTGTTCGCAGCCTCCAAGCCTTGTCTGGCCCTGCGTTCTGTTGAAACCATGTTGTCCATGTGGGCCACTCGACCTTCGGAGATAGTAAGATTTCATTGAAGAGTTGCATTTTCCTCTCGAAGGCGAACGCTTTCACGTTTATTTGAGATGTTCGCAGCTCGGGCCAAGACTGTTTGCTGCGAAAAGAAAAAACCAAGGTGAGAAATTATTTGTATATAAATTTGATGTTGTTTTGCAGATACTTCGTACCTGGTATGCTACGCGTTCCATGGCAGCGTTAAGCTCCGAACTCTCCTCTTCGCTCAAGATAGCCACCAAGTCCGTCTCCCCGACTTCGCGACTAGCTCTATCCAAAGGCTCGAGCAAAGTCCGAAGCCCAGTTCTTCGCTCCAAGAAAAGAGCTAAAAGGGGGAGCATGCTCAAGGCCTGCTGGTCATCTTCGCTTGGCGAAGGCCCAGAGTGCTGAGCTGTGGTCTTCGGAACCCTAGTAGACTAGCCCCCCTCAATAGATTGGCTCTCGTCTGTTGACTCAGACGGAGTTGATCCTGAGCTCGGAGAAGGGAGGGGGTTCATCTTTCCTTTCCCTTTTCCAGGCCCCATCTGAGTGGCTTCTGGGATTGGCTCCAAAGTTGCCGAAGGTCCAGGAATTGTACCTTCGGGACGAACCTCTTCTATGGAAGTGGACTCTGAAAAAACAAAGGTATTATACATTGTATAATTTCGCAGGAAAAAAGAACAAAAGAATTATGCGAAGTTTACCTTCGACATTTTGGCGGTGGGTGAGCATTGGGCTGCTTGGCGGGTCGAAGGCTAGATCTTCATCAGAGTCAATAGTCAAATCTTCGACTATTGGAGCATCTTCTTGAGCCACCGTTGTTACTTTGCCCGGAATCGAAGCTGCAGTAACCTCGACTCCGCTTTCATCCACAGGGGCTCCGTCCTGAGGTAAATTTTCTTGAGCAGCCGGAGTCCTCACTTGGTCAAGATTCTCTTGAGACTCCGGCACGTTCGCATTTTCGTCATTTTGTGTAGCTCTTTGGGTTGCATCCTCGTCAATCAACCTCACGAGCAACCTGCCTTCATCCTCCTGAGAATCGGAGATTGAAGCTCTTGGGCTTGAAGGCGCAGGAATTTTTGGCTTTCGAGCCACCTTCTTAACCGGAGTCTTGACAGAGCTCGAAGTTCCAACTTCGGCTTTCCTCTTCTTGGGCCCTTTCTCCGAAGGCACCCAATCCATCAGAGGGGGCGGAACAATTTCGAGCAGCCCCCATACTCGGTTGGATCGTTCCCAACTACCGACCAATTTGATTCTCCATTCTTTCTCGGTCGGAGTTGGAACGCCCAAAATCTTCTCCGAAGCTCGTACGATTTGCTCCGAAGTTATAGGGGCTGAAGAAGCTGAAAAACGAGTTAAGTTTGTTAATTCTTCGAATAAATATACATAGAGTATGTTGTTTTCAAAGTTACCTGCAGGACTCGAAGTTGAAGAAATTTTCCGAAGACCGCCTTCCGAATCTTCCTCGAAGGTGATCGGCCAATTGGCCATCAGGGGAGGGATTTGAAGCCCGAGGAATTCTTCGGCTAAGTCTCGCATGCTCAAGCGATGACTGATTTTTTGAAGCAAGCTCAGGCGAGCTTCGAGTTGGCCTAGATCCGGGTGCACTAAGGCTTCCTTTCGGAAGTGGATTTCTTGCAGAGGTCCAGCTAGGCGGCTGCTCGCCCCAACTTCGGCATAAAACCATCTCAAGATCCAATCAGTATACCATCTGGCATTGATGGCCTTGGCAGGAAACTGGAGAGCATATTCGTCCCGGAGTCTGAAGTTGATACTTCCGAAGGCCACTACTATCTTCTCACCTCCGGGGCCTACGAAGGTCTTTGGTTGGCACGATGCTCTGTGTAGTGCTGCGAAGATCTCCGCCCTTCCTTCACAACCTTCGGCTCGCAACGCCCATTCGAAGATGGCGAGACGTGCTACCGCATTCGGAGAGAGTTGGGGGAGAGTGACATGGAACAAGTCCAATACCTCCGCTAAGAAGTCGATTGCCGGAAGCCCCAAACCGGCTTCGAAGACGACCACTTCTCCGGGTCTTGGTGACAGAATAATTTCCTTTCCAGGTTTGCGAATCATAACCCCCGAACTAATCTTGCATTCTACTACAGCCGCAAGCGATTCTCTTCTATAGGCTGACGGTCCCAGTTGATAAGACTGGTCCACATACTTCGTCGACGCCGGAAATAGGTCTTGGGAACCGGCATTTTGAGGATTTCCACTCACCGGCGCCATTACCACCACTAAAGGATTTGGAATTGCCGACGCCGATGATGCAGCCGCTGCCGCCGCTGCTGCTTGCTGCCGGGCCAAGGTTGAAGTCGCTCCAGGACCCTTGAAGCTAGTTTTTGCCATTAGATCTCGTGGATTGCTTCGAAGGAAAAATGGAGGCTAGGGCTCAAGAGTTGGTCTGTTTGCACGAAAGCGGTGGAAAGGTACTCAAGAAAGGTCCGTTTGCTTATGCCGTTTTGCATTCTTGACCGTTACTTTGTTCCGGAATTAACGCATTACGTAACTTCCGTCAGAAGGAAAAAGCCAACGGCTATTTTTTCCAAGTCTAAAAAGACTTTCGGATTTCCCGAGTTAATTCTAAAATACTTCGAATGCAATTCACTTAGAAAATAATTTGAAGTTCGCATCTCCATACATTTCGGAGGTGTATTAAGTCTGCTAATCCCTGCACATGGATATGTTTTCTTGCGTATACTGCTTCCCTAACATCACAAATTTAATGGAGAAGCGTATTCGAGGGGCTACTGTTGGGGGAAAATATTCGATCTTCAGGATTATCGCAGTAACAAGACAAAGACAAGAAATCAAGTCAAAGGATTCTGACGTACATTCCCAGATGTACATTGAAGGTAGCTCGAAGTATGAAGACAGACTCTGGTTCGGAGTATATCTTCGAACGTGGACTCTTCTGAGAGCTTCTTTGCCAGCTAAGATGGAAGACTTATCTTCTTTCTCTTTAGATTAGTCTTTTACCATTTTAGCCCTATTAAGGGTACCGAATAGTTTCCACTATGTCGGTTGTAATAGAGGGGTAAAAAGGTCTTTTCCTTAATGTTTGGGCCTATAAATACCCCCCGTTTTACCCTATAATAGGGACCGAATACAAGTTATTCAATACACGTTCAAACTATTCTAAGTTATTATCCTTTCGGAGGCTTGGAATAGTTTCCTTCGCAAACACTTCGTTTGTTAGTTTCTAATCTTCAGAAACCTGTTAGCGTAATCTTTTATGCCAACAAAGACTAATTTACCCCTAGGGTAAATTAATGACTCTAAAATAAAATTCGAAGTTACTAAAATACCCTTAGAAAAATCAGCTGACTCAAATAAAAAATATTCTGGACTTAAAAACTAAATATTAATATCCTAAAAACAAAATAATCAGCGGTTGTCAGTTTTGCGCCGAAACTGACAAAGCGTCCACCGTCTTCGCACCGGGTACCCGGATTGGGCCGACCCGACCCCGCAGCTTCCTCAGCCCGGCAATCGCTCGCCGCCCGTGTACTTGAGTCAAACCCAGTCAACAGACTGGTGGATTCTCTGCCACTCCTAGACCATGTACTCGGATTGGGCCAGCCCAACTCCGCGGCTCCTCTGCCCGGCTGTCGCTCGCTGCCCGTGTACCTGAGTCACACGCGCTTGAGACACGGCAGGTCTTCATGTCTCTTATTTGACTTCCATTGACAATCACTCATCACATCTGGAGCATAAGAACCATGGTCTTCAACATGGTCTCTCAATCTCTCCCTTGATGAGTGCGTTGTCAACACCCTCTTCAGCACTTCTTTAGAACCTGCAAAAACATGTGGAAACAAAAAAAACAAAAACAAAAGGAAATAGAACGAAGAAAATAAAAGTTTTAAACCTAATGACCAAAAGCCAAACAAAAGCAAGAAAGCGGTCATTATGGTTAACCAAAAATAAAGACTCAAAAACAAGTGCAAACTCAGAACTACCAACAAGGATCTTGAAAAAAATCCCACGGAAAGCCAAAAATGTCCCCTAAACTCCAAAATTTCTCCCCCTTGTTGACAATTGGACTCATCAAGTGAGACTAAATGCACTCTAAAGAGACATAGACACAAACTCCCCCTGAAATGCAGCTCCCCCTCAAAATATGCCATGAATGCAGATGGGGTGCAGGTGGAGTGTGAAAAGCATGCTTCTTAGATATGATTGACTGCCATTACAACATCTAACAGGTATAGCAGAAGATATACTGTCTAAGATACATGACATGATCAGTGCAATAGATGATATCTAAAGAGAGTCATTAGCACGCATTTTTTGATTTTTGCAAACAAAAGCATCACCACATTTTCTAGTTGACAAGCAAAGTAAAGCATGAGATGCAAAAGCTAACTGATATCTACCAAGATAAGCATTGTCCATAGCAAAGTGTTTCAGCAAACTTGTCATCTTTTTAAATTTTCAGACTTTTTCTTTTTCCTTTTTATTTTTCATTTCTGCCAGGGGTTATTTGCATATCAAATCGTATGCTAACCGACCAAGTCAAGCCTAGGCCAGAACTGGACCATCAGAAGCTTAAGACATTGGTCTTGGCATACATTACACCGTCCTAGTTCATACCAAAGTGCTATGGTAAGCAGTCTAGAACAATGCAATGTGACAAAGAAAACCCACCTGGATCTTTTCTAATAATCATAAAAATGCATAAATTTTTCATTTTTCTGAATTTTATCATTTTTATAGCACATTTTTCATGTTTAAAGCATATAGATGTCCATGTTGCATATCTGCATCTAAGCGAAAGCATTCAGCCTACACATGCTAGTTACCAGATGCAATGGTGATCATTTTTCAATTTTAAAGCATAAAAGCCATGCATATGACAAATATCAGATATATCATGTGAACTGAAACAGAACATGATCATCAACAAAGTAATCAAAAGCATATACTAGCTAGAGAAAGTAAAGCAGATCAATCATATAACAGAAGCAAGATCAAAATGTGATATATGATTATGCATGATATGAACGCACACAAAAACGACTCAATAAAAATAAAGAAGAAAGAAAAAAACTAACTCAAAGTATTCTAAAAAGAATACACAACTCCCAAATCCCCTCGCAAACGCTCAAAAGTAAACTGATCTAGGGGTTCAGCCAACTGCTAATGGGTATCAACATGAACAAGATCTATGACCCCTTTCTCATATTGATCCCTTAGAAAGTGAAAGCGCACATCAATATGTTTGGTTTTTGAATGAAGACATGGGTTTTTCCCTACACTAATTGCACTATTGCTATCACAAAACAAAGGAACTCTAGAAGGGAAGAACAACCCAAAATCCCGCAAAGTAGAAATCATCCAAACCAACTATGAGCAGTAGCTAGCAGCAGCTACATACTCAGCCTCAGTAGTAGAAAGCACAACTCTAGATTGTTTTCGAGAAGACCAAGATACAAGCGAAGAACCAAGAAGCTGCAAGTACCGGAAGTCGACTTGTGATCCAGTCGGCACCCACCGAAATCAGCATCAGAAAAACCAGCTAAATCAAGAGACGATGATGCAGAATAATAAAGACCTAAATCAGGAGCATAGGTAAGATACCTGAAAATATGCTTGACAGCCTGCCGGTGAGACGCGCGTGGTTAAGACTGAAAATGCGCGCACACACCCACGACAAACTGAATGTCCGGTCTCTTCACAGTCAAGTATAGCAGTGATCCGATCATCCCTCGATACTCTCTCTCGTTTATCTTGACGTCGTTCTTGTCCTTGTCCAGACCTCCAGATGTACCCATTGGGGTCATCTATGGCTTCAGCTCTCCACCAAAATCAAATTTCTGTAGCATGTCCCGTGTGTACTTACCCTGGTGGATGAAAATGTCGTCCTTGGTCTTCTTGATCTGGAGCCCTAAAAAGTTCTTGAGCTCACCCATCAGACTCATCTAAAACTCGGTATGCATCTGCTCAAAAAACTTGGACACAAGCTTATTAGTAGAACCACCAAAAATAATATCGTCCACGTAAATCTAAGCTATCAATAAGTCTGAGCCATCTCTAAGCAAGAAAAGAGTTTTGTCCATAGGACCCATCACAAAACCTTTCTGCAACAAAAACTACTTCAAGCGATCATGCCAAGCCATGGGGGCTTGCTTCAGACCCTATAAAGCCTTCTGCAACTTGAAAACATGTCGAGGAAACTTAGGGTTCTCAAAATCGGGGGGCTGCTTAACATAGACCTCCTCCTCTATATACCCGTTTAGAAAAGCACTCTTGACATCCATTTGATAAAGCTTAAAACCTTTAGAAGCAGCAAAGGCCAAAAGAATACGAATGGACTCAAGACGGGCAACAGGGGTGAAGGTTTCCTCAAAATCAATACCTTCTTTTTGGTAGAAACCCTGTGCCACTAATTGAGCTTTGTTGCGCACCACAACCCCATCTTCACCTTGTTTGTTCTTAAACACCCACTTGGTGCCTATGGTGTTGCATCCAGGTGGCAGCTCAACTAGTGTCCAAACCCGATTGCAAACAAAGTTTTCAAGCTCTTCTTGCATAGCGTTTATCCAATTTGAATCAGAAAGAGCATGAGAAACGTCTCTGGGCTCAAAAGTAGGAACAAAAGCAGACTTAGCAAACATAGCAAGAGAACCAACTGAAGAACGCAAGGATCTCTCAGTAAGATCACCGATGATGAGCTCTGAGGGGTGATCACGCTGAACTACTTGGGATCCTAGGTGATCTGAAGTCATCTCACCAGAGTCAGCAACTGGCTCCTCTTGACTCGGCTGAGAGGTCATCTCACCGGAGTCAGCACCTGGCACCTCTGGAATCGGCTGAGGAGGCTCGATCGAAGTAGAAGGAGTAATCAGAGGTTCGTCCTCCTCCTCAGTCGAAGTCTCAGAAGGTGTGGGGTCTGTAGGCGGTGCAGAGGGCCCACCCTCATCATCAGCAGGAGTGTCATCATATTCCTCGAAGATGGACTCTCCAAGCTCATTGATGGGGGATTGGTCCCAATCTTCCGTTAGGTAAGGATAACTTGGATTGGTGGAGAATCTCGACGTTGGCGATCCAAGGCTCCGGTCCGGCGGATCAAAACCTTGCAATCGTTACACCACTGTCTCCGTTGGTTATCAACCACGCAGGACGCGATTGACCTCGCCTCGAAGGCTAATTCCTGCAAGCGAACCCAAGAACACAAGCAAGAAGAAGAAGGATACAAGCCGAATGCCAAATCACAGACAAACGATGAAAAAGGTGAGGTTTCACAAACGCCGATGCAGCAGCCAATCGGTCCGGTGCAAGGGGCAGGATCTAAACACACAAGTTTAGATGCAAACAAAGCAAAACCTAACCCTAAAGGCGGCTGGCGTGAATATATAGGGCGTGGGCAGCCTGTAGGAGGTGCACACGACCTGGACTATGGGCCAACACGGCCTCCAACTCAGTACAAGGTCCAACTCGGCTCAGTTCTGTCACGCATAACTGTTTCAGTCACACAGGACGACTCGAGACTCCAAATGAGGCGAAACCAACGCCAAAAGATCCGTCTTCTCCTTAGCTTTCCAAAAAGTCCAAGAACGCGCCAATCGGACTTCGTATGAGGAAGTTATGCCCATTTTGGTGCATGGTGGTTGATGTAGTCCGAACCAGCGAATTCTTGACTTCAAATCATCCGTGCGACTCCGTCTTCAACTCCAACTCTTCTATTCCATCTCCCATGTTCCTAAGCAACAAAATATCACTAGTATTCAGTAGCATCCCGTCCAAACAAATATTAACATAGTTGCTAAGGAAAGAATTAACCTCATGGTTCAAGCGACGGGCACGGGCGCGTGTGATTGGTTCTTGTAATTGAATTGTAGGTGGAGGCTCCATGTGTGTATCATGTGAAGTGATGTCCTCATCACTCATCATCTCCAGAAAGCTCAAAAGAAGGAGTTAGTGAAGGCATAGACTCATCAAAAGAAACCTCACAAGTCTCGACGAGAAGCCGAGAGTCTAGGTTCCAAACACGAAAGCCTCGAGAATGCAAAGCATAACCAAGAAAGACTCCATCCCAGCAACGAGACTCAAACTTGTCCAAATGCCCTCCCTTCTTGAGCACAAAGCACTTGCATCCAAAAGCTCGCAAGTGACTCACCTTGGGTTGTCTGCCAAAACGCAACTCATATGACGTCTTACATAAGTAAGCTCTAAGAAAAATGTGGTTGGCTAGATAGCAAGCTGTGTTCATTGCTTCAGCCTAGAAGCACCTAGGAGTCCTATGCACATTGAGTATCATCCTGGCGATCTCGATTAGCATGCGGTTCTGCCGTTCCACAACGCCGTTCTGTGGGGGAGTGTAAGGTGCAGAGAACTGATGATCAAGACCCTAATCACTACAGAAGCTGATGAACTGAGAGTTCTTAAACTCAGAGCCGTTGTCCGAGCGAATTGCTTGCATCAGACCATTATGCTCGTTCTTCAGCTTCAAAATAAGGTCATGAACATATTGAAAAGTCTCATCCTTAGAATCTAAAAAGTAAACCCACGAAAATTGAGAAAAATCGTCAACTATCACAAGGGCGTACCACTTCCCACCAACTGAGCGTACTCGAGCTGTACCTACTGTATCCATGTGCAACAGCTCTCCCAGGTATGAAGTCATCACATGAGTCACATGTGTGTGAGAAGCGGCAACCATTTTCCCATGACGACAAGGATGACACACTAGATCCTTTTCCATCTTAAGCTTAGGCAATCCTCGGATAAGGTCCATAGAACTCAATCTGACAAGCAGATCAAAGCTCAAATGACCTAACCTTCTATGCCACTTCCAGAGCTCAGAGGAGGATCCGGCCATCAGACAGCGAGAAGGGCCAGAAGAACTAGAGAAATCAATATGAAAAACCTTACCGAAAGGTAAGATCCGGCAGACTAAAGATCCTCTAGAATCAACAACACAAGACATGCCCTTCTTAAAGCGAACCTCTAAACCATCCTCAAGAAGTTGCGAAACAGAAATTACATTAAAATTCAGATTTCCAACTAAAGCAACATTCTTCAAAGAGAAATAATCAGAGATGCGAATCGACCCAATACTTTGTACCTTCCCTTGACCACTGTTCCCGAAAGTGATGTATTCCTTGGAGCTCGAGGGAGTGAGGCTGGAGAACCATCTGTGGTGTCCCGTCATATGGCGACAACATCCTGAATCCATGATCCACACGTCCTCCAGTCCTTGATCCTACAAGATCAATGGTCATGAGTGGGAGTAAATGGTCGAACACCAAGTTTAGCAAAGGTGCTAAACTAGTCTCGAGCCATCTGCTCATAAGTAGGAAAGCAGAAGGAATCATATGAGTCTGGACAAAAACGTGGCTCAAAGCGCGGTCCTCTGTTCTGCCTAAAATCACGACCACGAGGTCCAAAACCGTATCCATAATGGTCTGGAGCTCTGCCGGAATGAAAACCACCCTCCGGAGCACGGTCATAAAAACTACATCCTCTACCACCACCTACATGACGTGGCCTGGCCTCTAGCCTCTCTCTACGTCGAGGAACTCTCTGTCTACCACTCTATTGGTAGAACTACTCCTGCCCACCTCGAGCTCTCTCTACTCGCTCAACCCGCTTCCTCCTGAAGCAAAACTCCTCAAGATGCCCGTCTCTTTGACAAAACTCACAGTGATAGGTAGGCTTCTTGGGATGTGGTTGAGGCTTGGGATTCTTAGGCTTGGTGGTGTTGGGTGTAGTATATTTGGTGTGAGAGGGTCCAGGTAAAGAATCAAGAGAAGTGTGGAGAGGTGTAGGCTTTGGAACCCAGATTTGCTTCTTAGGTGGAGCTTTAGGTTGTTCTTGAAACACTCCATCCTTGGGATGACTATCCTTAAAGGACTCAGTGGAGTTAGTCTTGGGATATCTCTGTTCAGGAGTCATCTTACTCCACTCCACTGCTCGGCTAATGGCGCTCTCAAAATCAGCCTTGGTATAGTTGTAACCTACCCCCAAACACATCCTACCTCTTGAACTGGTGGATCATCATGCCGAGTTGTGGCTCTCTGGCACTAATCCAACTCAGGATCTGACGAAGGTAAAAGTTCTCATTATGAACATCAGCTAGCTCCTCTCTCAAGGAAGCTAACACCTCCACCTGAGACAAGCAGATCTCACACTCTCTATCAACTTTGATAGACTTCTCAGCTTTTAGCTTGATCAACTCCATTATCATGGATAAGAAGTTCTCACAAACAGTGGGTGGAACTGACAAGGTCTCAAGCTCTAGCTTAGTCTGCTCCAGCTCAGCTCTCACTCTAGCTAACTCGCCCACGTGCTCATCAATCTTGGCTCTCAGCTCAGCTATACTAGCTAAATTGGATGGGCAGTCTACAAAATATGCGACGATAGTGGCATGAGCATTTTTCAGCTCCAGCTGAGCGCTTTCAAGCTCAGTGTCCATAGCGTCTCTCTCATGTACTCTCTCTGTGTACCTGGACTTAAGAGTCATCAGGTCACACAACAACACCTCACAGTTAGGGCACTCACTACTTTCACCAAAGCAAGGGGAAGACGACAGACTCTCAATCTTGTCATTCGCCATGGCAAGCTCACTCTCAAGCTCATATATCCTCTTCTTAGCCCCTCTAAGCAGTTTCTCCCGATACTTCAACTCCTGACGATTATGTTATAGTAAATTAACAACTTCTTGTTCATAGGAGGATACCTTTTCATCGTCGTCATCATTGGAGTCATCGGAGGAGCCCTTTTCTTCCTTATCCCCAAGATCCATTGAACAGAAGCTCTTGCGGGGTCTTCGGCTATGACGTGAGTGAGTCTTCGGCTTGTCCCCGAAGGCCATGAAGCAGAGGCCCGTCGGATCGTCCCTGTCCTTCCTCTTCCTGATCACGATCTCTTCATCACTTGAACTTGAAGATGAGGAAGAAGACGAAGATCTCTTGGAGTAGCTTTTCTCCATCTCGGCGAAGAAGGCCTTGTCTCGCTTCTTGTTCTCACGCCTGTAGTCCTTCAAAGCCTTTCGAAAGAATCTTGTCTTGGGCTTGCCCTTTGTGGAAGTGGAGTTGTTGTACTTGCTAGAGTCGTAGAAGTTACCGCCGGTTCCCTTCTTGTAATTCTTCCGCTTGGGGAAGTCGGCGATGAAATGACCTAGATCACCACACTCAAAGCATCTGGATTTTGTGTCGTGTCTTTTAAGCATTCATTTATCATAGACACGTCGCACCCAGTTGTTAAACAAACACAGATCATCATCTCCTAGTGAATCAAGCTGTTCCTCGGAGATAGACATCAAAGAGAATGCAGTACAACTCAAAGCAGTACGATTAGCAGATGGTGTTGCAAGCGCTAGAGTCTTTGAGCCAGAACCAGTGAGATTTGATCTCAACTAGATATCGACCTCTGAGGCCTTGAGCTTACTAAAAAGCTCTGCGACAGTCAAGGTATCATAGGAAGAGCTCTCAACAATAGAAGAAATCTTGATCTCCCAGATCTTAGGGTCCATGGTATGGAGAACCTTAAGCGCCTGTTCATGATCTGAGACCAGCTGATCACGCTCAGCCTTGTTGACGTGAAGCTTGTTAATGATCGATTGAAATCGACCAAACAAAGCCTCAACAGTCTCACCCAGCTTCTATGAGAAATTTTCATACTCACGCCGGTAGGTCTGATAGAGCCTAGCCTTGACCTGAGCTGTCCCCTCATGGTGTGCGTGGAGGGTAGCCTAGATCTCTCGAGCAGTGGTGAGATGGCTAACATGCTCAAACTCACTAGGACCTACACCAGAGAATAAAATGGTCACCGCTTTACTATTGTTTTGATGTTGGGCAATTATATCAGCAGAAGTACCCTTAGCAATAGGCACTATGGTGAAAGTAGGGTGAACAAAAATATCCCAAATGTTCGAGCTCTGGCTCATAAGATAGGCTCGCATGCGAGTCTTCCAATAAGTGTAGCCAAAGGCTTCAAGGGACGGGATTTTACTAGAAGACGTCATTATCACTACCTGGGTTTAGAACCGGTTAAGGTATGCGAAAACCCTAACCTCACTCTGATACCACTTGTAGGACCGAAAGTAGCGACCAGAGGGGGGTGAATGGGCGCCTAAAAATTTCTTGCTAAACTATGACCTAATCCCAACACCCAAATGAACTTAACCAGACAAATTATATTAGCAAAGTAAATTTCAGGAACTAAAGTTGTCTAGCCTAAAAATGACCGGTGTCCCAATTAAAATGATATTAAAGATAAACTAAATAGAAAAACTACAGTAAATAAAAATACCTAGATATATCACGAAATATTTATATTGTAGTCTAGAAATAAAATACTAATCAAATGAATAAAACATGGATCATTCAAAAATTAATTCAGTAATAAACCTAAAATATTGCACGTAAAAACTAGAATAAAAATATTACTGCAACTAATAATTTTTTTCCTTTTTATACGAGCAGATTAAAAAAACTTAAATAAATAATACGAGATAAGTAATAAAAATTTAACAGATTAAAATTTAACTACGAGATTATTTTATATATAATTTTTTATATGCTAATTAAAACTAGATAACTATTGATTTAATTAACTAGCCGAAAAATAGGAGATAAAAAACTACTTACCTGCATGCCTGTGTGAAAAAACTATTGCGCCGTGAAAATCGAATCAATGCCGGCGGTGACGTTCGGCTGCTCCCGCCTACTGCTTCGACTAATTTTTTTGTCGCAGACGCCGTGTGGCAGTGTGCTCCGTGACAAGCTGCTGCCAGGGACGAGACAAGCTAGCGCGTAGGCCTGCTTGCTATGCTGCCGTTGCTACTTCTTCACATGCGGGAAAACATGCATCTACATGAACCAGGCAAGACGGCGGCCCACCTTGGCTCCCGCGCTGAATTGATGTCGGCTGCTGCTGCTTTGCCACGACTGATTCACCCACCGCACGAGAAGCCAAGCACAAAGGCAAAATAACTCGTGGGGCCCGCGCAGCCGTGCTTTGCCGTGTGATGAAGATAATAGCTGCCGTGCAAACTATTTACGAGAAAAAATGCCTGCTGCGCACGCCGAACGAAAACAGCTGGTGACTGTCGGGCTAGCTGTGATGACCGGCCAGTCTCACACCTAGGTCGTGCTGCTGTTGACCTCACAACCCGTGAACGCAGGCACGTAAGCAAAAATCGTCGTGCAGAAGAGATGAATCGCCCAAGAAGAGGAATAGAAAAATGATCACGGTGGCAGACTGTAGTAGATTGATTATGAATAAAAGTCACCCTATCCCTAGGGGGTAGGGGCCTATTTATGGGCGACCCATAATACATACAAAAGACTAATTTACACCTAGAGTAAATTTACTGACTCTAAAATAAAATTCAAAATTACTAAAATACCCTTAGAAAAATCAACTGACTCAAATAAAAAATATTCTGGACTTAAAAACTAAATATTAATATCCTAAAAACAAAATAATCATCGGTTGTCAGTTTTGCGTCGAAACTGACAAAGCGTCCATCGTCTTCGCACCGGGTACCCGGATTGGGCCGACCCGACCCCGCAGCTTCCTCAGCCCGGCAATCGCTCGCCGCCCGTGTACCTGAGTCAAACCCAGTCAACAGACCGGTGGATCCTCTGCCGCTCCTAGCCCATGTACTCGGATTGGGCTAGCCCGACTCCACGGCTCCTCTGCCCGGCTATCGCTCGTTGCCCGTGTACCTGAATCACACGCGCCTCAGACACGGCTGGTCTTCATGTCTCTTATTTGACTTCTGTTGACAATCACTCATCACATCTGGAGCATAAGAACCATGCTCGTCAACATGGTTTCTCGGTTTTTAATACACCCCCTTAGGTGTGTGACCTGATAGGTTCATACACTAGCGACTATTAACCGGAAACCATTTATGACTCATTGATCAATAGCGGTACCTAGCAGCACATATTGACCCCCGAAAGCATACAAAATCAATTTTTCATGAACCTTGATATACTCAAGCACTAGTACCTTTACCACACGCCATCAGTCAATCTCAAGGCGAGATACGTGCCACCCTTGTTGGTTAGCTCGACATTTCACTCGATCAAGTATCCGATTCAAATCATGACTAAGTCCTTAGTCATAGTGGCATGGCCATGCACTTTTCCAATCCAATAACTCGAGGGGCCTAGAGACGACTCTCCTGTTATTAGGAGGGGTAAATTCCATCTTGACCGCTCATATCCCAAGAAATGTTTCACAACACACCTGAAAACAACCCTTATTACTACCCTGTTATGGAATAGCATTAGGAAGCATCTAAGTGTGTCACTACGCATTCTAGAATCAAATGACGATCTCAAGTGGGTCTGTCCAACACCATGTTCACCAACATGTGTCCACATCACTGATTTGACATCTCTATGTCTATGATCTATGAAACACAATTATCAATCAGTCGGATGTGCTAATCCATGTATCACCACTGTCCCACATGATGACAAGATTAGGGACCCTTGAACAACATCGTCATAAAGCAAATAGTTTCACATAACAAGTCGTACTTATTGAGTAAATGCAAACGATATTTATTGAAGGAACAAAATAACAATTATCCTCATACATTAGCATAGACTCTACTAGCATCTTCCATAAACACATGACTCATTCTCGCAAGTATCTCATACCCATAGAGATCATATGCGCCTCATGCTTGGGCTGTGGATGCAGCTTAGGCTGTGGATGCAGCTTAGTCAACGGATCTTGCTATGTCCAAATCCGTGTGCACCTTGCAAATCTTCACATCACCTCTCTCAATGATCTCACAAATCAGGTGATATCACCAAAATACACATTTGGACTTCTAGTGTTATCTAGGCTCCTTGTCTTACGCAATGGCACCACTATTACCATAATAGACGTCCACTGGACTGGACACACTAGAAACAACAATAAGCTCAGAAACAAACTTTCTAATCCAAACAACCTCCTTCACAGCTTCCAAAGCTACAATATACTAATCTACTATTGTAGAATCGGCCACACCTATTGCTTGGAACCTTTCCAACTCACTACGCCTCCGTTGAGGCAGAACACAAACCCAGATTACGATCGAGAATTATCTTTTATTGGTCTGAAGGCTAGCATCGGTGTAACTCCTTACATCGAGCTCCTCTTCGCTACCGTGTCCTAGGAGCATATCCTCAGTTCTTCTCAAGCACATGAGGATCCCTTTTACGACTGCCCAGTGACTCTCACCTGGGTTTGACTGGTACCTACACATTTGGGCGTGTACATGGCACATATGATTGACCCAATCGTGGAGGCATACGGGATCACACTCATATTCAGCATTTTGAAACCGTTTCAAAACTTTGTCAATGTACTTCATCCTGGCCTAATCCAATTAGCCATTTCAATCTATCTCCATAGATATTTATGCCAAAAGTGCATGCTGTGTATCCACGGTCCTTCATTGAGAAACCATTTTTCAATAAGGTCTTCACAGCATTCTACAAAGGAATGTTATTTCCGATCACCTATATGTCATCCATGTATAGAACAAAAAATACAAGTGTGCTCCCACTAGCCCTTTTGCAAACAAAAGACTCTTCTTTATTCTTGACGGAGTCAAACATTTTGACTACCTCATCAAAAAAAATATTCCAACTCTGAGAAGCTTGCCTTATCTCATAGACATAAAATGTGGTAATTGCTATAACAATCCGAACAGACGTAAGCATAATGATGAGTGAAGACCGTTTCATCATAATCAACACTTTGAATATTTTGAAACCTTTTCCCCTACAATCGTGCCTAATAGATGTGACCATTTCCATCAACGTATTTCTCCTTAAAATCCATCTTCACTCAATAGTTTTTACGCCATCGGGTGGATCCACCAAGTTCCAAACTTGGTTTCCTTCTATGGACTCTAATCTGTCTAGATCAGAACTTCTGATCTGGTATCGGAAATTCTGATCTAACACCTCTGTCGTAAATTTTGTCTGACATCGAAACATCCGATCAACATCAGAACTTCCGACCCGACAAATATCAGAACTTTCAATCTCAATCGGAACTTCCGAAGTTCTGCAAACAGAAACAGATCCAATCTGTTTTAATTCGGATCTTAATGGTTCCAAACCATTTTTCAGAGTTTAGTCCCATCACTCTTTTATATGGAACTCTACTTAAAGTGAGAGAGTTGGTTGCTAGAGCGTTACCTCAAAAGGATGATGAAAGATCAGCGCGTCAACTCATGGCTCAAATATTCATTTCCATGATCTGATCGTACAAATTTAATTTACTTGCCCATATGATTTTGTACTTATGAGTTCATTTGAACTTTTTTCAAAGGACTCCCATTTATTCCTCATCAAGTAGACACATCTACTGAAATCGTTGGAAAAAAGTGATAAAGTACTAGAACCCATTCCTAGTCGTGCGACTCGTTAGACCATATACATTAGTATGTGCTATTACCAATAGCTCACTCGCCTTCTCACTTAGACCTTGTGAAAAGCGTCTTTATCATCTTGACAAATAAATAAGATTCACACGCGTCATAAGATTCAAAATCAAATGACTCCAAAAGTCCATCACTATGAAGCTTCTGCGTGTGATTCTCATTTATATAACCTAAGAGATAATGTTTCTGCCCAATGCTGGAACATAATAACAATTATTCAATTCCATAACTAATCCTAAGGGTAGTGACAAAGAATAAATGCCAACGGCCAACGCTACAACCTTTGCACCATTGCTGACGCGAATATCCAGTTCACCTACTGCACTTTTTCTTGACCTACTCAGTCCTTGCAATGACTTGCAAGTGTGAATCATCGAACCGGTATCAAATACCCATGAACCACTTGGACGAGTCGCAAGATTAATTTCAATAACATTTATACTTCTCTGTCACAAATTTTGTCCGACATCGGAACTTCTGATCAACCATCGGAACTTCTAATCCGACAAATATCGGAACTTCTGATCAAATATCAGAACTTTCTGAAGTATTGCAAATAGAAACAGATCTAATATGTTCTAATTCTTCCTATTCCAATTTGCAATTCCTGAACCATTGACCAGTTTTGCACGCAAACAATGACACTAAGGTACCATACCTCTTAGCGTGAGCTTGGCTCTCAAAGATGCCTTGGTGTCCCATAATCATATTATGAACATTCTTGTTCTCATCTTGCTTCCAAAGCTTAGAGGACAAATAGCAGGTATGAGACAACTTACATTAAGTGACTCATTCGAGTGCTTATCACAAGCCCTCCGGTTAGCTAGTTCATCATGATTGGATTCCTCTAGAACATTTTCCTTTTTCTCTTGCTTAAGAACAATTCTCAAGTTTCTGTACCAGTCCATAAAATTTGTTCTAGATAATTTATCTCATTCAAGAATAGATCATGTTGGACCGAAATGGGCGACCAGAGAGGGTGAATGGGAGCTTTTAAAATTTTAGGCTAAAAATAGCCTTCTGTTTTAACTTTAGTCTCCTGCGGAACAGGCTTCGAACACATCCTTCGGAGGTCTGGTTTGGGGGTATTTTACAGCTCCGAACCCAGGCTTTGCAAAGAGCAAAAGTCCGAAGTCAGGAAGACTTCGCTCACACCCACAAACCCAAAAACACAACTCCGCAAAGAGAGTGCAGGCTCCGCTGACAAGGTGGCTTCGAGTAGGCTTCACACTTCACACCTCGCAGAAGTAAGTTTCTCTCTAAGTGCTTTGAACAGATACTCTGCGCCAGCAACTAGTACTAGGTTTCGCAGTTCGAAGGGCAGAAAGCAGACCGAACATACTGCGCTGAGGACGTCGACTAAGGAAGGGAAAACAGGCTTCGAGCCTAACTTCACTCAGTGCTTCACTAGTAATTAGAGAGGTCTCACCTCCAGTTTACACAGAGCGAACAAACACTATAAAGAACACAATTATAACACAAACAGAATGCAAGCACACTTCATCAGAGAGGAGACATGCCCAAAACTCTTGCTAAAAATAGGACGAAGTGCAGCACAGAGAACTTAACACACACAGTGCAATACAGAAATACAAGTTCAAGAAATAAACAGAAAATAGAATGTAAATTTCATTGCTTGAACAGGGAACACAAAAGACTCAGAGTTCTGAGTACATGGATGTGGCGGCTAGCTCTCGGAGTTCTAAAAATGGTTGTTCAAAGTGTTACCTAGACCTAGCCAGTCAATTCTATTTATAGGCACAACTCAGCCAGGAGAATAGACTACTTTACCCCTAGGGTTTATAGTGATTTTGTCTCTACGTGACAAGGGGATACATATGGTAGTCTACTTTTACAGGAGGCTTCTTTTTGTCAGCTTCGCAGAGGAGACAACATTAGCTTTTGCAGAGCAGACACGATCAGCCTTTGCACAGTTGGAATCTTCTGAAGCACCCTTCGCACACGAAGTTTGTAGTAGCTTCGGTGACAAGCTTTGAACCAGATGGCCTTCACTTCACCAAAGTCAGTCTTCGATACAGTCACAGTTTTGAGCCAAAGCCGTCAAAGCCTTTGAGTCTTCGCACCATCACCTTCGGAGTGGACCACCACGGCTTCGCAACTACTCCCAGTTCGAACTCTGTTAGTCCATGTACCGAAGTCGTGCATGGCTAAAGTATCTCAAGTCAGCCACACTCCAAAGCCCCACCTTCGGAGTACCTTCGCCACCTTTCGACGTCTCTCCGTCCAAGGCCTCCGCATGAAGCATATCCATACGTACCCCTTCGCAGTGTCTCAGCCCCGAGCACACTCCACGAAGACCCTTATCTAGACCATGCATTCTATGCACCTTGACTTCTAAGACCTTTGTCAGGTGTCCCTTCGAGTGCCTCTTGACTTCTAAGACCTTCGTCAGGTGTCCCTTCGAGTGCCTCCCTCCGGAGCTCACATGGAAAGCCTTTCCTCAATCCTAAGGACTTTGCCTCAGGGTACCTTCAGCCGGAGCCACCCTCTGCACTTTCTACCTTCGCCTGGTGCACCTTGACCCGAGGACCGACCTCGACCCCATGCAGCCTTCGTGACCGAGCTCCCAACTCGCCTGGCATCAAGCCTCCCGCTTGTCTAACTAAGCCCATACAATCGGTCTAACCGGGCCTACATGGCCGGTCAAACCGAGCCTACATGGCCGGTTGGACCGGTCTGTGCCAACTCTCAGCATATTTTCGGTAAAACTACCAAAAGGTGATATTTTGGTAATTTTGACCATTAATTCCAATTTTTGCTATCAACACATGCCCCCCTACGTTTTGGCAAACTTTAGTGAGCCAAAAGCATAATGATCTACATGCGATATGTCTCATACCGGCTTTTCGACACTTCAAGTATTTTGCCACACACTTGGGAATTACTTTTTCAAATACCTACCATTCAAAGCTTTACGAAATCGCTCTCCTTGAAGTGACTCCAGCAAATATGCATTTCTTAGAGTGATTTCGACAACTCTAAAAGGACCTTCCCAACTAGGCGACCATTTGCCAAATTTTGGGCTCTTAGTGCCTAAAGGCAAACTCGTCTTCCAAACCAAGTCACTAACTTGAAATGATTTTGCTCTCACCTTCTTATTATAAGTTATAGCTACTCTTGTTTTGTCTCTTTCTATTGCCTATATAGCTCTTAACCTCTTATCGGTCACTTCTTCCAAATTATCTTTCAAAAGAGTTTCATACTCATTGACCGATAAGCCATCTTGCCTAAGTAACCTTAACGAGCCAAGATTCGCCTCTACGGGTAAAATGGCTTCTTGTCCATACATCAACTCGTATGGACTTACCTTGGTGGCACCATGCTTTGCAACTCTACATGCCCATAACACTTCAGAAAGCACGTCATGCCACCTTTTAGGAAACTCTTCAATCTTTTTCTTAATGAGTTTTATCACAGTTTTATTACTAGACTCAGCCTGACCATTGGCCTGAGCTTAGTATGGTGAAGAGTTTACCAACTTTATACCATAAGATTCGGCAAAATCACTTACTTCTTTAGAAACAAATGAAGCACCCTAATCTGTAGTAAGAGTTTAAGGGATACAAATCTATGTATAATGTGCTTCAAGATGAAATCAATTACCTCGTTTTGTATCATGTTCTTGAGAGGCACGACCTCGGTCCACTTGGTGAAGTAATATGTAGCTATCAACACGAACCAATTCCCTTTTGAAGAGGAAGGATAAATTTGGTCGATGAAGTCCAAGGCCCAACCTCAGAATGACCATTGTTTGATAATAGGATTGAGTAAAGATGCAAGAGCAAGCTGAATATTACCAAACCTTTGACAAGCTTCACATCCTCTATAGTATTTAAAACAATCTTCGGTCATAGTCGGCCAATAAAAACCAGCTCTTTTGAGCATCCAACTCATTTTCTGGGCCGACTGATGAGTACCACGAAGACCTTCATGTACTTCACTCACAGCAAGTCTAGACTGATCGGCATTCAAATATCTCAAAAGTAATCCATCCACAGTTCGACGATACAACTCATCATCGAATAATACAAATTTAAACGGTTATAGCCGAACTTTTTGATCAACCCGCTTGCTAGTATCTCTCAAATATTGAATAATCGGAGTTCTCCAATCATCCTCGTGGTTTTTTGAAGTACTTGCCAAATCTTCATTCGAATTGGCATTCAACTCATAAATATTAGCCTACCCCTCGTGTCTCGAGACCTCCTGACAGAGGGGGGTCAGACCGCCACAAAGAGCTGGTCAGACCGGCCATTGCCGGACGATTGGCACATGGTGGTTAGACCGGCCTAGCATGGTCGGTCAGACCGGCTAGACACCTGCAGTCGGACCAACCGTGTCAGACCGGTCAAACCGATGTGTGGGATCAGAATGGCAACTAGAGGGGGGTGAATAGGCGCCTCAACAAATTTTCGCGAATATGAGATGGCCTGTCCAGAACACCCAACGCACCTCTAAAAATTACAGTAACCAAATCGAGATCAACAGTACAAACTCAGAACAGAAATCAACCCAAATAAAATTTCAGTTTAAATCGGAGATTGATATGTCAATCAATTCAGTCAGTATTTGGTTCTCTGACCTAGAGCTTCTATATCGACATTTTGATTACCGATAGGAGCTATCTACTGATAGTTTGCCAATACGGTTTAGAAGATTCAGATTTGAGTTTAAAAACACATTATGCAACAATCAAACAATTCTAAGAAGATTGATCTTCAAAAATTTAAACACCCGAAATTTCAAATCATTTAGACCAGTGTTTATATGATGATGAATAGCACAAGTAAACTAAACAGTGATTATGCAAATTCAAACAGTACATACTTGCTAAATATTTCTGAACTAAGAACAATACAATGAACAGCAAAGCATCAAAAGTTGTTCTCTGATCACTAACTAATTGAGTGAACTAAATCAACTCGCAAAGATCAATCAAACTAATAGTTTACTCATAATTAGAATTAGACATAATAGTTAGTGCTCTGAAAAGTATCCACATGCTATCAACTTCAAACAGATGGGAAAAGTTGGTACTAAAAGGCTTTCTCAATCAGAACTAAACTAGAGTAATCCAGCTGCACACACAGAGCTGAACCGATGCACAGTGCCTCCAACAAAGAAATCAGATTAAAACGAGAACTGTTCCTGATCACTTAGAGAGAAAAGAGGACAACTCGCTGTAGTATTTCTGGGACATTGTTGCTGTAGTGATTCTGGACAACGATCCTTGTGCAGTCACGCAGTGGGGATCTTGGTGTATGGCGAGTCAAACACATCAGTAGCATGCGTGAGAAGAGAAAATTGGATGCCCCTGAGTAAAAAGCTAATAGCTGCTAACAGAAAAACAGCATGCAACAATAAGCACTTCTATGATGTAACTGGTCCATGTGTTGTTCCTTGCATAATGCGCTTCAAGCAACGGCTATGAACAAGCAAACAGTGAAACCAGTTTTGAAGATCAGCCACAGTTCAGTTGCAGTGAACATACAGTTGATGGAACCCCAAAAAGCACAGGCAAGTTCAAAGTAGTGGTGTGCAGAAAAATTGACTTGAGGTACACGAAAATAAAATGACAGTAGACTACAAAATAGTCTTAGTACCAGCGCACGGACTACCAAATTCATGTAGAAAATCAAGCTGTGCAAAAAGCCAACAGAAAAATCGATTCAATACAGCGATCAGAATAAAGTATTGTGACACATCTTATCTGAAATAGATCTGTAAAAACTGCAGGCTACAATCAAGAAAAACATACGCGAGAAAAGATTCATTCAACCAGAATATTTCATCACGCGTTGCTCATCTCAGACAGAAACGAACCAGCTTGTTGAATCAGTTTCATCTAAGCAAAACTTCCTGGATCACCAGAGAATCAAAATAGATTGCTCAGAAGAATAGAAATGCTGGTGAGTAAAATACTTTCTAGAAACTTCACACACACTAGTGGCTATCAAACAACGGCAAGGAAATTCCTATCCAGATAAAACTGAACCAAGCACTTCTCAAAAATCATATCACAGTACCTCTGTCCCTGTTGCCAGCAGTGAAAGAAGGACAGCAACGTTGTGCACATGTTGATGAACATGACACTATTCACTGTAAGATATAATTACCAGGAAATGTACATCTGAATTCAGACTAAAACCTTTCAAAATTTCAATCCAAAAGATGACATCAAAATAGAGCTTAATGCAGAATGTACAGTGTTCTTAAAGAAAATGATCTCAGATAATTTTCTCAAACAATACAACACATCGTCCAGATCGAAAATCGCAAGTAAAACATGCAACAAGAATGGCAACACACCTGATTGTTTTAGCACTAGAAAACAGAGAATCAATGGATGAGTAGTCACGTAGCTCTTCCAGGATGACAACAGAAAAAGACCTTTCTCCAAACCAAAATAACTTGTTCATCCTTCTACCATGAAATTACTCAAGAAACAACCCAAGAATCAGCCAAGATGCTAATGAAAAGTATAAGCAACATTTCATCAAACATTTAGAGGGCTACACAAACACTAAACCATTTTAGGCAGAGTTAAATTCCAGAACTGTGATGCCTTTTTTGATCAGCAAAAACATCAAGAAAGAATCACAGATAGCAGTTGCAACTTTCGTAAATGGAACATTCAAATCATCCTCAAAAAAAGTTACATAGACATCTATATCAAGTTCTGCAGTAGATTCACCAAAAAATGCATCACAAAATTGAATCTAGTCACAAAACTGACCTGCGCTCAGCGCTCAGAACAGGAATTCCTCGCTGCTACTGTTGTATTTGCCGGATGATGAATAGTGATGCCTAGATTTGATCCAAAACAGCAAGAGCAGCAGAAATTTTTATGAAATTGATATTTGGTTCAGCCAAAAGAACAGCCAAAAATCCCCACCTGCCCATGGATATTGTCCTTTATTTATAGGCCAACCATGGGGGTATTTTCTGAAAAGAACCCTCTAGATTTAAAAAATTACACAAAGGTCCTATTCCTTGTACTATATTTTCAGAATTAGGAAATTCTGAAAAATATACCAAAGGAGTACACTTGCTCTAGACAATTTACTAAAATTAAACCTAGTTTATTACACAAAGACTCAACACTAAAAAGGACTCAAAACTATTGAAATTAACAACACTAGATTTGCGACGGTTTTCAGCAAAAACCGACAAAGCCTCTCAACCCTTTGACTCGTGACACCGCTTTGCGACTCCGAGCGCCATCAAGCCACTTCCGCTCTCAATCCCCTCGTGCCGCCTGAATGCTTGTCCTGGCCTCCCTCTCGCATACCTAGTCGTCATGCCATCATAATCAACCGTCCGTCCAAGTCTTGCTCGGTCTCTTCGTGCACTCTTGAGATCTTCTCCAACTTGATCACTCGCCATTGACAGTTGGTCAGCATCTCCACCCTGCACATCCAAGACAAGCCAAAACAAGAACACGACGCACCACCGAAACCTCGGCAACCATTCCTCAATTCTACACCGAACCCCTCGATGCACCCAAACCACTCTCAACCACTCAACCACTTAACCTGGTCAATCACTCATCATCCAGACCAAAACCACCCTTGGTTTCACACGATGTGTTCTGACTCGGGTACTGAAATAACTTAAAGCATTAGTTTTTCTTGTGCGAAAAAATTGCCTCTTTTAATTTGGTAACGAGAAGCAATGATGATCATTTTTCAATTTTAAAACATAAAAGCCATGCATATGATAAAAATCAGATATATCATGTGAACTGAAACAGAACATGATCATCGACAAGTAATCAAAAACATATACTAGCTAGAGAAAGTAAAGCAGATTAATCATATAACAGAAGCAAGCTCAAAATGTGATTGATGATTATGCATAATATGAACGCACACAAAAAGACTCAATAAAAAATAAAGAAGAAAAGAAAAACTAACTCAAAGTATCCTAAAAAGGATACACAACTCCCAAATCCCCTCGCAAATGCTCAAAAGTAGACTGATCTAGGGGTTTAGTAAAAATATCAGCCAACTGCTGATGGGTATCAACATGAATAAGATCTATGACTCCTTTCTCATATTGATCCCTCAGAAAGCGAAAGTGCACATCAATATGTTTGGTTTTTGAATGAAGACATGGGTTTTTCCCTACACTAATTGCACTGGTGCTATCACAGAACAAAGGCACTCTCGAAGGGAAGAACAACCCAAAATCCCGCAAAGTATAAATCATCCAAACCAACTGAGAAGAGTAGCTAGCAGCAGCTACATACTCAGCCTCAGTAGTAGAAAGCGCAACTCCAGATTGTTTTCGAGAAGACCATGAAACAAGTGAAGAACCAAGAAGCTGGCAAGTACCAAAAGTTGACTTGCAATCCAGCCGGCATCCACCAAAATCAGCGTCCGAAAAAACCAGCTAAATCAAGAGACGATGATGCAGAATAATAAAGACCTAAATCAGGAGTGTAAGTAAGATACCTGAAAATATGCTTAACAGCCTACCGGTGAGATGCACGTGGCGAAGACTGAAAACGCACGCACACACCCACGGCAAACTGAATGTCCGGTCTCGTCATAGTCAAGTATAGCAGCGAACCAATCATCCCTCGATACTCTCTCTCGTTTACCTTGACGTCATCCTCGTCCTTGTCCAGACCTCTAGATGTGCCCATTGGGGTCATCTGTGGCTTTAACTCTCCACCAAAATCAAATTTCTTTAGCATGTCCCGTGTGTACTTACCCTGGTGGATGAAAATGGCGTCCTTGGTCTGCTTGATCTGGAGTCCTAAAAAGTACTTGAGTTCTCCCATGAGACTCATCTCAAACTCGCTATGCATCTGCTCATAAAACTTGGATACAAGCTCATTAGTAGAACCACCAAAAATAATATCATCAACATAAATCTGAGCAACCAACAAGTCTGCGCCATCTCTAAGCAAAAAACGAGTCTTGTCCACAGAACCCATCACAAAACCTTTCTGCAACAAGAACTGCTTCAAACCGTATAAAGCCTTCTGCAACTTGTAAACATGTCGTGGAAATTTAGGGTTCTCGAAACCGGGGGTTGCTTAACATAGACCTCCTCCTCTATATACCCGTTTAGAAAAGCACTCTTGACATCCATTTGATGAAGCTTAAAACCTTTAGAAGCAGCAAAGGCCAAAAGAATACGAATGGACTCAAGGCGAGCAACAGGGGCGAAGGTCTCTTCAAAATCAATGCCTTCTTTTTGACAAAAACCCTATGCCACTAATCGAGCTTTGTTGCGCACCACAACACCATATTCTCATTGTTTATTCTTAAACACCCACTTGGTGCCTATGGTGTTGCATCCAGGTGGCAGCTCAACTAGTGTCCAAACCCGATTGCAAACAAAATTTTCAAGCTCTTCTTGCATGGCGTTTATCCAATTTGAATCGGTAAGAGCATGAGAAACGTCTCGGTGCTCAAAACTAACAACAAAAGCAGACTCAACAAACATAGCAAGTGAACCAGCTGAGGAACGTAAGGATCTCTTAGTAAGGTCACCTATGATGAGCTCTGAAGGGTGATCACGCTAAACTGCTCGAGATCCTAGGTGATCTGAAGTCACCTCACCAGAGTCAGCAACTGGCTCCTCCGAACTCGGCTGAGAAATCATCTCACCGGAGTTAGCACCTGGCACCTCTGGACTCGGCTGAGGAGGCTCGATCGAAGTAGAAGGAGTAATTAGAGGTCCGTCCTCATCCTCAGTCGAAGTCTCAGAATGTGTGGGGTCTGCAGGCGGTGCAGAGGGCCCACCCTCATCATCAGCAGGAGGGTCATCATCTTCCTCGAAGATGGACTCTCCCAGCTCATCATCTCCAGAAAGCTCAAAAGAAGGAGTTGGCGAGGGCAAAGACTCATCAAAAGAAACCTCACAAGTCTCGACAAGCATCTGGGAGTCTAGGTTCCAAACACGAAAGCCTCATGAATGCAAAGCATAACCAAGAAAGACTCCATCCCAACAACGAGACTCAAACTTGTCCAAATGCCCTCCCTTCTTAAGCACAAAGCACTTGCATCCAAAAGCTCGCAAGTGACTCACCTTGGGCTGCCTGCCAAAACGCAACTCATATGACGTCTTACCTAAGTAAGCTCTAAGAAAAATGCGGTTGGCAAGATAGCAAGATGTGTTCATTGCTTCAGCCCAAAAATGCCTAGGAGTCCTATGCTCGTCAAGCATCGTCCTGGCCATCTCGACAAGCGTGCGGTTATTTCATTCCACAATGTCATTCTGTGGGGGAGTGTAAGGAGCAGAGAACTGATGATCAAGACCCTATTCACTACAGAAGCTGACGAACTAAGAGTTCTTAAACTCAGAGCCGTTGTCCGAACAAATTGCTCGCACAGACCATTGTTCTCGTTCTTCAGCTTCAAAATCAGGTCATGAACATACTGAAAAGTCTCATCCTTAGACTCTAGAAAGTAAACCCACGAAAATCGAGAAAAATCATCAACTATCACAAGGGCGTACCACTTCCCACGACTGAGCATACTCGAGCTGGACCTACTGTGTCCATGTGCAACAGCTTTCCCGGGTATGAAGTCATCACCTGAGTCACAGGTGCGTGAGAAGCGGCAACCATTTTCCTATGATGACATGGATGACAAACTAGATCCTTCTCCATCTTAAGCTTAGGCAATCCTCGGATAAGATCCATAGAACTCAATCTGACAAGCAGATCAAAGCTCAAATGGCCTAACCTTCTATGCCACTTCCATAGCTCAAAGGAGGATCTGGCCATTAGACAGCGAGAAGGGCCAGAAGAACTAGAGAAATCAATACGAAAAACCTTACCAAAGGGTAAGATCCGGCAAACTAAAGATCCTCTAGAATCAACAACAGAAGACATGCCCTTCTTAAAACGCACTTCTAAACCATCCTCAAGTAGTTGCGAAACAGAAATTAGATTAAAGTTCAAATTTCCAACTAAAGCAGCATTCTTCAAAGAAAAATAATCAGAAATACGAATCGACCCAATACCTTGTACCTTCCCTTGACCACTGTTCCCGAAAGTGATGTATTCCTTGGAGCTCGGGGGAGTGAGGCTGGAGAACCATCTGCGGTGTCTCGTCATATGGCGAGAACATCCTGAATCCATGATCCATACATCCTCCAGTCCTCGATCCTGCAAGATCAATGGTCATGAGTGGGAGCAAATGGTCGACCACCAGGTCTAGTAAAAGTACTAAACCAGTGTCGAGCCATCTGCTCGTATGTAGGAAACCAGAAGGAATCATATGAGTCTGGACCAAAGCGCGGCTCAAAGCGCGGTCCTCTGTTCTGCCTAAAATCACGACCACGAGGTCCAAAACCGTATCCATAACGATCTGGAACTCTGCCGGAACGGAAACCACCCTCTGGAGCACGATCATGAAAATCGTATCCTCTACCACCACCTACATGACGTGGCCTGGCCTCTAGCCTCTCTCTACGTCGAGGGACTCTCTGTCTACCACCCTGCTGGTAGAACTGCTCCTGCCCACCTCGAGCTCTCTCTGCTCGCTCAACCCGCTTCCTCCTGAATCAAAACTCCTCAAGATGCCCATCTCTCTGGCAGAACTCACAGTTATAGGTAGGCTTCTTGGGATGTTGTTGTGGCTTAGGAGTCTTAGGCTTGGTGGTGTTGGGTGTAGCATCTTTGGTGTGAGAGGGTCCAGGTAAAGAATCAAGAGAAGTGTCGAGAGTTTTAGGCTTTGGAATCCAGATCTGCTTCTTAGGTGGATCTTTAGGTTGTTCTTGGATCACTCCATCCTTGGGCTGACTATCCTTAAAGGACTCAGTGGAGTGAGTCTTGGGATATCTTTGTTCGGGAGTCATCTTACTCCACTCCACTGCTCGGCTAATGGCACTCTCAAAATCAACCTTGGTATAGGTGTAACCTACCCCAAACCCATCTTGTCTCTTGAACTGCTGGATCATCATGCCGAGCTGTGGCTCTCTGGCACTAATCCAGGTCATGAGTGGGATCAAATTAGCAAAGATGTACGTGCTAGGCTAAAACTAGGGCAAAGAAAGTAAATGTGATTCAAGGTAGATAATAGATTGGATCTATTAGAGTTTTGGGGGGTGTCTCCTTGAATCGGCCTTGCCTCTATTTATAGAGGTTGGTCATGGGTTCCTGGGCTCTTCTCTGAGTTGGACATGGGTTCCAAGTCATTAAAATCAATTAGAGATAAAATAGACCCGAAATAAGCTAACCTGAATCGGATACAGATTTGGGCCGGTCTGACCGAGCCCATACGGCCGGTCTGACTGGGCCTACATGGTCGGTTGCACCGGCCTATGCCAGGTCTCGGCATATTTTCGGTAAAACCACCAAAAGGTCATATTTTGGTAATTTTGACCATTAATGCCAATTTTTGCTATCAACACTATGTTTATGAAATAAAGTTATTGTTCCTTGAAATATATTATCATTATGAATCAAAAAGTGTGTGACTTGTTCAAGAGACTCGCAATGTGACTATTTCTAAATGATTACTGAGCTAATATATGTCATATATGGAACATATATGATTGAAATCAACATGTGTATTGATTGATGATCATGTATAGTGGATCATGGATATGAATATACTAACTCAATAACATGGATATATGTTGCAGAACATATGTTGGATAGACCCACTATGAGTGTCATTGTGTATGAAGCAACAATGTATTGCTGGGGTGAAGGAACAGTGCCCAAGAAAATTCATGTTGGATCAAAAGTTCTGATTTGGAATCGGAAGTTCCGATTATTTTCTGAATTGGAAATAGAAAGCTCAAATCAGAAGTTCCTATATGGTATTGGAAGTTCCAATAATTTATTGTTTACGAAAGAGAGAGCTTAAATCGGAAGTTCCGATATGGTATCGGAAGTTCCGATAATTTTTAATTAGAGACAGAGAGTTGAAACCGGAAGTTCTGATGCATATCTAATTGGAAGTTCTGATAGAAGGTATCGGAAGTTCCGATGCTACCTAGAATTAGAGTCAGAGAGCCTTGATCGGATGTTCTGATGCGAGCGTAACATATTGGATTTGTTAGGCCTCGAATTGTTTGAGGCCAATTTGTTGGTTTCGAATTGTTGGAGACCAGTGGCTCTCACCTCTATATAAAGAGAGGAGGAGGAGGTCTTGGATATCAAGTTATTCATAGTTTAGATGCGATCTAAACCCTAGCCACCAAGAACTCCTCTCCTCTCTTTCTTGATCTCAAAAGTTGAGATTGAGAAATCTCATATTTATCATGAGTGGTGGTAGCACACTGACATGGGAAGGATCACTTCCCTGTACGAGTGGATACCATGGAGGCGTTGCTCTAATAGCGACGCTCATGGACTTATTCACATGAACAACTATGTCTTCTTCGTCGATTGGATCATCGGAGAACGACCAGAGCTAGGCGAGGATCAACGAGGACGTGCTTCCGAGACATCTTCTTTTTCTACACCTAGCGCGTCTTGTGCTAGAAGGTACAATTCATGATCCCTGACGAGCATGGTTTTTTGGCTTGGGGCAAAATTTTGAAATTGCCAGCTAGAGTAGCTTCCCCATTCCCCAACAGTGGTATCGGAGCCTACGTGCATAGTGTTCGATCTGGGTCCCTCATGTATGATGATACATGGTGGAAAAACAGATTGGATCTGTTTTCTGTCCACAGAAAATCGGAAGTTCCGATGCCAGATCAGAAGTTTCGATGTTTGTCAGATTGGAAGTTCCGATGCCAGATCGGAAGTTCCGATATTGAATATGGTTCAATACAGAGAGCAATTTTGTTGTCAAGAGTTCCGATATGGATCAGAAGTTCCGATGGATCAGAAGTTCTGATATCGGTTTTTGATCGATATAGAGAGCAATATTGCAGTCGGAAGTTCCGATTTGGAATCAGAAGTTCAGATCCATTTTAGTCACTTTTACAGTCTTCACCTAACTTTGTTTTGTAGAGAATGATGTGACTGGCATGGTCTTGATAAATGTGATGTATGACATGCATGCAATGAATGTAAATTAAATATAGCTTGCATGTCATTAATATTAACAGCCAAGGCTGGTGTACATTTGTGACTTGTGTGTCAAGAATTGATGCTTCAGCTCATGTAACTAGTATAGGTGCTATAGTGATAGGCTAGTACAGTTTTTGGAGGCCGGAAGCACACACTCAATGACGGGAGATATGGAGATGGAGATCGCCATGTGAAGAGGGTCATGCTATGTCACAGTTAATATGATTGCCTATGATGCTTTCTTATGTTCCTATTATACTATTCTTGCATGTTTTGTGTGCACTAGGGACGTAACCTTGCTACAATAGTTTTCCCTCAGAAAATTAAGTATTGATGCTCTTTCCAATAGCTGCACCCACCAAGGATCTCGATCATCAATAGTGGGTTTGCCAAAGCAGGGTGCTATCTTTTATCTTGACCAGTTGGGGTGGAGGTCGGACTTCCGCATGCATAGTATTGGTTTGCTTAACTGGTCTATCAAAACAATTTTGCGCCTAGGGGCATAGAGTTGGGGTAGAGCATTGGATTCTTCTCCAACAACAGAGTTACATATGATGTGATTAGCAAAGCGTTGCTTACCTATGTCACCTAGCTTCTAGCAGTGATGCCAAAGCTCACTAGGAGTTAGAATGAATATGGATCTTGAAGCACTATTAGTCATTAGAGAGAAAGTGACTGTTTCTAAAATAGTGGAACATCTTTTATTGGATAGAAGATAAACATTGCATACTGTTGAACATTGTATTTAATCTTTGTAGAATATGGCACCAGATGTTTAGAACACTTTAGGCTTTATTTTGTTATGAGCACAAGAACGTGAAAATGGTTGGCCCGATCTTCTGATAGGTACGATTGAGGAACCGAAACCTTGCAATCACTACACCCTCTCATCTAGTCCTTATCAACCACGCTTTCACATCGTCGACCTCACCACGAAGGTTTTGATCTAGCAAATTAATCGTAGAACTTTGCAAGAACAAGGTAAACACAATGTGAAATTGCAGATGATAATCTGAAGATTCAAGGTTTGGGGTTTGACAAATCGATATACGACCAAACTACGGTGGCAGGATAATCTAAGCAAAACCCAACCTTAACTCGTGGTGGCTGCCAACTATTTATAGGGTTTACAGAATAGAGTTATGGGTCGTGCCCTATGAATATGGGCATGTGCCCTAGAAGGACTCCATTCATAACGAGAACCCAGACTTAGCTAAGTCAGGTGGCGTCGTATACTGGTCAGTCCGATAATCGGACAAGGCATCATCCAATGGTGATGGCAATCGGCCAAGGGTTCATTCTTATGGAGGTCCGAGTGGTGTTTGATGCCGATAGAGTGTCACAATCGGCTGCCAAGTGGAGCTCGATAGAAATCATCGGTAGTCAGCCGATGGTTGATGGAGATCTGATTGATGGCTGATGCCGATAGAGCTCAGAGCCTGCTGCTGCTTGTGGTCCGTGTGATGGTTGGCTGTCGGCTGATGGTGTTGATGATCGGTCTGATGGCTTAATCTGATGGAGTCGGTGTTTGCTGAATAGGAAATGCTGTTGGTGATTTGAGTGGTGGACGATGCAATCGGCAATTGGCTCGATCTAGCATGTCTTCTCCCATGTTCCTAAGTATAATACATTCATAACCGGAACTGAGTAATCTACTCATAGGATTGTTGGTCTGAGTAACAAGGAGTGAATTAACATAATCATTGAGTTGTCAGACTCGGGCTCGAGTCATCGGTTCTTGGTACTCAGGTGTGGATGTATCAGCCATGGGGATGTCCTCATCATCCTCCCCTTCTTGAATTGGAGTCGTCCTCGACTCATCGTCAAGTTTGTCTCCCAAGTAGCGCTTCAAATTGGCGATGTTAAAAATGTTGCTGACACTGTAATCTGTAGGTTATTCAATCCTGAATGCACTATCATTGATCTTTGCAAGTATTTTATAAGGTCCTGCAACTCGAGGCATCAACTTGGATTTTTGCAATTCAATAAATCTATCTTTTCGTAAATGTAGCCATACCAAATCTCCTGGTTCAAAAATAACCTCATTTCTACCTTGGCTACCAGCCAGTTGATATTTAGCATTCATGCGCTCTATGTGTTCTTTAGTCGTTTGATGCATTTAGAGGACAAATTCAGCATGCATTTTAGCATCAAAATTTAACTTCTTAGTAGATGGTAGAGGTAATAAGTCAATCGGAGCATGAGGGTTAAAACCGTATACCACCTGGAATGGACTTAGGTGTGTGGTGGAGTGGAGTGATCGGTTGTAGGCGAACTCAACATGAGGCAGACACTCTTCCCACATCTTCAAATTTGTCTTCAACACAGCTCACGGTATTATATATAAGGTTGTGTTGACCACTTCGGTTTGACCGTCTGTTTGACGATGGCATGTAGTGGAAAACAACAACTTGGTTCCCAATTTGTGCCACAATATCCTCCAGAAGTGGCTAAGGAACTTTGTGTCATGATCGGACACAATTGTACGTGGCACACCATGAAGGCGAATGACTTCCCTGAAAAACAAATCAGCAACTAATGTAGCATCGCTGCTCTTGTGGTAAGGAATGAAATGTGCCGTCTTAGAGAATCTATAGACAACCATAAAGACACTATCCCTCCCCTTCTTAGTTCTAGGTAATCCAAAAACAAAATCCATAGAAATATCTTCCCAAGGGACACTAGGGACAGGTAAGGGGATGTATAAACCATGGGGATTAAGGCGGGACTTAGCTTTGTTGCACATGGTGCATCGGGCTACGTAGCGCTCCACATCGCGCCTTAGCCTAGGCCAATAGAAATGGGCGTTCAGCACATCTTCTGTTTTCTTCACACTGAAATGTCCCATTAATCCTCCACCATGTGCTTCCTGTAAAAACAGAAGACGAAGAGAGCTAGAAGGGACACACGACTTGTTAGCACTATATAACAACCCATCGTCCATAATGTACTTGTGCCAAGTTCTTCCTTCTCTGCATTGACCATAAGGTTCATTGAAATTAGGTTCAGTGGCATATAATTGCTTGATTTTCTCTAATCCGAAAATTCAATGGTCAAGCTGAGAAAATAGAGTGTATCGATGGGATAAAGCATCGAAAATTACATTATCCTTTCCCTTCTTGTGCTTAATAATGTATGGGAAGGATTCAATGAATTCTACCCATTTGGCATGTCGTTTGTTTAGGTTAGCTTGACTTCTAATGTGCTTTAATGACTCATGATCAGAATGAATGATAAATTATTTCAGCCATAAGTAGTGTAGCCATGTTTTTAATGACCGAACTAAAGCATAAAGTTATCATAAGTGTTGT
The DNA here is from genome assembly GCA_019279435.1 of Zizania palustris. NCBI lineage: Eukaryota > Viridiplantae > Streptophyta > Magnoliopsida > Poales > Poaceae > Zizania > Zizania palustris. Next base: position 28,478,718 of record JAAALK010000085.1, on the reverse strand, counting down.
AGTTCAAGCTAGGACAAGACAACTTTTCGTTAAAGTAGGCAATCGACTTACCTTAGTGCATTAAGACACCACTGATGCCGATTCTACTAGCGTCACACTCAAGTTCAAAAATCTTACCGAAATCAGGCAGTTGGAGTAGTGACGCGTTGGTGAACATCTACTTCAGCTGATTGAAAGTGTCTTCATGTGCCTTCCCCCCATTAGAAAGGGCTTCCTTTCTTCGTGAATTCATTCATCGGGGTGGCGATGGTGCTGAAGTAGCGCACAAACCTTTTGTAAACACCCGCCAACCCGAGAAAAATTTTCACTTGGGTGACCGTTTTATGAGTAAGCCAAGTCTTGATTGCCTCTATCTTGGTTTCATCGACTTCAATGCCCTGCGGGGTCATAACATAACCAAGAAAATAGACCTGATCAGTGCAAAACATGCACTTCTCAATGTTACCAACAAACGTGCATTACATAAAGCAATGAAAACAACACATAAATGTTCTTGTTGTAAATAAGAATGTCATCAAAGTATACTACCACAAATCAACCAATATAGTTGCGTAAAACATCATTCATGAGTCGCATGAATGTGCTAGGCGCATTGGTTAACCCAAAAGGCATCACCAACCATTCATACAACCCGAACTTGGTTTTAAACGCAGTTTTCCATTCATCACCCAATTTCATTCTTATTTGGTGGTAGCCACTACGCAAGTCCACTTTTGAGAACATCATAGAGCCACTCAGTTCATCAAGCATATCATCTAACCTAGGAATAGGATGACAGTATCTAATCGTTATGTTTTTAATGGCTCTATAGTCGACACACATGCACCATGTTCCATCTTTCTTAGGAACCAAAATAACTAGAATAGCACAAGGACTAAGACTCTCGCGTACGTACCCTTTGTCGAGCAGCTCTTGTACTTGTCGCTGAATATCCTTAGTCTCTTTAGGGTTCGTCATATATGACCCACGGTTTGGCAGTGTTACTCCCGAAATCAAGTCGATCTGATGTTCGATTCCTCTCGTCAGGGGCAATCTTGGGGATACCTCTACTGGAAATACATCAGAAAACTCATGCAAGAGGTTAGTAATACAGGAGGCAAGGAGGTCATTAAGTTTTTGAGTGTAAAGAAGACCTCTTTCAAAATTAAGGCATAACAAAGAGAATCACAATTTAACAGTTTTGAAATCTCAGAGCGAGTAGCTAGCATGGAGACACCCTTCAACTTAGCTATATTCTTTTTCATGGGTGTTGCATTCTTTTCTATTTTGGATGAACAAACATCCTTAGCCACTTGTTTATTATCAGTTCGTGATTCACTCAATTTTCTTACACGTTCCATTCGTGCCATGTCATCTTTTAGGATTTTAGTAGGAGTCATCGGTAGGAGTTCTATTTTTCTACCATTGTTGGTAAAAATGTATTTGTTAGTCCTTCCTCGATGTAAAGCGTCCTTGTCATACTGCCAAGGCCTACCCAAAAGTAAGGAACATGCTTGCATAGGCACTACATCAAAGTTGGCACTATCATGATAAGTTCCTACTGAGAAACATATTCGAGTAATTTTACATACCTTCAACTTACCACACGAATTGAACCATTGAATTGAATACGGATGTGGGTGTGGTTGAGTTGCTATGTTGATCTTCTCAACCAATTCGGAGATAGCAAGATTGCTACAGCTTCCGCTATCGATGATGACTCGGCAGGCTCTTTCTTGGACGACGAATCGAGTCTAGAATAGGTTGTGACGTTGATGTTGTTCCAATGTCTCTACCTTCACACTCAACACTCATTGGACAACGATGCTTAGGTATTGGCCGGTGTCGGTAGCGCCTATGTGCTCCATGGCTTCCTCATCAGACGAGTCGTCCACTTGGTGCTCTGCATGGTTAGTGGCAGGTACATTCTCATTTTCATCTTCACTAGCGCTAGTATACTCACCATTTTTCGTAACAAGCATCACTCGCTTGTTGGGGCAGTCATGTTGCACATGGCTAATGCCTTTGCATTTGAAGCATTGAATGTCCCTTGTCCTGCCTATGGAAGCAACCGATGATGTACCTACGGCAGGAGTAGGGGCTAGGGCCGATTTGTCCTTATCAGACGCTTGCTTGATTGGGGCCGATACAGTGGGTCATACAAGATCAGACATTGAAGTGGAGGGCCGATAGGATATGGTCGATGGGGTCTTGGCGTATCCTGGAGAACGCTGCATGGTCGGCATACTCTTGAATTGAGTCTTGGACGCCAGTTGCCTCCCCTGCAATTCCTTCTCAGCCAACATAGCAAGGTGAAATAGTCGAGTAATTGAATTATATTCCTTATAATCGACTATGTCCTGGATTTCACGCCGTAGCCCACCATAGAAACGTGACATCTTATCCTCCTTTTCATCTTCTACCTCACAACGCAACATGCCTATTTGTAATTCTTGGTAATATTCCTCAATGGACCTATTACCCTTTTTAGGCATTGTAATTTGTTTCTTAAATCATGCTTGTAAGATAGAGGAACAAATCTACCACGCTTGTCTCTCTTTAGTTGATCACATGTGTCGGGTTCTAACCCAGCCTTTACTAATTCATTCCACTAGATGATGGCAAAGTCCTTAAATTCACTGGTGGCTTGTCTAACCTGATGCTATTCTTGAACGAGATGGGAGTTAAATTTTTGTTCGACAATCATTTTCTAATCTTAATATAGTTTAGGGTCATATTTGCCAGAAAATGAAGGAATAGTAAATTTGACTTTTGACTTTGGAAAAAGGGTTAGGGTTACGTCGATCCTACGGCTAATTGCCATGGTGAGCATTACCTCGCTGATAGTAGTGTACTCGTGGACGCCGATGTTCCTACTTGATAGCGTGTGCACTGCCGTGATCGGTGTCTTTTTCATCAGCCTCAACCTCATGCACTGGAGTTGGGGGTTGTTTCTCTAGGGCGATTCTCTAGACATTAGCTGTGAGAGTAGCGATGTTTTCGGCTAATTCTTGGATGCCAAAATTTCCTTCGATTCGTTGAAGTTCATCCTTAGACGCGCAGTCCCCGAAAGCGGTGATCTCACCTGCCATCATTAATAGGAAATAGGAGATAAAATAGCAGTACTACCCCTATCGGCTACTTGCGATACCAATTGATGAGACTGTGGTTTGTGGATCACTCTCTTGATCACTCACTTTCCATGTCTTACCGAGTCCTCATGACGTTCTTACCGATTGAAGCAGTCGGTTCGATCAGAAAGGTGGGGATGTCCGATGACTTGAGAGGCGCAATTGCAAGGATCCAATCTGTTTTGAAGGGAAGTATGTAGATCTTGGAAGGCAAATTTAGTAGCAAAGTTTAGCATAAATTAATAACAGAATTAACAACGTTGAATAACAGTCTCAAATGTGTTAGAGTTGTTGGCCGAGACTGATCCTTACGGTCTAGTCTAAGCAAGCGAGAGTGAAAAAGGGACAAGGACTGTGGGACGTGCACTCAGCGTGTGCAAAAGGTCAAGGTTGTTAGACATACAGCATGTATCAGGACACTTTTGCTACCTGCTACTTTCTCTTCCTTTCGCTTCTTTTGGGTACGTAGTAGAACCCTCTGCCACCCGCCCTTCTTTTTCCTTTCTTTTGGGTACGGAGCGGGACACTTTTGCTACTTTCCCTTCCTTTTTGCCTTCTTCTCTTTTTGTTTCTTTTCTTGGGACAACTTTTTCCTTTGGATCGTTGGACGAACGAGCTTTTCTTGTATGGCTCTAGAAAGATCTATGTTGCTTGATCTCGAATCCATATGTAGAGGTAGTGTCCAATGATTTTTCAAAGATGTTCAGAACAAAGAGTCTGCACTTTTTCTTGCTTGCTTGGTGTTGGCGTAAAAGATTACGCTAATAGGTTTAAGAAACTGTATGTGTAACAAACGAAGTGTTTGCTTGAGTAAACTATTCCAAGCCTCCGAAGATGGATAATAGCCTGAAATAGTTCGAAGTGTGTATTGAATATCATCGTATCCCATCCCCTTTACAGAGTGAAGAGGGGTATTTATAGACCGAATATTAAAGGAAAATACTCCTTTACCCTCTGTTGGGGGAAATTGCTTCACCTTCCGGACTTAGAGATTAATAGCTCAAAGATTCACTAAGCTTCGGAGCTGGTGGGCTCCTATTCGAAGGTGGAGGCGCCAAGCCGAAGGGTGCCTCAATCCGAAGTTCTGAGAAGCCCTTCGCAAGATACGAAGGCTCCGAAGTAGAACGACAGGATTGATAAGATATTTGGCTTATCCATCTGCCCTGGATAAACTTTACCCTTTTTAACCCTGCTCCGGGTACCGAATAGTTTCCACTATGTCGGTTGTAATCTAGGGGTAATTAGGTCTTTTCCTTAAACATTTTTTGCCTATAAATACCCCCCTCTCTACCCTGTAACGGGGACCGAACACCCGGCCATTCAATACACATATTCGAACTACTTGAGTTATTATCCAATGCGGAGGCTCGAGTAAGTTCTTAAGCACGAACTCACTGTCTATATGTTCTTGATCTCAGAGAACCTGTTAGCGTAAACTTTTATGCCAACAGTTGGCGCCGTCCGTGGGGATCAAGTTCTAAAAGCTTGTTCTCTATTGCTGACTGCACTTCGAAGAGCATTTACGGAGGGAGCCTCAGAGTCCCAAGATTCCGCCCACCCTTCGGTAAGGGGCTTCTTAGTGTGGTTCGAAGGCCCCCGCTCGCCTTCCCAGATCAATCGAAGTCCTCGATCTTCAGACCTCTCCGTGACTAGCTATGCCTCCGAAGCGAAGCCAAGCCTCGAGTCCCCTCCAAAGGTCCCCCCGGACCACAGGAGCCGGGCCCTCAACCGCTCCAATGGTTCCCGAAGATGCCACTGGGCGTCGAGTGCCCAGGGGTCCCTGAGCTCCTCCTACGGTGCTTCGGACTGATTATGTCAGCTCCCAAGACCCGGAGCTACCCTCCGACGAAGACGAAGACCTTCCTGGAACCGGGTCTACTCAACTAGCCAGGCTTCAGGAGGAAGTAGCTAGGTGGAGGCAAGAGGTCGCCGACCACCTCCGCACTCAAGCCTCCACCGAGACTCCAGAAGGGCCTCAAGACGGTGGTGCTCGCAACCTCCCAGAAGCTACCCAAGTCCCGGAGGAGGCTGAGAACGCCTCTTTCGATGATGAGTCTCCGCTACATTCGGACTTGCAAAGAGTGCCCTTTGATCCCAGGTTCAAGGCCTCAAAGTTGCACAAGTACTCCGGTGGGTCAGACCCCGGAGAGTTCGCCCACTCATATGCCCTGGCAATAGAAGCAAGCGGAGGGGTGCGCAACACGATGGCGAAGTGTTTCCCCCTCGCTCTCGAAGGCGTGGCGCTCCGATGGTTCTGGTCTTTGAAGCCAGGATCAATCAGGTCCTAGGAGCAGTTGAAGAAGAAGTTTGTGAGCAACTTCCAGGGTACCTTTGTGGCCCCGATGTCCACAGGAAGTTTGTTCCAGGTGAAGCAGCGGGCGGGAGAAACACTCCGAGAATACTTCATGCGCTTCGCCCACACCAAGTCACAGATTAAGGGCATGTCTACCTCTTCGGTAGTCGACGCCGCCCGCGAAGGGGTGCTAAACCCCGACCTCCTCAGCAAACTCCATCGGAAGCCAGTGACGTCTGTGGCGCAGCTGATGGCATACTTCGAACAGTATGCCAAGGCGGAGGAAGGCTGCCTTCGGCGGGCCGGAGCACCCATGTCTGCCCTCCGAGAAGTCAAGATGGAGCCTGAAGCCTCGGCTCCTCTGCAACCCCCTCAAGATAACCGCTTCAACGAACACAGAAGAGGGAAGAAGCATTTCCGTTCAGAGGTGCTGAACATTGCGCCTTCTGCTCCAAAGACACCTGCCAATTTTCAACAGGCGCAGAACTTCAAGGCTGGGGCACCGAGGCCTCAAGAGAGAGCACCTGGCAGGCGCCAGAGTTTTTTCTGTAGCGTGCATGGCGACAATAGGAGCCATGACACGAAAGATTGCAAGGCAGTGCTGGCCCTTCAGGGCGACTACCTTGGGCGAAGTACCGGGCGGGGTACTTCGGATCGAGCCCCACCAGCAGCACGGTCGGAGCCTGTGCAGATCGTGGCCCGAGCCGGTCTCCCAGAAACCCCCATACGGCTTCCGGTGGCCAACATTATGCCACCACCGAAGCAGGAAGACCCACAGGACCGTGGCAAGCGAGTGGTCCTGCCCATCTCCGGAGGGGGGGACCCTCGGCAACATGTCAAAAAGGCAGCGGCGTGAGTACGTCCGCGAGGTTGGGCACATTGGGACTTCGAGTTCCATGGAAGGGATGCCAGAGTGGTCTCATGTGCCCATCTCGTTTACTGCCAGCGATGCCGCGGGGGTAAAGTTCCCCCATGCCGACCACCTGGTCATTTCCGCAGACATAGCAGGGGTGGAGGTCCGAAGGATCCTGGTGGACGGCGGGAGCTCCGCAGACATACTTTTCGTCCAGGCCTTCGATCAAATGTGCATCTCCCGGAAGCATCTGCTTCCAGCGGCCCGGCGACTTCAAGGGTTCTCAGGACCGCCTCTCGATGCCCTCGGCCAGATAGGCCTTGAGGTTGCCTTCGGAGAGGGGCCTTTGGCTAGGATAAAAGAGGTGATCTTCGATGTTGTCGATGCCCCTTATGCTTACAACGCGATCTTCGGATGAGGGATGCTGAACCAGTTCGAGGTTATAGCACATCACAACTATCTCTATCTCAAAATGCCCACGCAGGGTGGAGTTCTTACTATTTCAGGAGACCAAGCTATAGCCCGGAGAATGGAGTATGGGCACGGCCAGCCGTTGGATCCCCGGCAAGTACACAACGTGGTGGAGAGCATGGAAGAAATGCCAGAGGCTTCGAACCCTTCAAAGGGGCTCTCCCTCAAGCCAAGCCCGGAAGGTGATGTCGAAACAAGGATAATTTCAAAAGAGGGCAAAGAATATCCCGTACAGTTCAGCAAAGGCCTATCCCCGGAGATAGCTGCCTCATTGGAAGAGGTCGTCAAGCAAAATCTGGACGTCTTTGCCTGGACCGACGAAGACATCACCGGGGTGGATCGGAGCATCATTGAGCATAGCCTGCTCGTCAACCCGAAGGCCAGGCCAGTACGCCAGGGGCTCCACAAGCTATCTGCCGAAAGAGCAAGCCTCGCCAAAGCCGAAGTACAAAAATTGCTGAGGGCTGGCATCATCAGGGAGGTAGCCCATACCGAGTGGTTGGCTAACCCTGTTTTTGTAAGGAAGAAGGACTCGAACAAATGGCGCATGTGTATTGACTTCACTTCATTAAATAAAGCATGCCCGCGAGACCCCTACCCAATGCCCCGAATAGACCAGCTGGTAGATTCCACAGCTGGGTCCGAATTGCTAAGTTTCCTCGATGCCTACTCCGGATATCATCAAGTTTGGCTAAGGCGCGAAGACGAGGCCAAGACAAGTTTTATAACTCCTTCTGAGGTATTTTGTTATGTAAGAATGCCTTTTGGCTTGCGGAATGCCGGAGCCACTTTTTCACGTTTAATAGCTAAGGCTCTAGGTCACCAAATAGGCCGAAATGTCGAAGCCTATATGGATGATATTGTAATAAAAAGTGCTCAAAAGCACCAACATAGCCTAGACCTAGCTGAGACGTTTGAGAGCCTCCGAGCATGTGGAATACGCCTCAACCCTGAAAAATGTATATTCGGAGCGAAAGCAGGAAAACTGCTAGGGTACTTAGTTTCGAGCAGGGGAATCGAGGCTAGCCCAACGCAGATAAGCGCACTGCAGAGAATGGCTCCACCAGGGAATTTGAAGCAGGTCCAGAAATTAGCAGGAAGGCTCGCAGCACTTAGCAGATTCCTGGCCAGGTCAGCAGAGCAAAGCCTCCCAATTTTCAAAGCCCTAAAGGGGTCCGAAAGCTTCAGTTGGACATCAGAATGCCAGAAGAGCTTTGATGACATAAAAGCATACCTTGAAAGCTTGTCAACACTTACTGTGCCCCTCCCAAAAGAAACACTCATCCTTTATCTTGCAGCAGCAGGCTCCGCGGTAAGTGCAGTACTGGTCCGAGAAGTTGAGCTTAGTGGAAAGCTGGTGCAGAACCAAGTTTATTTTGTTTCAGAAGCTTTGTTCGGAGCTAAGATAAGATACTCCGAGCTCGAGAAATTTGTTTATGCCCTGGTAATGGCCTCGCGAAAGCTAAGGCATTATTTTTTGGCACATAACCTAATCGTTCCTACCTCGTATCCTCTCGGGGATATGCTCCGAAGCAAAGACTCCACAGGTAGGATTGGAAAATGGGCCGTCGAGTTAGCCCCCTTCGGAATCTCCTTCACAGCAAGAACAACTATCAAATCCCAAATCATAGCTGACTTCGTAGAAGAATGGACTCCATATGCAGTTTGGGCTCCGGAGGAGTCCTCCGAAGGATTATGGACAATATTTTCTGACGGAGCTTATCAGGCATCTGGTGCTGGAGCTGGCGTAGTCATCATATCACCATCAGGGCAGAAGGCACTTGGAGCTGCAAGGATAATAATTAAGACAGATTCCCAAGTCGTCGCAGGGCATGTCGATAAGAGCTTTCAAGCAAAAAAACCCGCATCTAGCGCAATACCTTGAAGAAATCCGCAAAACTGAGGCAGCATTTAAGGGATTCTCTGTTCGGAGCATTCCTCGAGCAGATAATCAGCTCGCAGATATTTTGGCAAAAGCTGCGGCCGGAGCGGTGGACCTCCCGGAGGATGCTTTTTACGAAGAACTAATGAAGCCTGCAGCTAGTCAAGTACCCTTTGCAGAAAGACTGTGCATTCCAGCCACAGATTGGCAGGTTCCGGTCATGAACATGTTGCAAGGTAGCATAGATTCTTCCGACGGTCCGGACGCCCGGAGATTGCAAACAAGGGCTTGAAACTACAAGCTTGTCAACGGAATATTATACAAAGCCGGTGTGTGTTCCCCTCTACTCCGATGCATCTCCCAACCCAAAGGCCAAGACATACTTCGTGAGATTCATGAAGGTTTGTGCGGAAGTCATCTGGCCCCTCATGCTCTGGCAGGCAAGACACTTCGGTAGGGGCTATACTGGCCAACAATTGTGAGAGATGCAGAGGAATTGGTTAGAACATGCCAAGGATGCCAATGGATGGGTAGGCGAAGCCACCGTCCGCCAGTTCAACTTCAAGTTATTGCCCCGGTATGGCCAATGGCTCGGTGGGGCATGGACCTCATAGGCCCTTTTCCAATGGCAAAAGGCAGCTTGAAGTTTGTAGTAGTAGCAATCGAGTATTTTTCAAAGTGGGTTGAAGCGGAGCCATTGACTGCTATCACTTTGAGGAATGTGCAAAAACATTTCTGGCAGAACATTATATGCAGGTTCGGAGTGCCAAGGGAGTTGACAGTGGATAATGGAACCCAGTTCGAAGCTAACACATTCCAAGCATTTTGTGAAGAACTGGGCATTAAGTTGTGCATCGCTGCGGTACGCCATCCACAATCCAACGGAGCCGTTGAACGAGCCAATGGGAACATCCTCTCTGGTCTCAATCGGCAAATCGTTGGCTTAGCCAAAGGGCTGTGGGTCGAAGAGCTCCCTAAAATCTTGTGGTCCATTCGAACCACTCAGACCAGGTCCACAGGCTTTACCCCATTTAGACTACTATTCGGATATGAGGCCATGACTCCTACGGAGCTCAGAGGTGGATCCCTTCGTGTAGTTCAGCCAGGAGATGAAGATGAAAGGAACACTTCGCTGGACTTGTCAGAAGAAACAAGGCTTCGAGCTGTCGCCAATCTAACCAAGTACCAGGGCCAAACAAAGACATGGTATGACCCGAAGATAAAGCTAAATGAGCTTAAACCTGGTCATCTAGTGTTGCGAAGTGTAATAGCTCCGGGGAAGCTAGGAAACAAATGGGAAGGACCATATGTTATCTTGCGCTCAGGACGCCCTGGATCTTTTAAATTAGCTAATTTAGAAGGGGAAGAGTTGAAGCATGCATGGCATGCGGAGCACCTTAAACGGTATTACGCTTAGGGGCTCCTTGTAATCACTTGTAAAACTTTCCTTTCTTCTAAATAAAGAGAAGGGTTGAATTTTGTTTACTCTTCGAATATCCCTTACTCCTGATGGACGCATCGGGAGGACGGAGATGCTTGCAGAGTCAAGCATCTTTCCCAAGACCCGGGCAGCAGCCTGCAAACCATCGGTTCAGGGGCTCCGCTACCACCCTACGGATTCCAGGCTTCGGCTTGTTAGGATCTGTGGAAGAGTCTAAGGACTTTAAAAAACAGATTTCCGGCCTCCGGGTACGAAGTATCTGTAAAAGAGCCGAAGGTGGCCACCCTACGGATTCCAGGCTACGGCTTGTTAGGATCTGTAGAAGAGTGTAAGGACTTTAAAAGAACAGATTTCCGGCCTCTGGGTGCGACGTATCTGTAAAAGAGCCGAAGGTGGCCACCCTACGGATTCCAGGCTACGGCTTGTTAGGATCCGTAGAAGAGTCTAAGGACTTTAAAAGAACAAATTTCCGGCCTCCGGGTGCAACGTATCTGTAAAAGAGCCGAAGGTGGCCACCGTACGGATTCCAGGCTACGGCTTGTTAGGATCCAATTTTAAAAAAAAAGTTAAACAGAGCTCCGGCCTAAGGGTTCGAGGAATCTGTAAAAGAGTCGAAGGTGACCAAGTAATAAGGTTTCGAGGCCCAGGCTAACGAGGCACAAAAAAACGAAGGTCCTAAGTGACAAGTTGTCCGGCGCATCATTGTGTCCGGCGAACCCATTTGCACAACAAAGGATTCCCCACCCACAAGGAGGGGTAGGAGGGTAAAAAGCAAATAAGATACTTTCAGAACAATTCACAATAATTCATCATGCTTATACATCAGGAGAAGTTTTGGTCCAAGCCTAGGAAAAATCGAAGACCCTGTCGGCCTCTGGAGCTACCCCTCCGACTACTCTGTCCTTCGGAGCTTGGAGCTGCCGGTTTGGTCCTTTTCGTCCAAAGGCTTCTTTTCTTCTTCGAGGCTCGCAGTTTCTTTTGCTCCTCTTGAAGCTCGACCCAAGTCAGAAGCCTGTCGGAGTTAACTTCCGTAGGGTCTTCGGCCTGGTACTCAGAGTCAGACCAATTCATGTGCTCGGAAGATGAGGATGCCTTCTCTTTCTCCTCTTCCTTGATATAAGCTAAGACCTCTTGAAAAACTTCGAGGGTTATCTCTCCCTTGTCTCCGCGGGGAACAGAGAAGCGAGAGCGGCGGTAAGGCCTTAAGCTCTCGAGGATTGTCCACTCCTTCCGGAGCCCTTCGGTAAACTCCAGTATTTCGAGGTCAGGGTTCGAAGGGCGTGACAAAACCTAAAAGAACAGAACACCCAAGCAAGCTTTTCGTTTATAACTTTTCATTAACAAAAGGGACTTTACAAGATTTTGTATACATGATTACCCTAAGAGCTAGACCTGCGGGTCGGTTGGTGGAGCAGGGATTGCCGGAGCTGGCGAGGCAGGAAGGGGTGGCCTTGACTGTGCCTGCTTCTGCCGACGGGCTTCATCAATCCAAGCTTTAGCCGTAGCCTTGTGGTCCGTCTTCCAAGTTGACCGGAAGGCTTCCCAGGCCAAGGCTACGTCCGAAGATGGGTGCAGCAGGTCTTTGGAGGCAAAGCTTCCAGGGGTAGAACCCCCGACTGGAGCGAGGGGGATCTGAAGGGCTTCGAGGTGGCGGAGAACTCCGATGCCGGCGCACTGACCGGAGATCTCTCCATACCGAATGCCGGAGTTCATCATCAACGACGCCGCCACTTGGATCCTCTTCAACTTCCAATCGAGCGGTTCACTGGCAGCCACAGAAGATGAAGGGCACATAGTGCCAAAGTATTCCAAGGTACCCTGAAGGGCGTCCAAGGTACGTTCTGCTGCACTAGCATTCTTCTTCCCCTCTGCCTCCAGCCCCGCAACAGTGGCAACCACTTCGGCCACTTGGAGCATCAAGGAGCTCTTCTGGGTCATCGCTTGATTAAGAGCTCCCTGGAGCTCCACCAGCTGGGTGCTCGAAGTGGCCGCCGATTGCCGGAGCTTTTCAACCTCCTCTCAAAGAACTACGCGCTCAGCTTCAGCCTCTTGGGCCGAAGTACGAAGCGCGTCGTTGTCCTGCCTTGCTATTCGGAGGGCTTCGTCGACCGCAGCTCTAGCCCTCCGTTCCTCTCGGGTTTCCTCCTCCAACCGAAGGGATTTTTCTTCGGAGCCTTTAAGGGTGGTTTGGAGGGTGATAACCTTCCTCTTAAGTCGATTGGTTTCGACCTCATTGGAAGTCGCTACCGCTCTAGCAAGGACGAATTGCTGCAAAGAAAAAAAAGAGATAGGCAAGTAAGTACTGAAGTATTCATAATTACTAATTAGAAGTGGTTGTGGTGCTTTCCATACCTGAAGGGCAGCCCTTTCGAGGGCCATGTTGAGCGCCGGAGCCCTAGCTTCGCTCAGAGCCGAGACCAGGTCCGAATTGGCGATGTCCTGGCTCTTCTCTGCCAAGGGCTCTAGGAGCACTCGGAGGCCTACCCGGTACTCCAGGAACGGAGCTAGCAAAGGAAGCCAAGATGAAGCTTGGCGGTCGTCTTCCGTGGCCTCCTCCTCCGAGTTGCTGGCCGAGGTCGTCGCGGGGCCGGGGGGAAGGCCGAGGCTAGACATGCTTTTGCCCCTCCCCGGCACGAAGGCGGGCGCAGCGGCTGAAGCAGAGGTGGCCCTTTCTTCAGCGGCTACCCATTCGACCAGAGCCGCATCAACAGGGGCGACCTCAATCGCCGGAGCCGCCACCGCGGGGGCGACCTCGGTTGCCGAAGCCGCACCGGCGGGCATGACTTCCGCTACCAGGACTGAAGCATCCAAAGGAGTCGGGGAGTCCACCTGGGCCACGACCCTTGAAGACGTTGGGACTTCGGGTGCAGCCAGAGCTTCATCACCCTTCGAGGTACCTATCGTGTCGAGAAATTTGATAAGCATTTGCAAGAAAAGATTGTTGTAGGTATCAGCCGAAGTAAGGGCTTCGAGTCGTACCTTCGGAGGCCCTGTGAGGCAAGATCGTCGGATCCTCCAGAACTTTGTACATCTGGAGGATATCATCAAGGTCGTCTCCCGAAGCCCTCTCTGCCACGTTCTCTGCCGGAGCTGCGACTTCCGCCGTGACCACCCCGGTTACGGGTGAGTTGGGGGTGGTGGAGTCTGATTCCAGGTTTATGACGGCGGGCACGGGGGCGCGTGTCGGGTCTACCTCCGCAACCTCCCGAGCAGAAGTTCTGGCTAGGACTTCCCCTATGTCTTCATCGTCCTCCAGGAGATATTTCTCGAAGGTCGTTGCCATTTGGGCATTGGAGTCTTCGGAGTCCTCTAAAGCCGAACTCTGGATGTCCAAGGACGAAGCAGACGAAGCAGGAGCCAGCTGCGGAGGGAGCTTCGCCACTTTCTTCTTCTTAAGCGGCGTCTTGCTGGCTTTCTTGGGTGGCTCGGCGACGGCCTTCCGTTTCCGAGAGGCTACTCCGGTCGAGGTAAAGTCTGGCAAAGGAGGGGGCACCATTCCGAGAGCTCCCCACACTCTGTTGGAGCGCTCCCAACTCCCCACCAGCTCCAGCCTCTTCTGTCTCTCAGTCACCGTAGGGGCTCCGAGGACCCGTTCGGTGGCCCAAGCTATGTCTTCCGAAGCTAGCGCCAGTGGAGCCGCTGGGGAAAAAGGGTAACATGTTATAAGTATGCTATTCTTCATCATCTAACACATTACTGCAGGAGTTGAAATCGTACCTAGGGTTCGAAGATCACCCTCCGAGGCCTGTTGAAACACTATCAGCCAGGTAGCCCCGAGGGGTGGAATCCGAAGGGAGATGAACTCTTCGGCGAGGTCGCGCATACTCATGCGACGGGCCACCGAGGTCAATAGCCCTAGCCGCGTGGAGAGCAGGCTAGGGTTCGAAGCGATCTCCGCCTCCTTCCGGAACCAGATCTCCTGGAGAGGCCCTACGAGGGGGGAGTCCTCTCCGACTTCGGCGTAGAACCACCGAAGGATCCAGTTGGTGTACCACCGATCGTTGATGGCCTTTGCAGGAAAGTGTTGGGCATGCTCTCTCCGCAACTAGAAGTTGACGCTGCCGAAGGCCGTTATCACCTTGGAGTCCCTAGGTCCGTCCTGTGGCTTCGGCTGACAGATGGCTTCATGGGTAGCAGCGAAGACCTCTGAACGTCCTCGCACCCTTCGGCCCGGAGTGCCCACTTGAAGATAGCTAGGCGGGCGACGGCATTGGGGGATAATTGAGGTAATGTGATGTGAAACAGGTCCAGCACCTCCGCCAAAAAGTCGATGGCCGGAAGCCCCAAGCCCGCTTCGAAGAACATCTCAAAGAACACCACTTCTCCGCTTCGTGGCCTCGGGGTTGATTCCGACCCGGGGACTCAAGTCCTCAGTCCTGCCCCTAGTTTCCCTTCCACGGCCTCCTCAATGGACTCAGCGGTGCTCGTGGACTGGCCGATGAGGAATCTTTGAGCAATTTTCTTCTTGGAGGGCGGGCGGAGCTCCCGAGGGTTCTTGGGCCAGGCGTCGCCCGGAGCTCCCGCCATTGCTACCACAGCCGAGGCGGCCCACGCTTGCCTCTGTGCCATGGTGCTTGGCGCTGCCGGAATGGTGTGGCTGGTTCTCGCCATGGATTAGTGGATTGGGAGATTGTGAGAATTGGAGGTTGAAGAGAGCAAGTCGCAAGCGCTGAATGCGGTAAAAAGTTTCGGGTAACTTCTAATCCTCCTTTTATATCCGATCGCTGGTTGCTACGCTTCGATTGCATTCACACTGCAGGTTCGGCTTCCGCCACTGGCAGATGGGTCCAGAAAGTGGAACGGCGTGAGACCGCCGTAAATTTCGACCATTACCTTTTTATAGGGCGTAACGGCTACTTGCGCCGTAACGGCTATAATCAAAACGGCTCCCCGCAACGTCTACGCTTCGGAGCAGTACTCTTTCCTACGATGTGTTCACACTGCGTTAGGAGCTCAGGGAGAGGTCCGAATGCTTTGGGTCTGAAATCCACCGAAGGAATGTAATGTGTTCAAATCCTCTCTAAGTCTCAGAATATGAAAATATTCCTTGCGTATACTGCCTCCCTTCTGCACAGGTTAAATACGGAGAGGCATATTTGAGGGGCTACTGTTGGGGGAAATTGCTTCACCTTCCGGACTTAGAGATTAATAGCTCAAAGATTCACTAAGCTTCGGAGCTGGTGGGCTCTTGTTCGAAGGTGGAGGCGCCAAGCCGAAGGGAGCCTCAATCCAAAGTTCTGAGAAGCCCTTCGCAAGATACGAAGGCTCCGAAGTAGAACAACAGGATTGATAAGATGTTTGGCTTATCCATCTGCCCTGGATAAACTTTACCCTTTTTAACCCTGCTCCAGATACCAAATAGTTTCCACTATGTCGGTTGTAATCTAGGGGTAATTAGGTCTTTTCCTTAAACATTTTTTGCCTATAAATACCCCCTCTCTACCCTGTAACGGGGACAGAACACCCGGCCATTCAATACACATATTCGAACTACTTGAGTTATTATCCAATGCGGAGGCTCGAGTAAGTTCTTAAGCACGAACTCACTGTTTGTCTGTTCTTGATCTCAGAGAACCTGTTAGCGTAAACTTTTACGCCAACACCCTCTAATTACAACCAACTAAGAAGATATTGTTTAATCAGAAAGAAGATAAATCTTCTATCCTCGCTGGCAACACCCCTTCGGATGGAAAGGCTTCAGGAGGCTTCGTCACGCCGAAGCCTTGACGGAGGTCTCTGCTGTACAGGGCTCCGAATACAGCAAAACCTTGATGCTTTTAGGATCTTCAAAGATCGAAGCTTCTGACTTCGAACTCCTTAAATAGGTTTGAAGAAGAACACAAGGAGGCTAGCGTTGCCGGTGGGGTATACAAGGTGGTTTGCAATCTAGCTACTGGCTTGCGATGCGGGACAAGGAAAAACACAATGTGGTGGTAACACGACACTGAGGCGGAACTGATCTCACAAGGAAAAGGCTCTCGCCACAACACAAGACTCAAACTAGACTCAAGAACGCAACTCTAAACTAGCAACAAGACTCAAACAAAGGACTCAAACTCAACAAAGAAAAACTGAAATCAATCTGGCGAAAAGGCTCAAGAGGGTTTGGATAACAGCGGAACAAACTAACATAAATCAACGAAGTATTTTTGTGTGGCTTTTCTGGACTTTGGGAAAACAAGAAATACAAGGATAAATTGATACCTAACGGGAAAACTTTGCTCTGATACCACTTTATGAGCATGGGGACGTGAAAATGGTTGGATCGATCTTCCGATAGGTACGATTGAGGCGACAAGTGGACATTGACGCTTTAAGGCTTCCGATCAGGAACCGAAACCTTGCAATTGCTACACCCTCTCGTCTAGTCGTTATCAACCACACATTCACGTATCCGACCTCACCACGAAGGTTTTGATCCTACAAATCAATCGTAGAACTTTGCAAGAACAAGGTAAACACATTCTGAAATTGCAAATGATAATATGAAGATTCAAGGTGTAGGGTTTGACAAACCGGTATACAGTGAAACTGCAACGGTAGAATAATCTAAGCAAAACCCAACCCTAACTCGTGGTGGATGCCAACTATTTATAGGGTTTACAAAACAGAGTTATGGGCCATGCCCTAGGAATATGGGCCCATGCCCTAGAAGGAATCCCTTCATAACAAGAACCTAGACTTAGCTAAGTAAGGTGGCATCATATACTGGTCGATCCGATGATCGGACAAGGCCATAATCCAATGGTGACGACAATGAGCCAAGGGTTGATTCTGATAGAGGTCTGAGTGGTGGCTGATGCTGATAGAGTGTCGTAGTCAGCTACCGAGTGGAGCTCAATCAAAATTGTCGGTAGTCGGCCGATGGATGATGGAGATATGATTGATGGCAAATGTCGATAGAGGTTGTAGCCTGCTACCGCTTGTGGTCCGTGTGATGGTTGGCTGTCGGCTAAGGGTGTTGATGATCGGTCTGATGGCTTAAAGTAATGGAGTTGGTGTTTGTGGAATAGCCGATGTTGTTGGTGATTTGAGCGGTGGCCGATGCCGATGGAGGTCGCAATCAGCAATCGGCCCGATCCATTATGTCTTCTCCCATGTTCCTAAGTATAATACATTCATAATCGGAACTGAGTAATCCACTCATAGGATAGTTGGTATGAGTAACAAGGAGCGAATTCACCTAATCATTGAGTTGTCGGACTCAGGCTTGAGTCATTGGTCCTTGGTACTCAGGTGTGGATGTATCGGGCATGGGGATGTCCTCATCATTTTCCGATCTATTCTTTATGGAACTATTTTTATACACCAGTTTAGAAACTTGAGAAGTGTTCTAAAGTGAAAAGAAAAAGGAAAATGTTCTAGAGGAGTCCCATCATGATGAACTAGTTGACCAGAGGGCTTGTGAGAAGCACTCAAATGAGTCAATTAATGTAAGAGGTCTCATATCTTCCTATTTGTCCTGTGAGCTTTGGAAGCAAGAAGAGAACAAGAATGGCCATAATATGATTATGGGACACCAAGGCATTTTTTAAAGCCAAGCTTAGGCTAAGAGGTATGGTACCTTGGTGTCCTTGTTTGAATGCAAAACTAGTCAATGGTTCAGGAATTACAAATTGTACTTGGAAGAAATTTGGAAGAAGAAAGGAAGTAGGACTTGTTGATAGCAAAAAATAGCATTAATGGTCAAAATTGTCAAAATGTCAAAATTGGTAATTTCGACCGAAAATATGCAATTTCCTGGCACAGGCCAGTCCAACCGGCCATAGTAGGGCGATCAGACCAGACATGGTACCACGGTTAGTCCGGCCATATGTGCCGCAGTCACCCCCTTATCACAGTAAAGGGTCATCGAAACGTGGCGTCAATGTCGTGTGACGTTTAGTGAGCCACACTTAAGCGTCTACGAGCTTTTGGATCGCTGAATCGATGTCAGTAATGTTTGACACTTTGTAGGGAGATTTTAGTGTCAACACACTTTTTGGTGACTCTGCTGGGGAAGCACACGCCAAGCACAACCACATCGGCGATGGGTACGACTACTACAACTACACCCTCTACACCGATGAACATGGCAGGGAGCACAGAGATCGAGAACAACAATGCCATCCTCCCCACCCTAGAAGACATTTTAAGGGAGGACAGGGATGAGATCAAATCCAAGACGAGGGAGCTGCACGCCATCATGCTTGGGCACTACACCAAGACTCACGCCGGCTTCATGAAGCGTAATACCGATCTCCCCAACATCTCCATGAACAAGGTAACATCCCATCCCCCTCTCTCTAGCCTAGACATCGAGTAAAAAATAGCCGCAATGGTAGATAAAGCGGTCAGCGCCACATTTGTGAATCATCTAGGGCCCGAGGTCGACTCTAGGATGGAGGCGATGTTTAGGAGATTCGGCTTTTCCGAGGCCGCTTCTTTGACCCCGATTGCTAGCGTACCCCTTGATCAGCACATATACAATGGAACCAATGGGAGTACGGGAAAATGCATTACACCTACGACCTTAGCCTCCATGGACAAAACCCTAGGTACTCACATCGGCCAGACCGGCCCTTAGGCCGGTCAGACTAGCGCGCACTAACAGGCATTGCTGACAATGGTCGGTCAGACTGGCTACCAGGCCGGTCAGACCGACTACTACACACCTAGTCAAACCAGCCCAATGTTCGGTCAGACCGCCCCTACTATAGTCTACACGCCGCCTCCACTAGTGCCCATGCAACCTTTGCCCACACTTCCCGCACCTCCTGATCCCGCATAACTCATAGGCCTGAGAACGTTACATACCACAAGCCGACACGAGAGGAAGACAACTGAGAGGAGCTATATGGCCGACATGACATGATACCACCACATGTCATGCCTCCGCATGCTAGGCTCCGACAGGATAGAGGCATAGATGACATAAATGAGCATGTCCACGCGTTGTTCAGGGAGTGTACAGGCTACGCATAGTGGATCGGACTAGGGTTTACCACAAGCCATACTCAGACTATTTTGACACCATCCCATATCCTCGCGGTTTTAGGGTTCCCAAGTTCACTAAGTTTAACGGTGAGGATAACAAGACCACTTGGGAGCACATAGGTTAGTTTCTAGCGCAGTGTGGGGAAGCTAGTGGGTCGGATGCGTTTAAACTTAGACTAGTTTCTTTGTCGCTGTCCGGCACCGCTTTCACTTGGTTTTCGTCACTACCACCAAACTCCGTACAAAATTGAGCCCAATTAGAGCAGAAGTTCCATGACTATTTTTATACTAGAGAAACTGAACTTATACTCTCGCACTTGATATCGGTAAAACAAAAGTTTAATGAAAGTGTCGCTGAATACATTAGGAGGTTTAGAGACACCAGAAATCGATGTTTTAACTTGAACATTTCTGAGAGGGACCTAGCTGACTTAGCATTCAATGGCTTGCATTCTGAACTTAAGGAGAAGCTAGATGGCCAGGATTTCTTATAAGTAAACCAAGTGCTGCATAAGGCTCTAGCCTAGGAAGGTTGAGTCAAATCTAAAAAATTCACCAAGACATTTAGCAAACCTAAAACTAAGTTGCACGTCGTAGAGAATTCCAATGAGGATTCATCAGAGAGCGAGGATGATTCGACTGACATGTACACAGCCAAGTGGACATGGGCCAACAAGTCCAATCCGGTCACTTGCTCCGAGCTGCGACCGTCTCCCACTAAGAGTCGGCCTAGTGAGGTCAAGTATGCTTTTGAAGAACAAACTCCTCAGGTTGCCAACGGGTCACGTCATTCCTATTGTCGATGATTTGAAGAAACTCTCTTACTATAAGTGGCATGATTCACATTCTCATTCTACTAATGATTGCAATGTCTTCTGTCAACATGTTCAATCGGCCATAGATGAAAGACTATTGAAGTTGGACACTAGTCCCGAGAGGAAGCTGGACCAAGACCACTTTCCCATGAACACCATTGACCTTGACGAGAAGAAGGTGTTGATTCATCCCAAATAGGCTGAGTCATCTAAGGGAAAAGTGGTCGTAGTTAGAGAGCCTCACCCATAGATGCGTGTGCCAAAGAAACCCAAAGTAGGGGTTTGGAAAGGGAACACCAATGCGACATCTTCGGCTAGATCCCACAAGCGCCGAAGGTGACGTACAAGATGCTGGTTCAGAATCACTAGAAGAGGGCCGAGAAGGCGAGTACTCGGCCAAGGCCTCCAGCAAGGCCGAACCATCTGCGGGGCAATTGGTTCGGTCCCCGATATGCAAGACCACTCGAACCACCGATGCCTCCACCTCTGTACCAGCTCCCGATGGCATAGTGGGCTCCGTACTACTTTCTGCCCGCCGGGTTCCCATTCCCTTACTTTTTCATGAGTGTCCCTATTGTGCCACAAGAGACGCCCTACATGCAGGAAAAATGGGGACAGTGGGAGGCAGCGTCTTCAGCCAGCTGTTTGTCACACCACGGAGAGGGGAGGGACCACCTCTATGTGAAGATGGAGGAGATGAGCACGAAGACATGTCGGAGAAGATTTTTGAGGCCATTGTCATCAAGGTGGGTTCCTGAGCCATCACAATCCCCAAGGGGACCCTACTACAGCGAGGCGTAAGTGATCCAAAGAAGGCGGCCGAGAGCACTACCGTCGGTCCGACCGACGCCCTAGGGTCAGTCCGACCGACCACTCCCACCGGTTTGACCACCTACTGCGGCACTGACTAGTCCGACCGGCATGCCATGGCTGCTCCAACTGACAATGCACAGAGGGGCTCCCACAGCATGCGCAAAATCATCGAGGCCGACCTGGGTAGTTCCCATTCGGCCAAAAAATCCAGGAGCAAGTTTGTTGCCCCTTGTACAAATTCACAACCATCGTGGGCACCTCTAGGCATGACTAAGTCCTAGAAGAGGCGTCTGCAGCATCTCCGGGCATAGAAGATGAAAGAGAAGAAGGTCGAAGACGAGCGGGATGCAATCTTTGAGGAGATTCGACCCCGACTAATACCCAAGAAAGTATGGAATCCCAAGTCGGTTGCGGTGGACAACCCGACTCCCACTCCAAGTGACGACAATAATAACATGCTACATGATGACTATACACCCGTCTTGAAGGGACCACTCCCTCAACCGATGGATGTGAATGTGGTAATGCTTCCCACAGAGTTTGGTTTGCCAGAGGATGAGGCCGAGATCGCTAAACTAAACCTCAACCCACGCGAGGTTGTGTTCGATAAGCCTGAGGAGTCGGCTCATCACTTGAAGCCCCTCTACATTCGAGGGCACATCGATGGCAAGCCGATCTCTAGGATGCTCGTAGATAGAGGCACCACCGTCAACTTGATGTCGTACTCTCTTCTAAAGAAGCTCGACAAGGATGAGGAGGACTTGATGAAGACCAACCTGACGTTGAATAGTTTTAACGGTGAGGGCTCTAAGGTGAAGGGCGTACTTTCTCTGGAGGTGATAGTGGGCAACAAGATGATGCCTACAACATTCTTCATGGTAGACGTGCAAGGTAACTATAGTGTGCTACTTGGGCGTGATTGGATTCACAGGAATTGTTGTATTCCTTTGACATTGCATCAGTGTTTGATCTAGTGGGATGGCGATGATGTGGAGGTTGTACCAGCCAACACTTCGGCCCAGGTTGCTTTGGTCGATGTGTCCATAAACGTCATCCATGATAGTCGGTGGGAAGTGGTACGTGCTTGTGATTGTTGATGACTTATCTCGATTTTTGTAGGTTTTCTATTTGGAGTCTAAGGATGAGGCTTTTCATTTTGTTCATGACCTAATTCTGAAGCTGAAGAATGAGAACAATGGTCGGATGCAAGCAATTTTCTCTAACAACGATTTTGAGTTCAAGACTTAATATGAGTTGCGATTTGGCAGACAGCCCAAGGTGAGCCACTTGCGAGCATTCGGCTGCAAGTGCTTTGTGCTCAAGAAGGGAGGACATTTGGACAAGTTTGAGTCTCGTTGCTAGGATAGAGTTTTTCTTGGTTATGCTTTGCATTCTCGAGGCTTCCGAGTTTGGAACCTCAACTCCCAGGAGCTTGTTGACACATGTGAGATTTCTTTCGATAAGTCCAGGCCTTAACTTACTCTTTCTTTTGAGTTTTCTAGTGATGATGAGCTTGAAGAGTCCATCTTTAAGGAAGATGAGGACACTCCCGCTATTGATGAAGGTAGGCCTTTTGCACAGCCTACAGACCCCACACCTTTTGAGACTTCGAATGAGGATGAGGGTGGACCACTGATCACTACTTCCACTTCGATCGAGCCCCCTCAATTGAGTCTAAAGGTGCCAGCTGCTGACTCTGGTGAGGTGACTTATGATCGCCAAGGATCCTAGGCAGTTCAGCGTGATCATCCCTTAGAGCTCATCATCAGTGATCTCACTTCGAGATCTTTGCGTTCTCAGGCTGGTTCACTTGCTGTTTTTGTTGTGTCTGCTTTTGTTGCCACCTTTGAGCCTAGAGATGTTGATCACGCTTTATCTAATGCAAATTGGATAAATGCCATGCAAGAAGAGCTTGTAAATTTTGTTCGCAATCGGGTTTGGACACTAGTTGAGCTGCCACCATGTTGCAAACCTATAGGCACCAAGTCGGTGTTTAAGAACAAGCAAGGTGAACATGGGATTGTGGTGCGCAACAAATCTTGATTAGTTGCCTAGGGTTTTTGCCAGAAGGAGGGCATTGATTTTAAGGAGACTTTCACCCTCGTTGCCCGTCTTGAGTCTATTCGCATACTTTTGGCAGTCGCTGCTTCAAAAGTGTTGGGGGAAAATATTCCATCTTCAGGCTTATTGCAGTGACAAGATAAAGACTGGTGATTAAGCTAAAGACTTCCAGCGTATACCTTCGGAGATACATTGAGTCAAGTTCGAAGCATGATGATGGGCTCTAGTTCGAAGTATACCTTCGAACTTGGACTCTTCCGGGAACTTCTTTGCCAGCTAAGATGGAAGACTTATCTTTTTTTCTCATTAGATTAGTCTTTTACCATTTTAGCCCTATTAAGGGCACCGAATAGTTTCCACTATGTTGGTTGTAATAGAGGGGTAAAAAGGTCTTTTCCTTAATGTTTGGGCCTATAAATACCCCCCGTTTTGCCCTGTAAAGAGGACCGAATACAAGTTATTCAATACACACATTCGAACTATTCTAAGTTATTATCCTTTCGGAGGCTTAGAACAGTTCACTTCGCAAACACTTCGTTTGTTAGTTTCTAATCTTCAGAAACCTGTTAGCGTAATCTTTTACGCCAACAGTTGGCGCCGTCCGTGGGGAACCTAGTCCAAGAAACTTCGTTCTCTACAACCTTCTTACATCATGCCTCCTAAGCGGAGCGCAACTCGTAACCCTGTTCGGAGGTCCCCTCGGACCTCCGGAGAGGCACCTCCCGACACTGTTGAGGCCGGAGGACCTTCGACGTTTCCTCCACCTCAAACTCCGGAAGGAGTTCCCATTCCTCGAGCATACGGAGTTCCTCCGCCAACTCCATCTATACTTCGACCACCCGGAGTTCCTCTTCCATCTCAAGTTCCACTCTGAACTGATCCTTACAGTTCTCAAGACCCGAAGATCCTTCCGGAGGAGATGAAGATAATCTTGGTGATATGGCCGCTCAAATGGCCAGTCTCCAAGCTGAAGTAGCGAGATGGTGGCAAGAAGCTGCAAATAGACTTCGCTCTCAAGACATCCCTGTTATTCCGGAAGTGCCTGAAGACGACAAACCTATTTATCCTGAAGCCCCGGAGAACGCCTCCTTTGATACCGAATCTCCGTTACATCCCGAACTGCAAAAAGTTCGCTTCGATCCGAAGTTTAAGACTTGGAAGCTTTGCAAGTATGCCGGAGATGAGGATCCTGGAGAATTTGTCCGTTCTTATGCCCTAGCAATTGAAGCTAGTGGAGGAGTTCGGGACACCATGGCAAAATGCTTTCCCTTAGCTCTTCAAGGAGTAGCATTGAGGTGGTTCTGGTCCTTGAAGCCAGGATCAATTAATTCATGGGGGCAGCTGAAGAAGAAGTTTGTAAGCAATTTCCAAGGCACCTTTGTGCCTCCAATGTCGACGGGAAGTCTTTTCCAGGTGAAGCAACTCCCTGGAGAGACATTGAGGCAATATTTCAAGCGCTTCGCTCATACGAAGTCGCAGATCCGAGGGTTGACTACATCTTCAATAGTTGACGCAGCTCGAGAGGGAGTCATTCATCTAGGCCTCCTTGATAAACTTCACCGGAAAAGCATATCTTCTGTTTCTCAGTTAATGTCATACTTTGAAGAATATGCGAGGTCGGAAGAAGGCTGGCTTCGAAGAACTGCAGCTACTCTGTCCGTATTGCAGGAAGTAAAATTGGAAGTAAAAACTTCGGCACAGCCGCGGGAACCTGTCTTCGAAGTTCAGCATGATAGGAGAAGGGGGCAAAAGCATCCTCGTTCAGAAGTCCTGAACATTGCACCCCCGCAAAAGTTCGCCCAAAGAGCTCCACAACCTTCGGGAAACAAGGCCAGCGGCTGGAGGCCGCCAGGGAAACCGGTTGGCAAAGGCCAGACCCTTTTCTGCTGTATTCATGGTGAAAACCGAAGCCACGCAACTGATACTTGCAAGGCTATACTTACTTTGAGAGGAGAATATCTAGAAAGAACTTCGGGTCGAGGTACTACTGACCGAGTTCCAACTGAAGTGCGCCCGGAGCCTGTCCAGGCTGTGGCGCGGATAGAAAACTTCGAAGCTGCAAGACGCCCTCCGGTGGCCAATGTTATGCCACCTCCGAAGCAAGAAGAAGGGCAAGACCGAAGAAAAAGAGTAGTCCTCCCCATCTCCGGAGGAGGTACTCTCGGAAGCATGTCAAAAAGGCAGAGAAGATAATATGTTAGAGAAGTGGGCCACATTGGAACTTCATCATCTGCAGCTGCTATGCCTGAATGGTCCTATGTGCCAATATCTTTTTCTGCAGAGGATGCAGCTGGCATTAAATTTCCACATGCAGACCCACTTGTCATTACTGCTGACATTGCAGGAACTGAGGTTCGAAGAGTGTTAATTGATGGAGGCAGTTCGGCAGACATTATTTTTGTTCAAGCCTTCGATCAATTGTGCATCTCCAGAAAGCACCTTCTTCCAGCGGCTCGTCCTTTGCAAGGCTTTGCAAGACCTCCGCTTGATGCACTCGGCCAAATAGGCCTGGAAGTTACCTTCGGAGAAGGATTGTTAGCCAGGACAGAGGAAGTAATCTTTGACGTTATAGATGCTCCATATGCCTACAACGTCATCTTTGGAAGAGGCATGTTAAATCAGTTCAGAGCTGTGGCACACCACAATTACTTGTGCATGAAGATGCCCACGCAAGCAGGAGTGCTCACTATCTTCGGAGATCAAGCTACCGCCCGAAGAGCGGAATATGGTCACGGCCCTCCTCTTGATCCAAGACAAGTGAATAACGTGCAAGATAATCAAGAAAATTTTTCAGCTCCTTCCGAATCTTTGAAGAAATCCTTCCCAAGACCAAGTCCTGAAGGAGAAATTGCAACGAAGATTATTGTTAAAGATGGTAAAGAATATGCATTTCAATTTGGTAAAGATTTACCACCAGAAGTTGCTACCTCCTTGGAAAAAGTAGTGGAAGAGAATTTAGATGTCTTTGCTTGGTCTGATGAAGACATCACCGGAGTCAATCGGGATATTATTGAGCATAGTTTACTTGTAAACCCGAAGGCCCGGCCTGCTCGGCAAGGACTCCGAAAAATGTCTGCAGAAAGAGTTGTTCTTGCAAAAGAGGAAGTTGAAAAATTGTTGAAGGCTGGGATTATCAGAGAAGTGGCTCACACAGAATGGTTAGCCAACCCAGTCTTCGTCAAGAAGAAATCCTCCGGGAAGTGGCGCATGTGCATTGATTTCACATCCTTGAATAAAGCATGCCCTCGTGACCCCTACCCCATGCCCCGAATTGATCAACTGGTCAACTCCACTGCAGGTTCGGAGTTATTAAGCTTCCTTGACGCGTATTCCGATATCATCAAATATGGTTGAAACGTGAAGATGAGATCAAGACAAGCTTCGTAACTCCCTCGGGAGTCTTCTGTTATGTAAGAATGCCTTTTGGCTTAAGAAATGTCGGGGCTACTTTTTCGAGGTTAGTTGCTAAGGCTCTAGGTCATCAATTAGGTCGCAATGTGGAGGCCTATATGGATGATATTGTAATAAAGAGTGCTTTAAAGCACCAACATAACCTAGACTTAGTAGAAACATTTAATAGCCTTCGGGCATGTGGGATTCGTCTTAACCCCGAGAAATGTATCTTCGGAGCTAAGGCTGGAAAATTGTTAGGGTATTTAGTTTCAAGTAGAGGGATTGAAGCTAGCCCTACTCAAATAACTGCACTACAAAAGATGGCTCCCCCAGAAAATTTGAAGCAAGTGCAAAAGCTGAAAGGTCGTCTAGCAGCACTTAGCAAATTTTTGGCAAGGTCTGCGGAGAGAAGTTTGCCTATTTTCAAAGCTTTGAAAGGGTCCGAAGATTTTGCATGGACACCGGAGTGTCAGAAAAGCTTCGAAGATATTAAAGAGTATCTCAGTAATCTTGCTACACTCACGGTGCCTACTGCGGACGAAACCCTACTCCTTTACCTTGCAGCTACTGGCTCTGCTGTCAGTGCAGTTCTTGTCAGAGAGATTGATGTCAGTGGGAAGTTGGTACAAAATCCAATTTACTTTGTGTCCGGAGCAAAAACAAGATATTCCGAGCTTGAGAAGTTCGTTTATGCTCCGATAATGGCTTCGAGGAAACTAAGGCATTATTTTTTAGCTCACAATGTAATTGTACCAACTTTGTATCCTTTGGGAGATATGCTCCGAAGTAAAGATTCCACTAGAAGAATTGGGAAGTGGGCAGTTGAGCTAGCACCCTTCGGCATATCTTTTCTGGCAAGGACAACAATTAAATCACAAGTCTTAGCAGATTTTGTAGCAGAATGGACTCCCCCTGCAACGTTGGTTCCGGAGAAATCAAGTGAAGGAATTTGGACTGTTTTTTCTGATGGGGCTTTCCAAGCATTCGGAGCAGGTGTCGGAGCAGTTTTAATTTCGCCTTCAGGGCAAAGAACAATGTACTCCGCAAGACTCAACTTTAAGTCTACCAATAATATAGCGGAGTATGAAGGGATTTTACTGGGACTCCGAAAAGCACGGGCTCTAGGGGCTACAAGAGTTGTTATAAAGACGGATTCTCAAATAGTAGCAGGGCACATGGATAAAAGCTTTCAAGCTCGGCATCCACAGCTTGCAAAGTACTTAGAAGAAATCCGTAAAATCGAAGCACAATTCAAGGGTATTTCAATTCGGAGTATACCAAGAACAGAAAATGTGCAAGCGGACATCTTAGCAAAAGCTGCAGCTGGAGCTATGGATATACCAGAAGAAGCTTTTTATGAGGAGCTCAGTACACCTTCGGTGCCACAAATTCCCTTCGCAGAGATTCTTTGCATTCCAAGTACAGATTGGAGAAATTCGATCATGAAACTTTTGCAAGGAGGAGCAAATTCATTTGAAGAGCCACACTTTTCAAGATTAAAACTCAGGGCTAGGAATTATCAAATAATCAACGGTATATTATACAAGGCCGGAGTATGTTCCCCTCTACTCCGATGTATATCTCAAGCCGAAGGTCAAGAAATTCTTCGAGAAATCCATGAAGGACTTTGCGGTAGCCATTTGGCCCCTCGAGCTTTGGCAGGAAAAACACTTCGCCAGGGGCTTTATTGGCCTACAATAACAGCTGATGCGGAGAGCTTGGTCCGCACTTGTCAAGGATGTCAGTGGATGGGTCGACGGAGTCATCGCCCACCAACAGTTCTTCAAGTTATTTTTCCGGTATGGCCTATGGCCAGATGGGGTATGGATTTGATTGGTCCCTTTCCAGTAGCTAAGGGAAATTTAAAGTTCGCAGTGGTAGCTATTGAATATTTTTCTAAGTGGGTAGAAGCAGAGCCCTTAACAGCTATCACTTCGAACAATGTACAGAAATTCTTTTGGAAAAGTATCATTTGCCGGTTCGGAGTGCCTAAACAACTCACGGTTGATAATGGAACACAGTTCGATGCAGAACCCTTCAGAAAGTTCTGCGAAGATCTAGGCATCCGGTTATGTTTTGTTGTAGTGAGGCATCCTCAGTCTAACGGAGCTGTAGAAAGAGCCAATGGAAATATTTTGTCAGGGCTAAATCGAAGGATAGTAGGATTAGCAAAAGGACTATGGACCGAAGAACTTCCGAAGATTTTATGGTCCATTCGGACTACGCAAACAAGGTCCACAGGTTTTACTCCATTCAGATTACTATTTGGAGATGAAGCTATGACTCCAACGGAGCTTAAGGAGGATCACTTCGCAGCACCGAACCGGAGATTGAAGAAGAAAGACAAGCTTCGCTAGATTTAACAGAGGAGACAAGACTTCGAGTTGTGGCCAATTTATCAAAGTATCACCAGCAGATGAAGGCTTGGTTTGACCCGAAGGTTAAGATCAATGAGCTTAGACCGGGTCATCTTGTTTTACGAAGCATTATAGCGCCAGGAAAATTAGGAAATAAATGGGAAGGTCCATACTTAATTGTTCGTTCAGGACGTCCTGGCTCTTTTAAATTAGCTAATTTGGAAGGTGAAGAGTTAGCACATACATGGCATGCGGAGAACCTAAAGCGATACTTCGCATAAGGGCTCCTTGTAATCATGTGTAATCACTTTTCGAATCAATAAAGCATATGGTTCAGATAATGCCTACCCCTCATAAACTAAGGTCCATACTTAATTGTTCGTTCAGGACGTCCTGGCTCTTTTAAATTAGCTAATTTGGAAGGTGAAGAGTTAGCACATACATGGCATGCGGAGAACCTAAAGCGATACTTCGCATAAGGGCTCCTTGTAATCATGTGTAATCACTTTTCGAATCAATAAAGCATATGGTTTAGATAATGCCTACCCCTCATAAACTTCCAGCTTCCGAGTGGACGCACTGGAACCACGGAGTTGACCGAGAGGGAAGTGTCATTAATTTGAATCATATTTTCCGAGGTGGTGGGCTGACATAATCCGGAGTCCAAGCCACTGGCTTGAAGACATCCATAAAAGATCCCGAATACAACAGAATGCGGAGTCCAAGCCACCGGCTGGAAGACATCCGTAAAAAGAGTCCAAAGGGACCAAATTATGCGGAGCCCAAGCCACCGACTGGTAGGTATCCGTAAAAAGAGTCGAAGGAGACCAAATAATGTGGAGCCCAAGTCATTGGCTTGTAGGTATCCGTAAAAAGAGTCCAAAGAGACCACTGCGAACTCCAAACCACTGGTTTGACAGAATTCGCAAAAAAGAGCCGAAGGAGGCCAAAACAAAACAGAGTTTGAGCCATGAGCTTCGAATGTCTGTTAAGAAAGTCCAAAGTGACAAATTATCTAAGACATTAAAGTGTCCGGAAAGTTATCTCAAGTGATTTCTTTCAAAAGCATAAGGTGTTAAGTCACCATTCTTTAGACTACAAATAGTCGAAAACATTTTATAAGATTTTAAAAGATCTTTAAATAACAGAGGGGCTCCGAACCCCCAAAATTGTACTCCAAAGTTTTTCTTTGTGCCTAACCATCTTTGAATACAGTTCGAAGTTGCTTACACCCAAAGAGGGGCTAATAAATAGGGAGACAATTTTAAATCGATATTTATTATTCGAGCAAATATGATTACATCATGAAAAATTGGTATCTATACCAAGAAGGAATCGAAGACCTCTTCGATCTCTAGAGCTAGGGTTGGAACGACTAGTTCCAGTACCGGGAGTTCTAACAACTTTACGTTTAACTCTTTTGCCTCCCTTCGAAGCTCTAAAGTCTTTTTGTTCTTGTTGAAGCTCGGCCCAAGTTCGAAGCCGTTCGGGGCTCCTTTCCCAGCTTCCAATTTCTTCAGGCTTTCTACTTTGAGTTTCATCTTCGTCTTCGGACCATATAATGTCTTCGGAAGACGAAGTTTCCAAGTTAACCTCTTTTTCTTCCTCTTTAATACAAGATAATATATATTTACTTATTTCGGACATAATTGCTCCCGAACTATCTCGAGGAACTAGAAATCGAGGACGCTTGTGAAGTTTTAAGACATCGAAGGTAGCCCATAATAAGCGAAGTTCGTCGTTAACGTCTAACACTTCGACATCTTCCATATGAGGCAAAGCCTAAAAACATGATAAACAAATTTTCATTCATGAATGTACATAAGCGTAATGCTTTACATAGTCAAAAGATCCTAAGGCATTTCTAAACCTGCGGGTTAGGAGGAGGCTGACTGCTCGAAGCTTGGGTCCGAGCCTGCTTTTGGCGTTGTCCTTCGTCAATCCAAGCCTTGATCGCAGAACGACCTTCGGCTCTCTATGAAGTTTGGAAGGCTTGCCAAGCAGCGGCCACACCTTCGGAAGGAGTGAGAAGCTGATCGTCGTCGAAGGTAATGGGGCCCTCTCCTGCGCTCGGAGCTATCGATCGACCCAGATCCTCGTAGTAACGAAGTAGGCCAACAGCAGCCACTTGTCCGGAGAGTTCTCCATAACGAATGCCTGCTGTCTTCATTTGCTTCACTACTCCTTGAATCCTCTTCAACCGGCGCAGTAGGGAGATGTTGTCATCCGAAGGTAGCGTCCCAGTAGTACCGAAGTATTCCAAGACGCCTAGCAATTGGTCCATGACCTCCGCAGCTACCTTCTCAGACTTCAGCTTATCTTCAATTAACGTGTCCTTCACCGAAGTTAGTTCTTCTAGTACTCTAGAGAGTCTAGCAGCCTCCGTAGCCAAAGAATTCTTTTGATTCAGTAGCTGGCTAGCTTCTTCTCGGAGCCTAACAAGCTCGGTCCCCGCAGTAGCGTGCTCCGCCCGCATCCTTTCAATTTCTGCTCGAAGCACAATTCTTTCTGCTTCGAGCTCTTTATTCGCAGCCTCCAAGCCTTGTCTAGCCCTGCGCTCCGTTGAGACCATGTCGTCCATATGGCTCACTCGACCTTCGGAGATGGTAAGATTTTGCTGAAGAGTTGCGTTTTCTTCTCGAAGGCGAGTGATTTCACGTTCATTCGATACATTCGCAGCTCGGGCCAAGACTGTTTGCCGCGAAAAGAAAAAACCAAGGTAAGAAATTATTTGTATATAAATTTGATGTTGTTTTGCAAATACTTCGTACCTGGTAAGCTGCACGTTCCATAGCAGCATTAAGCTCCGAGCTCTCCGCCTCACTCAGGATGGCCACCAAGTCCGTCTCCCCAACTTCGCGACTAGCTCGATCCAAAGGCTCGAGCAAAGTCCGAAGCCCAGTTCTTCGCTCCAAGAAAGGAGCTAGAAGGGGGAGCATGCTCAAGGCTTGCTGGTCATCTTCGTTTGGCGAAGGCCCGGAGTGTTGAGCTGTGGTCTTCGGAGCCCCCGGAGACTGGCCCCCTTCGGTAGATTGGCTCTCGTCTGTTGACTCAGACGGAGTTGATCCAAAGCTTGGAGCAGGGAGGGGGTCCATCTTTCCTTTGCCTTTTCCAGGCCCCATCTGAGTGGCTCCTGGGATTGGCTCCGAAGTTGTCGAAGGTGCAGGAACTGTATCTTCAGGACGGACCTCTTCCATAGAAGTGGACTCTGTAAAAACAAAGGTATTATACATTGTATAATTTCGCACTTAAAAAGAAGAGGATAAAAATTATTCGAAGTTTACCTTCGACATTTTGGCGGCGGGTAAGCATTGGACTGCTTGGCGGATCGAAGGCGAGATCTTCATTTGAATCAAGCGTCAAATCTTCGACTGTAGGAACATTTTCCTGAACAGTCGTTGTTGCTTCATCCGGAATCGAAGCCACAGTGACTTCGACTCCACTCTCATCCACAGGAACTCTGTCCTGAGGTAAATCCTCTTGAGCTGCCGGAGTCCTCGTTTGCTCAAGATTCTCTTGAGACTCTAGCACGTTCGCAGGTTCTTCAACTTGTGCAGTTCCTTGGGCTGCATCCTCGTCAATCAGCCTCACAAGTAACCTGCCTTTGTCGTCCTGAGAATCGGAGATCGAAGCTCTTGGTCTCGAAGGTGCAGGGTTTTTTGGCTTTCGAGCCACCTTCATGACTGGAGTCTTGGCGGAGCTCGAAGTCCCAGCTTCAGCTTTCCTCTTCTTGGGCCCTTTCTCCGAAGGCACCCAATCCACCAAAGGGGCGGAACCATTTCGAGTAGCCCCCATACTCGGTTGGATCGCTCCCAACTACCAACCAATTTAATTCTCCATTCTTTCTCGGTCGGAGTTGGGATGCCCAAAATCTTCTCCGAAGCTCGTACGATTTGCTCCGAAGTTATAGGGGCTGAAGGGGCTGAAAAATGAGTTAAGTTTGTTAAATCTTCGAATAAATATACATAGAGTATGTTGTTTTCGAAGTTACCTACAGGACTCGCAGTTGAAGAGATTTTCCGAAGACCGCCTTTCGAATCCTCTTCGAAGGTGATTGGCTAGTTGTCCATCAAAGGAGGGATTTGGAGCCCAAGGAATTCTTCGGCTAAGTCTCGCATGCTCAACCGATGACTGATCTTTTGAAGCAAGCTAAGGCGAGCTTCGAGCTGACCCGGATCTGGATGCACAAGGGCTTCTTTTCGGAAGTTGATGTCTTGTAGAGGTCCAGCTAGACGGTTGCTCGCCCCAACTTCGGCATAAAACCATTTCAGGATCCAGTCTGTATACCATCTAGCGTTGATAGCATTGGCTGGAAATCGGAGAGCATACTCGTCCCGAAGCCTGAAGTTAATACTTCCGAAGGCCACTACCATTTTTTCACCGCCGGGGCCTACGAAGGTCTTCGGTTGGCACGAAGCTCTGTGCAGTGCTGCGAAGATCTCTGCCCTCCCCTCACAACCCTCGGCTCGCAACGCCCATTCGAAGATGGCGAGACGTGCTATAGCATTCGGAGAGAGTTGGGGCAGAGTGACGTGGAACAACTCCAATACCTCAGCCAAAAAGTCTACTGCTGGAAGACCTAAACCAGCTTCGAAGAAGGCTTCGAAGACGACTACTTCTCCGAGTCTCGGTGAAGGAATGATTTCCTTCCCAGGTTTGCGAATCATCACCCCCGAACTAATTTTCCCTTCTACTGCAGTCGCAAGAGATTCTCTTCTGCAGGTCGACGGCCCTAGTTGATAAGATTGGTCTGTGTACTTCGTCGAGGCTGGAAAGAGGTCTTGAGGGCCGACATTCTGGGGATTTCCTCCCACCGGCGCCATTGTTGCCACTGAAGGATTCGGGGTCGCTGCCGCCAAGGTTGCAGCCGCCGCCGCTACCGCAGCCTGCTGCCGGGCCAGGGTTGAAGCTGCTCCGGGGCCCTTGAAACTAGTCTTCGCCATTGAATCTCACGGATTGCTTCAGAAGAAAAATGGAGGCTAGGGCTCGGGTTGGAGGGTAGGGCTCAGATGATGGTTTGTTTGCATGAAAGCAGTGAAAAGGTACTCAAGCAGGGTTTGGGCCCTCTATTTATAGCCCAAATCCTGATTTTTTACCGTTTGTCTGTGTCGCTTCACATTCCCAACCGTTACTTTGCTCCGAAATTAAAGCATTCCGTAACTTCCGTTAGAATAAAGAAGCTAACGGCTATTTCTTCTAAGTCTAAAAAGGCTGAGAAACCAAGGGTTGGTTTCAGTGTTTGTGATGAGTGATTGACAGGCTTTTTACCCTCTGTTCGAAGGGGTACCTCCGG
The DNA here is from genome assembly GCA_019279435.1 of Zizania palustris. Classification (NCBI taxonomy): domain Eukaryota; kingdom Viridiplantae; phylum Streptophyta; class Magnoliopsida; order Poales; family Poaceae; genus Zizania; species Zizania palustris. Next base: position 28,444,960 of record JAAALK010000085.1, on the reverse strand, counting down.
AAGGGGTTCGGAGGTTGCACCTCCGAAGGGTGTTCGGTGGTTTGGTTGCTGCAGCTGTTGCAGCGGAGTGTGCTTGTCGGAGGGGTCCGATAGTACACGATGACTAGGTGTGTACCGAAGGCTTCGGTACTTTGGGCGGTACACCGGAGTGTGTGTCGGAGGTTGCTAACCCGGAGAGGTCTCCGGAGTACTGGATACACTTTCACTGCTTGTCTGTGGTGCGCAGGTACTTCGGAGGCGACGGACAGGTTCGCGGCAGGTGAACCTGGGTCAAGCGGGAGGCTTGATGCCAGGGGAGCGGGGAGCTCCGTCACGGTGGCTGCGAAGGGGGTCCGGGTCGGTCCTCGGGTCGAGGTGCGCCAGGTGAAGGCAAAGAGTGTGGAGTGTGGCTCCGACTGAAGGTACTCCGAGACAAAGTCCTCGGAGGTGAGGCACTTCGAAGGTACTCCAGATGGAGTGACTTCGGAGTTGGTGGAACAAGTCCTCTGCGGAGGCAAGGAGTTCGAAGTGTGCTCCGGAGGGAGACATTCGAAGGTACCCGACGAAGGTCTCAGAAGTCGAGGCGCATCGAAGGCATGGTCCGGGTGAGGCTCGTCGAGGAGTGTGCTCGGGGAGAGACACTGAGATGGAGTGCTCATGGAATGCTTCGTGCGGAGGCCTTGGACGAAGGAGGGACTTCGAAGGGTGGTGTTCCGAAGGTGGGGCTTCGGAGTGAGGAAGGCTTCGGAGCGAGGCTAGCTCCGGAGTGTGGTTGTCTTGTGGTGCTTCGGCCTGCATGGCTTCGGTACACGGACTGATGGAGTTCGAGCTGGGGAAGCTGTGAAGCCGTGGTGGTCCACTCCGGAGGTGGTGGTGCGAAGGCCCAAGGGCTTTGACGGCTTCGACTCAAAACCGTCACTGTATCGGAGGCTATCTTCGGTGAAGCGAAGGCCATCTGGCTCAAGGCTTCTCGCCGAAGCTACCGCACCCTCGCGTGCGAAGGGAGGCTCCAGAAGGTCAAAGACTGCAAAGGCTGACACTGTCTGCTCTGAAAAAGCTGACGCTGTCCCCTCTGCAAAGCTGACAGAGAAGCCTCCAGAATAAAGGTGGACTACCTTTTGTACCCCTTAGTTCTGTAGAGACAAATCCTTTGTAAACCCTAGGGGTAAAGTAGTCAATTCCTTTGGATGAACTGTGGGCTATAAATATGGGGGCTCGGTAGGTAACATTTAACACTTTGAGCATTTACTGTTGAGCTCCTGTAGCCACATACCTCGCTGTATTCATCCAGAGTTCAATTTATTGTGTTCCTTGTTCAAGCGGCGAAGCCCTGCTTCTTTGTGCTTTTTGCTTGAGCTCGCGTTACATACCTCGCTAGTTGTAGTGCACCGAAGCCTGTCTAGGCGAAGGTTGTTTTTGTGCGAAGTGTGTTTTTCAGTGTGTTGTCGCTCTGTGTAACTTGAGGCTAGACCTCACTTCTTACTAACGAAGCCCTGATCGAAGCCCGTTTAGCTTCTTGTGTCGAAGCCCTTAGCAAAGTCCTTTTTGTGTGCGTTCAGACCTTCGTGTACGAAGCCCAGCACCAGTTGCTGTTGCCAAGTACTTGGACGAAGTCCTCAGAGGGCTGTCCACTCTTGCGAAGGGTGAAGTGCGAAGCCTGCTCGAAGCACCCTGTGTGCGGAGCCTGCACTGACTTAGCAGAGTAGATTTTCGAGGGTTGTTAGTGGAGCGAAGTCTTCTTGGCTTCGAACTTTTGCTCCTGCGAAGCCTGTGTTCAGAGCTGTCGAAGTACCTCCGAACCAGACCTTCGAAGGTTGTGTTCGAAGCCTGTTCCGCAGAAGACAGGATTAAAACCGAAGGCTGTTTTTAGCCCGAAATTTTAAAAGCTCCCATTCACCCCCCCTCTGGTCGCCGTTTCCGGTCCAACAATTGGTATCAGAGCGGGTTAAGATCACCAGTTGACCTTAACCGGTTTTCTGATCTGTTGGCGACATGGATAGAGGCAGTAAAATTCCTCTGTTCGATGGGACTGATTTTGCATACTGGAAGATGCGCATGGAGGCTTACTTGTTAAGCCAAGGAAATGCAATTTGGGAGATTGTGGATTCACAATACTCCATCCCAGAGACTCGCACCTCTCAAACAGAGAAGGATCAGTATAATGCCAACTCCAAGGCAAGAAATATACTGTTCATTGGTTTGAGTAGAAGTGAGTTTGATAGGGTGCAGCACCTTAGGACTGCTAGGGAGATTTGGACAACACTCACTGTTTTTCATGAGGGCTCTACGCAGATTAAGGCCAGGCGCCAAAGCACATACAACCAACAGTATCAGCTGTTTGTGCAGGCACCTGGTGAATCTATAGATGCCATGTTTTCTCGCTTTGATGCAATAGTGAGTAACTTGCGATCCAACGGGACGCTTGCTTACAGTGATCATGATAGGGCTATCAAGCTTCTCTATGCTCTTGACCGTAGCATATGGGAAGTAAAGATATCCAGCATTGAGGAGTCCGCAGGCTATGATACCTTGACCTGTGATGAACTCTTTAGCAAGCTGAAGTCCACAGAGATTGCCAAGGCATCTCTTGCTGTGCACAGAAGCTCTTTGCCACAACCATTGGCATTGGTTTCTATCACTAGCCGTGGCACCACTGCAGAACCAAGCACATCTGGTACTTGTGTTTTTGCAGATGGTTTTGCTTTGTCCTCCCTGGTCTCCGTCACAAAGGAGCAGGTGGACACTCTAGATGATGATGAGCTTGCTCTCATTGCCCGGAGGTTCACCCGTTTTCACCATGAGAGATGGGATCAGAGGAGAAGTGGTTTTAGTGGTTGCTTTGAGTGTGGCGACACTTCTCATATTAAGGCTAACTGCCCTAAGCTCAAGAAGAAAGATGAGAGTGAGCGCCCCAAATACCACAAAAAGGAGAGGAAGCCTTTTGTAAAGGGCAAGCGCGGCAAGATGGCTAAGAAAGTAGCCAAAGCCGCTTCCAGAGCTTTTGTTGCTGCTCTCAGTGACATCGACACTTCCTCAACTGAGGAGTCGAGCTCTGAGGAGGAGGAGTCCCCAAGGAAGGAGGACAAGAAGGACAAGAAGGGACGTGATTTCACCGGCCTTTGCTTCATGGCCGACAGCGATCACAGCGGCGATGAGCTTGACTCATCTGAGGTAACTCTATCATCTGACCAGCTATTGATTAAATTAGATGAGCTGAATGAAGTAGTTCTTGGTCAGGATAGATTGCTTGTGCAAGCCGCTAGAGAAAGAAAAAACCTTAGACTTAGGCTAGAAACTGTTTCTACTGAATATGCCATGCTTAAGTCTAAGTTTAATGATGTTGAATGTGAATCATGTTCTGTTGTCATGAGTGAGCTTGCTCAGTTGCGTTCTGTTCATGCTCAAACTCTCTCTGAGCTTGAGACTGCACAGAAGCAGCTTTTGGAGGTGGATTCTAGACCTCATGATGTTATTGATTGCATGAACTGTTCATTATTGCGCGAGAGCATTAATTTACGTGATAAACATGTTCATGATTTGGAGGCTAGACTGGAGAGGGCCGGTAGTTCTAAGGATGTGCAGCCTGTGTGTGACACTTGCATCACCCTTAAGGACCAGCTAGGCACTGTTAGAGAGCGAGCTGAGAACCTCATGTCAGAAAATGAATACCTTCTTTCCGTGGTTAATAAATGCACTGGGGGAAAGGGTAGGATGGATTTGCTCTTGGCCAAAACCAAGATGTGTGCTGACAGAGCAGGGGTAGCTCTAGGTTTGGGTTTTGAGAGGATTCCTTCAGACAGTAAGACCAAAACTGTTTTTACCTCTCCCACTACCTTAGAGAAAGAGAGAGCTCTGTTAGACACCCCATCAGCCAAAAAGCCTACCCGACCACCAAAGAAAACCACACCTCCTGCCAAGAAAATCCCTCCCAAGAAAACCACTCAGAAGAAACCCAAGGAGCCTGTGAGAGTTGCTCCTGTGACCCATGAGAGTGCCCCGAGGAGAGTTTTTCACTGTTCCTACTGTCAGCGGGTGGGTCATTTGGTTGGGTTCTATTTTCGTCGCATCAAGGATGAGCGACGCTCTCTGGCGATGAGTTACCAGGACATGCATTACCCATCTTTAGGTATGCATGAGTCTGAGTTTTACTATCGTCCTGCTTTTGAGGCTCCTCGTGCTTCTCGGAGAGGTTTTGCTCCTCGAGGTGTTCACCATGTTCCATATGGTGGTAGACCTCGGGCGAGTAGCTTTGTACCTCATCAGAGTAGGAGACCTCGTCATGCTTTTCGATCACTGTATGTAGGTAGACCTCGCACTTTGCATCATTCAGATTATCATGTGCGTAGACCGTCTACTTTTACTGCGCCTACTACTCGTGTCACTCAGTGCTGGATGCCTCGTCATTATTTCACTCACCCCAGCACTGAGCGATCGAGATATTCTTATCATGTGTAGGCTACAGATTGAGGCTTGGAGGGCACGTGAATCATGGACTCCGGTTGTTCGCGCCACATGACCGGACATGCAGCTTGGTTCTCCAGCCTCACCACAACCAAGCAAAGGGAACATATCACCTTCGGAAACAATCGAAGGAGTAGAGTGAAAGGTAAAGGTGTGGTAAGAATTAACTAAAATTTCACTCTCAAAGATGTTGCTTTGGTTGAAAACCTGGGATACAATTTGCTGTCTGTATCTCAGTTGCTTGATGAGGGCTTCGAAGTGCGATTCCATCGCGATACTTCGGAAGTGCTCAATTCTGATGGTGTTGTGGTGTGTAAGATCTTTAGAGTTGGGAGAGTTTTTGGAGCTGATTTTTCAGAATCATCTGATTCTTCTCACTGTCTTGTTGCACATTCAACTTCTGAGCTTTGGAAGTGGCATAGGAGACTAGGGCATATGAGCTTTGAGTTGCTCGCTCGTCTGAGCGCCCTAGGTCTGATCCGAGGATTGCCCAAGCTCAAGTTTGAGAAGAATTTAGTTTGCGCTCCGTGTCGACATGGAAAATGATTGTCGCTTCGCATTCGCCAGTCACCACAGTGATGACTGAACAACCCGGAGAACTTCTCCATATGGACACTGTAAGTCCTTCTCGGGTTAGTTCTTTAGGCGGCAAGTGGTATGTTCTAGTAATTGTCGACGATTTCTCTCGCTACTCTTGGGTCTTCTTTCTTGCCAGCAAGGATGAAGTGTTTTCACACTTTCGGAGCTTGGCTTTGAGACTGTTTACTGAAATCCCTGGTGCATTGAAATTCATTCGAAGCGATAATGGCACCGAGTTCAAAAATAGTCTCTTTGTTGACTTTTGCATGGAGCATGGCATAGAACATCAATTCTCTGCTCCGCGGGTTCCTCAACAGAACGGTGTTGTTGAGAGGAAGAACCGCACTTTGGTTGAGATGGCTAGGACGATGCTTGATGAGCATAGGACTCCTAGAAAATTCTGGGCTGAGGCCATGAACACTGATTGTTACATCTCAAACCGAATCTTCTTGCGCTCAATTTTAAATTTGACATCTTATGAGTTGCGTTTTGGGAGACAGCCCAAGGTTACTCATCTTCGAGTTTTTGGCTGTCGCTGCTTTATCCTAAAACGTCGTAATTTGGATAAATTTGAGTCGCGCTCTTCTGACGGGATCTTTTTGGGTTACACTACTCATGGTCATTCTTATCGTGTTTATAACTTGGAGACTAACACTGTCATCGAGTCATGTGATGTGACTTTTGATGAATCAACCCCCTCTGTTAGTTCTGCTTTTGAACAGGCAAATGAACACGACATGGAACAGACCTTATTCGAAGAAGAAGATCCCGGAGAATTCAAGGATGAACCCCTACTACCCTCGACATCGACCCCCGAAGCTGACCCCGCTTCAACTACTTCGGCACGAGGTCCCGAAGCGACTACCTCAACATCGGTCATCTTGGACCACTCCAACGCACAAGTTGAGGGGGAGACTGCATCCCGCCGAGAGGCTCCACACCATGTTCAAAGGATGCACCCTCCCGAGCAGATCATTGGTGAGCTTGATCAAAGGGTAACTCGTTCTCATGCCCATTTCACTAATGCTGCTTTTGTTGCTTCTTTCGAGCCCTTAGATGTTAGTCATGCACTTTCTGATTCTAGTTGGATCAATGCCATGCATGAAGAGCTTGAAAATTTTGAGAGAAACCAAGTCTGGTCTTTAGTTGATCCTCCACCAAATGTTCATTTCATTGGAACAAAATGGATTTTCAAAAATAAACAAGGGGAGGATGGGACTATAGTTAGAAACAAGGCTAGACTTGTAGCTCAGGGATTTTCTCAACTAGAAGGGATTGATTTTACTGAAACTTTTGCACCTGTTGCTCGCCTTGAGGCCATTAGGATTTTGCTTGCCTTTGCGACATCCCGGGGATTCAAACTCTATCAAATGGATGTCAAAAGTGCTTTTCTTAATGGCTTCATAGGTGAAGATGTTTATGTAAAACAACCCCCTGGTTTTGAAAACCCCAAGTACCCACATAAAGTCCTTAAACTTCATAAGGCTCTTTATGGACTCAAGCAGGCCCCTCAGGCATGGTATGATAGACTTAAGTCTTTTCTGCTTGAGCGAGGGTATTTGATGGGCTCTGTTGATAAAACTTTGTTTACTCTCAAGCATGGCACAGATTTCCTCCTAGTTCAGATTTATGTGGATGATATCATCTTTGGTGGCTCTTCTCATGCTTTGGTTGCCGAGTTTGCAGATACCATGAGCAGGGAATTTGAAATGTCAATGATGGGCGAGCTTACCTTTTTCCTTGGTTTGCAAATCAAGCAAAGCAAACAAGGTACTTTTGTCCACCAGACAAAGTACACCAAGGACCTGCTCAAGAAGTTCGACATGTCCGATGCGAAGCCCCTCGCCACTCCAATGGCTACATCTGTAGCATTGGACCCTGACGAAGATGGAGAAGTCGTAGATCAGAAGGAGTTCCGAAGCATGATCGGCTCCCTCCTCTACTTGACTGCTACGAGGCCGGATATACACTTCGCTGTGTGTCTGTGTGCTCGTTTTCAGGCTTCACCACGAGCTTCGCACCGCCAAGCGGTAAAGCGCATCTTAAGGTATCTCAAACACACCCTTGAATTTGGCATATGGTATTCAGCATCTTCATCTTTATGTCTTCGAGGCTATTCCGATGCGGATTTTGCTGGGTGTAGAATTGATAGGAAGAGTACCTCTGGTACTTGTCATTTTCTGGGTACTTCATTGGTTTGCTGGTTTTCCCGCAAACAGTCTAGTGTTGCACAATCGACGGTTGAGGCCGAATATGTTGCTGCAGCTAGCTGTTGCTCTCAGATTTTGTGGATGACTTCCACTTTGCGGGATTTCGGGTTAGATTATAAGAGTGTTCCACTTTTCTGTGATAACACTAGTGCTATTTGCATTGCAAACAACCCGGTTCAGCACTCCAGAACCAAACACATTGATGTACGGTATCATTTTCTCAGAGATCACAATGAGAAGGGTGATATTGAACTTCAATATGTTGATACCCAACACCAGCTTGCCGACATTTTTACAAAACCCCTCGATGCTTCTCGATTTGCTTCCTTGCGTGGGGAACTTGGCATTTGTCACCCTTACGGCATTTTGTGAGGGGGAGCTGTTTTAGATGGATGTGCATTTGCTAATTATGTGTTGAAATTGCATTTACATCTTTTGCACTTATATGCCTGCTTATAATCCATGACATCATGACATCTCAGCTCTTTTTAATTTATCTGAAACATTCATGTGCATGATGTTTTCTTTTCAAAATCAAATCGTGCTCACTGCTTAGTCTTGAATCTAGCATATTTAGGCAGGACTGCTTTAGCTATCTTTTATCTGCTTGATAGCAAGACACATTTCTTTGGATGCTAAAAATTGCAACTTGAAAAATTGTTCTACATCTTCATGGATATTCATAAAATGCCAAACAATTGGTTCACTTAAGTTAAAATCAAACATTCCATGATTTGCATGCCTCAAGTGAAAAGATCCAGGTGGGTTTGTTTGTCGCACTATCCTATTCTAGACTGCTTACCATTGCACATTGGTCTGAACTGGAATAGTGTAGTGTATGTCAAAATCATTGCCTTAAGCTTCTTATGGTTTTCATGCCTAGGCTTGGCCTGGTTGGACAGTATAAAGTGGACAAACAAATAACCCCTAGCATTAAGAAAAGAACAACTAAATTCTTTGATCATCAAGTTTGCTTTCATTGCTCCATTTGAACTGGACTTGTCTGTCTAGAGTAGAAATTGACTAGCTGTTCGCAGTCCCTGCTTTTACTTGTCTAGTTTCCTTGACTAAGTGGTGATGCTTTCTATTTCAAAAATGATCAAATCACATGCTTCATCATGTTTTTTAGAGAATGTTAATTTGAGCTGAGCACATGATCATTGGTATTATTGTTGGCATATTTTTGCTTCATATGTCTTTGCAATTCTGCTCATTTCGAAGCTTTGCATCTTTTTCATGCTCCTTGATGCTTGCATTGCCAAAGGGGGAGAAATTCCTCAAGGGGGAGAGACTTGCTACGTTCTCTGCCGCAAGAAGGTATAATTTTCCAAGGGGGAGAAAACTTAACATAAAGGGGGAAAAGGTTCTTTGTTGCCAAAAAGGGAAAAACTTATCTCAGGAGAGTTTTTATTTGCCGAAGGGGCTTTTACTCTTTTGAGAAAGGGGGAGGAAAATTCTTTTATCAAGTGACATGATTTGGCTCTTTTCTGAGTTTTTATGGTCACTTGTGTGCTGAAAATTTTTAAATTTTCTTGAACTTGGATTTGGTTGTCAATGCACTCATCAAGGGGGAGATTGAGAAACCAAGGGTTGGTTTCAGTGTTTGTGATGAGTGATTGACAGGCTTTTTACCCTCTGTTCGAAGGGGTACCTCCGAAAGGGGTTCGGAGGTTGGACCTCCGAAGGGTGTTCGGAGGTGGTTTCACCGAAGGGTGTTCGGTGGTTTGGTTGCTGCAGCTGTTGCAGTGGAGTGTGCTTGTCGGAGGGGTCCGACAGTACACGATGACTGGGTGTGTACCGAAGGCTTCGGTACTTTGGGCGGTACACCGGAGTGTGTGCCGGAGGTTGCTAACCCGGAGAGGTCTCCGGAGTACTGGATACACTTGTCTGCTTGTCTGTGGTGCGCAGGGACTTCGGAGGCGACGGACAGGTTCGCGGCAGGTGAACCTGGGTCAAGCGGGAGGCTTGATGCCAGGGGAGCGGGGAGCTCCGTCACGGTGGCTGCGAAGGGGGTCCGGGTCGGTCCTCGGGTCGAGGTGCGCCAGGTGAAGGCAGAGAGTGCGGAGTGTGGCTCCGACTGAAGGTACTCCGAGACAAAGTCCTCGGAGGTGAGGCACTTCGAAGGTACTCCGGATGGAGTGACTTCGGAGTTGGTGGAACAAGTCCTCTGCGGAGGCAAGGAGTTCGAAGTGTGCTCCGGAGGGAGACATTCGAAGGTACCCGACAAAGGTCTCAGAAGTCGAGGCGCATCGAAGGCATGGTCCGGGTGAGGCTCGTCGAGGAGTGTGCTCGGGGAGAGACACTGAGACGGAGTGCTCATGGAATGCTTCGTGCGGAGGCCTTGGACGAAGGAGGGACTTCGAAGGGTGGTGTTCCGAAGGTGGGGCTTCGGAGTGAGGAAGGCTTCGGAGCGAGGCTAGCTCCGGAGTGTGGTTGTCTTGTGGTGCTTCGGCCTGCATGGCTTCGGTACACGGACTGACGAAGTTCGAGCTGGGGAAGCTGCGAAGCCGTGGTGGTCCACTCCGGAGGTGGTGGTGCGAAGGCCCAAGGGCTTTGACGGCTTCGGCTCAAAACCGTCACTGTATCGGAGGCTATCTTCGGTGAAGTGAAGGCCATCTGGCTCAAGGCTTCTCGCCGAAGCTACCGCACCCTCGCGTGCGAAGGGAGGCTCCAGAAGGTCAAAGACTGCAAAGGCTGACACTGTATGCTCTGTAAAAAGCTGACGTTGTCCCCTCTGCAAAGCTGACAGAGAAGCCTCCAGAATAAAGGTGGACTACCTTTTGTACCCCTTAGTTCTGTAGAGACAAATCCTTTGTAAACCCTAGGGGTAAAGTAGTCAATTCCTTTGGATGAACTGTGGGCTATAAATATGGGGGCTCGGTAGGTAACATTTAACATTTTGAGCATTTACTGTTGAGCTCCTGTAGCCACATACCTCGCTGTATTCATCCAGAGTTCAATTTATTGTGTTCCTTGTTCAAGCGGCGAAGCCCTGCTTCTTTGTGCTTTTTGCTTGAGCTCGCGTTACATACCTCGCTAGTTGTAGTGCACCGAAGCCTGTCTAGGCGAAGGTTGTTTTTGTGCGAAGTGTGTTTTTCAGTGTGCTGTCGCTCTGTGTAACTTGAGGCTAGACCTCACTTCTTACTAGAGAAGCCCTGATCGAAGCCTGTTTAGCTTCTTGTGTCGAAGCCCTTAGCAAAGTCCTTTTTGTGTGCGTTCAGACCTTCGTGTACGAAGCCCAGCACCAGTTGCTGTTGCCAAGTACTTGGACGAAGTCCTCAGAGGGCTGTCCACTCTTGCGAAGGGTGAAGTGCGAAGCCTGCTCGAAGCACCCTATGTGCGGAGCCTGCACTGACTTAGAAGAGTAGATTTTCGAGGGTTGTTAGTGGAGCGAAGTCTTCTTGGCTTCGAACTTTTGCTCCTGCGAAGCCTGTGTTCGGAGCTGTCGAAGTACCTCCGAACCAGACCTTCGAAGGTTGTGTTCGAAGCCTGTTCCGCAGAAGACAGGATTAAAACCGAAGGCTGTTTTTAGCCCGAAATTTTAAAAGCTCCCATTCACCCCCCTCTGGTCGCCGTTTCCGGTCCAACAAAGGCTTTCAGACTTCTTGAGTTAGTTCTAAGTTACTTCAAATGTAATTTTATTAGAAACTGATTCGAAGCTTACATCTCCACATAATTCGGAGATGGTTTAAATCTGCTAACCCCTACGCATGATTATTTTTCTTGCATATACTGCTCTCCTAACATTACAGATTTAGCGGAGAAGCGTATTCGAGGGGCTACTGTTGGGGGAAAATATTCCATCTTCAGGGTTATTGCAGTGACAAGATAAAGACTGGTGATTAAGCTAAAGACTTCCAGCGTATACCTTCGGAGATACATTGAGTCAAGTTCGAAGCATGATGACGGGCTCTAGTTCGAAGTATACCTTCGAACTTGGACTCTTCCGGGAACTTCTTTGCCAGCTAAGATGGAAGACTTATCTTTTTTCTCATTATATTAGTCTTTTACCATTTTAGCCCTATTAAGGGCACCGAATAGTTTCCACTATGTCGGTTGTAATAGAGGGGTAAAAAGGTCTTTTCCTTAATGTTTGGGCCTATAAATACCCCCCGTTTTGCCTTGTAAAGAGGACCGAATACAAGTTATTCAATACACACATTCGAACTATTCTAAGTTATTATCCTTTCGGAGGCTTAGAACAGTTCACTTCGCAAACACTTCGTTTGTTTGTTTCTAATCTTCAGAAACCTGTTAGCGTAATCTTTTACGCCAACAAAAAGGTTATAAGATTTTTCAAATGGATGTCAAGAGTGCTTTTTGAATGGGTACATAAAGGAGGAGGTCTATGTTAGGCAACCCTTTGGTTTTGAAACCCTAAGTTTCCTCGACATGTTTTCAAGTTGCAGAAAGCTTTACATGGTTTGAAGCAAGCCTCTAGGGGTTGGTATGATTGTTTAAAGCAGTTTTTGTTGAGGAATGGCTTTGTGATGGGTTCTGTGGACAAAACACTTTTATTGCTCAGAGTTGACTCTGATTTCTTGATCGCTCATATTTACGTGGACGACATTTTTTTTGGTGGTTCTACTAATGAGCTTGTTTCCAAGTTTCTGAGTAGATGCACGAGTTTGAAATGAGCCTCATGGGTGAGCTCAAGTACTTCGGTGAAAAGATGATGCCTCATATGATCCCCATGGGAATATCTAGGGGCCTAGACAAGGACGAGAACGACGTCAAGGTCAACGAGAGAGAGAGTATCGAGGGATGATCGAATCGCTTCTATACCTGATGGCGACGAGGCTGGACATTTACTACACCATGAAATCGTTTAGCGTCAGATGTATGTCGAGAAAAAATGGCATTTAACGTCACTAAATCTGTCGGTAATAGGTGGTAACAGACTATCTCTTGGTAATAGGCATAAATAGTGTCTAATATTTTTTTGGTAATGCGTAATGACAGATTATCTATCGATAAATGTATCAATAAGTCTCAGTTTATATGTCGTTAGAAATATTTTCATCTAGATGCGAAAAAATTAGAAAGATACGCCTATCAAAAATTAAAATGTGCGACACAGGCTGCTCACTGTCAAAACCCTACCCACACCCCTACCCATACCCACAGTCTCCACTACTCTCTCCACTCACCCACTTCCCACACCGCGCTTCCATCTCCCTTGCGCGCCTGTGCCTTCCTCCTCTCGTCGCCTCGTCGGCCGGCGGCGAGCCAAAGACCCACTGCACCGGCGCCCCAATGCCCCAGGCCTCTTCCGCCCTTTAGGCTCCCTGAGACCCCGACGGCCGACGCTCGCCCGGCCGCCCAGCCGCCGGTCACCTTCCACCCCTTCTCGACGCGGCGGCCGATGGCGCCCTCCGGCCTGGCGGCGTCCGCTCCAAGCTCCAGCGACCAGCGGCCCAACGCTCCCCGGTCATCGCCTCAACGCCTCCTGGTCCTCGGTTTCTCTCCTCCAGCTCTATTCCCCTTTCCCTCTCAGCACACTGCCAGATCCGGCGTCGCCGTCCGCGCCATACACGTCGTCGCCCTGTCCGCGCGCCGTCCGCACCATCTGTGTGCCATCCCCGCGTCGTCCCCGCTGTCCGCCTTGCAGTAAGCAGACAAGCAGTTTAACATGTTTTCTTTCCCCAGAGATGTTTTTCCTCCGTGTTGCATTATTCATACATTTGCATATTTATACATGATCAGGATGGCATATGAAATCCCATGAATATGTTTTGTGAAGTATGTAATACCATGTTTGCACTAGTCATACGGATGATATCTATCAACTATCATGCAAAATTTGCTTGAATCTAGGTTTTTATTTCATTTAACTTTGTCCTCTATAATTAGATATTTTTTCTTTTCCTACCCTGTCTGATTTTATGTTCTAGCGTAATAATTATCTGTGCCATTGTAAGTTAACTCTACAATGTCAGTTGTTGGTTCTACACAGTAATTAAATAAATTAATAAAACTGATCTAAATATGCCTGACCTGTGTTGGTGCATGGGCATTTACAAACTTGAACTGCAATTTATGCCAAAGGGAGTTGGTTTATACATGTCATGACTTTATACAAACGCCCTACACAAGAGGTATAATATGCATATATATATCCATATGATTCTTTTTGTAGGTTGATCTCCTTCCTAGAGATACAGATTTCAATTGCATTGGTGACTGGGTTGTGGAGGCAGTTGTCAAGAAGAAGCGCAAGTAAGACTTCTTTCCTCTTTCTGCTCCTTCATCACCAGGTTTTTCATTCCGTTAATCACAAATTGAGCTTGCTGCTTGGCATCTCTAGTATTACTTTAATCTACATTTGGTACAACTGGGAGGAAAAAAATCATGTTCGAGTTCAATTCACGGTGTTAAAAACAGTTTTTTTGCATGTGATATATTAAGTTTGTAGAGCTGTATATTTGTAGTAGAATTATATAGTTTGTTCGAGTTGCATTCGAACTTGATATGGCTCAAATTGAGGGTTGTAATTCTAGTGAAAGCAAATATAAACAGTTGCTATGCATTAGATTATACTCTGTAACTTTCACTTGTTGATATAAACTATTTCTCTTTGCAAACATATTTCTAATGTCTTATATTTTAATATAGGTCATAATTATTATTGCTTGGAATGGTGGCACACCAAGTGATATCTTTGATGTTGGAGTACTTAAGTAGGTTTTGAGCATGTTTATAACTACTGCGGTTCTGAAGTTAGGTCAAGGTATTTGATTGAACTTCTACTCTCTCACTCACAGGCTTGCCAAGGCAGAGCCTAATTGTTTTGTACTTATTTTTAGTATTTGGGTAAAGAACGGTGTTTTTCATGGGTGTGCAAAGCATGCCTATCCTTCGGGTTCTAATAATGCTTTCAGGATTTCTGCTTTATGCACTGAAATTCTACTTTTCACCTCTAGAAGTTTTAAACCAATTACTATTAGGATTGTTCACTTTCATTTCTGAAGTGCTTGACTGCTTGTCACATGTCCAGGTCAACTGACTTGATTGTTTTCTGCTTATTACAGATGGGAGGATGGTTTATCTGACCAACTTCAATATGATGCTGATGGTAACTTGAAGACTGAGATTGTCAAAACACCTTTTGTGCAGGTATACCGCACTAGATTATTTTTTCAATACTTTTGCCATTCCCTTGTTAGTTCAACTAACCCTGCAGGTTTTCCCTTGACAGATTCCACTTGGTATTACAGAGGATAGGCTAATTGGATCAGTTGATGTTGAAGCATCTGTGAGATCAGGAACTATTGTGTTTCAACCAGGTCTTCTTTCTGAAACTCATAGAGGTGTTCCTTATGTTGATGAGATAAATCTTTTGGACGAGGGCATAAGCAATCTACTTCTGAATGTCTTGACGGAGGGAGTTAATATTGTGGAAAGAAAGGGCATTAGCTAATGGAGAACTAAAGTTATGTTGTAGTGTGGTCTTATGTACATTGTGACCTTAATATATGATTTGCATGAATAAATTGTGTTTTTGGACTACATGTGTTAAATGGATTTATATGCGTTAAATGGAGTATTTGATTTGATGTTGAATCTATTGTTTCATGATATATATATATATATATATTCAATTTTAAATAGGTTATTTATTATGTCGTCAGACGGTCTGTCGTTATATGTCATTTTTGCATTTAGCATGTTGTCTGTCGGTAAATATTGTCTGTCGTTAAAAGTCGGCGAACTATAGACATGTTGTCTGTCGGTAAAGGTATAGTTTGTCGGCATAGGGCTTTAACCACAGGGATTTTCCCAACATACTTTTTCTGTGGTTAAAAGTCTTTGCCAACATTTTTTTAGACGTTGAAGGGTGCTTTCACCAATAGATTTGTTGTCGCTAAAATGATATCATGGTGTAGTGATTCAATTTGCTATGGTATTGTGTGTACGCTTCCATTCTTCACCACATGTCAAGCGTATTTTTAGGTATCTTAGTTATGTGCCCGATCTCGGTCTTTACTATTCTGCATCATTATCTCTTGAGTTATTTGGTTTTGTCGATGCTGATTTTTGTGGGTGCCGGTTGGATCGCAAGTCGACTTCTGATACTTGCCAATTCCTTAGTTCTTCACTTGTTTCTTGGTCTTCTCGAAAACAATTCGGAGTTGTGATTTCTACTACAGAGGCTGAGTACGTAGCTACTGCTAGTTGCTACTCACAGTTGGTTTGGATGATTTCCACTTTGAATGATTTTGGGTTGTCTTTCCCAGCCAAAGTCTTTTGTTTTGTGATAGCACCAGCGCGATTAGTCTAGGGAAAAAACCATGTCTTCATTCTAAAATCAAACATATTGATGTGCGCTTTCATTTTCTAAGGGATCAATATGAGAAAGGTGTCATTGACCTTGTTCATGTTGATACCCATCATCAATTGACTGACATTCATACCAAACCCTAAATCAGTCTACTTTTGAGCATTTGCAAGGGGATTTGGGTGTTGTGTATCCTTTTTAGGATATTTTAAGTCTTTTCTTTCTTCTTTACTCTTTTATTTGAGTCTCTCTGTGTGAGTTCATATCATACACATTCATATATCACACTTTGAGTTTGCTTCTGTTATATGATTGAAATGCTTTTCTCATTCTTGCTAGTATATGCTTTTGAATACATGTCGATGATCATGCTTTGCTTTAGTTAACATGATATATCTGATATTTGTCATATGCACGATTTTTATGCTTTAAAATTGAAAATCATCAACATTGCTTTTAGTAACTAGCATGTGTAGGTTGAATGCTTTTGCAATCTTTTACATGCCTAATAGTTGAATTATTTACTTAGATGCAGATATGTAACTTGGACATCTATATGCCTTAACATGGAAAATATGCTATAAAATGATAAAAATCATAAAAATGAAAAATGCATGCCTTTATGCTTAAGTGATAAGATCCAGGTGGGTTTGGTGTGTCACATTGCATTGTTCTGGACTGCTTATCATTGTACTTTGGTATGAACTAGGACATTGTAATGTATGCCAAGACCAATGTCTTAAACTTCTAATTGTTCTGTTCTAGCCTAGGCTTAACTTGGTCGGTTAGCCTAAGGTTGACATGCAAATAACCCTTGGCAAAAATAAAAAAGGAAAATAAAAGCCTGAAATTAAAGATAACAAGTTTGCTAAAGTTCTTAGTTACAATGCTTATCTTGGTAGATATCAGCTAGCATTTGTATTTCATGCTTTACCTTGCTTGTTGACTAGAAAATGTGGTGATGCCTTTATTTGCAAAAATCTGAAAATGTGTGCTAATAACTTTTGTTGGATATCCTCTATTGCACTGATCATGTCATGTGTCTTAGACAATGCTTCTTGCTATACTTGCTAGAATTTGTAATTGCAGTCAATCTTAGGGTAACTCAATCAATCAGAAAATCAGAGTTCATTTAGACTTTGTGATGTTCTGTACGCCGACGGTACTGTTTCCTCAAATTTCCACTGCCGGTCTTTGTGTTTCCTGCCAAATCATGTTGCCAAAGGTTTTCCTCTAGGTTCGGTTTTATTCTCAGCACACAAGGCACTTGTCGCCGAAGACACACTAGTCTTCTCTTCAGCTAGACGCACGCGCGAGCGAGTAGCCATCGGCGCCGTCAGGCCGTCCCGATTTTATTCCAATGTGAGCGACGTTAGGAGCGAGGGGCACCGGGTCGCACAAGGCGCACGGATGCAGGAGTGAAGGTTATGCCCAAGAAAATTTCGTGTATCGGAAGTTCCGATAGGTAGTATCGGAAGTTCCAATTATTATCTGGTCTCAATGCAGAGAGAAAATGTTGCTTTGGAAGTTCCGATATGGTATAGGAAGTTCCAACGAGCCATAAGTTCCAATTTAGAATCAGAGAATTTTGTACTGATCGGAAGTTTCGATATCGCATTGGAAGTTCTGAGGTGGGCGAAAATAGATTAGATCTATTGCGTGTCGTACTATATCGGGAGACCTAATATATCTTGTCGGAAGTTCAAATCTAGGATCAGAAGTTCCGACGTGGGCGAATAGATTAGATCTATTACGGTTTTGAGGGTTTCGAGATGAGCATGACTAGGGGGCTCTCAGCCCTATAAAAGGAGAGGAGGAGGACGTCTTGGAATAGAGGAATAAGCCTAGATTAGACCTAGCCACCAAAGACTTCTCTCCTCCCTTTCTTGATCTCAAATGTTGAAATCGAGGATCTTCCGTCTCTCACGTGCGGTGTTAGCATACTACCGTGGGAGGTACTTCATCCCAGTACGTGTGGACTCCGTGGAGGCGTTGCTCCAACAGCGACACTCGTGGACATCTTCATGCGAACGACCACATCGTCTTCATCGATTAGATCGGCGAGGAAAGACAAGAACAAAGCGAGGATAGGCTTGACGCGCTACTCCGACATCTTCTTCCGCTGCACCTAGCGCGTCTAGTGCTAGAAGGTAACGATCCATGATCTCGCATGCGCATGAGTCTTGGGCTTAGGGTGAAAATTTTGAATTTGCCGGCTAGCATAGCTCCCCTATTCCCTAACAGTGGTATCAGAGCCTACGTGCGTAGTGTTCGATCTGGATCCCTCATGTATGGAGATACATGGTGGAAAAACAGATTAGATCTATTTCTGTCCATGGTAAATCAGAAGTTCTGATGGCAGATCGAAAGTTCCGATACTGATCGGATGTTCCAATATCGAATATTGATTCGATACAAAAAGCAATTGTTGTGGTCTGGGATTTCGATATTGATTAGATGTTCTGATGCCAAATCAGAAGTTCCGTCCCACGCGAATTTGAAATACCGAGCCTGTTGAGCCGGGTTTTTCAGATCTAGAATCCAGACACTTGTAGATTGCTCGCCTAACTTTGTTTTGTAGAGAATGATGCGACTGGCATGGCCTTGGATAAATGTGATGTATGAGATGCATGCAATGAATGCAAATTAAATATGGCCTATGTGTCATGGCTATTTACAGCCCAAGACTGATGTAAAATTTATTATGGCCTGCAAGTCATTTCCACGGTGCTTTGGCCCATGTAATTAGTGTGACGCCCCGATTTTACCAAATAGGAACATTATTGAATTTCCATAGAAAAACAATAATAACAAGAGGTTTATCATGCGAAACCATACATACGGTCAAACATCAGTGGTTCGCAGACCACATTATTACATAAGTGTAAAGTTAAAAGAAACTATGAAAATAAACTACATGACGAACGTCTTCTTCAAGATCGTCTTCTTGATTGGGTCTCTACTCCAGACCATCTTCCTCGTAGTAAGCAGCCTCTGAAGTGATTGTCCAACGGGTATGAGTACAAAAGTACTCAACAAGCCACCGAGAATGCAATAATAATGCGGGATAATAACAAAGGGATGATAGTGGCTTAAAGTGCAGAAAAGTACATTTTTCAGTTGCATCATTTAGTGTAGTCAAATTTAAGTATGCGGAATGATAAACATGAACCATGTAATATCATCTAACTCGAGGAGTATGTTTTCCCACCTCGCTCAACAGTCCTTACATGCCAAGTCATCATGCAACACTCATAAATGTAAACTAACTGCGAGTAGTCATGCAACCCGCCCTTGACCGTGGGCTCGGCTTTTCGAAAAGATTTAAACTCTGATCAGAGGTGTACCACTGTACCCACAAGGCACACACTCATCCCATACACCAAAGTGTAACGAGATGACCCATACACTAATGCATGTATCACCTATGTGTTTTAGCGATAGTTTAAGAAAACTAGGTTCAATATGCTCAAGAGTTTAGTGTGGTGACTTGCCTTGTTTAGCGAAAGGCGACGGGGGAACTTCCGAGTAATATTCCAGCTCCTCAGCGGCGTCGTAGTCTTCTCGATACACATAATAAACATTACATTCAATAAACATTCCAAAATGACATAACAAACATAAATGTTTTGATTGGGCTAACATACTTAAGTGAAGTCATTAACTATTTTGAAATTATTATTTAAATTTTTAAGACAATTTTATGGAGTTCTGGATTTTTCTAAAAGAATTATGAATTTACCCTAAAGTTCCTTTTAACTACTTTATTAAATAAAAATAAAATACTCAAGATAAACCTACTGTTTTTATTGCATAAACATGTAGAGAATAAAAATATAATTTTTTTGGAATTGAAATGGTTAAATTTGGAGTTAAAATGAGCAAGATATGAATTTTTGAAGTTTAAAACAATTTCTGTAATTTATTTTAAACTGAAAACAGTCACTGGTCCACGGTGAACCGAATCCACCGTGAACCCGCGCACTGTGCGCGTGCGCCGGATCGCGGATCACCGTTGGATCACGATCGGGCGACTGCGGGTGAGGCGGGCGGTTTAAATGAAAACCGACGACCGAGATTAAAAGGCCGAAACGGTACGCGATGGACGACCTGGATTCAAAATGGGTTTTAAGTATTAACAAGCGATCTAGATTAAAACGTACCCCTTCACTGCGATCCGACGGGCTAGATTAAACCAAACGTGTGATATAATCTACACCGTCTGATCTCGATCGCAAGGTCGCGATTGAATCCGACACGACATGGGTACTTTACCCATGCCGATCGTCTTCTCCGTCGACGGCGATGGGCTAGCGGCCACGGCGAGTGACGGCGGTCGGTTCTATGGGCTAAAATAGAATCAGTACAATGCGGGGGTGAAGAGGGTACCGTTGGTGAGGCTTGGGGTCGTCGGGTTGCGGCCGGCGACGAGCGGGGGTGGCGAAGGCGTTCGAGTCCTCGTCGGCGACGGAGATCCGACGGTCTTTAGTGGCGACGGAGGAGTGGACGAGGTCGGGGTGACGTAGACGGTCACAAAGGTGCGGTTGTCGAGGACGGGGGGGGACTCTGGCAATGCTGAGCGGCGGCTGGAGTGAGGGTGGCGGTGTGGCATTAAAAGGGGTGTCGTGGGTGTTTTGTTCGGGTTCGTTCCGAGAGCTAGCGAGGGGTGAACGCGGGTGTACCAGGGGCTTAAATAGGGACGCCGGTGGGGGAAAACGGGTGGTGTATACATGGAAAGCCGAGGGGGGTCTTTAATGGCGTCGGTGAGGTCTGCCATGCACGCGAGCGGTGATCCTGTAGCTTAAACACGTCACTCAATGGGGGGAAACGGACGGTGGGTCTCGGGCAGCAATAATGCGACGTCGATTTAATGGGAGGGGGCCGACGACGAGCGGATCGCGGGGTGCAGGATTCGGCCGGCGAAGTTTGGGGATGGTGGCACGAGGTAGACGACGGGTCTGACGGGCCGGGGCCACTGTCAGTGGGGCGCGGGGGCATTGGCGCGGCATCAGGCGGGACTGACCGATGGGGTCGGGCTCGGTCGAGAGGGGGAAGTTGGCGCCGACAGGTGAGGCCGAGGCGTCGGGCGCGCTCGCAGAGGGAGGGGGGTCGCTAACGAGCGGAACCCGTTTGTCTATGAGGGGCGCGGGGAGGGAGTGGGCTGGGCTAGCTAGTTGAGGGAGAAAGGGGGAAAGGGTCCCGTTTTTGTTTAAATTCATTTCTGAATAAATATAATTGCTGAAATTGGTTTAAAATGTTTGAGTTGCTTCCAAGGGTGATAAAAATTTGTAAAAATTCTCAAAAATAGGTCTTGGCTTTGGGATCACATATAAATTTTCTTAGGCTCTGGTTTGGACATCTCCTCTAGGTTTTAGTTTATTTGGGTATAAATAGCCTTAAAGGAAATTCAAAAATAATCTTTTTCAAAAAAATATAAATAAATTGTATTTTTATTTCTTTGAAAATTTGGGGTGTTACTAACCTATCCCCCTTACAAAGAATCTCATCCTCGAGATTCGGAAAGTTTCTCTAATAGCTCGGGGTATTGGGTCTTTAGCTCGTCCTCTTTTTCCTAGGTGGCTTCTTCGACGGGGTGGTTGTCCCACTGAACCTTACAGAAGTGGACCACACGGCTTTTAGTTACTCTTTCCTTGACTTCTAGAATCCGGATGGGTTTCTCGATGTAGGTCAAGTCTTCTTCGACGTTGAGCTGTTGGTGGTCAGCTTGCTCGGTGGGAACGCAGAGACATTTCTTCAGCTGAGAGATGTGGAACACATCATGGACTCCTGCCAAAGATGGTGGTAGCTCCAACTGATATGCCACCTCTCCTTGCCGTCAGAGGATCTGAAAGGGTCCGACATAACGGGGGGCTAACTTTCCTCTCATGTTGAACCTTTGGGTGCCACGGAGGGGAGTGACTCAGAGGTAGACATAGTTTCCCTCCTCAAAGGTCAGATCTCTTCGTCGGTTATCGGCATAGCTCTTTTGTCGGGACTGGGCTATCTTTAATCTATCCCTGATGACCTTAACCTTCTCTTCTGCTTCTCACAAAATATCTATCCCTAATAGTTGTGACTCTCCGGTCTGATCCTAGAGTAACGACGTTCTGCACTTACGCTCGTAAAGTGCCTCAAACGGGGACATCTACAGGCTGACTTGATAGTTGTTGTTGTAGGAGAACTCCGCATAAGGCAAGTTCTTATCCCACATTACGCCAAAGTCTATAGCGCATGCTCTAAGCATATCTTCCAACACTTGGTTCACCCTTTCAGTTTGACCATCGGTTTGTGGATGATAGGCGGTACTGAAATTCAGCCGGGTGCCGAGTTCTTCTTGAAGATTCTTCCAGAACTTGGAGGTGAACTGACTCCCTCAGTCAGATACAATCTTCTTTGGAACTTCGTGTAGGCACACGATCCAGATCATGTATAACTCAGCCAATCTAGCGACGTTGTATGTCGTCTTGACGGGGATGAAATGAGCCACCTTGGTGAGTCGATCGATGATCACCTAGATAGAGTCATGACCGGCTTGGGTCCTAGGCAATCCTGGCAAAGAGCGTTGGTCCGCACTTCCTCCGGCGCATAGCGGGCCAGACGGTTGAACTCATGGAGATACTCCATGACGGTCCTGCTTCCCTATTGTAGGTCCTAGAACTCCTGCTGTTTGATGGCAATAACTCTGGCGGGGACGTGAGCAGCGCGGAAGGCGATGGTGAACTCCGCCCAAGTCACCTCATGGTCCTCCGACTGGGACTCACGGTAGTTGTCCCGCCATTCCGCGGTGGGTCCCTAGAGCTGGTGGGTGGCGAACGCCACTCACTCACGGTTAGAGCACGGGAGGAGGTCCAACTTTTTCCCGATGGTCCGGAGCCAATCGCCGGCTTCCATGGGGTTCGTCGTGTTTGAGAAGATTGGGGGCCTCATGCGCAAGAACTCTGAGAGTTGAGGCGTGGGAGCAGGGGCTGGTGGACGAGGGATCAATTCCACGTTCTGCTATTAAAGTCGGTCCAACTGAGCCTGTTGGTATTGCATTTGCGTCAAGAGGGCGGTGATCAAATGGTTTTGGTTCGCCATCATTTCTGCCAAGGTGGGATAGTTGGCGGATGGCGGCCCAGTTTGGCGTTGACCCATTGCACCCCAGTTGGGTACAACACTCCCAGGCAGGCCGTTGGCTACCCCTTCTCCGCTGTTGGTACCGGTGTTCTGGTTGTCGGCCATCTTCTGAGAACAATAATATTTTCAATCATAAGAGAAAGACTCTAAAAAGAATTTCATTCAAAAATAGCTTAGAGGGGTTTATATAAAAGTGGTACGAAAATGTTCGTTACATTAAAGCTCTTATTTTTACTCCACCCACAACACAAGCTGTTGTAGGTGGTACCACAATCACAAAACAACGATAAGACAATCAACGAGAGCTATCGTCTAAGGGAGTCTACTCATTTCCCGAGGCAGTCAACGTGCTCTCGGAACCACGAGCATCTTGAGGGATGGTGGGCTCGACGAAGTTCTCGATGATGGGGTCAGCGATGATGGTGGGGCGTGGTGCAGTGGCGTTGGAGCTAGATGGTCTGGTGGGTGTGAGCGGTGGCGTGATCCTCTTGGGGCTTCTTCCTCCTCGGGACGAGGGGAAGCATCTCCGCGATGTCCTTCTGCAGCTGTATGATCTTGCGCTGCAGATCGCCATTTTGTTGGATCAAGCCCTTCGTTTCCTGACGAAGGAACTCGACCGCCTCGTAGTGCTCCTCGGCATCAAGCACGACCTCGGTGTGGAGATCGTCCATAGCCTAGAGAAGACGCGTCTACCGAGCCATGAACGGATCGCGGTCGGAGTGCGCCCCGACGTAGATGCTGCGGTGGGCGCTGGGAGTACGCCCATCGTCGTAGATCATCCTCAGCTACATGAGGGCCTAGAGGGCAGCACGCTAGCATGCGACGTCGAAGGTCGGGCTCCCAAGTGCTACTGTGAAGAACGGCAGGTGGTCGCTGGACCCGTGAATCATGACGGAAACGTCACAAGGTCCTACAAACTCCTCCATGTAGATGCCATGGAACTCGGGCTCGAAGGTGAAACCGAGAAAGGACACCATCATTCGGAGCTCCCGGATGAATCCCTCGAAGTGGCGGCAGAAGCTGTGGACGTGGTGGACAGGCATCTACAAATACAACAAGTTAAAAAGAGTAAGGGAAGGAACAAAATGATGAAGTAGGTTTTCACGAAATAGATTTTAACTAAACTAAGCGTTAGGCTGGTCTGTTTGGCTTCCTACAGTCAAGTCAGCTCTGATACCATCTTGTGACGCTCCAATTTTACCAAATCGGAACATTATTGAATTTCCATAGAAAAACAATAATAACAAGAGGTTCATCATGCGACAACGTACATACGGTCAAACATCCGTGGTTCGCAGACCACATTATTACATAAGTGTAAAGTTAAAAGAAACTATGAAAATAAACTGCATGACGAACGTCTTCTTCAGGATCGTCTTCTTGACTGGGTCGCTACTCCAGACCACCTTCCTCATAGTAGGCAGCCTCTGAAGTGATTATCCAATGGGTATGAGTACAAAAGTACTCAACAAGCCACCGAGAATGCAATAATAATGCGGGATAATAACAAAGGGATGATAGTGGCTTAAAGTGCGGAAAAGTTCATTTTTCAGTTGTAGCATTTAGTGTAGTCAAATTTAATTATGCGGAATGATAAACATGAACCATGTAATATCATCTAACTCGAGGAGTACGTTTTCCCTCCTCTCTCAACAGTCCTTACATGCCAAGTCATCATGCAACACTCATAAATGTAAACTAACTACGAGTAGTCACGCAACCCGCCCTTGACCGTGGGCTCGGCTTTTCGAAAAGATTTAAACTCTGATCAGAGGTGTACCACTGTACCCACAAGGCACACACTCATCCCATAGCCTAAAGTGTAACGAGATGACCCATACCATGGGAACTCATGCCAAAACCTCAGCATGAAATGCTCCAAGCCGATAACACCCGCTCTAGGTTTCGCCGGCGCGCCCGGCCACTCCGGGCTAATGTCGCACCCTCTTTTGCGCCACGTCGGTACAAGCCACCCGCATGTGCTGCTTGACCCATCTCCAAGTGGTGCCTCGAGTTGGAACACTACATACCTTAGTTAGGACTTACCCACTAGACTTGTGGTTAGTACGGAAATGTATTGCAATGGATCTCGCAGACCGGTACTTATAGTTCCCCGGGTGCTACCGACCAATGCACTAGCTTGCACCCAGAACCCACCATGCTTACACACTTAACCAAAACTCTATCACCAACAGAATTCCAAGGATGAGAATAACGGGGATCATATAATGGAACCCAAATCTCTACGACTCATTTTTAACATATAGCAGGTGTGCCAATACATTGGACACTATCTAATAGTACTAATAATATGGTGACAAGGAGTTTAGGCTCAATAGCATGGCTTGGGTTTGCACTTCAAGGTCAGGGATCTAAATAAATATAATGTAAGGCTTTAATTCGACTAATGCATGTATCACCTATGTGTTTTAGCGATAGTTTAAGAAAACTAGGTTCAATATGCTCAAGAGTTTAGTGAGGTGACTTGCCTTGTTCAGCGAAAGGCGTCGGGGGAACTTCCGGGTAATATTCCAGCTCCTCAGTGGCGTCGTAGTCTTCTCGATACACATAATAAACATTACATTCAATAAACATTCTAAAATCACATAACAAACATAAAGGTTTTGATTGGGCTAAAATACTTGAAGTGAAGTCAATAACTATTCTGAAATTATTATTTAAATTTTTAAGACAATTTTATGGAGTTCTGGATTTTTCTAAAAGAATTATGAATTTACCCTAAAGTGCCTTTTAAGTACTTTATTAAATAAAAATAAAATACTCAAGGTAAACCTACTGTTTTTATTGCATAAACATGTAGAGAATAAAAATATAAATTTTCTAGAATTGAAATGGTAAAATTTGGAGTTAAAATGAGCAAGATATGAATTTTTGAAGTTTAAAACAATTTCTGTAATTTATTTTAAACTGAAAACAGTCACTAGTCCACGGTGAACCGAATCCACCGTGAACCCGCGCACTGTGCGCGTGCGCCGGATCGCGGATCACCGTTGGATCACGATCGGGCGGCTGTGGGTGAGGTGAGCGGTTTAAATGAAAACCGACGGCCGAGATTAAAAGGCCGAAACGGTACGCGATGGACGACCTGGATTCAAAATGGTTTTTAAGTATTAACGGGCGATCCAGATTAAAACGTACCCCTTCGCTGCGATCCGATGGGCTAGATTAAACCGAACGTGTGATATAATCTACATCGTCCGATCGTGATCGCATGGTCGCGATTGAATCCGACACGGCATGGGTACTTTACCCGTGCCTTCATGAGCATTTGGATAAATGCTTGAAGACCCACATGAAGACAAGGAGATAGCCGATACCTAGAGTATTGCCTTTAGATGGCTGATGGTAAAACATCGACCTTAGACAAACATAAAGTGCTCAAGACAAAAGGCCATAAGTTCACAGCAGAACATCACAAGTAAATAATAGTTTAAGGGTTACCCGACACTCGGTCATCCAAAAATAAGTAGTTCAAGACAAATAATGGTGAATCGCCTCGATTGATCACTATCGAATGTCGTTGATGCCCCGGATGAAGGCCCAATCTTCAGCATCCGATCCAAGGACCACCTTGATGGTGCGGTGATGTTGATGCTCACGGCAAATAGCGTCAGCGAGACGGTGTTCTTGGGCTTGGATCCGATCAGGGACGACTGACAGGATGCTCTCTTCATGGGCTATCTTCGCTCGAACTTCACCCAGCCTCACAATCAAATTAGCTTCCTCGGTCCTCAGCTCACCAAGGTGCAGTGATGTGGTCGATGAGTCATTATGAAGATTATTCAGTTCATCGCCTTTGGCAAGTACCGCATCATCATATGTCTTGGTGACCTCCAGCTGCGACGCACGACTCGCCCAGACTGCCATCTACTACTGAGCTTGTTGGATCGCCGACCGATGGTACTCTACATATGCCGCCAGCGTCAATATATCCCAAGGTCAAGAGGGAGGAAGTCCAACACATAATTAAAACAAGCCCTTATGGGACCCGAGTCATTGACCAAGGTCTCCATTGTGTCACTAAGACGACGCGGTAATTCTGATAGCACTTCCCTTGCCTCCGGAGATGGTTGGCATGCAGTCGGCTAGGGGGCATCGGGGATCTTGTTGTCTTGAAGATATTGGGATATATAAAATGGGAATATCTGGATGAAAGATTGAAAAGGAAAAGAAAATAGTTAGGTGAATGAAGGGATAATATTTGAATAACAAATACAGAGGATACTTACGTCAGTCAGCCCCGCGTGATTAGCTGATTGCAAATCGCCATCGGCGGTGGAGGCTGTAGCATCGTTTTCCACCTCATCAACGAGGAGGGTGTGCGTACTCCCTTCATCAAGGTCGGCCTAGGGGGCATACGAGGCCGCAGGATCAAGCTTCAGCTGCATTCAAGGGCAATATGAGTTTCACGAAGATAAGGCAAGAGTAAGAAAAAAGAAACTACCTAACGAGGCTCATCAGCAGCAATGTCAGTTGTCCAGGTGGCAACGTTCAGTTGATCAGTAGCAATGGCAACAACAGTAGCCGGTGCACTAGAGCCAACTACAGCGGCATCGGTGGTGACCTCCATGGAGGGAACTTCGGTGACAATAGCTGGCGAGGCGCTAGTAGGATTGTCGGTTGCAAAAGCATCAGCAAGATATTCGACGTCCGTCGGGTTAGACGTCGATGGTTGTGGTAAGGGAATTGTTTATAGCAAAAAAATGGCATTAATGGTCAAACTAGGAAAAATACTAAAAAATGGTATTTTTGACCGAAAATATGCCAAACTTGGCACAAGACGGTCTGACCAGCTATAATAGGCCGGTCAGACCGGCCCCATGGGCTCGGTCAGACCGACCAGGGGTTCAGAATATGAATCCGAAGTGGATTCGGGTGGTTTTTATCCAAATCTCATCTCAATCGAATTTTGGCCTAATCCTACTGATGTTTTGCGCTAGGGAACACCAACCCACACCTTATAAAAACTAGGGGCAAGGCCGATTCAAGGTCTCTCTCCAATCTCCAAAATCCAAAGCTCTAGCTTTGAATCACATTTACTTTTCTTTACTTTCCACATTAGTCAGTAGATCTTCGTGGGTTTGCCTAGAAGCCCTCCGTCCGCCACGTCCGTAATCACGGTATCCCTTGCTGGTTCGTTTGTGAACCTCCCATTAATCCACGTAACGGATTGCTATCCTTTTTATCGGTTTTTACCATCATATTATGCAATTCGGCCTCTTGGCTGAATTATATTTGATCTCTTGTTGTTTTTGCAGAGTACTTGCCTTCACAAACTCTCCTACGAAATTTGAAGGCGATTGGACCTTGTTTGCTAGGTCATTCGAACCCTAGCAGATCCGATCTATTGTCGTTGGTCCGACCGGTGGCATAGGGCCGGTCTGACCGAAGCATCTCCGTCAAGCCGTTGTCGGCAACATCCGGTGACACCAACGGCACTCCGCTGGTCCAACCAGGGACCTCCGCACTGCGTTGAAGCCCTCTATCAAAGCCTGTGCGCGCCGAAGTTCCGCCCGTCGAAGCCCCTGATCGCCGAAGGTCCCGCGTGCAGTGTGACCGGGGTACCACGGCCGGTCCGACCGGGCAACCTTCGCCGGTTGGACTGCTCAACGACAACCTCCGCATTAGCCTTCAGGGCTCAATTCCGAAGACCCTTCGCACCTCCGGTCCGACCGAGGTTGTACCTCCGGTCTGACCGGGCCTAAGGCCGAAGGTGCCCTAGGGACCCTTCGGACCAGTCTCCGCTATAACTCCGAATTAGCCGATTCCAGGTATTTTAGTCATTTTATTTCTGTTTACATTATTACTGACACTTTTCAACCAATTGGATTAAAATATTAATTATTTATCTGATTGCCTGGCGACTCCAAATCCCTTATCACTATTAAGGGTAGTCGGAACGCGGCGTCGGTATCGTTGCGATACTTTTGGACGTCGAACCAGCCCAAGTGCGGGAGCGCATTTCTGCATCAACACACTTTTTGGTGACTCCGCTGGGGACAACGCCAATCATGACTACTACTTCTACATCGGCGGTGAGTACCTTTACTACGTCTACATCCACTACATCGCCGATGACCACTATGAGGGGCACGAACATCGACGACCGCAACATTATGACACCCACCATGGCTGACATATCTGAGGAAGACCGAGCAAAAATTGAAGCAAAAAAGAAGGAACTCGAAGAACTAATGCTCAAGGATTGCATAAAGACACGCTCGGGCTTTGTCATACGCGACACCCTCAACCTAACTTGGGTACGCCCCTCATCACCCCCCTTATCTGCTTCACAAGTTGACCGTAGGATAGCTGCATCTGTTGACTAGGCGGTTAGCGCCTCGCTAACTAACAAATTAGAACCCGCAGTTGTCTCGCAAGTGGCAGTGGTGTTCAGAAGATTCGGCTTTACTGAGGTTGATTCACCGACACCAATCACTAGTATTCCGCCAACTCAGCACATTTATAGTAGAACAAACGCCAATACTGGAAAGACTATCACGTTTCCGGCTATATCATCTACGGGCGAAACACATAACTACGCTTATGGCCAGGCAAACCCAACTTATCATGCACCACTATCGCCTACGCCCATGCTGGCTCTACTGCCACCGCTCGCCCTGCACACTCCTACACTGCAGCATAGGCCAGAGCATGCTGATATACTGCCACGCATCCCGCCACCACATGAAAGACGCGCGCAAGCAGTAGACCACGATGATATTGAGGAACGTATCCGCATGCTATTTAGGGAATGCACCGGCTTTACACCTCAGGATAGAGCTAGGGTTTATCGGAAACCATATCCCGACCACTTTGATACCATTCCATACCCTCGCGGTTATAGAGTCCCATACTTCACTAAATTTGATGGCGAGTGTAGTAATTCCACATTAGAACACATTAGTCAATTTCTAGCACAATGTGGCAAAGCTAGCGGGTCAGATGCATTGAAACTCGGGTTATTTTCCCTATCGTTGTCCGGCACCACATTCACTTGGTTTTTGGCGCTCCCGCCAAACTCCCTTCAGACGTGGGCTCATTATTTCTACACAGGTGAGACCGAGGTTAGGCTATCACACCTTAGAGCAATTAAACAAAAATCTAGCGAGAGTGTTTCTGAGTACGTCAAGCGCTTTAGAGACACTAGGAATAAGTGTTTTAGCCTAAATGTATCGAAAAGATACTTGGCAGACCTTGCATTTAATGGCCTACGGGCAAAAATTAAGGAACAAATGGATAATCAGAATCTTCTAGACGTTAGCCAAGTCTTGCAACATGCTCTGTTCTAGGAAGGCCGAGCCAAAGATAGAAAATGCATGACGACTTTTAATAAACCAAGAGCTAAAGTCCACACAATGGAGCACTCTGACAAAGGGGAATCTGAAGAGGAAGAAGATTCGGCCGACACGTACATGGCCGAATGGACTTGGAGCATGAAGTCTAAACCCATCACTTGCTCTGAATTACAGTTGTCTCCTGTAAGAGTCGACCTAATGAAATTAAGTATTCATTCGACGTGACCAAGTGTGATAAGATATTTGATTTCCTATTGAAAAATCAGCTTCTACGACTGTCGAAAGGGCAAGTCATGCCATCCGTCGACGGATTAAAGAAACGTCCCTACTATAAGTGGCATGATTCACATTCTCACTACACTAACGATTGCAATGTTTTTCGTCGGCAGGTTCAATCGGCCATAGAAGAAGGACGGTTGAAAATAGAAGCAAATCCAAAAATGAAATTGGACAGAGACCCCTTTCCCATGAACAATGTTGAGCTCGAGGGAAAGAAAGTATTGATTCGGCCAGAACAGGCCGAGTCGGCTAAAGGGAAAGCGGTCGTTGTAGGAGACACTCGCACACGCACACTCGTACCAAAGAATCCAGAGGTAGGGTGTGGAAAGAAAATGTTAAGCCACCATCTTCGGTCAGGCCCCACAGAAGGCCGAAGGTGACATACAAGATGCTCTTGGAAAAGCACCAGCGAAGGTCCGAGAGGAGATGTGTTCGGCCACGGGCTCCGGGACGGCCAAACCCCCTAGAAGACTGAGCCCTGCGAGGGTCGAGTTCAGACCCCAAGGCCTGAACCCCCCTTCGAGTTGGATACAGCCTTCGGCAGGGTTTGGACCTTAGTGGCCAAACCCCTCTCCGGGTTGGTCCCAGCCTCCGGGAGGGTTCGGACCTCAGTGGCCGAACCCACCCCCCTCCGAATGGGTTCCAACCTCCAGGAGTATTCAAACCTCAATGGCCGGACCCATCCCCTCCGAGTGGATTACAGCCTCCGGATGGATTCGACCTCCAGTGGCCGGACCCGTCTCTACCGTGGGCTAGCTTACCTCCGACCTGTAGGATCGATGTACCGACTAGAGGGGGGGTGAATAGGCGGTTTTTAAAACTAAAACAATTTTAGCTAAACAATATTCAAGGACCTAAAATAATGGTAGCGAACAGCTAGAACAAGTAGATTACTCTAGAACAGTAAGCTAGCACAATTTAACTTGCTCAAAGATAAAAGGGACAAGAGACAACCGAATTTTATCCCGAGGTTCGGAAATTTGCCAATTTCCTACGTCCTCGTTGAGGCGAGTTTCACTTGACCGCTCTCTTCACCAAGCCTCGGATTTCTCAAAGAGAAATTAGCTTGAAGATGAGCCGGCACCGGAAGTGCAACTCTCGGGCCTCGATCACTAGTGGTAGCTCTTCTCCACTCCGGATAGGCGAGCTCCAACCTTCACAACCTCCCGGGTCTCCTCCACAACCTTCTAGGAGAGATCACCGGTTTCTTCTCCAAGCCGTCTAGGAGATGGCAATCTCCAAGAGTAACAAGCTGCAATCAAAGCTAGGAGAAGAGGATCAAGTGCCAAAATGCCAATGCAATGCAATTTACTCAATCACTTGATCACCCCTTTTTCTTCCCAACCTCACTAGTGCTCAAAGGTGGGAGAGACTCTCTTGTGCTCAAGTATGCTCAAATGAATGCCAAAAGTCTAGCAAAGGAGCTGTAGCAAGGGTTTATATAGCCACACACCCAAAAACTAGCCGTTACACAAGTTAGGTGGCTCTCTGCGCAATGTCGGTCTGACCGCCCATCTTGGGCCGGTCTGACCGACCTCAACTGCAACGGCTAGAAAACTAGCCGTTTACTGATGGGACAGGACGCCTCGGTCTGACCGGCCATGCTGGCCCGGTCGGACCGGCCCTACCCGGTCTGACCGGCCATCGGCTCGGTCGGACCGATAGTGCTCCCGTCGGCTCTGTAAACCAGCAGTTTTCTGCCCTGCGCAACCCGGTCGGACCGGCCCCCTGGCCGGTCGGACCGTCCAACTCCAGCCGGTCTGACCGGACCCACATGGTCGGTCAGACCGCCAGGGTCAGACAGCTCCAACAAAATGCTGCAATGATTTTTCAAGGATTTTGTCAAAATAGCAACTTTTGCAACAATCACACATGATCAAAAGATACTATATGCAATGCAAATTGGGCACTTGAAAATCAACTCATAACCAAGATGCAACCCCTCTTTATAGTACGGCAAAAACAAAATTTAAACCTAGCCTAATTGATCGCTCCAAACACCTCGATCAATTTCTAGATTCCTTCAAACCTTTTGCCGTAGTCTTTAAACGTCCAGATCTTCGGGTTTCCATCTTGTGCTCCATTTGCGCGGGACCTACTCATTTCCTTCTCACTTAAGAAAAATATTAGTCCACAAAACGCATGTTTATCATTAATTACCAAAACTCACATAGGGCCTAGATCTTCAATCTCCCCCTTTTTGGTAATTGATGACAAACACTTCAGAGATAAAGAAATATGTTAAAGTAGAAGTATCCACAATTAAGCGCAAAGCTCCCCCTGAATAAATGATGGGGTACAAGTAAATGGAGCAAGATATGAGATATAATTCCAAACACAATTCACACATTCAATGAAGCAAAGAGAGTTTCTCATAATAAAAGCAAATAGTTCAAATTAAGTTGAGTACGATATGGAAAGCAAATAGAGTTCATTATACAAACAACCATAGATAGATAGCGATATAAAAAGATTGAACCTTCCTAAACTTTCCTTCTTACTACTGCAACCTACGCCCTTAATCCTCTGCTGCCTTCTCCCCTACTGCAAACTGCTTAAACTGCTTCTCCCCCTTTTGGCATCAAGAACCAAAAAGAGAGACTAATCCTGGGAAGGAGGCTGAGAATCATCAAGGCGACGACGACGGCGCTGGTACTAAAGAGGGTATCCTGTTGAGGAAGATGAATCTAGCCGATCAACTCGAGAAGAAAGAGTGTCAATCCTGGAGTTGATACGCTCTTGACCCCCTTGAAGGTTTTGCAGATGGGAGGTGATAGCTTCTTGTCCTAGAGCCATTTGATCCATTCTTGAATTTAACTGAAGAAAGCCAGCTGTTACTTGTTGAAGAACTGGATCAAAGAACTGGGTGGCATCCATACCAAAATAAGCACCAGATTCAGAGCTCTGAGGAGGAGCAAAAGAGCTGCTAGGAATGTCCTGAGGATGAACCTGTCCTGCTCCCATATCAGCTGGATCGACGGCTGGAGCCAAAGGAAGTGGCCGAGAAGCGAGGCCTGTACTGAGAGTGAGTGATATCAAGGCGCTCATTCACATTTCCTACTTTGCTCAAAATTAATCTCATGATAAACGGAGCATAGTAGACTCCAAGAGTGAGGCTTCCTTTTGAGAGTGCCATCTCATATAGCATCAAATGAATGACATCAAACCTCTTTCCAGTCATCACTGCATCTAGAAGAGTCCAAGCAACACCTCGAATAGCATCATTGTTGCCTAGACGCGGTAAAATGGAGTGCCGCAGGATGCGATGTGCCACACTATGAAGAGTCTTCATTCCAGTAACCCCTCCAATCTTGTGAGCAGCAGATGGGATGTAGAATTGAGCCATCTCTTCTTCTGACAAGGGATTGTGAGTGAACTCATCATGCAGTCTGAGGCCAGAAGAGAATCTTATGTCCCAAGCACTCTGAATTTCTTGCTTTGTAGCAATGCAAAAGATATCTCCAGTCATCCATGTAAGAGAATCACAAGTGGCAGGTATGAAAACTGTGGCATAAAACTGACGGATAATGTCCCAATTGAAATCTTGCTTCATACTCACTATTTTGTTTATACCAACAGTTCCAAATATGTTTCTGAGAGCTGCAACCTCTCCACTTAGATCCCTCCAAGAAATCCACTTATGAGGAGCCAAAGAACGGTTCTCATACGCAATGTTGAAAACCTCTTTCTGAAACTTTGTATGAAACCGCTGATCTGATGTATCTCTTGGTCTGAGAAATTGATTGTGGTGGCGCAGACGAGCAAAGTTCTCTTGATTCCGGACATCTACCTTGAATTCCAAGGATGCAAAAGGATCTTCACTAGCTGCTGGAGGTTGAGGTGCCAATTCTTCTTCATTCTCAGAGCTGTCATCCTCATAGGCAAAGTCCTCGTCACTGTCATCTTGAAAGTGCCGGGATGATTGGCCACGGTCCTCGACAAACTTTGAGCGACGCTCATTTCCTTGAGAACGGCCGGCGCGAGGCATGACTGAATCAAAGATTTAACCCAGATAAGATAAAAGATATGATTTGAGACAAATCTATGAATTTGTTAGAGGGCAAAAGCATCAATGAGCAATGATGTGCAAAAGAGGGGCAGGCATTGGGAGGCCGGTCTGACCGAGGTAATAGGCCCGGTCTGACCGCCAGTACATTGTCGGTCGGACCGCCCATTTCCCACCGGTCTGACCGGCCTAGCAATCCGGGCACAAATCCCCTTTTTCACAAAACTTCTCCATAATCAAAATTTGCCATATCAAATTGCATAGAGGCATGGGAAATAGTATCACAAGGCTAACAATTGAGTTTGAAGAGGATTTAGCCTTGGCAAGTTGACATGCAAGCCCATGAACAAGAACCCTAACCCTAGCCTTCAAAAGGATAAAAACAATGGATTTGATCGGAGGAAGTTCTTACCGGCAAGGGAAAATGAACTCGAGGTCGGACCGGAGAAGATCCACCGGTTGAACCGGCAAGAAGATCGATGAAACGAAATTTCTAGGGTTGGGGGCAAGAGAGGAGAAGAGGAACTCGGTTTGAGAGGAGAGGAATAATAGAGGGGAGAGAAAACTGAATAGAGAGGGGAGTTATAACCCTGCCCGAGCCCCGGTCTGACCGGCCATGTAGGCCCGGTTGGACCGACTCAGCAAGGGCGGTCGGACCGGCCATGTAGGCCCGGTCTGACCGACACCACTAAAGCTCAGCAATTAAAAACAAGGCACAAAGAGGAGCTTAAGTGAAAATATAGCAAAATAATTTTGAAAAATTTCAAACTTTGCAGAAACTTAGAATAACTCCCAAGGTTTATAAAACATCAAGTTTTCAAATTTTTAAGTTCAAAAAGAAACTGTTTGCAGCCAAAGTTCTCAACATGTCCGAACTCTTGTCCGAACACTTGTCTGAACTTTAATTCTTTGAATATCTTTTGATAGGATGGATAAAGTTAAAATACTTGAATACGAAAAATGATCATATGATCCATATCTATAAGTTTTGTTTTGGACAAAAGTTCAAAATATGTCTTGAAATAAAATCATGGGAGAAATTTGTTTTTAACTCAAAGATAGGATTTTGAGGATACCAAAACTTTCAAATTTTGTTTTTCAACAACATGAGCAATTTTCAACATATAAGAGTAACCTCATACTCCCCCTTAATGTATAGCCTTAGAAACACATATAAAAGTACATGAACTTCAAATATGGCATTGCAAGCATAAAAGCATTCATATATGTCACAAGGATAGAAAATTCTACAACTCACACATATGCATGATTTCAAGCCACATTTGAGAAGTCTATTATATTCAATTCATTCCTAAGCTTACAAAAGCGGGACTCATCAAGTGGTTTGGTAAAGATATCTGCTAATTGATCTTCGGTTCTTATGTGGCTAATGACAATGTCACCTTTGCCAACATGATCTCTTAGAAAGTGGTGGCGAATATCAATATGCTTGGTTCTAGAGTGTTGGACTGGATTGTTGGCAATTTTGACGGCGCTATCATTGTCACAAAGAAGAGGGACATTTGAGAATTCTATTCCATAATCAAGCAAGGTTTGCCTCATCCAAAGTAATTGCGCACAGCAACTACCCGCAGAGACATATTCTGCCTCAGCGGTGGAAAGGGCAACGAGTTTTGTTTCTTAGATGCCCAAGAAACAAGAGACCTCCCAAGGAATTGACAGCCTCCAGAAGTGCTTTTACGATCAACTTTGCAACCGGCATAATCCGAATCGGAATAGCCAATTAGCTCAAATTTAGCACCTTTGGGGTACCACAAGCCTATATGGATGGAATGTTTTAAATATCTTAGAATTCTCTTGACCGCCATCAAATGACAATCTTTTGGTGCAGCTTGAAATCTAGCACACATGCAAACACTAAACATGATATCGGGCCTAGATGCGGTAAGATAGAGTAAACTGCCAATCATGGATCTATATAATTTTTGATCTACCGGTTTACCTCCCTCATTTAGGTCGAGATGTCCGTTGGTCGCCATAGGGGTCTTGATAGGCTTTGCTTCCATCAATCCGAACCTTTTGAGAAGATCATGAATATACTTCGTTTGGCTCACAAAGGTTCCATTCTTGAGTTGCTTGACTTGAAGTCCAAGGAAGAAACTCAATTCTCCTATCATGGACATCTCAAATTCCCTAGACATCATATCACCAAAAACTTTGCACAATTCTTCATTAGTAGAACCGAATATAATATCATCGACATAAATTTGACAGACAAAGAAATCATCATTAATTATTTTTGTAAACAAGGTAGTGTCGACTTTACCAATTTTAAAACCCTTTGAGAGGAGAAAATCTCTCAATCTTTCATACCAAGCTCTAGGAGCTTGTTTTAGACCATAGAGAGCTTTTGAGAGTTTATAAACATGATTAGGATTTTTAGGATTCTCAAAGCCGGGTGGTTGTTCAACAAAAACTAGTTCAGCTATTTCGCCATTCAAGAAAGCACTTTTCACATCCATTTGATATAACTTAATATCAAAGCATGACGCAAAAGCAAGTAAGATGCGAATAGCTTCTAGTCTAGCAACGGGAGCAAAAGTTTCACCAAAATCCAAACCTTCGACTTGAGTGAATCCTTGTGCTACCAATCTTGCCTTGTTTCTCACGACCAACCCGTTTTCATCTTGCTTGTTCCTAAAAACCCACTTTGTTCCAATTACGTTGTGCTCCTTGGGTCTCTCCACCAATGTCCAAACTTTGTTTCTTTCAAAGTTGTTGAGCTCTTCATGCATAGCATTTACCCAATCCGGGTCATTTAGAGCTTCATCTACATGTTTAGGTTCAATAGAAGAAACAAACGAGTAATGCTCACAAATAGAAGCAACACGAGATCTAGTTTGAACACCCTTACTAATGTCACCCAAGACTTGATCAATTGGGTGATCTTTTGCGGTGGCATTGTGAACTTTGGATGGAATAGTAGAGGATTGATCTTTGGCTTCATCTTCATCAAGTTGAGTCAAATTTTGCGTAGCGGAAGTAGAAGCTTCAACTTGAGTGGAGGATGGAAGTTCATCATCTTCTTTAGGCTTGATGTCACCAATTGACATTTTCTTCATTGCCCTTATCAAGCCTTCATCACCTACATCATCCAAATTCTCGTGCCCCTCTTGGGACCCATTAGTTTCATCAAATTGAACATCCGAGGTTTCTTCAACAATACCTTTGTTCTTGTTATACACTCGGTATGCCTTGCTATTTGATGCATATCCAAGAAGAAATCCTTCATCACAACGACTTTCAAACTTGGTTAGTCTAACACCTTTTCTATAAATGTAGCATTTGCAACCAAAAACACGAAAGTAAGCAATGTTGGGTTTTCGTCCAATTAAGAGTTCATATGAAGTCTTTTTCAAAAGACGATGCAAATAAAGACGATTTGAAGCATGGCAAGAAGTGTTTATAGCTTCCGCCCAAAAAGAGTCGGAGACACTATACTCATCAAGCATAGTTCTAGCCATCTCAATAAGGGTCCTATTCTTTCTTTCCACAACACCATTTTGTTGTGGTGAATAGGTGGCGGAAAGCTCATGTTTAATGCCGAGATCATCACAATAATCCTCAATATTTGTATTTTTAAACTCGGATCCATTGTCACTCCTTACTTTTACAATAGAAAAGTTGAATTCGTTTTGAGCCCGTTTTGCAAACTTTTTGAAAATCTCGGAGGTCTTAGCTTTGTCATGTAAAAAGAAGACCCAAGTAAATCTTGAGAAATCATCCACAATAACAAGACAAAAACTATTTCCACCGATGCTTTTGTAAGTTGTTGGACCAAATAAATCAATATGCAAAAGCTCCAAAGGTCTAGAAGTGGACATGATGCTTTTGCTAGGATGAGAGCAAGCAACTTGCCTCCCCGCTTGACAAGCACTACAAAGTTTATCTTTTTCAAATTTTATATCTTTCAAACCAACAACCAAATCTCTTTTTGCAAGTTTGTTTAGTTGATTCATTCCCACATGAGCAAGCCTTCTATGCCAGAGCCAACCCAATGAGGTTTTTGCAACCAAACAAGTTTTCAAATTAGCTTCATTTGAAGAGAGATCCACCAAATAGAGATTTCCAAAACGAAAACCTTTGAAAACTAAGGAGTTATCATGGATACTTGTTACAAATACTTCTTGAGGATTAAATGTGCATGAAAGGCCTAAATCACATAGTTGAGCAATGGATAATAAGTTGAAATTCAATGACTCAACTAGAGAAACATTGGAAATGGAGAAATCATTTGAGATAGCAATTTTACCTAGACCCATTACCTTTCCTTTACTATTGTCACCGAAGGTCACTCTTTCTTGATCTTTAGCACCAACTTCAAATGATGTGAACATTTTCCTATCACCGGTCATATGTTGAGTGCACCCACTATCAAGCACCCAATGTGATCCTCCGGTGTGGTAGTTTACCTACAAAAGAGATCAAGCCTTTTTAGGTACCCAAATCCTTTTGGGTCCTTGTAGGTTAGTTATCAAGGCCTTTGGCACCCAAATTGATTTCTTCTTTTCTCCTAAAATAGGAGTGCCCAAAAACTTAGCATAAATAGAGCCATTATTGGCTCTCTTAAGCATGTAATGAGAATCAAATACATCATTTCTAGGAACATTGTTTATGTGGCATTCACCAATTATGTGACCAACTTTTCGACATTTATTGCAATATTTTCCATTACTCTTAACAAACCTTGGGGCTTGGTAAGAAGGCTTTTTCCCTTTCTTGGGAACAAAACCAAGTCCCTCCTTGTTGAAAGAGCATCTTTGTTGGCTTAAAATTTCATCAAGGGTATTTTTCCCTTTGAAGCATCTTTCCAAACTCTTACTTAGTTTGGCAACTTGCTCCTTGAGCTCATGATTTTCAACAATTAACAATGAATTAGATGAAGATGATATATTTGTTGAACATGAAGCAATATCAAGAGTGGATGAGCATGGCATAGCAAGTAAGTCATCACATGATGTTGATATGCTAGTCTTTGTAGGAATGCAATTTTCAACATTTAGACATGCATCATCAAAAATATCACATGTGACCCCTATATCTACTCTTGGCTCAATGAGTGTAGAGGCAATGAGTGCTTCGTGAGCTTCCTCAAGCTTCTCATGAGAGACCAAAAGCATCATATGAGAAGTTTTCAACTCCTCATATTTAGCCGTTAAGGACTCATGATCTTTCTTGAGAGCCTTAAATTTGACTCTCTCTTTGCCACTCAACTCATTTAGCTCCTCAAGCATTTGTGCAAGATCATCATAAGATAATTCATCATCACTATCATTTTGTTCACTATCACAAGTAGATGTTACCTTAGTACTTCCTTTTGCCATGAGACAAAAAGGAGAGTATAGTGATGAAGCTTCCGTGATTGCTATTCCCGCCATGTTCTTCTTTCTTGAGTTTGACTCACCACCGGAGTCGGAGCTTGAAGAAGGATCGGAGCTATCTTCATTTGAATCCCATTCTCCCACAAATGCTTCATTTCTACCCTTTTTCTTGTTCAACTTCTTGAAAAGCTTTTTCTTCCCATTCTTCTCTTTGTTCTTCTTTTGAGATTTATCATCTTCGCTTTCTTGTTTGTTCGGGCATCTTGAGGCAAAATGACCCTTCTCATTACACTCGAAACATCTTACATTCTTGAGGTTTCTTTTGGTTGACTTCTTGTCACCATTGTTCTTGAATGAGCTTGAAGAACTTCCTCTCTTTTTCATGAACCGGTTGAACTTTCTCACAAAGAGAGCCATTTCTTCATCTTCGGTATCGCCATCACAAGAGGTGTCTTCTTCTTCTTCACATTTCTTTTCAACCTTGGCCTTCAAGGCAATATTCTTCTTCTTGGATGAGGAGTGATCTTCGGTGCTTCCTTCAACTCTCTTGTTCTTGTAAATCTCATTTGTATTGATGGTTCCCAAAAGTGTTGTGGGTGTCAAACTT
This sequence comes from Zizania palustris, assembly GCA_019279435.1. Lineage (NCBI taxonomy): Eukaryota > Viridiplantae > Streptophyta > Magnoliopsida > Poales > Poaceae > Zizania > Zizania palustris. The sequence continues at coordinate 28,404,784 of JAAALK010000085.1, read as the reverse complement.
GACATATCCGAGTTGATGAGGAAAGTCACCAACGTGTCATATTTCTCGGGCAAAGCTCTCAACATCTTTTGAGCAACTTCCAACTCCGTGTACTTCACTCCAACACCCTTGAGATCATTTACAATCACATTAAGTCTTGCATACATCTCATTGACACTTTCATTTGGCAACATGGTGAATGTTTCATAGTTGATCTTTAAGTAGTGCGACTTGGCATTCTTCACACTTGTTGTTCCATCATGTATATCTTGAAGAGTGGTCCAAATGTCGTGTGCCGTTGAAATATTGCTTATCCTATTGAACTCTTCGGCACACAAACAATTGAACAAAGCATTTGTAGCTTGAGCATCAAGTTGCATATCCTTTTTGTTTTGATAGGTTAGATTCATCTTGTCTTCAACATCAAAACCTAACTCAACAATACGCCAAATTTCAAAGCTCATGGCTTTGAGGTGAGCAGCCATACGAACTTTCCAAATAGAATAGTTAGTGCCATCAAAGTAAGGACCTTTGCCTACGTTGTGAACCACCTCGTCGGACATCTTCTCTCTAGGCGGTAAAGCCTAACTTGAGAGACCAAGCTCTGATACCACTTGTAGGATCGATGTACCGACTAGAGGGGGGGTGAATAGGCGGTTTTTAAAACTAAAACAATTTTAGCTAAACAATAATCAAGGACCTAAAATAATGGTAGCGAACAGCTAGAACAAGTAGATTACTCTAGAACAGTAAGCTAGCACAATTTAACTTGCTCAAAGATAAAAGGGACAAGAGACAACCGAATTTTATCCCGAGGTTCGGAAATTTGCCAATTTCCTACGTCCTCGTTGAGGCGAGTTTCACTTGACCGCTCTCTTCACCAAGCCTCGGATTTCTCAAAGAGAAATTAGCTTGAAGATGAGCCGGCACCGGAAGTGCAACTCTCGGGCCTCGATCACTAGTGGTAGCTCTTCTCCACTCCGGATAGGCGAGCTCCAACCTTCACAACCTCCCGGGTCTCCTCCACAACCTTCTAGGAGAGATCACCGGTTTCTTCTCCAAGCCGTCTAGGAGATGGCAATCTCCAAGAGTAACAAGCTGCAATCAAAGCTAGGAGAAGAGGATCAAGTGCCAAAATGCCAATGCAATGCAATTTACTCAATCACTTGATCACCCCTTTTTCTTCCCAACCTCACTAGTGCTCAAATTAGTGCTCAAAGGTGGGAGAGACTCTCTTGTGCTCAAGTATGCTCAAATGAATGCCAAAAGTCTAGCAAAGGAGCTGTAGCAAGGGTTTATATAGCCACACACCCAAAAACTAGCCGTTACACAAGTTAGGTGGCTCTCTGCGCAATGTCGGTCTGACCGCCCATCTTGGGCCGGTCTGACCGACCTCAACTGCAACGGCTAGAAAACTAGCCGTTTACTGATGTGACAGGACGCCTCGGTCTGACCGGCCATGCTGGCCCGGTCGGACCGGCCCTACCCGGTCTGACCGGCCATCGGCTCGGTCGGACCGATAGTGCTCCCGTCGGCTCTGTAAACCAGCAGTTTTCTGCCCTGCGCAACCCGGTCGGACCGGCCCCCTGGCCGGTCGGACCGTCCAACTCCAGCCGGTCTGACCGGACCCACATGGTCGGTCAGACCGCCAGGGTCAGACAGCTCCAACAAAATGCTGCAATGATTTTTCAAGGATTTTGTCCAAAATAGCAACTTTTGCAACAATCACACATGATCAAAAGATACTATATGCAATGCAAATTGGGCACTTGAAAATCAACTCATAACCAAGATGCAACCCCTCTTTATAGTACGGCAAAAACAAAATTTAAACCTAGCCTAATTGATCGCTCCAAACACCTCGATCAATTTCTAGATTCCTTCAAACCTTTTGCCGTAGCCTTTAAACGTCCAGATCTTCGGGTTTCCATCTTGTGCTCCATTTGCGCGGGACCTACTCATTTCCTTCACACTTAAGAAAAATATTAGTCCTCAAACGCATGTTTATCATTAATTACCAAAACTCACATAGGGCCTAGATCTTCACGGCCTGGTAGGACCCTTCGCTGGTCTGGTCCGAAGTACCTTCGACATGGCCAAACCACCAACAGGTCAATGGGTTCGGCACTGTTGGGGGAGATAATCCCGGAAGCCGAAGGGGGGCCCTCGGTCGGGGGGCCTGGAGTCTAACGACAGAGGCTACCTTACGAAGGGAAGAGGCCGGAGGCCTCCTTTCTGAGGAAGGGTGCCGGAGGCTGCCCCCCGGCATGAAGACATCGGAGGCCGCCCTCCGGTATGAAGGCATCGGAGGCTACCCTCCGGAAGGAGATGCCGGGGCCACCCTCCGGCATGAAGACATCGGAGTCTACCCCCCGGCAGAGGATGCCGGAGGCCGCCCTCCGGCAGGAGGACGCCGGAGGCCATCCTCCGGGAGCAAGAGGTCGGGGGCCCCCTCCCCTCGACCCACAGCAGCGAAGCCAAGGGAAATGTTAGCCAGAAAAGGACTGGGCAATCATACGAAGAAGCGGGATCGCGATCTTCCGTGCCGTGTCAGGCGGCGCAGGCGGCGCCCGACACGGCTGCTACGCTGTCAGAGCCGGATCTTCTTGTCTGTACTACGTGTCGTCTGTTTGTCTGTACTGCGTATCGTCCGTTTTTTCTGTACTACCGACCGGTGGTCGGCCAGGTAGCCGTTGGCGGTCCAGAGGCGTTTGGCCCTCTGGACGGGGCGCCTTATAAATACCCCCCAACTACAGTTGTATGAACAAGAAAAAGAGGGCATTGAATACTCTACTCCCACTCTCCCAAGAAAACCTGCTGGTTCGATCCGTCGTCCCAACAGTTGGCGCCGTCCGTGGGGATTCTAGTCCGAAAAGCTAGCGTCCTCTACACCCATCCGTCCAAGCATGTCAAGCCGGAAGGGAGCGAGCGCGGCCCCCCTGCGCAGGTCAGCTCGTACCGCCGGGGCCGAGCCCGCCTCAGCCTCCGACCCCAACAGGCACCTAGTGGGCAAAGCCAATGGAGCCTCCGATACCGCCACCCTACTGCTGGATGATGGCTCTGACTTGGCTTCCGCCGCCGGAGGGCTCTGGGTAGTACCCCACTATTAACATTGACATTCCTTCTAGTGTTCCCGAGTGGCAGGTACAAGGTCCGGCGCAAAATGAGAATATTATTCATCGCATGTTCGTAGTACCTCAAAACTGAACCTCGCAACAAGACACCGGAGGGGATGAGCGTAAAGATGCCCCGGAGACCATAATCATCAAGGTAGGATCCAAGGAGGTCCCAATCTCGAAGGGGACCTGGTAGGACAACACGAAGGTATAGCACCGAGCCCGGCCAGAGCTCTAACTGAAGCCCGGTCTGACCGGCCTACTACAGCCAGTCTGACCGGCCTTACAGATGTTTTCGGCACAGGACGGTCTGACCGGCCCACCATGGCTGGTCCGACCGACCAGGAGCAGAAGACTTCTTCTAGCAAATGCAAAATATTCGAGGCCTATCCGGACAAGTCCCATTCTGCCAAAAATGCTAGAAGAAAGATCGTGGCGCCCTACACCCGTCCTCAACCAGCATGGGCACCCTCAGGGATGTCCAAGTCACAAAAGAGGAGGTTGCAATGCTTACAGGCACAAGAGATACGAGAAGAGAAGGCCGAGGAGGCACGGGATGCACTTTTTGAAGAAATCCGTCCTCGGCCCGCGGTGAAGAAAGTTTGGAGACCTAGGCCGGTCGTGGTCGATGACCGGCCCCCGTTATTAGCTCCGACGATGACGACTTACTCGACGATGACTACACACCCATCTCCGAGGGGCCCGCTCCTTAGGTGATGGACGACGTCGTCGTCATGCTACCTCTCGAGTTCGATCCGCTACAGGAGGAGGCCAGGGTCGCACAACTAGATCTCGGCCCGCGGCACGCCGTGTTTGAGAAGCCTGGATATACGAATCGTCACTTGAGGCCTCTCTACATAAGGGGACACATTGACGGAAAGCCGATCTCAAGGATGCTTGTCGATGGTGGCACCACCGTGAACCTAATGTCGTACTCCCTTCTAAGGAAGCTCGGCAAGGATGATGATGACTTGAAGAAGATCAATGTTACCCTCAATGGCTTCAACGGCGACACGACAGAGGCCAATGGCGTGCTATCTCTAGAGTTGACGGTAGGGAACAAGACACTACCTACTGCCTTCTTCATCGTCGACGTGTAAGGTAATTATAATGTATTGCTTGGGCGTGATTGGATTCACACAAACCAGTGTGTTCCATCTACCTTGCACCAACATCTAATACAATGGGATGGCGACGAAGTCGAAATAGTACACACCGATGCATCAGCCCATGTTAGCTTGGTCGATGCATCTAGTGACGCCATCCATGATGAAATAGAATGCTTGTCAGGGCGGGACCTCTCAGAGTACGACTTTGTCAGCGTATCAGAAGGGAGGTTCGTTCCTATTTCTGTAAAGCCGGTCGGCATGGCTCGGTTGTGTCTAAGGTAGTAGAATGTCTAGCGCTAATCTTGATTGGCTAAAATCTCGTGTGGAGCAATATCAGTCTTCTCAAGAGTCAAGACGGTATCGCCGAAGCCATTGAAGATTTTAGTGAGGTAGAAAAATTAGGTCAAGGCTTCTCGTCAGTCGACCCTTTGGAACAAGTATACATAGGAGATGGTAGTGTTCCGAGGCCGACATTTGTAAATCATAATTTGAATAATCATGTAAAGGCTGAAGTAATAAAGTTTCATCGATCATATGTTGATTGCTTCGCATGGGACTACAGCGAGATGCCCGAATTAAGCCGAGATCTTGTTGAGCATCGGCTTCCCATCAAACTCGGGTTTAGGCCTTATAAACAGCCGCCGCGCCGCTTCAATTCGGCCATCTATGACTGAGTTAAAGAGGAAGTTGAACGTCTATTTGCGGTAGGTTTTGTTAGGCCATGCAAGTATGTAGAATGGGTCGCTAACATCGTGCCTGTCAAGAAAAAGGAGAGTGGCAAGATCCGCATCTGCGTTGACTTTAGGGATTTGAACAAGGCCACTCCAAAAGACGAGTATCCCATGCCAATAGCTGACATGTTGATCAACGATGCCCCGGGACACAAGGTACTAAGTTTTCTTGACGACAACGCTGGTTATAATCAAATCTTTATGGCCGAAGAGGACATGTTTAGAACAGCCTTTCGCTGCCCAAGTTTTGTCGGCTTGTTCACGTGGGTCGTAATGACCTTTGGTTTAAAGAATGCTGGCGCCACAGATCAACGTGCCATAAACTAATCTTTCATGACTTGCTAGGAGTTATGTTAGAGGTTTATATAGATGATGTTGTGGTCAAATCGGATGCTATGAGAAACCATCTAGCCGATTTGAGAGTCGCTTTCGAAACAATGCGCCAGTATGGCTTAAAAATGAACCTACTCAAGTGTGCTTTTGGCGTGCCAGCGGGCAAGTTCTTGGGATTCATGATCCATGAAAGAGGCATTGAAATTGGTCCTAAGAGACTTGATAAAATTAGAGGATGTTTAGTGCCGGCATGTAAGAAAGACGTGCAAAAGTTGCTAGGCAAGGTTAATTATTTGCGATGCTTTATATCTAACTTATCTGGCGAAATTGATGCTTTTGTCCTGATACTCCGGCTAAAAAATGAAGCTTAGTTCACTTGGGGGCAAGTCAGCAATGCGCCTTTGAGAAAATCAAGGAGTGCTTATCGACGCCGCCAGTAGTAAGGGCGCCGAAGGCTGGGATTCTGTTTTGGCTTTATATCGCTGTGGAGGAGGGTGTGATTGGAGCCATGTTGACTCAAGACATTGAAGGAAAAGAATACATCATCACCTTCTTGAGTCGTCGACTTCTGGATGTCGAGACAAGGTACGTGTTTGTGGAGCGTTTGTGTTTATCACTTTATTATACTTGTACCAAATTGCGTCACTATCTTCTCCCTAGCACATGTGTTGTCACTTGCCAAACGGATGTCATAAAATACATGTTGCAAAAGCCAATCCTAAGTGGTAGAATCGGCAAGTGGGCGTATGCGTTGATTGAATACGATTTGGCTTATGAACTGTTGAGAGCTATGAAAGGCCAAATCATTGCTAACTTTATAGTGGATCACCATGTAGATATCAATTAGAGTGGCGAAGTCACTTTAATTGAGGTATTACCATGGAGGGAAACTTTATTTTGATGGTTCGGCTTGCAAAAATGGCCTAGGTGTTGGAGTGGTCCTCGTATCACAAATGGTATGCACTTTGAGACCTCGACCCGTCTAGAATTCCACTCAACTAATAATCAAACCAAATATGAAGCCCTATTATTAGGTCTTGAATTGTTAAACTCCATGGGTGTGAAATATGTTCGTGCATATGGTGATTCTCTATTAGTTGTGCAACAAGTAGCTAAACTTGCTCAATGTTTTAATGGTCTATTAAATAGCTACTTGGACAAGTGTCTAGACCTAATTGCCACCTTTGATGATTTCAAAATTGCTCGTGTGTCTAGAGAGGCCAACTCACTTGCAAATGACTTGGCTCAGCCAACATCAGGCTATCAAATTAGGAGAGGTAAATTTTGTACACGAGAAAAGCCGATGCTCGGAGACAATGTATCATCCGAGAGCACCACCGTTGGTCTGACTGGCCTTGCGAGCACGGTCAGACCGCCACTGCACTCTCGGTCTGACCAGCCATGTCAGGCCAGTCAAACCGACCCGTGCCAGCCGTCCGACAATAGTCGGTCGAACCGGGCCAACATGGCCGGTCCGACCGACCGTTGTCAAGAGAGTTTAGCACTCGAGGGGCAGGTCCAAATGGAAAATCTAAAGGCCAATTCTAGCAAAGATTTGACCATTGTTCCTTTGATCAGTAAGGACGATTGGAGGGTCCCAATCGTCCAATATTTAAAAAATCCTAGTCAAAGGGTTGATCGGAAGGTTCGGTGACAGGCATCCAAATTTGTTTTGCTTGACGATGTGTTGTATCGCCAAACTATTGATGCAGTACTTTTGAAGTGTTTGAACTCCGATCAAGCTGGGGTTGCTGCGGGTGAAGTCCATGAAGGACTTTGTGGCACTCATCAGTCAGCCCCGAAAACAAGTTGGATGCTCAAAAGAGCGGGTTTTTTATTGGCCGACTATGACCGAAGACTGTTTTAAGTATCATAGAGGGTGTGAAGCTTGTCAAAAGTTTGATAATATTCAGCTAGCACATGCATCGATGCTTAATCCTATTATCAAACCATGGCCGTTCTGAGGTTGAGGCTTAGACTTCATCGGCCAAATTCATCCTCCCTCTTCAAAAGGGCATCAGTTCGTGTTGATGGCGACGAATTACTTCACCAAGTGGACCGAGGCCGTGCCACTCAAGAACATGACTCACAACGAGGTAATCGATTTCATCTTGAAGCACATTATACACAGATTCGGCATTCCCCAAACTCTCACCACAGACCAAGGTACTTCATTTATTGCTAAAGAAGTGAGGGACTTTTCCGAATACTATGGGATCAAATTAGTAAACTCTTCTCCATATTATGCTCAGGCCAATGGTCAGGCCGAGTCTAGTAACAAAACTGTGATTAAACTAATCAAAAAGAAGATTGAAGAGTTTCCAAAGAGGTGGCATGGGGTGCTTTCCGAAGCTTTATGGGCTAGTAGAGTTGCAAAGCACGGTGCCACTAAAGTTAGTCCATATGAGTTGGTATATGGACAAGAAGTCATTCTACCGGTAGAGGTGGATCTTGGCTCACTTAGATTTCTTAAGCAAGATGTCTTATTGGTCGATGAATATGAGACACTTCTAAAGGATAATTTAGAAGAAGTGACCGATAAGAGGTTGAAGGCTCTAAAGGCAATAGAGAAAGATAAAAGAAGAGTAGCTAGAGCCTACAACAAAAAGGTTAGAGCAAAATTATTTCAAGTCAATGACTTGGTTTGGAAGACGATTTTACCATTGGGCACTAAGAGCCCAAAATTTGGTAAATGGTCGCCTAGTTGGGAAGATCCTTTCAACGTAGTCGAAATCGCTCCAGGCAATGCATATTTTTAGAGTCTCTACAAGGAGAGCGATTTTGAAGGGCTTTGAATGGTAGATATTTGAAAAGGTACTTTCCGAGTGTATGGCAAAATGCTTAAAGTGTCAAAAGGCCGATATGGAAAGTATCGCTCGAGGCCCGTCATGCTTTTAGCTCACTAAGTTTGCTAAAAGGCAAGGGGCATGTGTTTATAGTAAAAATGGCATTAATGGTCAAACTAGGCAAAATACTAAAAATTGTATTTTTAACCGAAAATATGCCAAATCTGGTACATGCCGGTCTGACCTACTATAGTAGGCCAGTCCAACCAGCCATGTAGGCCCGGTCAGACCGACCCCATGGTCTCGATCAGACCAGCCAGGGGTTCAGAATATGAATCCGAAGTGGATTCAGGTGGTTTTTATCCAAATCTTATCTCAACCGAATTTTGGCCGAATCTGACTGATGTTTTGTGCCAGGGAACACCAGCCCACCCCCTATAAATACTAGGGGCAAGGACGATTCAAGGTCTCTCTCCAATCTCCAAAATCCAAAGCCCTAGCTTTGAATCGCATTTACTTTTCTTTACTTTACGCATTAGTCAGTAGATTTTCGTGGGTTTGCCTGGAAGCCCTCTGTCCACCACGTTCGTAATCACAGTATCCCTTGCTGGTTCGCTTGTGAACCTCCCGTTAATCCACGTAATGGATTGCTATCCTTTTTATTGGTTTTTACCATCATATTATGAAATTCGGCCTCTTGGCTGATTTATATTTGATCTCTTGTTATTTTTGCAGAGTACTTGCCTTCACAAACTCCCCTACGAAGTTTGAAGGTGATTGGACCTTGTTAGCTAGGTTATCTCAACCCTAGCAGATCCGATCTATTGTCGCCGGTTCGACCGGTGGCATAGGGCCGGTCTGACCGGAGCCTCTCCATTAGGTCATTGTCGGCAACGTCTGGTGAGACAGAAGGCACTCTGCCGGTCCGACCGGGGACCTCCGCACCACGCCAAAGCCCTCTGCCGAAGCCTGTGCGCACCGAAGTTCCACCCGTCGAAGCCCTGATCACCGAAGGTCCCACGTGCAGTGTGACCGGGGTACCACGGCTGGTCCGACTAGGCAACCTTCGCTAGTTGGACTGCTCAACGACAACCTCCGCATCAGCCTTTGGGGCTCAATTCTGAAGCCCCTTCGCACCTCCGGTCCGACCGGGCCTAAGGCCGAATGTGCCTTAGGGACCCTTTGGACTAGTCTCCGCTATAACTCCAAATCGTCCTCCGAATTGTCCGATTCCAAGTATTTTAGTCATTTTATTTCTGTTTACATTATTACTGACACTTTTCGGCCAATTGTATTAAAATATTAATTATTTATCTGATTGCCTGGCGACTCCAAATCCCATATCACTATTAAGGGTAGTCGGAACGCGGCGTCGGCATCATTGCGATACTTTTGGACGTCGAACAGGCCCAAGTACGAGGGCGCATTTATGCGTCAACAGGAATAGAATAAGTGCAGAATCAAGAATGTTGCAGAATGATAAATACAAACCTGAGCCAAAGGTGACACCATGGCAATCGGTGGAGGAACATCAATAGAAGGAGTATGTGCGACCGAAGGGACGATCGGCGTCGTCCATAAGAAAAAGGATAAACGCTAAGACCGAATGGATGGAAGAATTTTCGTAAAGAAAAAGATGAAAGTTTACCGAACGCGGTGAAGTCGAAACTGGCAGAGTTCCTTGGCTGACCCAAGCTCTGATAACTCGGTGCATAGCTATGCCCGACGCCTTGCGCTTGCACCCCGGGGTCTTAACCATTTTCTTGTTGATCCAGTCCATCGGAGTGGGATCCCCAGTGCCTAGGTTGGTGGTGGCCAATATTGGTCCATAAAGTATCGACTGACCACTTTGGCTCATTGAGGGCGCATCAAAGTCGTCCTCCTGCAAGTACAGAAATGATCAGAAGATGAAAAACAGTGAAACAAGTTGAGAGGAGACAAATCGGAGAAACCTCGGGATCGATATCCGTGAATGCGAGGTCCAGCGACAGGAGTGGTGCTTGGAGTGGCGGTTGAAGGCATGTTGGCTCATCTTGGCCAACCATCTCCTGTAAAGAGATGAGGTAACCTGACATGTTCTCCAGGAGCCAAGCTCACCTAGAGGGATCTGATCGGCCATTGAAAGAATCCGATTGTATTCGAGGGAGCTTTTGATTTCACCATGCACCTATATCCTACTAATGAAGAAGATACTAATTCGCAGCTGGCCAAAACCAAACTATTGAGTATAGACCGTCGAATGGTAGAACTTGTACGTTGTCTTACGCACATGGTGTTGACACGAAAACGCGCCCCACACTTGGGTTAGTTCGATGATCCAAAAGTGTGCGGGTACTTAGGGACAAGCCTAAGCGTAACACAACATCGACGTCGCGTTTCGACTACCCTTAACTGTGGTAAGGGGGGTGGAGTCGCTAGGTAATCAGATCACACAGAAACAATTCAATTAGCCGAAAGAAATATATTAAATAGAACAAATCAGCAAGCCGAGCGGAGCCTGACTGATCCGAAGTGTATAGTGCGAAGGGTATCGCCAAAGGGTACCTTCGGCATCTGATGCGAAGGGTCCCGCCGAAGGGTGCCTTCGGCGTTTGGACTGATCTGGCCGAAGACTAGCTCCGAACAGATCTTGATGCAACAATCACCTCTAAAAAGCGTGGTTCGGGGCGAAGTCTCTGATACGATAAACTAACTCAGACACAACGCGCAGGTGTGACTTCGTCTAATGCGGGGTACGGGCGTGGCGAAGCCTATCTTGATGAAGCCTGTTGCGAAGCGTGTTGGCGTGCGGGACTCGATCAAACCGACAACAACGTGATGGTCCGGCACGGGTAGTCGAAGCAGTAGTCCACTGAGGGGTGTTCTAGCAACCTCCGAAACCAATCTCATGGCTCCGGACACCTCCGGCGAAGTGGCTCCGAGCATGAAACCTACAATAGAACAGATATCAAGTGCCAATTCGGCCTGGGGACCGAATTCTGCTAAGTGATGCACTAGGGGCAAAGGTAGCAATCTGTTACGTAGATTAGCGGATACTTCACAGGCAAAGTAACAAGGCGATAGCAATCTATTATGTATATTAACGGATACTTCACAAGAGAAGTAACAAGGATTACCACTGTTCCGAAGTGGCCGTCGGAGGGCTTGCAGGCAAACCCACGAAGATCGTAGAAAAGTAAAGGTAAAAGTAAAGGTACGGTTCAAAGCTAGGGCTTTGTGTTGATTTGTGTTGGGGGGCGTTAATGAACTGGCCTCACCCCTATATTTATAGGGGCTAGACTTCTAATCTCTAAGCCTAATCTGATAGGATTCAACCTAATCTCATGTAGGGATAAAAACTTAACTAGAATCAGACTCAACTCTATCTCTGATTTCCTACCCGAAGTGGGCCTTCGGCCAGGCCCGCCGAAGCCTGCTCCTCGGGCCGAAGCTTCGGCGAGGTGGACCTCCGAAGGCCTTCGGGCCGAAGGGAGCAGGCTTGCTGGAAGCTTCCAAAGCCCACAGCTTGATGGGCCTTCAGCCCTGTAGGGCTTCGGCCCAGTCTAGGACATGTGTATTTTTGGCCCAAATTACCAAAATTGATATTTTTACAATCTTAACCGTTAATGCCATTTTTTGCTTTCAACACATGGCCAACTGAGAAGTTGACTAGAAGGAGGCAAGGAGAGATACAAGAAATGAAGATGTCCCTGCTCTCTTGATCAGTGAATACATCGACCAACAATAGCTGATACAGATATTCATAGTCCGCCAAGGACCCGCACGCAAACCAGATTACGTATTCACAAGTAAGACCGTAGTAAAATGTCTTAAACTAGCGGGTCAAGATGTCAGCAGACATTTTTCCCCTACTCTATAGGCGGCCGCCTCGCCCAAGAAAAAGCACCAACAAGTGGTCAGTGGGCCAGACTCACGATAATTAGAGAGGAATTGAAGAAGATCAAAAGAAGGGCTAGAAGAAATTTGGGTTGTATATATGTTAAGCTAAAGTTGAAGGAACCACCAAGAACCGCTGAGATGGCCTACTACCTCACCGACCGATAATCGGACCGAGGCCTATTGGAGGAGGTGGTAGAGGGAACCGAGAAGATATCAGCCCAAAGGAATTTTAATGTTGGCGGCTAGTTGCTCCGCAATGAATTGAAGGTGGCAAGTAGGCCCAAGGGTGGACCCACAAAAAAGAAACCTCTCAAGCAAGTGGTTGAGGAAGGAAACATGCTCCTACATGCCGACATGACTAGCCTATTTGTTATGATTTTCAATGTATTTTGTCCAGCCGCCGCTGGATTCAATGTTAGAGCGGTCAGAGGGTTTGTAGCAGAAGGAGAAGAGATTGGCTTCAGCGGTGATATCAAGGAAAGTCAAGACGGTAACATTAAGAAGAGAAGGGCTCATCGGCTCGTGACCAAAGAGGAAAGCATTCAGAATCATTCAAAGCATCTGACCAAGAGTAGCATGAAGAGAACAACATCAGTTCGTTCTTATACGGTGTGGCGAGGGAAAGGCCGATGCAATGTGCTATGTTGGTTTGCTCCAAGGAGCTACACTCTGATGCGAAAACCCAAAGATACTAATCACGCCATCTTGGGAGCAGAGAAGGGAAAGCCCTAAAACTTTGGGTCCAATCAGAAAGAAGAATTTTGGAGTTCTTAAATGGAATTCGGTGGGTCTTGGCATTGATGATATTAGTGGGATCCAGATTTCTCGTCGGGCCCAAAAAGAAGCATGAGGGGTTGTTGTCGATAGGGACTAGGATTTGATTCCTCAATTTCTACAAAGAAAAAAGAAAGCCAAAGAAAAAGAGAAAGGGTATGAACGCACGAGGATGAACGCACAGGTCACCATTTCAGCATTTTTCTGTGACAGGTGGGATGACCGAGGTCAACAATGGAGAAGGACGTCGTCGGCGAAGATCTGCGAGGCGGTTGCAAAAGCACTGACGGAGAAATCCGAGTGTGAGAGAACTTGTTAAAAACAGAAGGCGTAGAGATGAAGATAGGAGCCGACACATACTTCTAGGGTGAAAACAACGTCTTGGTAGTTGGGTCAAGTCGATTTTGGCAGATTTGGTGGTCCCAATTGCAACGTTCGACAAAAGGGATGATGATGATGAGTATAGGTTTTGAAATGTCAGATTGACCGTGGGCCCGGGATTGGAGGAGCTAGATTTTTGGTGATCCTTTTTAACGACACCATTGTCGGACTGTGTGGAATGAAGTCTGGTCCGATGTCGCTACAAAAAAGTAGATGCGTTGAAACCAAGCGACATCCATCACAGTCCTCCATGGCCGAAAAGGGAAAAGCTAGGAAGAAGTTGAAAGGGTTGATGAAGATTTCTGTAATGTGAAAACAGTGCTTCGAAGATATATAGGAGGATTAACGATGTTAGAAAATTAAAGGTTTTTGGCAGTAGCAGAAAGTTCGATGGGACTTTTGAGATGACATGGTGCAGAAAGCCTTAAATGAGTGATAATTTCGAAGCATTAGTTACACTTATGCTCTGAAACTAGGGGCATTTGTTGACGACAAAAGTTGGTTAAGGCCTAAGCCTAGCAAGGATCCGGTGACCGGATATGAGGGAACTGATAGAGATGAAGAGATAGAGATAAGAGCTAGAATCAGTTATGATACTTATCAAACAACAAGTCTCTAGACTATAAATATGCACATATTAGGTAGAGAAAAAGATGAAAAGCATATCAAAAACTACTCTTGGCGCAACGTCACCCTTGTTATTCAAGGTTCAATATTGGTGGGGCTTGGCACCCGGAACTGAGCTGCATCATTTCAATCTTTGGCGAAGGTGTAAGTCCCACCACCCTAGCTATTGTATCGACTAGATTGGTGTTGTTCAAGGCTGCATCGCTTCAAACTCTTGAAGTGCACAGGTTCGGACATTACAATCGTCGGTTTATCTCGATGTATCGGCTACGTCTAAGGCTGCATCATTATGATCTCTTAGATTGATTTAGATTAGATATCGTATTTTGAGGCTTCATCAATTAGTTTCAACATCTTGATCTATTGTATCTGATTTATTATTGTACATCGTTCATCTGAATAAAGTATGTCTGATATGTCTAAATATTATGAGTCATTCGTGATTTAGCAACTGTCTTGGTTAAGTTCGATCATGTTGTTATGATGATTTAATAGTATGGATGCATCATCTGGTATGCTAGATTTAGGTTCAATCGGAGTACAATCTGGTAGGTTATCTTTAATTCCATGTCACATCTCATCGGCATCGGGGATTATCAATCGGCCCGAGTGCATAGCGCAATCGCTTGCCCGATCATCAGCCCGATGGTGTAGGTTATGTGTACCGGCTGATTGCCCAATCGGCCCCGATGGTCCAACCCATGTTTTATGCCACCCGATGGTTTAAACATATCGCATGCTTACGATTTTATCACCTGGTACGTGCGATTTGATCCGCATCGTGATTATCGGCTCAAGAGTTGATAGGCGTCGCTACTTACATTTTTCCATGTCTTATCAGTTGCAAGGTCAAACTAATTTCCATGCTCAGAACCCCAAATTTTTAGGACCTACACTGGAGTTAAGAAGATCTCCCAAGCCTCGTGTGTGACCAAAAACAACACCAACAGGTTCAGCAAAAATTTAATTTTTTAAGCTTTCGGGGGTTAATATGTGCTGCTAGGTACTGCTATTGATTAGTGAGTCAGAAACGGTTTTCGGTGAACAACCGTTTGTGTATGAACCTATCGGGTCACACGCTTAAGGGGATAGATTAAAAAACATGCAAAGAATTGGTTCTTGTGCAAGTGGGATATTTAGGGAATTGTGGCCACGAAAATTTTGGTTGGATCGGAAGTTTCAATCAGCTCAGGTGCTCTCTGTAAGTCAGTTCTAGAAGCATCGAAAGTTTTGATATGGATCAGAAGTTCTAACATCTAGAGATGATCGGAAGTTTCGATTTGGAATCAGAAGTTCCAAGTGTCGGAGAAGGTTTTCGGTTTTCTGGAGCATATTAGAAGTTCCAATTTGGAATCGAAAGTTCTGACAATCTGGGATGATCTGAAGTTCTGATTATTTCTGATTTTACAGACCGAGAGACTAGATCGAAAGTTCCGATCAGGACGAAATAGATTGGATCTATTGGGCATTAATTATGATTAAAGGCCCACACCCTGGGACTATATAAAGGGAGGAAGAGAGAGGTCATGGATGGTTGTTCTAATTGCTAAAATCCTAGCTACTACACCTCTTCTTCTCCCTCATCGATCTCAAGGTGTTGAGATTAGTTTCTCTCCCCGATTCTCACGATCAGTGCTAGTACGTCGGCGTGAGATCAATCTTATCTCTATGCATGTGGACTCCGTGGAGGCATTTATCGAACAATGGTGCTCATTTCTTTACGTGAACATCGCCGGCAAACAAGCGGAGTAAGGCGGGATTAAGCGAGGATGCGCTTCCTCAACAACTTCTTCCACTGCACCTAACGTGTGTCGTGTTAGAATGTAACGATTAATGATCCCTCGCGTGTATGGTTTTTAGGCTAATTGGTTAAAAATTTAAAATTGCCGGCTATTGTAGCCTTTCCATATCCCAACATATGCATGATACTAAGAGTTGTTTATTCAAACATAGACCACCATCTACCTAAGGTTAGTTTAGTTTTCTATGAAATGTGATAGCATGTTTAGTTGGTACTTATCTCCATTAGTTTCAAACAGATTTGATGTTGGGGTGACCTCCCTTAACTACTATGATTTGTAATGTTCCCAATGGTTCTGAAATATTTGATCCTGTTTGGAACACGGGGAATTTCCCCAATTTCCTGTGGGATTTTTCCTATGAAATTCTTGCATCCCAAAAGGACATGGATGATTATGGTTGTATGAAATCTCCCATAGTGTAGAATCACCCTGACACCCTCCTTAGCATTGGCCTTGCTCAATAAATTTCTGTACCCCAAATTGGCATTTAGAATTTCAGCTTCTTGTTTGGCTATTTCCTAATATATCTTGTTGGTATATGGCATAGGCATATTTGCATGGCTTATATTGCAGATTGTTCAAGAAGACTCTCTAAAGATGAAGGGTACGATCTTACTGTCGATGTATGGAGCCTAGGTTGCACAATTATTGAGATGTTCATGGGAAAGCCTGCTTGGAGTGGTCTTGAAGGAGTAACAGTTGGAGCCTTCACTTCTTTATATTAGCTAATTATGTGTTTTATGAGTTGGATTTGTGTAATTAGGACAACTCACCTTACATTACCTGGGTTTATCTAATGAATAATGATATATTGTCAAAATTTCCATCTTGCCATAATCAAGATTACATATGTTAAAAGAGTAATGTATTTCAATATCCGGGTATTTTGTGTTCATTGTCTGAAGGATGACATCTGATTTTCTTGATGAGCAGCCTACTGCAATGTTTAAGGTGTTGCATAAAGATCCATCAATTCCAGATAGTTTATCCCTATAAGGGCCTAAGATGGTGCTTCAAGAGAAACCCAGCTGAGAGACCCACATCAAGCAAGTTTCTGGAACCTCCGTTCATCCACAATTCAAATCACTGCAACGCTGCACATTCTTTTGTGGGACCAAAATCCCCAGTAAGCATGCCTCCCTATCACATGATACGGTGCATGTTGCCTACCGAGTTTCAAGCTTCATGCATGTTTATAATTTTGCTAGTTAATGACAGGATGCTGGACACAATGCAAGAGATAAAAAGTCTTGTAAGAGCGATTCATATATGATGGGGAACATACAATTACAATTGGGAGTCCTTTATTCACTTCCTCTGTTTGTGAGTTAGTAATGTTTATTCTTTTCCATTTTTCTTACCAGTGAAACAAGTAGTGCTAGATCTTCCAGTTCATTGGCTAATCAGTTCACCATCCTGCCAAACTTGAAAACTCACATCCTTTCCGCTCGACCGATGAGTCTATGGTCCAATCCTGGCTCTGCAGCCCATACAATACACTGAACAGTATGCACTTTTCAAAGTGCTTTTCTGTGTGCTTATGATATTGTTGGTACGCTGCTCTCCATCTACAACCACATTAACTAACCATTATTATAAATAATATAAATTCAGTGATTAGAAGCCACATCAATTACTTACCTTATGTCAAGTTCAGGTAGAAATCTGAGTGTTGTTCTTATGAAGAAATTTTAGAATATATCTCCTTTTGTCCTAAAATATGGTGGCTATTTTTGTGTGGTGTCTCGTATTTATCTAGCATTGATGCTCTGTACCGCAGTTTGCTTACGTGTAATAACAATCTTAGTAGTGTCTTTTAGGAGTTCCTTGTAGAAAATAATGCAAGCTCTGTAATATTACTAGCTCCATACTAAGGCTTTTGTATGCATCTGAAAAATATATATCTGTCTTTCCAGAAGTGATATGTTAACTGATTGTAATTTATATTTTCATGGCAAGTCCATGTCTCTAGAAAAAATGGCTGATCAAATAACCAAAGTCATGGTGAAGTGTTAAAGATATTTAGTATCTCTAGACAATATTTTATTTGGCTGTACATCATCGTTTTTACTTGACGAATGCAAACGTCAAACTAACATGACAATATTTTATTTAGTATCTCTAGACAATATTGACTTGCCTCAGCCGCAATGAACATCATAAGTGGCGCGTCATGTGCGCGCACTAGCATCTAGCGATCATAATAAACTACCACACACAGTTGTACGAAGTATCTCTGCTGTTGACCGATACGATTTCTCACAGATTATTTTTTTAACCATCTCTCTTAATAGTATTGACATGAGACACTACAAATAGAGATGTCTTTGAGACACTCGTCTGATAGCATAGCTTTTTGATGCTGTTAGGCGCTGTTTATTTTAGTTTGGGATTATTGTAATATAGCTTATAAGTGAGGATTACAACAAGCCAACATATAATAATATTGTGGGATCTGAATGGCGACTAGAGGGGGTGAATAGGCTTCTCGACACTTTCTTTCGAAGTGATGGCCTAGTCAAATCACCCAACGCTCCTCTAAAAACACAATTTCAAGTTTCTATCAAAACAGTACAAAAATTGAGCTCAAACAGATTCAAAAAACCCCCAAACAGTTTTGTTTCAAGTTTTTACCCAACCAATATCAAATCACTCACACAATCAATCAATTCAGGTTTGTAGTCACAAATCAGCTTGACTCAAATCAATCACAAATGAAATTCATGCACTTCTGAAGTTTTTCGTACGATGAATAGTGATTTTAATTTCAACAAAGTGCATTTGCCAAATTCTGATTCAGATTGCAAATTTCAATTTCAAATTAGTTTCAGATCAGCAAGAAATAATTCAAAACTTGTCAACCGTGCTAGAATTGAATTAAATGTTTGAAATCCACTTGTGCGATACAATGAACAGAATCTTGTCGGCACAGGAACAGTAGCAATATTGAAATACCCAGCGCCTTACTATTCACTAACCAGTTTTCATTGCATGGGATAATTTCTAGAGATACACTTCAAAGAACCGCACAAATTTTTGTTATATCTCAAGAACTAGAAAGTTCTGATCTAATCACATGCACAACAAATTAATTCAGAAAGGGTGAATACTTTTCAGTACACAAATCTCAATTATTCAGATTACCATGTTGAATAAAATTTGAGATAATCAGATTACACACTGAATACAGAAATCTATTTCAACAACACAACTGAGAGGAATACTGAAACACTAACCACTCCACACAGTTTATCTCAGACCACAACCTTAAACTTCAAAGTCACTTTTCAAAAACACACATTACAGCAGCAAAAACAATTCAAACAAACCTATGAGCTAAACACTTCTATCACTCACTATAAAACTGAACATAATCTACTGACTTTCAAGAGTACAAAGATCAGAATTCAGAAAGTATATAGATGAAGGAGCAGATCAAATGCTAAAGAAATTTCTCTGAATACATAAGTGAAAACACTGTTCAACAAATTAGACCAGGTACTTTTGAAGTTCTAAACATCAACCAAGAGTTCCAGTACTAGAGACCAGACATGAGAGTATTCAAACTTCAAAACAGTCTCAAATAACACATGGAATCAGACTGAAATTGATTCAACCACTAAAACTGAGTGACTAAAATTCTTGACACAAAACACAGTCTAATCAGGACCAAATGTTGATCACACATCATGAGCTCATGTCTAGAGACAAATCGAAAATCAATTCAGTCTTAGCACACATGATTTCTGAAGAAAACTCACTCTGATCTTATAAGAAAATTAAAATCGGCAGGTATGAAGATGAAACTAAATACAAAATTCAGAACAACCTATTTGGCCTTCTTTTACATACACAAACACATAAATAATTTGAATCAGTACTTATCTCATAGATCACAAGAAATAAAACATCCAGCACACCATCTAGGCCATGAATTACTCAAATCAAACACTAAGTTCAAGAGTTCATCATGAACAACATACAGATTCTAAAATAGACTATAAACTGAATGACTAATCCATGAAATTCAGAATAAAACTCCACTGATTCAAGGATAGAACCAATTCAGGGAGGATCAAACTAATCTCTGAATGATATATTCAACAGACATATTTCATATCATCAAAAGTTTAGGAGCTACAAACGTAATACTTACTTGTTTCTTCGCTGAAATCAGAAAGAAAATGTTGGTGAACAGCCTTGTCAGCAGACCTGTAGCCGATCCGAAATACTCAAGACTCACTGTTCATCGTCATGCGATCGCAGCAGGAAGAAAGCTTTCGGGTGTTCAATCAAATTTCTGTGGAAAATTTGGATTTGATTTCTTTGTAGCTAGAATGTTCTCGTCTAAAACTGTTCGGCCAGATCAGGGGATATATATCCCCCACCTGCCCAAGTTTCTAGAAGGCCTCTTTTTTCAGATTGCCCCCTACACAATTCTGAAAGTAAAAAACTAAAAATACCCTATTTTACTCTAGAAGAAAAATTACAAAAGACTCCTCTTTAATATATTTTCAGAATAGATATATTCCAAAAATACACTAAAGAGTACACACTATGTAATTAAAAACTCAAACTAATACATGACACAATTTTATTGAATTAGTAAACGCATTTAAAGTTTTGACGGTTTTCAACAGAAACCAACAAAGCCTCTCCCGATCGTCGATGCCCGTCATCAGTTCACGAAGTCGACCGCCAGCAAGTCTCTCCCGCTCTCGATCCCTCGAGCCGCCTTGTCACTTGCACCGGCTTCCCTTTCGCTGACTCGAACGACGCTTCGTCTCGATCAATATCCAACTCGACGTCTTGTTCGACCTCCATGCGTACATCCGAGTCCACTCTCAACTTTGACTGACACCCTCGACCATCTGGCATTAGACTCCCTGTTTAACCATGATCCTGTGCCATCGACAATTAACGGGTAACTCCAGCCTACACACATGAGACAAACACAGACACACACACCAACTCCAGTATATCTAGACTCAACTCATGAATCCAACCTGTCAATCACTCATCATTCCTTTGAACAGTAGTGACACACCTCACTATGTTTCTCAAATATGTTGGAAATAAACTATGATTTTTGACAATCTATATTATTACTATTATGTTTGAATGACAAAATATTACAATAGATAGCAGTGTGTCCGTGTGTGTCCGTGCTAAAGCTGTGATAATCAAAAGACAATAGATGTCTTGAACTCGATGCAAATAATGAAGTGAATAATGAGATAAATTAATATTCTCACCAAAAATGGTCGACGACAATTCATTATACTATTAAATTCATAGCAAATATATTTAAAAATAGTAGAATAGCAAATAATATCATAACTATTGTACATTTTAAAACCACCTAAATTCTGACATGTTTAAGATTTTTTTTGAATTTTTCCGTGAATATTTCAGAACGTCAACTAAGCTGAATCAAATAGAAATTTGATGTCTGAATCGCGTGAAAGCAATTCTAAATACCATCAATGCATGTGTGAACTGATAATGCACCAGATGAAAGAAAAAGATCAACTCTTACCAATTATGTTTATTCATGTCAGGATCGAATACACCTTCTGCAGTGGGTGTTCCAGCAAGTATTTCACCTTCCTGCCTCACCATTGAATTTTGTTCAGATATGAAAAGAGATTTAACAGATGAATGTGTGTCTGAGGGAAAGAAGGGAAGAAGGGGGAGCCCAGGTGAAAAGATTACCTTAGTCAAGTATAGGTTGTGTAGATCCTCCACCTCATTATTTGCCGTTTCAAGTTCCGTCTTATGAGCTGACTCCTTGTCCAACGCTTTCATGACCTTAACAAACACGGCCAAATCATTCGAGCTTACTGTAATGCATGGAGGATGTCGTTGATATGCCCATCGATCTCGGCGAGCTCTGTCAAATACGGTGTACTGGGGCAGGCGGCATAGGAAGCCAGCTCAGGAGGAGGGCGACTTGTGTAGGGATGGCAATGTTAGAGTAATTTTAATATCATGTCTTAGTGTCAATCCTATTTTAATTAATTGTATGTGTGAGTGGCTAGGTGTTGATCGTTGTGGATCATTGTGTTAGTGAGAATATACAATGAGTGTGTTGCATGTGTTAGTAGTGGACTTAATTGCATGTAGGAAGTGGATCTACATGTAGGAGTAAGTGTGTTGAATATGTTACTAATGGACTTAATTACATACAAGTAGTGGAACGATTAGTGGAGCTGCGTGTAAACATGCATGCTTTTATTTAAAGGGTGTAAGCTATGTGATAGAGAGAAGAGGGAGAGAGCAATAGAGAAAAAATGTCTCTTTTTTTGCAGGTGTGCAGCGTTTAAGAAATCTCGTTCATCTTCTTGCTTCATGAGTTGAGTATTCTTGTGTTCTTTAGAGAGTTAAGCCATCAATTGGTGTCAGAGCCAAGGGTAAGTAGTGCTCAAGGTGATATCTCTCGATTGTTCTATGTACACGCCGCCAGGCCATCATACCACTAGTAGTGGTGGCCACAAGTCGATGGTGCAGCAGGTGAAAGAAGCGGGGGTGACTCTCCATTATCCCATGCTAGCAGAGAACAACTACGGTGTATGGGCGGTGAGGATGAAAATCTTCATACGTGCACAAGACGTGTGTCCATCCTTTGAGTGCAATCAAGATATCGATGAGAAAATGGACCAAATGGCTCTTGCCGCCATTATCCAAGCTATGCCTAAGGCTATGGTGATGGACATATCCGAGAAGGAGATGACAAAGGAGTCGTGGGATTCCCTCAAGGAGATGAACATTGGTGAAGAGTGTCAAGAAAGCCTGAGTGCAAACCCTTAAGAGAGAGCTTAATGGTAAGTACATGGGTGATTATGAGAAAATTAATGATTTTTAAGGTCACCACGATCATGAATGAGATTTGTGCTCTTGGCATGAAAGTGGATGAGATCACCATTGTCGAAAAGCTACTGCATTCCATCCTTGACAAGTTCGTACTCATTGTTAGTAATACCGAACAATGGGGGATGTGACAGAAATGTTGGTTACAAAGAACATCGAACATTTGAGGGCATTTGAGGAGTCATCAAGGGGGCATCGACGTGACAAGGAAGGATGACCGTAACTATTGTTCATTGCCACCGAGCCGCGTTTCACGCGTGCCGAGTGGGAGGCCAAGGTTGCTGAAGAGAAGTATCACGACAAGTTCGACAAGTCAAAGATTGATTGCCGCAAGTGTGATGAGTTTGTTCACTTCGCTGATGAGTGTGATGAAGTGAGAAGGCAACCAAGGAAATAATGTAGCTTGCCATTGCGGATTTTCATGATGAACCTACACTACTTTGAAGCTTCAGTGGAGATACAAGAAATAAAATAATGATAACAAGATTAAGGGGTGATTGTTAGAGTAATCTTAATACTGTGTCTTAGTGTTAATCCTATTTTAATTAATTGCATGTGTGTGTGGCTAGGTGTTGATCGTGTGCATCATTGTGTTAGTGAGAATATGCAATGAGTGTGTGTTGCATGTGTTAGTAGTGGACTTGCATGCAGGATGTGGAGCTACATGGAGAAGTAAGTGTGTTGAATGTGTTAGTAATAGACTTAATTACATGCAAGTAGTAGAGAAACTAGTGGAGCTGCATACAAACATGTGTGCTTCTATTTAAAGGGTGTAAGCTATGTGATAGAGAGAAGAGGGAGAGAGCAATAGAGAATAAGTGTCTCTTTTGTCCTTGTGTGCAGTATTTAAGAGATCTTGTTCATCTTCTTCTTCATGAGTTGAGTGTTCTTGTGTTCTTGAGTGTGTTCTTGAGAGAGTTAGGCCATCAATTGGTGTCAAAGCCAAGTGTAAGTAGTGCTTAAGGCGGTATATCTCAATAGTTCTGTGTACACGCCGCCAGGCCATCGTACCACCGGTAGTGGTTGCCACGAGGCGATGGTGCAGCAGGTGAAAGAAGCGGGGGTGACTCTCCATTACCTCATGCTAGTGTAGAAGAACTATGGTGTATGGGCGGTGAGGATGAAAATCTTCATGCCTGCACAATACATGTGGCCAGTCGTGGAGCGCAATGAACATATTGATGAGAAGATGGATTGAATTGATCTTGCCGCCATTATCGAAGTTGTGCTAGAGGCCATGGTGATGGCCATATCTAAGAAGGATATAACAAAGGAGGCGTGGGATTCCCTAAAGGAGATGAACATGGGTGAAGAACGTGTCAAGAAATCTCGAGTGCAAACTCTCAAGAGGGAGCTTGATGGTATGTACATGGGTGATTATGAGAAAATTAATGATTTTTCTTTGAAGGTCACCACGATCGTGAATGAGATTCGTGCTCTTGGCACGAAAGTGGATGGGATCATCATTGTGGAAAAGCTCCTACATTCCGTACCCGACAAGTTTGAACCCTTTGTTAGTACTACCGAATAACGGGGGATGTGACAGAGATGTCGGTTACGGAGAACATCAAACGTTTCAAGGCATTTGAGGAGTCATCAAGGGGGCTTCGATGTGACAAGGAAGGCCGACCGCAACTATTGTTCGCTGCCTCTGAGCCATGTCTCACGGGTGCTGAGTGGGAGGCCAAGGTTGCTGAAGAGAAGAAGTATTGCGGCAAGTTTGACAAGTCAAAGATTGATTGCCGCAATTGTGGTGAGTTTGGTCACTTTGCTGACGAGTGTGATGAAGTGAAGAAGGCAACCAAGGAAATGACGCACCTTGCCATTGCAGATTTTGATAACGAACTGTAGCGCCCGGATTTAATAAAACCTAGAATTTATTGAAAATCCAAGGAAAATCAATATTCACAAGATGTTTATCACACGACACCAAATGTACGACAATCATTCGTGGTTCGCAGACCACATTATTACACAAGTGTTAATATAAAAGAAACTAAGAAAACAATAATCTAGATGAACATCTCCTCCAGGGTTGCTTCCTTGACTAGATCGCTACTCCAGACCATCCTCATCATAATATGCCATCTCTGAAGTGGGTTTTCTAACGGGTATGAGTACAAAAGTACTCAACAAGCCACCGAGAAATGCAGTAATAATGCAAGGTGATAACAAGGGAAGGAAATGGTTTAAAGTGTGGAAAAGTACATTTTTATGTTGCAGTAGTTAATGTGAGTCAGGTTTAATTATACAGAATAATTAAATCATGGATGATGCAACATCTTCTAACTCGAGGAGTACAGTCAACCCTCCTCGCTCAATGGTCTTTACATGACAAATCATCATGCAATACTTCTCAAACATAGACTAACTGTGGGATATCACGCAACCTGCCCTTGACCGTGGGCTCGGCTTTTCGAAAAGATTTAGACTCTGATCAGAGGTGTACCACTGTACCCACAAGGCACTTATTCCCGAACACCGCAGTGTGTCCAATGACCCAAGTCACAGGAACTCATACCGAAACCTTTAGCATGAAGCGCTCCAACCCAATGACAGACACTATAGGTTTCACCGGCACACCAGCGCACTGGACCAACATCGTGCCCCCTTTTGTGCCACATGGTACAAGTCACCCACAGGTGCTACTTGACCCTCTCCACATAGTGTCTCGAGTTGGAACATCTCATACCTCTAGTTAAGACTTACCCACTAGACTTGTGGTTGGTATGAAAGTGTATTGCAACGGATCCCGCAGACCGGTCCTTATAGTGCCCTGGGTACGACTAACAAATGCCCTCGCTTGCACCCGAAACCCACCATGCTAACATACTTAGCCAATTCTAAGTCTAACAGAATACCAAGGGTGAGAGAAGTACAGGGATCGTATATCAGAATCCAAGTATCAACTACTCATGTTTAATCCTATAGCAGTTGTGTAGATACATTGGACACTTCTAATATTAGTAAGTATCATGGTGAAAAGTAATTCAGGCTCGATAGCATGCCTTGGGTTTGCACATCAAGGTCGGGGATCTGATAAATATAGTGTAAGGTTGTTCATTTGACTAATGCAAATATAACCTCTGGGTTTTAGCGATATTTAATTAAAAACTTGGTTCAATATGCTCAAAATGAGGTTGGTGACTTGCCTTGTTCAGTAAAGGATGGAGGGGAGACTTCAGGGAAATACTCCGACTCCTCGAAGGCGTCGCAATCTTCTTAGTATGTAAAACGAGAAGAATAAACAATTAAAAACAATGGAATCAACAATACAATCATATAAATTTTATTGGCTGAACATGTAAAGAGTAAAAAGATAAGCTTTCTGAAATTCAAATGGCTAAATTTGGGGTTAATTCAAAGAAGTTATGAATTTTGGAAGTTTAAAACAATTTCTAGGACTTTATTTTAATTCCAATTAAAACCATATAAAAGTTCAGTATAAACATATGAATTTTATTGGATAAACATGAATATAATGAAATGACAAGTTTTCTAAAATTGGAATGGTAATTTTTAGAGTTAATTCCAAGGAGTTATTAATTTTTGAAGTTATAAAATGATTTCTTAAATTTTATTTTAATACCAATTAAATACTATAAAATGTCCAGTGTAAACATATAATTTTTATTGAATTAATATTAAGAGAATAAAAAGATAAACTCTCTGAAATTTGAATGGTCAAATTTGGAGTTAATTTGAGGGAGTTATGAATTTTTAAAGTTTAAAACCATTTCTAGAATTTATTTTAAATCCTAATTCAACCTTGGGTCCACAATGAACCGGGTCCATGGCACTGTGCTATGAGCCGGTCTGTGTTAAATGAAAATGGAGGACTGAGATGCGTCGATACCCTTTCGTTAAGATCAAGCAGCCAGGATTAAACCTCAAATGCGATTTAATTCTCGCCGTCCGATTGAGATTTTTCGGCCGAGATGAGATCAGACACAGCACAGGGTAATTACCTCGGTCGGTCGTCTTCTCCGGTGAAGGCCGAAGCTTTCAGTGGCCACAACGGCGACGGCGATGACCGGCGGCTGAAACTAAGGGCAGAAATGGAAAGATAATAGTGTGGGGCATTCGACAGAATCGGAATGGCATCTGGGGGCCGACGGGTTGAGGCCGCGATGAGCGGGGGCGGCAGAGAGGTTCGGGTCCTTATCGGCGATGGGGTTCTAGCGGCGAGGAGCTCATGCGGAGTAGGGGTCGAGGTCGGGGAGGCGACAACGATCACGATGGGGTGGTCGACGATGGCGGGATCGGACTCCGGTGACGGCGAGCGGCGGATGGAGGCAGGACAGAGGAGCGGTGCAAAAAGAACAATGTGAGCGCTCTGTTCTGGCGAGGGATGACAAGAACGGTGTGGGCTGGACGCGGTGGTGTGGAGGGGTTTATATAGTACATCGGCGGCGAGGGGAGGGGCTGAGGTGCCGTGAAAGCTGAGAGGGGTGTAACTCCGGCGAGCTTGATGATGGCGATTAAGTGGATTAAACGTGAGGGAATATGAGGGGAAACGTGCGGGGGATTACGGCGATTAACTCGCGGGCGTTAATCGGAGCTTGGGACCACGACGAAGGCGATCTAGGAGTAAGGGCAGTGGTCGGGGATCTCAGAGGCGCAAGGTCACAAGAAAGACGAAGACTAAATGGGCGGGGCCACAGTCAGCGGGAGGGAGAGGGTGTGAGGGTTAACGGTCGGCGTCGATAGGTGGGCCAAGGTGCACGCGGTGAGAGGGGGAGTGATTGACAGGTGGGCCAAGGCTCGGGCATGAGGCGGAGCGCGCCGATAGAGGGGTCCATCTGTTAGTGAGGGGTTATGGGGGAGAATGGGCTGGGCCGGCCGGAGAGAGGGAAAGAAAAAGGGAGCAGCCCAATACTGTTTAAATTCATTTGTGAATAAAAATAATTCTTGAAAATAGTTTAAAAATTATGAGCTAGCAGCAAAGGTTGAAAATATTTGTAAAAATTCTCAAAATTGTAGCTTGGTCTTAGGAACACAATATAATTTTCTCAAACCTTGGTTTGGACTGTATCTCTAGATATTTATTTATTTGGACATTCTTTAGCTTTCAAGAAAATCAAATTAAATTATTTCCTGGTGTTGACACGAAAACGTGCCCCGCACTTGGGTCAGTTCGACGATCCAAAAGTGTGCGGATACTTAGGGACAAGCCTAAGCGTAACACAGCACCGACATCGCGTTCCGACTACCCTTAGCCGTGGTAAGGGGGGTGGAGTCGCCAGGTAATCAGATCACACAGAAATAATCCAATTAGCCGAAAGAAATATATTAAACGGAATAAATCAGCAAACCGGTCGGAGCCTGTCTACTTCGAAGTATGGTGCGAAGGGGGTCGCCGAAGTGTACCTTCGGTGTCTGGTGCAAAGTGTCCCGCCGAAGGGTACCTTCGGCGTTCGGACTGATCTGGTCGAAGATGAACTCCGAACGGATCTGGACACGATAATCACCTCCGAATAGCGGGGTTTGGTGTGAAGTCTCTGATACAGTAAGATACAGAATAATGACTCAGGTGTGACGCGTGAACGTGACTTCGTTCGAAGCGGAGTATGAGCGTGGTGAAGCCTATCATAACGATGTCTGCTGACGGATCGTGCGGTCGAAGCAATAGTCTCACCGAAGGGTGTTCTGGCGACCTCCGAAACCGATCTCTCAGCTCTGGACACCTCTAATGAAGTAGCTCCGAACGTGGGAACCTGCAACATAGAGGATTCGAAGTACCAATTCGGCCTGAGGACCGAATTTTACTAAGTGTTGCACTAGTAGCGAAGGTAGAAATCTGTTACACAGATTAGCGGATACTTCACAGGCGAAGTAACAAGGCGATAGCAATCTATTACACAGATTAATGGATACTTCACAGGCAAAGTAACAAGGTGATAGCAATCTATTACGTAGATTAACGGATACTTCACAGGCGAAGTAACAAGGCGATAGCAATCTATTACGTAGATTAATGGATACTTCGCAAGTGAAGTAACAAGGATTACCAGTGTTCTGAAGTGGTCGTCGGAGGGCTTCCAGGAAAACCCACGAAGAGTACATAAAAGTAAAGATAAAGTAAATGTGATTCAAAGCTAGGCTTTGTGGTTGATTTGTGTTTGGGGGCTCTGAACTGGCTTCACCTCTATACTTATAGGGGCTAGGCCTCTAATCTAATCTACTATAATTCGGCTAAATAGAGATAAACACTTAGCCGGAATCGGGTCCAACTCTATCTCTGCCCAAAGTGGGCCTCCGAAGGCCTCCTGGCCGAAGGCAGTGGGGTGGCTGGAAGCTTCCAGACCCCGTAGCCCAATGGTCCTTTGGCCCTGTAGGGCTTCGGCCTGACTCGGGACATGTGTATTTTCGGCCCAAATTACCAAAATTGATATTTTGACAATCTTAACCATTGATGCCATTTTTTGCTATCAACACATGCCCCCTGCCTTTTAGTGAACTAAGTGAACTAAAAGCACAACGAGCTAAAGATGATACCTTCCGTATCGGCCTTTCGACATCTTTTAAGTTGTTTGCCACACACTTGGGAAATACCTTTTCAAGTATCTACCATTCAAAGCTCTTCGAAACCTCTCCCCTTGTAGAGATTCTAATACATATGCATTGCTAGGGGTGATTTCGGCTATTTTGAAAGGGCCTTCCCAACTAGGCGACCATTTACCAAACTTGGGACTCTTAGTGTCTAAGGGTAAAATCGTATTCCAAACCAAGTCACCTACTTGAAACGATTTTGATTTAACCTTCCTATTGTAGGCTTTAGCTACTCTCCTCTTGTCTATTTCTATGGCTTCTAAATCCCTCAATCTCTTATCGGTCACTTCTTCTAGATTGTCTTTCAAAAGAGTTTCATACTCATCGACCGATAAGCCATCTTGCTTTAACATGCTTAAAGAGACAAGATCTACTTCTACAGGTAGAACGACTTCTTGTCCATATACCAACTCATATGGACTAACTTTGGTAGCACCGTGCTTTGCGATTCTACAAGCCCATAGCGCCTCGGAGAGCACTTCATGCCACCTTTTAGGGAGTTCTTCAATTTTCTTCTTAATGAGCTTAATCATGGTTTTATTACTAGACTCGGCCTGACCATTGGCCTGAGCATAGTAGGGCAAAGATTTTATCAACTTAATACCATAATATTCGGCGAAGTCCCTCACTTCTTTAGAAACAAATGAACTACCTTGATCTGTAGTGAGAGTTTGAGAAATACTGAATCTATGTATGATGTGCTTCAAGATAAAGTCAAGTACCTCGTTGTGAGTCATGTTCTTGAGAGGCATGGCCTTGGTCCACATGGTGAAGTAATCCGTCACCATCAACACGAATCGATTCCCTTTTGAGGAAGGAGGGTAAATTTGGCCGATGAAGTGTAAACCCCAACCTCGGAACGACCATGGCTTGACAATAGGGTTGAGTAATGAAGCATGAGCTAACTGAATATTGCCAAACTTCTGACATGCTTCACACCCTCTATAATACTTAAAACAATCATAAGTCATAGTCGGCCAGTAGAAACCCGCTCTTTTGAGCATCCAACTCATTTTCTGGGCCGACTGATGAGTGCCACAAAGTCCTTCATGGACTTCTCCCGTAGCCACCTGAGATCGTTCGTGGTCTAGACACTTTAACAGTACTCCGTCAATGGTTCGGCGATAAAGTGTGGCGTCTATCAACACAAATTTAAATGCTTGTCGCTGAACCTTCCGATCAACCCTTTGGCTAGGGTCTCTCAAATACTGGACGATTGGAATTCTCCAATCGCCCTTATGGGCTTCGGAGGGTTTCGCTAGCTCACTCCCTAAAAAAAGTATCTAGGCTACTGAATTCGGGGTGCCCCCCGAGACCTTCCTGCTTCTACCGAAGCCTGGCTGGACTGGCTGCACAGAGCGTATCATGCCGGAGCCCCCCTGCCGGAGGGTCCGAGCTCCCAGAATCCCTCGCTGTCCCTAGGACTCTGGCTCATGGGCTCCGGCATGCCAGACCCTTCGGTGGGCAGAGTACTCCGGTCCTGGGACCTCGGCGCGCGGTAGCCTCCGACAGCCGGAGGGGTCCAACCTAGAGGGTGCGCCTGTCCGAAGTCACTGGCTTAGGTAGTGAGACCAAACATCGGTTTCTCTTGTACAAAAAATTTTCCTCTCCTGACTTGGTAACCAGATGCTTGCTGAGCCAAATCATTTGCAACTGAATTGGCTTCTCTTGACACATGAGAAATTTTGAAGTCATCAAAAGTAGCAACTATGTATAAGCACTTGTCCAAGTAGCTGTTTAGCAATCCATTAAAACATTGAGCATTCTTAGCCACTTGTTGCACTACTAACAGGGAATCACCATGCGCATGAACATGTTTAACACACATGGATTCTAACAATTCAAGCCCTAGCAGTAAAGCCTCGTATTCAGCTTGGCTGTTGGTAGAGGGAAAGTCTAAACGACACGAGGTCTCAAAGTGCGCTCCGCTAGGTGATATGAGAACTACTCCAATACCTTGGCCATTTTTTCAAGCTGAACCATCAAAGTAATGTTTCCATGACATTACCTCAATCAAAGCAACATTGCCGCTCCAACTGACGTCTATGTGGTGATCAACTATAAAGTTGGCTACGATCTGGCCTTCCATAGCTCTTAGGGGCTCATAGGCCAAATCATTTTGAATCAAAGCGTAATCCCATTTTCTGATTCTTCCACTTAGAATCGGCTTTTGTAACATGTGTTTTATAACATCGGTTTGGCAAACGACACCACATGTAGTAGGGAGAAGATAGTGGCGCAATTTGGTACACGCGTAGTAAAGTGATAAACATAAACATTCCACAAACGTGTACCTGGTCTCGATGTACAACAGGCGGCGGCTCAAGAACATAATGATGTACTCTTTTCCTTCTACCTCCTGGGTTAGCACGACCCGATCACGCTATCTTCGGCAGCGATGTATAGCTGAAACGGAATCCCGGCTTTGGGTGCTCTCACCACGGGCAGCGATGACAAGCACTCCTTGATTTTCTCAAATGCGCTTTGCTGGCTTGCCCCCCAAGTGAACTCGGCCTCGTTCTTTAGCCAGAGTATGGGGACAAATGCATCAATCTTGCCAGACAAGTTAGATATAAAGCGGTGCAAATAATTCATCTTGCCTAGCAACTTTTGCACGTTTTTTTTGCATGTCGGTGCTGTAACATTTCTAATTTTCTCAAGCCTCTTAGGATCAATCTCTATGCCTCTTTCATGAATCATGAAACCTAAGAACTTACCTGCCAACACGCCAAAAGCACATTTGAGTGGGTTCATTTTTAAACCATACTATCGCATCCTATCAAAAGCCACTTTCAAATCGGCTAAATGATTTCCCATAGCGTCCGATTTGACCACAACATCATCAATGTAAACTTCTAACATAACTCATAGCAAGTCATGAAAGATCAAGTTCATAGCACGCTGATATGTGGCGCCAGCATTCTTCAAACCAAAAGTCATAACGACCCACTCGAACAAACCGACAAAACCAGGGCATCGAAAGGCTGTCTTGTAGATGTCCTCTTCGGCCATAAAGATTTGATTATAACCAGCATTGCCATCAAGAAAACTTGGTACCTTGTGTCCTGAAGCATCGTTGATTAGTATGTAGGCTATCGGCATCGGATACTTGTCCTTCAAAGTGGCCTTGTTCAGATCCCTGAAATCAATACATACTCATATCTTGCCGCTCCCTTTCTTCTCTACAGGCACAATGTTAGCGACCCATTCTGCGTACCTGCAAGGCCTAATAAATCCAGCTTTGAGTAGTCGCTCTACTTCTTCTTTAAATCGGTCATAGACGACCGAGTTAAAGCGACGAGGAGGCTGTTTATAAGGCCTAAATCCAGACTTGATAGGTAGTCGATGCTCTACGAGCTCACGGCTTAGTCCCAGCATCTCGCTATACTCCCATGCGAAACAATCGACATACAACCGAAGCAACTTTATTACTTCGGCCTTTTCATGAGGCTACGAATGTTGGTTTACAAAAGTCAGCCTCGGGATGCTACCATCACCTATGTCAACTTCTTCTAAGGGATCGGCCGACGCAAAACCTTGTCCTAATTTCTCTACTTCACTAAAGTCCTCGATGGCCTCGGCAATACCGTCTTTATTAGACCGATACTGCTCTACACGAGACTTTAGCCAATCCAGATTACTCTTACTAGACATGACTACTAATACAAAAACAGTCATGCTACACCAGACGGCTTTACAGACACTGGTACAAAATGTTCTCCGGACACGCTAACAAAGTCATAATCCGAAAGATCCCTACCTGATAGACACTCTACCTTGTTGTGAACGGCGTCAACTAACACATCGGCCAATGCTACTTGGGCCGAAGTGTCTGCGGGAATGAATTATACTTAATCGCCGTCCCACTGAATCAGGCACTAGTGTAGAGTAGAAGGAATGCAGCAATTCACATGAATCTAGTCGCACCCAAGCAACATGTTGTAGTTACCTTGTACATCGACGACAAAAAATGTTGTTGGCAATGTCTTGTTGCCCACTGTCAACTCCATGGAGAGCATGCATTGGGCCTCGGAACTCTCGCCGTTGAAACCGTTGAGCATCAAGTTAGTCTTCTTCAGATCATCCTCGTCCCTACCAAGCTTCTTCAACAGCGAGTAGGGCATTAGGTTAACAGTGGCGCCACCGTCAACAAGCATCCAGGAAATCGACTTTCCATCAATGTGACCTCTGACGTAAAGAGGTTTTAGATGGCGAGCCGAGTCCTCGGGATTCTCAAAAATAGCGTTGCACGAGCCGAGGTTCAACTGAGCGACCTCGACCTCGTCCTGCGGCAAGGTGAACTCGATGGGCAGCATGACGACGTTGATGTCCATCGCCTAGGGTGTAGGCCCCTCAGAGACAAGCGAGTAGTCGTCGTCGAGCATGTCGTCATCATTGTCGCTCGGACTAGGAGCCGGGTTGGTCATCTCAACCGGCTTCATCCTCCATACCTGTCTTGTAGTTGGCCGAGGGCGGATTTCTTCGAAAACAACGTCACGCTCGTCTTCGGCCTTCTTCTCGCGCATCTCATGTGCCCGTAGTCATTGCAGACGCCTCTTTTGTGATTTGGACATGCCTGGGGGTGCCCAAGATTGTTGTGGCTTGGTTCCAGGTGCCACTGCCTGTTTCCTGTTAACTTTAGCCGAAGTGGTACTGCTCACTTTGGCCTCGTGCACTCTGTATTTGGAGGGGCCTTCGCTGCGGACCTTGGCAGTCGGACCGGCCTCGTTCGGCCGATCGGACCAGGCTCCGGTGCGGACTTCAGCCGAAGCATGAGACTTACCTCCGTCAGACTCCAGCGAAAGGGCCTTCGGGATTGGGACTTCCTGAGACCCTATTCTGATTGTGATAGCTTCGTACTCCCTGTCCTCGGCGTCTCCGCGCTTGTATTCTTTGACTTCGCTCTGCACGGGCCGATTCGGAGGTACCACGGACAACCTGTGGATGATGCCTCCCTCCGCTGCGTCTATTTGTCCCTGCCATTCATAATACTCCGAAGGAAAACAAGACATAGAGTTAAGTTGTGGAGGGTACTCTGGCTGTGATACGTACGAAGCCCCACAGAGTCCCCGCCTAGTTGTACGGCAGAAGCATTGGCGGCTTCAGTGGCTTCACCCATTGTGAGCCAAACCCATTGCCCGGAGGGGGGTTCGGCAGAGTCGACGGTGACTCGGACCATATCAGTGAGGGGTCCTGCCAGGCCAGAGGTACGTTCAGCCAGTGTGGGCCGAAGCCTCCCGTCGAAGGGTTCATCCAGAGTGGTGGGGGTTCAGACATTGGGGGTCGAACTCGATCCGCATGGGGTCTGGCCACTGAGGTCCAAAACTACCGTACAGGGGGTTCGGCCATTGAGGTCCAAAGCCACTGTATGGAGTGTTAGGCCATGGTGGCTCAAAGTCTCCGTGTGGAGGGTTCGGCCATCGCGGTCCGATGCCGTCGTGAGGAGGGCTCGGCCACTGTGGTCTGAAGCCACCATGAGGAGGGCTCGACCAATGTGGTCTGAAGCCGTCCTCCGGATGCCTTAGGCCCTTTGGCTGACTTAGTTTCTTAGCGTGAGGGCCTGCTTCCTTGGCTTTTCTTTGATGCTTGTTCAACAGCATCTTGTATGTTACCTTCAGTCTCTTGCGAGCCTTAGCCGAAGGAATGCTAATGTTTTGTTTCCACACTCCCACCTCGGGGTTCTTAGGTATGAGTGTGCGCGTGCGTGATTCTCCAACAATTACCACCTTCTCTTTAGTCGACTCGGCCTGTTCTAGCCGAATCAACACCTTCTTCTCACTGAGGTCGACGACATTGACAGGGAAAGGATCTTTGTCTAGCTTCATCTTTGGATTATGGTCTATTTTAAATTATCCTTCCTCTATGGCCGATTGAACCTACCGTCGAAAAACATTGCAGTCGTTAGTATTATGTGAATGTGAATCATGCCACTTACAGTATGGATGTTTCTTCAATTTGTCGGCAGATGGAATTACTTGGCCTTTAGGCAACCTGAGAAGTTGGTTCTTTAAGAGAAAATCAAATATTTTATCACACTTAGCTAACCTCTAAAAAGTTCTAGTTGTCTAATCTTTCTTTAATCTCAGAATGCGACCCATTAAAAGCTAGTTCGGCCAAATCCCTTTCTAAAATATTAAGGCTGAAACATCGGTTTCTAGTATCCCTAAAACACTTGATGTACTCGGAGATGTTCTCGCTAGATTTTTGCCTAACCGATGTCAAGTGTGAAAGACTAAGTTCTGTCTCACCCGTGTAAAAGAAGTCATGGAATTTTTGTTCCAATTCATCCCACGTCTGAACGAAGTTCGGCGGGAGCACCGAAAACCAAGTGAAAGCGGTGCCGGATAGCGAGAGAGAAAATAGTCTTATTTTTAGAGCGTCTGTCCCACTAGCTTCTCCACACTGTGCTAAAAATTGACTAACATGCTCTAGTGTGGTTTTGCTACCCTCGCCATCGAACTTAGTGAATTCAGGGATTCTGTAGTCACGGGGGTAGGGTACTGTATCGAAATGATCGGGATATGGCTTACGGTAAACCCTAACCCGACCCTTAGGCACGAAGCCGGCGCATTCCCTAAATAGTGCACAGATTCGCTCCTCTAGGTCATCTTGGCCTGCTGCCTGTGCACGTCTCTCATGCGGGGCGCGACACGCGGCGGGATGTTGGCGTGTCGGCCATGGGCCTCTTCCCTACGCGCCAGCTGAACGACGTGCTCGAGCCTAGGTGCTTGTGCATGTGGCGCAGGCAGCACGGGCAGGGCTAATACCAGTGTAGGTGGTGATGGTGCGTGGTACGCGGTGTTAGTTTGGCGTAAGCATAATGACTAGTCTCGGCCATGGGTGTTGAGGCCGGAGACGTAACGGTCCTACCAGTGCTACCGTCAGTTCTGCTGTACACGTGATTTACTAGAGGTACACTAGCAATAGGGACTGGTGGTACGGCCTCAGTAAAGCCGAACCTTCTAAGAGTCACCTCTACTTGGGAGCTAACTACCGAATCTAAATGGTTTGCTAGCGAAGTGCTAACGACCTGATCTACTAATGCGGCTATTTTTTGCTCAATCTCTAAAGAAGATAAATGAGGCGATACGGGTGTTACCTGGATCCGAGCAAGGTCGGGGGCAATTATGTCACGCTTGATGAAGCCTGCGTGTGTCTTGACATAGCCCCCAAGAATCATGTCTTGGAGCGCCTTCAATTTTGCCTCGATCTCTGCTCGGTCTTCTGTGGGAATATCTTCAAGAGTAGGTGTTAGGATGTTGCGGTTGTCGATATTCGCGCCTCCTATGGTATCCATCGGCGGTGTAGACGTAGTAGTCGTTGTAGATGTACCGGTGGCCGATGTAGACGTACCCGTCATGTTGGCGTACCTTTTCCCTAGCGGAGTCGCCAAAAAGTGTGTTGACACAAAAACGTGCCCCCGCACTTGGGTCAGTTCGACGATCCAAAAGTGTGCGGATACTTAGGGACAAGCCTAAGCGTAACATGGAACCGACGTCGTGTTCCGACTACCCTTAGCCGTGGTAAGGGGGTGGAGTCGCCAGGTAATCAGATCATACAGAAATAATCCAATTAGCCGAAAGAAATATATTAAACAGAATAAATCAGCAAACTGGTTGGAGCCTGTCTGCTTCGAAGTATGGTGCGAAGGGGGTCACCGAAGTGTACCTTCAGCGTCTGGTGCGAAGTGTCCCCCCGAAGGGTACCTTCAGCGTTCGGACTGATCTAGCCGAAGATGAACTCCGAACGGATCTGGACGTGACAATCACCTCCGAACAGCGGGGTTTGGTGCGAAGTCTCTGATACAGTAAGATGCAGAATAATGACTGAGAGGATTCGAAGTACCAATTCGCCTTGAGGACCGAATTTTACTAAGTGTTGCACTAGTTGCGAAGGTAGCAATTTGTTACGCAGATTAGCGGATACTTCACAGGCGAAGTAACAAGGCGATAGCAATCTATTAATAAGATTAGCGGATACTTCACACGCGAAGTAACAAGACGATATCAATCTATTACGTAGATTAACAGATACTTCACAGGCGAAGTAACAAGGCGATAGCAATTTATTATGTAGATTAATGGATACTTCACAAGCGAAGTAACAAGGATTACCACTGTTCCGAAGTGGTCGTCGGAGGGCTTCTAGGCAAACCCACGAAGAGTACAAAAAAGTAAAGATAAAGTAAATGTGATTCAAAGCTTGGCTTTGTGGTTGATTTGTGTTGGGGGGGCCTCTGAACTTGCTTCGCCTCTATACTTATAGGGGCTAGGCCTCTAATCTAATCTTCTATAATTCGGCTGAATAGAGATAAACACTTAGCCGCAATCGGGTCCAACTCTATCTTTGCCCGAAGTGGGCCTTCGGCCAGGCCCGTCTAAGCCTGCTCCTCGGGCCGAAGCTTCGGCAGCGTGGGCCTCCGAATGCCTCCTGGCCGAAGGCTGTGGGCTGGCTGGAAGCTTTCGGAGCCCGTAGCCCAATGGTCCTTCGGCCCTGTAGGGCTTCGGCCTGACCCGGGAAATGTGTATTTTTGGCCCAAATTACGAAAATTGATATTTTGACAATATTAACCATTGATGCCTTTTTTGCTATCAACACATGGGAAAAAATATTTTTATGAATTTATTTATCTCTGGAAAATTTGGGATGTTACATGAACCTACATTGCTTCGAAGCTTCTATGGAGTTGCAAGAAATAAAATAATTATAACAAGATTAAGGGGTGATTGTTAGCGTAATCTTAATCTTGTGTATTAGTGTTAATCTTATTTTAATTAATTGCGTGTGTGAGTGGCTAGGTGTTGATTGTGTGGATCATTGTATTAGTTAGAATATGAAATGAGTGTGCGTCTCATGTGTTAGTAGTGGACTTGCATGCAGGAAGTGGGGCTACATGCAGAAGTAAGTGTGTTGAATGTATTTGTGTAGGACCGAAAGTATCGACCAGAGGGGGGGTGAATGGGCGCCTAAAAATTCTTTCAAATCAATGGCCTGCTCCCAACACCCACCACACCTCAAAAGACTTAGAAGCAAAACATAAACAGATTGCCAAAGCTAAAAGTATCTAGCCTAGAAACGATAGGTGTTCTAAACAAAGAAACACCAACACAGAGCTAATAGGCAGACAAGAATCGAATTCAAAACATGGCAGATCAACCTTCTCAGCAAATGATCTAAGTGTGCATGATAAGAGATGAGAAGTTACTGTTCAAAATTTGTCTCCTATTCGATACTTGGCGAAGCCTGCTTCGCAGTGTCGAAGCCTGCTTCGGAGTCCCTTGTCGAAGTCTAGCGAAGGTTGTCGTTGAAGTGCCGAAGGTTTGTGGATTCTAGCCTAGCTCGAAAGAAACAGAAAGAGAAGTATGCTTCGAAGCGAAGTATGAAAGTATCGAAGCCTGCTTCGAACAATATACTTCGAAGACTAACTGCAGAGTATCTTCGAAACCATAGCTTCGAACCCTATACTCCGATCAGTGAGCTTCGAACAAAGTTCACAGCAAAGCAACCTTCGAAAGAGAAGTGAAGCCAAACACACGGCAGCAAGACCAAATCGAAGCCTACACTCTACCTTCGAAGCTAGCTTTGATCGAGGTATGACTTTCGAAGTGGTAAGCTTCGAACCTGAGGACTAACTTTGAAAGACAAGCTCCGAACCCACAAACTGTGACCCTCGAATAAGACAGCAGTAGAAAGACCTCAGAAAAACACACACTCCGAGCGAAGTCTATCAGAGAGACATGCTTTGAAGCCTGTCGAGGTATGCTTCGCAAAGGTGCCGAAGTATGTCACAGGACAAACATTGAGCACAACATACTTCGAAGCTAGATCCACAGTTCAAGTTCGGAGTTAAACGTTCTTAGTAAAGCCTTCGAAGAAGGCAGGTCGAAGCCTGCTTCACAGAGTTGAAGAACTTCACACAAGAAAAACGGCTTCGATAGAAACAGCCAGAAAGAGACTAGGATCGGTCTACTCAATCAAAAACTACACAGGAAAAAGCAAGGCTAGAGTACTAGTGTACTGTTGCTACAGGGAGTAGGTACTACTTGCTACAAGCAAGAACTAGTACTCCTCACATGAAGAACAGAAGCAACAGAGACGTGCAAGAGCTTAGGAATAAACAACGGGCACACTAAAAACGAAGCTTCGGATCCACAAAAATTCGCTGCACACCAACAGACAAGAACAGAGAATGGAATCTCAAAACATCATGAAGAACAGAAGGAATGTAGGAATAAACATTGCGAGAGCAGGAGCCTGGCGGCGCACAAACAGGAGAGAGAATGCAGGAAACAAGATGACCCAATGGATTAAAAAGTGAATTCTGGAAGGGTAACCTAACCCTAGGGATTGGGGCCCTATTTATAGGCTGCCCAATAGCTAGGAATATTCCACCAGCCCCTTAGGGTTTTTTACAGACGCTGAAATAAAAGGAAAAGACTAAACTGCCCTTAGGATATTTTTACAGACTCGACTGACTGACTGTGGGCCTAGGGACAAAATAGTAAACCCCTATTTATAGATGACTTATCTGGAAGCTAAGCTTTCGTAGCGACTACGGCTTCTCTTCTGGATAGTCCGATACAAGATCAGCGGTCGTCAGTTTTGCGCCGAAACTAACAAAGCCTCCACCGACTTTGCAACAGGTACCCGGATTGGGCCGGCCCGACTCCGCAGCTCTCTCAGCCCGGCAATCACTCACCGTCCGTGTACTTGAGTCAATCCTGGTCAACAGCCCAGTGGATCTTTTGCTGCTCCTAGCCCTTGTACCTAGATTGGGCTAGCCCGACTTCGTATCTCTCTCAGCCCGACAGTCACTCGCTGCCCGTGTACCTGAGTCACACGTGGCCCATGACGCAACAGATCTTCCCTCTTCTTCTGTCCTCTTTGACTATCGTTGACAATGACTCATCACATCTGGAGCCATGAGGCCCACGCTATTCAGCATGGCTCCTCAATCTCCCCCTTGATGAGTGCATTATCAACACTTTACTTCTTCAGCTCTTCAGTACCTGTGAACAACTGTGGAAACACAAAAACAAAGCACAAGAAAACAAAGAAGAAGAAAATAAAGTAAAAGTTTAACCCTAATGACCAAAAGCCAAACAAAAAGCAAGAAGTGGTCATTATGGTTAACCAAAATGTAAAAGCTCAAAATGAGTGTGATCTCAGAAACATCAACAAGGATATTAAAAGAGTAAGGACAAACGGGACAAAAAACTCCCCCTGAAACAAATCCCAGAGAAAGCCAAAACTCCCCCTTGAACTCTTATCCCCAAATTTCTCCCCCTTGTTGACAAGTGAACTCATCAAGCACTTAAAAGAGACACAGACTCCCCCTGAAATGCAACTCCCCCTCAAAATATGCAATGAATGCTACTGGGGTGCAGGTGGAGTGTAGAAAGCATGCTTCTCAGATATGATTGACTGCAATTACAACATCTAACAGATACATCAAAAGACATATTGTCTAAGATACATGGCAGGATCAATGCAATAGATGATATCTAAAGAAAGTCATTAGCACGCATTTTTCAGTTTTTGCAAACAAAAGCATCACACATTTTCCGGTTGACAAGCAAGGTAAAGCATGAGATGCAGAAGCTAATTGATATCTACCAAGATAAGCATTATCCAAAACAAAGTGCTTCAGCAAACTTGTTGTCTTTTTAAAGTTCAGGCTTTTTCATTTTCCTGTCATTTGTGCCAGGGGTTATTTGCATGTCAAACCTTATGCTGACCGACCAAGTCAAGCCTAGGCCAGAACTGGACCATCAGAAGCTTAAGACATAGGTCTTGGCATACACTACATTGTCCTAGTTCATACCAAAGTGCTATGGTACGCAGTCCAGAACAATGCAATGCGACAAAGCAAACCCACCTGGATCTTTTCAAGTTATTCATAAAAAGGCATGGAATTTTCATTTTTATCGATTTTTCATCATTTTTATAGCACTTTTCCATGTTTAAAGCATAAAGATGTCCAAGTTGCATATTTGCATCTAAGTCAGGAACTAGCTACAAAGCATTTAACAAATAGCAAGAACATTCAGCCTACGCATGCTAGTTACTAGAAGCAATGGTGATCATTTTTCAACTTTAAAGCATAAAAGTCATGCATATGACAGATATTAGACATATCAAATGAACTGAACCGAAGCATGATCATTTACAAGTATTCAAAAGCATGTACCAGCTAGAATAAGTAAAGCAGTTCAATCATATAACAGAAGTAGCTCAAAAGTGTGATATGTGAATATGTATGATATGAACACACACAAAAAGACTCAAGTAAGAAGGAAAAACTGACGCAAAATATCCTAGAAAGGATACACAACACCCAAATCCCCTCGTAAACGCTAAAAAGTAGACTGATCTAGGGATTTGGTGAAAATGTCAGCCAACTGATGATGGGTATCAACATGAACAAGGTCAATGACACCTTTCTCATATTGATCCCGCAGAAAGTGAAAGCGCACATCAATGTGTTTGGTTTTTGAATGGAGACAAGGGTTTTTCCCTACACTAATAGCACTGGTACTATCGCAAAACAAAGGAACTCTGGTAGGAAAGAACAACCCAAAGTCTCGCAGAGTGGAAATCATCCAAACCAACTGTGAGCAGCAGCTAGCAGCAGCTACATACTCAGCCTCAGTGGTCGAAAGAGCAACTCCAGATTGCTTTCGAGAAGACCAAGAAACAAGGGAAGAACCAAGATACTGGCAAGTACCGGAAGTCGACTTGCGATCCAACCGGCACCCACCAAAGTCAGCGTCCGAAAAGCCAGATAAATCAAGAGATGATGATGCTGAAAAATAAAGACCAAGATCGGGCGCATAAGTGAGATACCTGAAAATGCGCTTGACAGCCTGCCGATGAGACGCGCGTGGTGAAGACTGGAAGCGCGCGCATAGCCCCACGGCGAACTATATGTCCGGTCTCGTCGCCGTCAAGTATAGCAGCGAACCGATCATCCCTCGAAATTCTCTCTCATTGACCTTGACGTCGTTCTCGTCCTTGTCTAGGCCCCTAGATGTGCCCATTGAAGTCATCTGCGGCTTCAGCTCTCCACCAAAGTCAAATTTTTTTAACATGTCACGAGTGTACTTACCTTGGTGGATGAAAGTGTCGTCCTTGGTCTGCTTGATCTGGAGCCCTAAGAAGTACTTGAGCTCACCCATGAGGCTCATCTCAAACTCGTTGTGCATCTGCTCAGAAAACTTGGACACAAGATCATTAGTAGTATCGCCAAAAATAATATCGTCCACGTAAATCTGAGCAACTAAAAATCCGAAGCATCTCTGAGCAAGAAAAGAGTTTTATCCACAGAACCCATCACAAAGCTCTTCCCCAACAAAAAATGCTTTAACCAGTCATATCAAGCCCTAGGGGCTTGCTTCAACCTGTATAAAGCTTTTTGCAATTTAAAAACATGTCGAGGAAACTTGGGGTTCTCAAAACCGGGGGGCTGCCTAACATACACTTCCTCCTCTATATACCCATTCAGAAAAGCACTCTTGACGTCCATTTGAAAAAGCTTAAAACCCTTCGAAACGGCAAAAGCTAAAAGAATGCGAATGGACTCAAGACGGCCAACAGGGGCGAAAGTTTCTTCAAAGTCAATACCTTCCTTCTGGCAAAACCCTAGGCAACTAGTCGAGCTTTGTTGCGCACCACAACCCCATCTTCACCTTGTTTGTTCTTGAACACCCACTTGGTGCCTCTGGGGTTGCATCCTGGTGGCGGCTCAACTAGTGTCCAAACCCGATTACGGACAAAATTCTCAAGCTCTTCTTGCATAGCATTAATCCAATTAGAATCACAAAGAGCATGAGAAACATCTCTGGGCTCAAAAGATGCAACAAAAGCAGATTCAGCAAACACAGCAAGAGAGGTACCAGATGAATGCAAAGTTCTCTCAGTCAAATCACCAATGATGAGCTCTTAGGGGTGATCACGCTGAACTGCTCGGGATCCCTAGTGATCTGAAGTCACCTCACCGGAGTCAGCAGCTGGCACCTCTGGACTCGACTGAGGGGGCTCGATCGAAGTGGAAGAAGTGATCAGAGGTCCGCCTTCATCCTCAGTCGAAGTCTTAGAAGGTGTGGGCTCTGCAGGAGGTGCAGAAGGCCCACACTCAACAGTAGCTGGAGTATCCTCATCTTCCTCGAAGATGGACTCTCCGAGCTCACCATCTCCAGAAGGCTCAAAAGAAGGGTTCAAAGAAGGCAAGGACTCATCAAATGAAACCTCAAAAGTCTCGCCAAGCTGCTGGGAGTCAAGGTTCCAAACATGGAAGCCTCGAGAATGGAAAGCGTAGCCAAGAAAAACTCCGTCCCAGC
This sequence comes from Zizania palustris, assembly GCA_019279435.1. Classification (NCBI taxonomy): domain Eukaryota; kingdom Viridiplantae; phylum Streptophyta; class Magnoliopsida; order Poales; family Poaceae; genus Zizania; species Zizania palustris. The sequence goes on along the minus strand of JAAALK010000085.1, from coordinate 28,361,506 downwards.
AACGAGACTCAAACTTGTCCAAATGCCCTCCCTTCTTGAGCACAAAGCACTTGCAGCCAAACGCTCGCAAGTGGCTCACCTTGGGTTATCTGCCAAACCGCAGCTCGTATGAGGTCTTACCTAGGTAAGCTCTAAGAAAAATGCGGTTGGCCAGATAACAAGCCATGTTCATGGCTTCAGCCCAAAAACGCCTAGGAGTCATGTGCTCATCGAGCATCGTCCTGGCCATCTCGACTAGCGTGCGGTTCTTTCGTTCCACAACACCATTCTGTGGGGGAGTGTAAGGAGTAGAAAATTGATGGTCAAAACCCTAATTACTACAAAAGCTGACGAACTGAGAGTTCTTGAATTCAGAGCCGTTGTCGGAGTGAATTGCTCGCATCCGACCATTGTTCTCATTCTTCAGCTTCAAAATCAGGTCATGAACAAAATGAAAAGTCTCATCCTTAGACTCCAAAAAGAAAACCCACGAGAATCAAGAAAAGTCGTCAACAATCACAAGTGCGTACCACTTCCCACCGACTGAGCGTACCCGAGCTGGACCGACAGTGTCCATGTGTAACAGCTCGCCCGAATACGAAGTCATCACCTGAGTCACAGGTGAGTGAGAAGCGGCAACCATTTTCCCATGACGACAGGGATGAACAACTAGATCTTTCTCCATTTTAAGCTTGGGCAATCCTCGGATGAGGTCCATAGAGCTTAACCTGACTAGCAGATCAAAACTCAAATGACCTAACCTCCTATGCCACTTCCAGAGCTCAGAAGAAGATCCAACTATCAAACAACGAGAAGGGCCAAAAGAACTAGAGAAGTCAATTCGAAAAAACTTTACCGAAAGGTAAGATTTGGCAAATCAACGACCCTCTAGAATCAAACACAGAAGAATTGCCCTTCTTAAAATGCACTTCCAAACCATCCTCAAGAAGTTGCGAAACAGAAATCAAGTTAAAGTTCAAATTTTAACTAAGGCAACATTCTTCAAAGAGAAATGATCTGAAATACGAATTGAGCCGATGCCACTTACTTTCCCTTGACCACTGTTCCCGAAAGTGATGTACTCTTTGGAGCTCGGGGGAGTGAGATTGGAGAACCATCTGCGATGTCCCATCATGTGGCGAGAACATCCTGAGTCCATGATCCAAACGTCCTCCAGTCCCTGATCCTACACAATCAGTGGTTGTAAGTGGGAGCAAATGGTCCGGCACCAGGTTTAGCAAACGAGCTAAACCAGTGTGGAGCCATCTGCTCAAAAGACGGAAAGCGAGAACCATCAGAAGAGTTTGGACCAAAACGCGGCTCAAAGCACGGTCCTCGGTTCTACCTAAAGCCTCGACCATGAGGTCCAGAACCGTAGCCAAAACGGCCTGGAATTCTGCCAGCACGAACACCACCAATTGGACCATGGGCATGAAAGCCGTCTCCTCTACCACCATCTACACGACGCGGCCTGGCCTCCAGCCTCTCCCTGCATCGAGGAACACGCAGTCTACCACCCTGCTGGTAGAACTGCTCCTGACCACCACGAGCTCTCTCTGCTCTCTCAACCCGCTTCTTCCTAAAGCAAAATTCCACAAGATGCCCGTCTCTCTGACAATACTCACAATGGTAGGTGGGTTTATTGGGATGTGATTAAGGCTTGGGGTTCTTGGGCTTAGTAGTGGTTGGTGTAGTCTTCTTGGGTTGAGAGGGTGTAGGAAGAGAGTCAAGAGAAGTGTGGAGGTGTTTGGGCTTTGGAACCCAGATGGGCTTCTTGGGTGGAGCTTTGGGCTGTTCATGGATCACTCCATCCTTGGGCTGACTAGCCTGGGAAAACTCAGTGGAGTGAGTCTTGGGGTATCTCTGCTCAGGAGTCATTTTACTCCACTCCATTGCCCGACTAATGGCACTCTCAAAGTCAGCCTTGGTGTAGGTGTAACCTACCCCAAACCCATCCTGCCTCTTGAACTGCTGGATCATCATGCCGAGCTGTGGCTCTCTAGCACTGATCCAACTCAGGATAGAACGGAGGTAGAAGTTCTCATTCTGGAAATCAACTAGCTCCTCTCTCAAGGAAGCTAGTACCTCCACCTGAGACAAGCAGGTCTCACACTCTCTATCAACTTGGACAGACTTCTCGGCTTTCAGCTTAAGTAGCTCCATTCTAAGAGACAAGCAGTTCTCACAGACAGTGGGTGGAACTGACAGTGTCTCAAGTTCTAGCCTAGTCTGCGCCAGCTCAGTTCTCACTCTCTCCAAATCACCCAAATGCGCATCGCCCTTGGCTTTCAGCTCAGCTAAACTAGCTAGATGAGATGGGTAGTCAGCACAGGGCGCGACGATAGTGGCTTGAGCATCTTTCAGCTCCAGCTGAGTGCTTTCAAGCTCAGTGGCTAAAGCGTCCCTCTTATTAACCCTTTCTGTGTACTTGGACTTTAGAGTCGACAAGTCACACAGAAGCACCTCACACTTCGGGCACTCACTGCTATCACCCAAGCAGGGGGAAGAAGATAGACTCTCAATTCTGCCGTTGGCCACGGCAAGCTCACTCTCTAACTCATCTATCCTCTTCTTAGCTTCCCTCAGCAGTTTTTCCCGATATTTTAACTCCTGACGATTGCTTTCAAGTAAATCAACGATTTCGCGTTCATAAGATGATACCTTTTCGTTGTCGTCGTCGGAGTCATCGGAGGAGCTCTTCTCTTCCTTATCCCCAAGAGCCATTGAGCAGAAGCTCTTGCGGGATCTTCGGCGTTGGTGTGAATGGCTCTTCGGTCTGTCCCCGAAAGCCATGAAGCAAAGACCCGCCGGATCGTCCTTGTCCTTCCCCTTCCTGATGACGATCTCCTCATCGCTTGAGCTCGATGAAGAGGAAGAAGACGTGGACTGCTTGGATTAGCTCTTCTCCATCTCGGCGAAGAAGGCCTTGTCACGCTTCTTGTTCTCACGCCGGTTATCCTTCAGGGCCTTTCTGAAGAACCTTGTTTTTGGCTTGCCCTTGTTGAAGGAGGAGCTGTCGTGCTTGCCAGAGTCGTGGAAGCCACCACCGGTGCCCTTCTTGTGACCATTGCGCTTGGGACAGTCGGCGATGAAATGTCCTAGGTCACCACACTCAAAGCAGCCAGATTTTGTGCCGTGTCTTTTGAACATTCTCTTGTCATAAACACAACGCACCCGGTTGTTAAAAAGACACAGGTCATCATCCCCCAAAGACTCAAGCTGGTCCTCAGTGATAGACATCAAGGAGAACCCAGCACAGCTCTTAGAGAAGGGATCAACAGAAGGTGTAGCAAGGGCCAGAGACTTTGATCCAGAGCCAGTGAGATTTGATCTCAGCTAGATATCAACCTCGGTGGCCTTCAGCTTGCTAAACAACTCAGATAGAGGATACCTTGATCTCCCAGATCTTTGGGTCCAAGGTATGGAGAACCTTGAGCGCCTGCTCGTGATCTGAGACTAACTGAGCACCCTCAGCCTTGTTGTCCCGAAGCTTGTTTATGATCGATTGAAAACGACCAAACAACGCTTCAACAGATTCACCCGGCTTTTGTGTGAAGTTATCATATTCACACCGGTAGGTCTGATAGAGCCGAGCCTTGACCTGGGCTGTCCCCTCATGGTGTGCCTTGAGGGTAGCCCAGATCTCTCTCGCAGTGGAGAGATGGCTCACACGCTCAAACTCAGTGGGACCTAAACCAGAAAACAAGATGTTCACAGCCTTACTATTGTTCAGATGCTGGGCAATGATACCAGGAGTGCCATGCTCAGCAACTGGCAATATAACAAACGTAGCGTGAACGCAGATGTCCCAGATGTCCGAGCCTTGGCTCATAAGATAGGCTTGCATGCGAGTCTTCCAATAATTATAGCCATAAGCTTCAAAGGATGGGACTTTGCCTGGAGACGTCATGATCACTACTGGGGTTTAGAACCGGTTAAGGTATGGAAAACCCCTAACTAGGCTCTAATATCACTTGTAGGACCGAAAGTAGCGACCAGAGGGGGGGTGAATGGGCGCCTAAAAATTCTTTCGATTCAATGGCCTACTCCCAACACCCACTGCACCTCAAAAGACTTAGAAGCAAAACATAAACAGATTGCCAAAGCTAAAAGTATCTAGCCTAGAAACGACAGGTGTTCTAAACAAAGAAACACCGACACATAGCTAATAGGCAGACCAGCAAAGAATTCAAAACATGGCAGATCAACCTTCTCAGCAAATGATCTAAGTGTGCATGATAAGAGATGAGAAGTTACTGTTAAAAATTTGTCTCCTATTCGATACTTGGCGAAGCCTGCTTCGCAGTGTCGAAGCCTGCTTCGGAGTCCCTTGTCGAAGTCTAGCGAAGGTTGTCGTTGAAGTGCCGAAGGTTTGTGGATTCTATCCTAGCTCGAAAGAAACAGAAAGAGAAGTATGCTTCGAAGCGAAGTATGAAAGTATCGAAGCCTGCTTCGAACAATATACTTCGAAGACTAACTGCAGAGTATCTTCGAAACCATAGCTTCGAAGCCTATAATCCGATCAGTGAGCTTCGAACAAAGTTCACAACAAAGCAACCTTCGAAAGAGAAGCGAAGCCAAACACATGGCAGCAAGACCAAATCGAAGCCTACACTCTACCTTCGAAGCTAGATTTGATCGAGGTATGACTTTCGAAGTGGTAAGCTTCGAACCTGAGGACTAACTTCGAAAGACAAGCTCCGAACCCACAAACTATGACCCTCGAATAAGACAGCAGCAGAAAGACCTCAGAAAAAAACACACTCCGAGCGAAGTCTATCAGAGAGACATGCTTCGAATCCTGTCGAGGTATGCTTCGCAAAGGTGCCGAAGTATGTCACAGAACAAACATTGAGCACAACATACTTCGAAGCTAGATCCACAATTCAAGTTCGGAGTTAAACGTTCTTAGTAAAGCCTTCGAAGAAGTCAGGTCGAAGCCTGCTTCACAGAGTTGAAGAACTTCGCACAAGAAAAACGGCTTCGACAGAAACAGCCAGAACGAGACTAGGCTCGGTCTACTCAATCAAAAAGCTACACAGGAAAAAGCAAGGCTAGAGTACTAGTGTACTGTTGCTACAGGGAGTAGGTACTACTTGCTACAAGCAAGAACTAGTACTCCTCACGTGAAGAACAGAAGCAACAGAGACGTGCAAGAGCTCAAGAATAAACAACAGGCGCACTAAAAACGAAGCAACAGATCCACAAAAATTCACTGCACACCAACAGACATGAACAGAGAATGGAATCTCAAAACATCATGAAGAACAGAAGGAATGCAGGAATAAACATTGCGAGAGCAGGAGCCTGGCGGCGCACAAACAGGAGAGAGAATGCAGGAAACAAAATGACCCAATGGATTAAAAAGTGAATTCTGGAAGTGTAACCTAACCCTAGGGATTGGGGCCCTATTTATAGGCTGCCCAATAGCTAGGAATATTCCACCAGCCCCTTAGGGTTTTTTACAGACGCTGAAATAAAAGGAAAAGACTAAACTGCCCTTAGAATATTTTTACAGACTCGACTGACTGACTGTGGGCCTAGGGACAAAATAGTAAACTCCTATTTACATATGACTTATCCGGAAACTAAGCTTTCGTAGCGATTACGGCTTCTCTTCTGGACTGTCCGATACAAGATCAGCGGTCGTCAGTTTTGCGCCGAAACTGACAAAGCCTCCACCGACTTTGCACCAGGTACCCGGATTGGGCTGTCCTGACTCCGCAGCTCTCTCAGCCCAGCAATCACTCGCCGCCCGTGAACCTGAGTCAATCCTGGTCAATAGCCTAATGGATCTTCTGCTTCTCCTAGCCCATGTAGCCGGATTGGGCCAGCCCGACTTCGCAGCTCTCTCAGCCCGACAGTCGCTCGCTGCCCATGTACCTGAGTCACACGTGGCCCATGACGCAGCAGATCTTCCCTCTTCTTCTGTCCTCTTTGACTATCGTTAACAATGACTTATCACATCTGGAGCCATGAGGCCCACGCTATTCAGCATGGCTCCTCAATTTGTAATGAACTTAATTAGATGCAAGTAGTGGAGCAAGTAGTGGAGCTACATGCAAACATGTGTGCTTTTATTTAAAGGTGTAAGCTATGTAATAGAGTGAAGAGGGAGAGAGCAATAGAGAAAAATGTTTCTTTTGTGCAGGTGTGCAGCATTTAAGAAATCTTGTTCATCTTCTTGCATCATGAGTTGAGTGTTCTTGTGTTCTTAACTGTGTTCTTGAGAGAGTTAGGCCATAAATTGGTGTCAGAGCCAAGGGTAAGTAGTGCTTAAGGCGAGATCTCTCGATAGTTCTGTGTACACGCTGCTAGGCCATCGTACCACTAGTAGTAGTGGCCACAAGTCGATGGTGCAGCAGGTGAAAGAAGCGGGGGTGACTCTCTATTACCCTATGCTAGAGGGCCAAGGTGGGCCAAGGTGCACGCGGTGAGAGGGGGAGTGACTGATAGGTGGGCCAAGGCTCGGGCGTGAGGCAGAGCGCACCGATAGAGGGGTCCATCTGTCAGTGAGTGGCTGTGGGGGAGAACGGGCTAGGCCGGCTAGAGAGAGGGAAAGGAAAGGGGAGAGGCCCAATTTGAATTCATTTCTAAATAAAAATAATTCTTGAAAATAGTTTAAAAATTATGAGCTAACAACAAATTCTGGAAAAAATTGTAAAAATTCTCAAAATTGTATCTTGGTCTTAGGAACAAAATATAATTTATTCAGACCTTGGTTTGGACTGTATCTCTAGATATTTAGTTATTTGGACATTCCTCAGCTTTCAAGAAAATCAAATTAAATTATTTCCTAGGAAAAATATATTTTTCTAAATTTATTTATCTCTAGAAAATTTGGGATGTTACACGAACCTACACTGCTTTGAAGCTTCTTTGGAGTTGCAAGAAATAAAATAATTATAACAAGATTAAGGGGTGATTGTTAGAGTAATCTTAATCTTGTGTCTTAGTGTTAATCTTATTTTAATTAATTGCATCTGTGAGTGGCTATGTTTTGATCGTGTGGATCATTGTATTAGTTAGAATATGAAATGAGTGTGCGTATCATGTGTTAGTAGTGGACTTGCATGCAGGAAGTGGGGCTACATGCAGAAGTAAGTGTGTTGAATGTATTTGTAATGAACTTAATTAGATGCAAGTAGTGGAGCAACTAGTGGAGCTGCATGCAAACATGCGTGCTTCTATTTAAAGGTGTAAGCTATGTAATAGATTGAAGAGGGAGAGAGCAATAGAGAAAAATGTGTCTTTTGTGCAGGTGTGCAGCGTTTAAGAAATCTCGTTCATCTTCTTGTATCATGAGTTGGGTGTTCTTGTGTTCTTGAGAGAGTTAGGCCATAAATTGGTGTCAGAGCCAAGGGTAAGTAGTGCTTAAGGCGAGATCTCTCGATAGTTCTATGTACACGCTGCTAGGCCATCGTACAACAAGTAGTGGTGGCCACAAGTCGATGGTGCAGCAGGTGAAAGAAGCGGGGTGACTCTCTATTACCCCATGCTAGAGGGCCAAGGTAGGCCAAGGTGCACGCGGTGAGAGGTGGAGTGACTAACAGGTGGGCCAAGGCTCGGGTGTGAGGCGGAGCGCACCGATAGAGGGGTCCATCTGTTAGTGAGGGGCTGCGGGGGAGAATGGGCTGGGCCGGTCGGAGAGAAGGAAAGGAAAGGGGAGCGGCCCAATATTGTTTAAATTCATTTCTGAATAAAAATAATTCCTAAAATAGTTTAAAAATTATGAGCTAGTAGCAAAGGTTGGAAAAATTTGTAAAAATTCTCAAAATTGTATCTTGGTCTTAGGAACACAATATAATTTTCTTAGACCTTCGTTTGGATTGTATCTCTAGATATTTCTTTATTTGGACATTTTCATCTTTCAAGAAAATCAAATTAAATTAATTTCCTAGGAAAATATATTTTTTGAATTTATTTATCTCTAGAAAATTTGGGATGTTACACGAACCTACACTGCTTTGAAGCTTCTGTGGAGTTTGTAAGAAATAAAATAATTATAACAAGATTAAGGGGTGATTGTTAGAGTAATCTTAATCTTGTATCTTAGTCTTAATCTTATTTTAATTAATTGCATGTGTGAGTGGCTAGGTGTTGATCATGTGGATCATTGTATTAGTTAGAATATGAAATGAGTGTGCGTCTCATGTGTAGTGGACTTGCATGTAGGAAGTGGGGCTACATGCAGAAGTAAGTGTGTTGAATGTATTTGTAATGAACTTAATTTGATGCAAGTAGTGGAGCAACTAGTGGAGCTGCATGCAAACATGTGTGCTTCTATTTAAAGGTGTAAGCTATGTAATAGAGTGAAGAGGGAGAGAGCAATAGAGAAAAATATCTCTTTTGTGCAGGTGTGCAGCGTTTAAGAAATCTCGTTCATCTTCTTGCATCATGAGTTGAGTGTTCTTATGTTCTTGAGTGTGTTCTTGAGAGAGTTAGGCCATAAATTGGTGTCAGAGCCAAGGGTAAGTAGTGCTTAAGGTGATATCTCTCGATAGTTCTGTGTACACGCTGCGAGGCCATCATACCACTAGTAGTGGTGGCCACAAGTCGATGGTGCAGCAGGTGAAAGAAGCGGGGGTGACTCTCTATTACCCCATTCTAGCGGAGAACAACTATGGTGTATGAGCGGTGAGGGTGAAACTCTTCATACATGCACAAGACGTGTGGCCAGCCGTGGAGCGCAATGAAGATATCGATGAGAAGATGGACCAAATGGCTCTTGCCGCCATTATCCAAGATATGCCGAAGGCCGTGGTGATGGATATATCCGAGAAGGAGACGACAAAGGAGGCGTGGGATTCCCTCAAGGAGATGAACATGGGTGAAGAGTGTGTCAAGAAAGCCCGAGTGGAAACTCTTGAGAGGGAGCTTGATGGTATGTACATGGGTGATTATGAGAAAATTAATGATTTTTATTTGAAGGTCACCACGATCATGAATTGTATTCATGCTCTTGGCACGAAAGTGGATGATATCACCGTTGCCAAAAAGCTCCGGCATTCCGTCCTCGACAAGTTCGTACCCATTGTTAGTACTACCGAGCAACGGGGGATGTGACAGAGATGTCGGTTATGGAGAACATTGAATGTTTGAAGGGCATTTGCGGAGTCGTCAAGCGGGCATCGATGTGACAAGGAAGGAGGACCGCAACTATTGTTTGCTGCTGCTAAGCCGCATATCATGCGTGCTGAGTGGGAGACCAACATTGCTAAAGAGAAGAAGAAGTATCGCGACAAGTTCGACAAGTCAAAGATCGATTACCGCAATTGTGGTGAGTTTGGTCACTTCGCTGACGAGTGTGATGAATTCATGAAGGCAACCAAGGAAATGACGCGGCTTTCTAGTGCAGATTTTGATGATGAACCTACACTGCTTTGAAGCTTCTGTGGAGATGCAAGAAATAAAATAACGATAACAAGATTAAGGAGTGATTGTTAGAGTAATCTTAATATTGTGTCTTAGTTTTAATCATGTTTTAATTAATTTCATGTGTGAGTGGCTAGGTGTTGATCATGTGGATCATTGTGTCAGTGAGAATATGCAATTAGTGTGTGTCGCATGTGTTAGTAGTGGACTTGCATGCAGGATGTGGAGCTACATGAAGAAGTAAGTGTGTTGAATGTGTTAGTAATGGACTTAATTACATGCAAGTAGTGGATCAACTAGTGGAGCTGCATACAAACATGTGTGCTTCTATTTAAAGTGTGTAAGCTACGTGATAGAGAGAAGAGGGAGAGAGTAATAGAGAATAAGTGTCTCTTTGTGTTGGTGTGCAGCGTTCAAAAGATCTCGTTCATTTTCTTCTTCAAGAGTTGAGTGTTCTTGTGTTCTTGAGTATGTTCTTGAGAGAGTTAGGCCATCAATTGGTGTTAGAGCCAAGTGTAAGTAGTGCTCAAGGCGATATCTCTCAATAGTTATGTGTACATGCCACCAAGCCATCATACCATCGGTAGTGGTGGCCACGAGTTGATGGTGTAGTAGGTGAAAGAAGCGGGGGTGACTCTCCATTACCCCATGCTAGCGGAGAAAAACTACGGTATATGGGTGGTGAGGATGAAATCATGCCTGCACAAGACGTGTGGCTAGTCGTGGAGCGCAATGAAGATATTGACGAGAAGATTGACCAAATGGCTCTTGCTGCCATTATCCAAGCTGTGTCGGAGGACGTGATGATGGCCATATCCGAGAATGAAACTACAAAGGAGGCGTGGGATTCCCTCAAGGAGATGAACATGGGTGAAGAGGGTGTCAAGAAAGCCCGAGTGCAAACTCTTAAGAGGGAGCTTGATGGTATGTACATGAGTGATTATGAGAAAATTAATTATTTTGCTTTGAAGTTCACCACGATCGTGAATGAGAAAATTAATGAAAGTGGATGAGATCACCGTTGTCGAAAATCTCCACCATTTCGTACTTGACAAGTTTGTACCCATTGTTAGTACTACCGAGCAACAGGGGATGTGATAGAGATGTCGGTTACGAAGAACATCGAACGTTTGAGGGCATTCGAGGAGTCATCAAGGGGGCGTTTATGTGACAAGGAAGGAGGACCGCAACTATTGTTCGTTACCTCCAAGCCGCATCTCACACGTGCCAAGTGGGAGGCCAAGGTTGCTAAAGAGAAGAAGTATCGCGGCGAGTTCGACAAGTCAAAGATTGATTACCGCAATTGTGGGGAGTTTGGTCACTTCGCTGACGAGTGAGATGAAATGAAGAAGGCAACCAAGGAAATAACGCAGCTTGCCATTGTGGATTTTGATGACGAACCTACACTGATTTGAAGCTTTTGTGGAGATGCGAGAAATGAATTAATGATAACAAGATCAAGGGGTGATTGTTAGAGTAATCTTAATCTTGTGTCTTAGTGTTAATCCTACTTTAATTAATTGCATGTGTGAGTGGCTAGGTGTTGATCATGTGGAATATTGTGTTGGTGGGAATATACAATGAGTGTGTATCGCATGTGTTAGTAGTGTACTTTCATGCATGAAGTGGAGCTACATGCAGAAGTAAGTGTGTTGAATGTGTTAGTAATTGACTTAATTACATTCAAGTAATGGAGCAACTAGTGGAGCTGCATGCAAATATGTGTGCTTCTATTTAAAGGGTGTAAGCTACGTGATACAGAAAAGAGGGAGAGAGTAATAGAGAAAAAGTCTCTTTGTGCTGGTGTGCAGCGTTTAAGAAATCACGTTCATCTTCTTGCTTCATGAGTTGAGTGTTCTTGTGTCCTTGAGTGTGTTCTTGAGAATTAGGACAACAATGGGTAGTAGTTCCCGGAGAGAAGCGGTTGGTGATCCTGAAATTGTGCGACCTGTTGATGGTCTTGTTCACCGAGGTGGAGGTCATCTCTACTGGTGTGGTGGGGGCCAGCGAGGAGGGGCACAACGTGGTGATCAGTGGAAAGGGCCTCCCTTGTAGGCACGATTAGGGGTGGCAACGGGGCGGGGCGGGTCCGGGTTGGTGAATACCAGACCCGAACCCGGACCCGGTAGGACCCGGCCCCGTTAGCCCCGCGGGTGAAATTTTTCACCCGGACCCGGACCCGTCGGGTCCCCGCAAACCCGTCGGGTCCCCGCGGACCCGTTTTGAAATTTTAAAATATACAAATGACATAATTTATAAATCACAAATATAACAAAATTCAAACTAAATATCACCGTAAATCATCTTGTTTACATTTTCCAACATTCCAACAAACAAAATTCATCAATATTAAAGTTAGGTTTTTTATCATCTTACATTACACCAATATATATATACATATATATACATATACATATACATATACATATATAAATATACATATATACATATACATATATAAATATACATATATAAATATACATATATACATATACATATATACATATATAAATATATACATATATATAAGTTTTTTTATTTATTGGATCGGGTACCCGCGGGGACCCGCGGGTTAAATAATCAACCCGAACCCGAACCCGACATTATGCGGGGCCCCGACCCGATGAACCCGCGGGTGAAAAATTGAACCCATCCCCAGCCCCGTAGGGGCGGGTCCCCGGCTCCACCGGGGATATTGCCACCCCTAGGCACGATCGGCTTCCATCGGCGACAGGGACTAGGTTTCGGTCCCCCACACGTTGATGATGGGAAGTAGTTGAGGGAGAGAAGCGGCAGTGGGAGCGGCTGAGAAGAGCGGGAGGTGGCTACATTACGGGCAGAGCCGAAGGCCGAGCAACTGTTCACAAAGACTGCAAAGGGTCGCTCTGCATGCGGCAAGACGAGATCGTAAGAGAGGGATCAATCTATCAATAAATCTCCTATAATTTCTAAAGAGGAATAAGAGGAATTACTGAGATTTAATATTTTTAATAGATTAAAGATTATTGGATGCAATTTTACAGATGGTATACCCAAGATTTGCCCAATGAGATAGATACGTAGGGATTGAGATTTAAGTATGAAACGATAGAGTATTTTGATCATCGTAGAGTAATAAGATGAAAAAAAACTAATTTAGATGGTAGATTATAATATACTGGCTGAATAAGTTGACTGTTTTAACCAATAAGATGAGCTAGATTATTATTATATAATGTTAAGTTGAAAGACATTAAGCTGACAACTTTCCTGGTATCTTGCATGCTCTCAAAATGTAAGTACGCAACCCAGAGGGGTCTTGCGCATGATAATTGACAAAATTGAGAAAATGACAGGAAATAATATAAATATGTCGATGTGCTTTATACACGAATGAATTAGCTCTCTAATCCCTTAATTTTGTCAAAGCAACTCTGCATGGTCTCCACGAACTTCGGCAGGATATGATCACCAGCGGCCTGCTTATAGTACTCAAACTTGGCTTCTTCGCACTCCAACGTAGCCTTCTTACAGGCCCGGATACATCCTGAAAGAAGCAGAGATCCAGAGAATATTGATGATTAGCTCTGTAGCTCGGCTCCAGATAGCCTCTATCTCCTTGCAAACATTTTATTTGGAATGTGCAATAAACAAGCAGAATGAATCAATCAGTTGATGTGTACGAGGATAGACCATTCAAAAAATAAAAAGGAGACACGCCAGATAATGCCAAAAGGCACTATAATCTAAGTTTCAGGTCTCATGTAGACAAGTAGTTACCATGAGCTCACTATGTGTCAATGTGAAGAGAAATAATGCATTTGGCAATGCTGATTGATATCTGAATTTCAACTTACACTGAAAATCCTAGATAAATTGTTCAAAGCTAAAAATGGTATAATGCCCGGAGGATTTTTGAAGACTCTGTACTAACAAGGGTATAATGCCCTGAATTCAAGAATAGATTCATTTTTTGCCATAAATCAACAGTCATACAACAATCAAGTTGGAAAATAACTACAGATAGAATTTGTTTTGGTTCCATCATCCATAATCCATAATCCAATCACTAGTATGGCGTCGGTGGTTGATGGGTCAGATGATAATGATGAACGGTCGCCTCAACGACCACGACCACAGATTGGCGCTACCCAAAAAGAAAATCGATAGAGCATCAGATGGAGTTGCTATCCTCACCTGTGAGGGCGCCGAGGACAAAGATGGCGAGGTGCTTCCTCGCCCAAGGAGTCACAGCAATGGAGGCAACCACAGTAGCAATAGTGGTTACGATGGCAACGGCGGTCGTGGTACTGTAGATGCCTTGTCCCGGCGTGAAGGAGGTGGCATCAGTCACGCATCGTTCCGCCCGCACCAGTTCACGGCACCGACGAGTGTGTCGTGCGCCCGAAGTCACACCACCACTTCGCCTGCATGTCACGGTGCACCACCCTACCAGCTACTCGTCGCGCCCACACGCGCTTAGGAGCGTCACTGCCACCTGTGGCCGAACGCGCGCTGCCGCACCGCTGCTCGCCACACCTGAACACGCCTGGGAGTGTCGCCGCACCGCCAGTCTCCTACGCCCCCTCTTGCTTCGCCTGAAGTGTCGTGCCCAACTGCACGTGAAGACACGACGGCTAGGGTAGAAACCCTAGCTACCGCAGCCAGTGCCCCCGCCTAGGTCTTTCATGGGCCGACCAGCCACAGAAGAAAAAAAGGAGCCACAAGTGATCCACAAGTGAAGGCAAGGTCGAAGAATTACATAGCGCTTTCTAGTAGTACAACTCGCGGACGAGTTGTTTGTTCGGGAGGGGGAAATGTTATAGACTCCAACCCAGCCCGTGAATAGTACTTGTGTGGTACTGTTCACGTGAACAGTACCGCCGAGTACTGTAGCCGATTAGGTCTCTATTAGAGTTATAGATTAGGATTTGTTAGTTATTCCAATTCAGTTTAGATTTCCTCCTAAAAGGCAAGGGTCATAGGTTGTAATAATGAGGAAAGAATAAAGGTCTCCCCATTAGGGTGAGATTTACCTTCTCAACTTGACCGATATCATAGTAATACAATTTTGTACCAAGATGTGCATATAATGTTTCGGTTAAAAAATCTAAGGTTGTTCAATTTTACTAATTCAAGGCACACAACAAGAAGAAATGGTTTATGCTGCAAAAAACACTATAATTATAATCGATGAGGTTTCAACATTGTTGAAAAGATCAGCCGATTAGCCGATTAACTTGTACTCAGCAACATAGCAATTAATTTACAACATAATCGGCACATTAATCAATTGACCGATTAATCGGATGGTCGACCCGATTAATGGTCGATTAATGGCTGAATCGCCAGTTAATGGCCGATTAATCGCCGATTTTCAAATCTACTCCCTCGTCGATAGATTTACTACCCCATCATCAGATATGCGCCCCTCTCACTAGATTCGCTGCCCTGTCATTGGATCCATGCAGTCGTCATGAGATCTGTGCCTCGCCGCCACTAGATCTTCACAGCAACCGCACCCTCCCATCTGCATCGTGCATCGGGTGGTTGTGTTGTGCACCGCAGGGCGGCGATGGTGCAAAGGGCTGACCGACGTGTGGTGCTGACGGTGCGAAGAGCCGACCTGTGCAGGGTGTTGGGACTAAGAGAAGGCAGGCAACACACTAGAGGTTGGCGATAGAGCGGTCGCATGAGGAAGAGAGAACTCAATCTTGGAGAGGGGGAGACGAAAGAGCTCCGTGAAGGAGCTTACGACGGAGAAGTTTCAAGGTTAGAGGAGAGCGGAGGAAAAAGGGAGTTTATATTAAATATAACTCTAATATTTAATATAACTCTAATATTTAATATTCAACTGATTAATTGATCGACCGATTAATTTAGTTAATCCCCTGATTAACCGATTAATCCCTACTCGATGGTTGGCCGATCAGCTACTGATCACTGATTTTTAAAATGTGAAGGAACAACAAAATTTTGCTATGATAATATTTGTGAAATTCAACTTACAGTAAAAAGTTATAAATTGGCATACCATCATGTGCTGCCACGCAACCCTAGCCCATGGCACACAGCCCAGACCATGGCGCCATGAGTAAGAGTCTATGTTAGTTAGAGTCAGTTAGAAATATCTAGGGATAGTTAGAATCGGAAATAAAAGGGTCCCCGTTCTATATAAAAGAAATAAAGATCAATCTACAATCTTTACCTCAATTCTCTAAAATCCCCTTGTTAGGATTGGCATCCACTATGGGAGGCGCCGGCCCTAAAAAGGCCTGGATTAGATTGAATTCTATTATTCTGTTATTTTTGTTTTCAAGATTATATTAAATTTTGTTTTAGATCAGATTGTGTTAGGATGTTAGGAGTATAAATACCCCTAAAGGGCTATGAAATAAAGCAAGCCTAAGCAACATATTAGTTGCCACGGTTTTCCCTATATTCCTCTCCTGCCCAAGCGCACGTCGCTCCGCTGATCAGCGGTGCCGCACCAGCCAGCACCCTGGCTACCGATCAACCCACCGCCACACCTACAATCTGTTGACACGAAAATGTGCCCCCGCACTTGGGTCAGTTCGACGATCCAAAAGTGCGCGGATACTTAGGAATAAGCCCAAGCGTGACGCGGCACCGACTTCGCGTTCTGACTACCCTTAGACGTGATAAGGGGGTGGAGTCGCCAAGCAATCAGATCACACAAAATAACCCAATTAGCCGAAAAAAATAGATTAAACAGGATAAAATCAGCAAACCGGTCGGATCCTGTCTGCTTCGAAGTCTGGTGCGAAGGGGTCACCGAAGTATACCTTCGACGTCTGGTGCGAAGTATCTCGCCGAAGGGTGCTTCGGCGTTCGGACTGATCCGGACGAAGATGGACTCCGAACCGATCTAGACGCAACGATCACCTCCGAACAGCGGGGTTCAGCGTGAGGTTTCTGACGGCAAATTACAGAAGTGTCGTGAGAGCCACGCGTGGGTGTAACTTCGTCCAATACGAAGTATGGTCGTGGCGAAGCCTGTTGTGACGAAGTGTGTTGGCGAAGCCTGTTGCCGGAGCCTGTAGTCCCACCGAAGGGTGTCTTGGTGACCTCCGAAACCGATCTCTCAGCTCCGGACACCTCCGACGAAGTAGCTCCGAACATGGGAACCTGCAACAAAAAGAGTTTGAAGTACCAATTCGGCCTGAGGACCAAATTCTGCTAAGTGTTGCACTAGTAGCGAAGGTAGCAATCTGTTACGCAGATTAGCGGATACTTCACAGGCGAAGTAACAAGGCGATAGCAATCTATTGCGTAGATTAACGGATACTTCACAAGTGAAGTAACAAGGATTACCACTGTTTCGTAGTGGCCGACGGAGGGCTTCCAGGCAAACCCACGAAGAGGTACATGAAAATAAAGGTAAGTAAATACGATCAAAGCTAGGGCTTTGGTTTGGTTTGAGTTGGGGGGCTCTACGCTGGCCTCGCCTCTCTATTTATAGGGGCTTAATCTCTGATCTAATCTGCTATTAACCCGGCCGTATGGAGATAAAAACTGAGCCGGAAACGCATACAACTCTATCTCTGCCGAAGTGGGCTTCGACCAGGCCCGTCGAGGCCTGCTCCTCGGGCCGAAGCTTCGGTGACATGGGCCTCCGAAGGCTTCCTGGGCGAAGCCCATGGGCTGGCCAGAGACTTTCGGAGCCCATAGCTCAATGGACTTCGGCCTTGTGGGGCTTCGGACGAACCCTGGACATGTGTTTTTGGCCCAAATCACCAAAACTGATATTTTGGCAATCTAGCCATTAATGCCATTTTTTGCTATCAACACATGCCCCCCTGCCTTTTAGTGAACTGAGTGAACTAAAAGCACGAGCTGAAGATGATACCATCCATATCGGCTTTTCGACACTTTTATGATGTTTGCCACACATTTGGGAAATACCTTTTCAAGTATCTATCATTCAAAGCTCTTCGAAACCGCTCTCCCTATAGGGATTCCAACACGTATGCGTTGCCGGGAGCGATTTCGGCTATCTTAAAAGGACCTTCCCAACTAGGTGGCCATTTACCAAACTTGGGACTCTGTGCCTAAGGGTAAAATCGTTTTCCACACCAAGTCTCCTATTTGAAATGATTTTGATTTAACCTTTTTATTGTAGGCTTTCGCTACTCTCTTCTTGTCTACTTTGATGGCTTCTAAAGCCCTCAGTCTATTATCGATCACTTTCTCTAGATTATCCTTTAGAAGAGTTTCATACTCGTCGACCGATAAGCCATCTTGCTTTAACACTATTAAGGAGCCAAGATCTACTTCTACGGGCAGAACGGTCTCTTGTCCATATACCAATTCATATGGACTGACTTTGGTAGCACCGTGCTTTGCAATCATACAAGCCCATAGCGCCTCGGAAAGCAATTCATGCCACCTTTTAGGAAACTCTTTAATTTTCTTCTTAATAAGCTTAATCACGGTTTTATTACTAGACTCAGCCTAACCATTGGCCTGAGCATAGTAAGGTGAAGAGTTTACCAACTTAATGTCATAGTATTCGGCGAAGTCCCTTACTTCTCTAAAGACAAATGAACTACCTTGATCCGTAGTAAGAGTGAGTTTGAGGAATGCCGAATCTATGTATGATGTGCTTTAAAATAAAATCACATACCTCATTGTGAGTCATGTTCTTGAGAGGTACGACTTCGATCCATTTAGTGAAGTAATCTGTCGCCATCAACACGAACCGATGCCCTTTTGAGGAAGGAGGGTGAATCTGACCAATGAAGTCTAAACCCCAACCTCGAAACGGCCATGGCTTGACAATAGGATTGAGCAATGAGGCAGGAGCTAACTGGATATTGCAAAACTTCTGACATGCTTCACACCCTCTATAGTACTTGAAACAATCTTCAGTCATAGTCGGCCAATAAAAACCCGCTCTTTTGAGCATCCAACTCATTTTTTGGGCCGACTGATGAGTGTCGCAAAGCCCTTCATGGACTTCTCCCGTAGCCACCTAGGATTGCTCATGGTCTAAACACTTCAATAGTACTCTGTCGATGGTTCGGCGATACAATGTGTCGTCTATCAACACGAATTTGAACGCTTGTCGCTGAACCTTCTGATCAACCCTTTGGCTAAGGTCTCTCAAATACTGGACGATTGGGATTCTCCAATTGCCCTTATAGGTTTCTGAGGGTCTTGCTAGCCCGCCTTCTGAAAAAACTTCTAAATTACTGACTTCGAGGTGCCCCCCGAGTCATTCCAGCTCCTGCCGAAGCCTGGCCGGGGTGGCCGTTCGGAGTGTGCTGGGCCGAAGCCCTCCGGAGGGTTCGAACTCCGGGGAGCCTTCTCCGTGTAGGAGGCTTCGGCCTACAGACTTCGGTGTGCCAGCTCCTTTGGTCGGCAGGGTACTCCAATCCAGGATCCTTGGCACAGTGACCTTCGGCGGCCAGAGGGGTTCGATCCGGAGGATGTGCCTGCCCACCGTTACTAGCTTCGGCAATGAGACCAAACACCGGCTTCTCTAATATAGAAAATTTTCCTCTCCTGACTTGGTAGCCAGATGCTTGCTGAGCCAAATCATTGGCGACTGAATTGGCTTCTCTTGACACGTGAGAGATTTTGAAGTCATCAAAAGTAGCAACTATGTCTAGACATTTATCCAAGTAACTATTCAGCAAGCCATTAAAACATTGAACACTCTTAGCTACTTGTTGCACTACTAACAAAGAATCACCGTATGCGTGAACATGTCTAGCACCTACAACTTCTAGTAATTCAAGACCTACCAATAAAGCTTCGTATTCGGCTTGGTTATTAGTGGAAGCAAATTTTAGTCGGGTCGAAGTTTCAAAGTGCATTCCATTAGGTGATATGAGAACCACTCCGATACCTTGGCCACTCTTGCAAGCCGAATCATCAAAATAAAGTTTTCATGGAACTACCTCAACTAGAGCAATATTGTCACTCCAGCCGACATCTATGTGATGATCAACTATAAAGTTGGCTACGACTTGGCCTTTCATCGCTATCAGGGGTTCGTAGGTCAAATCGTATTCAATCAACGCGTAAGCCCATTTTCCGATTCTTCCACTTAGAACCGGCTTCTGTAACATGTGTTTTATAACATCAGTTTGGCAAACGACAACACATGTAGTGGGGAGAAGATAATGGCGCAATTTGGTGCAAGCGTAGTAAAGTGATAAACACAATCGTTCCACAAACGCGTACCTGGTTTCGGCGTCCAGCAGGCGGTGGCTCAAGAATGTGATGATGTACTCCTTCCCCTCTACCTCCTAGGTTAGCACGGCCCCAATCACGCTATTTTCAGCAGCGATGTATAGCCGAAACGGAATCCCGGCTTTAGTTGCTCTCACCACTGGCGGTGATGACAAACACTCCTTGATCTTCTCAAAAGCACTTTGTTGGCTTGCCCCCCAAGTGAACTCGGCTTCGTTTTTTAGCCGGAGTATGGGGACAAAGGCATCAATCTTGCCGGATAAGTTGGATATAAAACGACGCAAATAGTTCATCTTGCCTAGTAATTTTTGTACATCCCTTTTGCACGTCGGCGCTGCAATGTTTCTATTCTTCTCAAGTCTCTTAGGATCAATTTCTATGCCTCTTTCGTGAATCATGAAACCTAAGAACTTACCTGCCGACACACCAAAAGCACACTTGAGTGGGTTCATTTTCAACCCATACTGTCGCATTCTATCAAAAGCAACCTTCAAATCGGCTAAATGGTTTCCCATAACGTCCGATTTGACCACGACATCATCAATGTAAACTTCTAACATAACTCCTAACAAGTCATGAAAGATCAAGTTCATAGCGCGCTGGTACGTGGCGCCAGCATTCTTCAAACCAAAGGTCATGACGACCCACTCGAACAAACCGACAAAACCGAGGCATCGAAAGGCAGTCTTGTAGACGTCCTCTTCAGCCATAAAGATTTGATTATAACCAGCATTGCCATCAAGAAAACTTAGTACCTTGTGTCCTGAAGCATCTTTTATCAGCATGTCGGCTATCGGCATTGAATACTCGTCCTTTGGAGTGGCTCTGTTCAGATCCCTGAAATCAATACACACCCGTATCTTGCCGCTCCCTTTCTTCTCTACAGGCACAATGATAGCAACCCATTCCGCGTACCTGCACGGCCTAATAAATTCAGCCTTGAGTAGTCGCTCCACTTCTTCTTTAACTCGGTCATAGACGGTCGAGTTAAAGCGGCGGGGAGGCTACTTATAAGGCATAAATTCGAACTTGATAGGCAGCCGATTCTCCACGATCTCGCGGCTTAGCCCTGGCATCTCGCTATATTCCCATGTGAAACAATCGACATACGACCGAAGTAACTTTATTACTTCAGCCTTTTCATCGAGCTGTAAATGTTGGTTTACAAAAGTCGGCCTTGAGATGCTGCCATTACCTATGTCAACTTCTTCTAAGGGGTCGGCCGACGCAAAACCTTGTCCTAATTTCTCTACTTCGCTAAAGTCTCCGATGGCCTCGGCAATACCGTCTTTATTAGACCGATATTGCTCCACACGAGACTTTAGTCAATCTAGATTACTCTTGCTAGACATGACTATTAATATAAAAATAGTCGTGCTACTCCAGCCGGCTTTACAGACACTGGTACAAAACATCCCCCGGATACGCTAACAAAATCATAATCCGAAAGATCTCTACCTGACAGACACTCTATTTTGTTATGGATGGCGTTGACCGATACATCGACCAATGCTACTTGGGCCGAAGTATCCGCGGGAATGACCTCCACCTCATCGCCGTCCCACTATATCAGGCACTAGTGTAGAGTAGAAGGAATGCAACAGTTCGCGTGAATCCAGTCGCGCCCGAGTAGTACGCTATAATTACCTTGCACGTCGACGACGAAGAATGCTGTTGGCAACGTCTTGTTGCCCACCGTCAACTCCATAGAGTACGCCCTTGGCCTCGAATCTCTCGTCGTTGAAGTCGTTGAGCATCAAGTTGGTCTTCTTCAGGTCATCCTCATCCCTGCCAAGCTTTTTCAACAACGAGTAAGGCATTAAGTTAACAGTGGCGCCGCCGTCGACGAGCATTCGGGAAATCGGCTTTCTATCGATGTGACCTCTGACGTAGAGAGGCTTTAGATGGCGAGTCGAGTCCTCAGGCTTCTCAAAGATGGCGTTGCGCGAACCGAGGTTCAATTGAGCAACCTCGACATCATCCTGTGGTAGGGCGAACTCGGCGGGCAGCGTGACAATGTTGATGTCCATCATCTAGGGTGCGGGCCCTTCAGAGATGGGCGAGTAATCGTCGTCGAGCATGTCGTCATCGTCGCTCGGACTAGGAGCCAGGTTGGTTATCTCAACCGGCTTCTCCCTCCATACTTGTTTTGTAGCTGGCCGAGGGTGGATTTCTTTGAAGATAGCGTCGCGCTCGGCCTCAGCTTCCCTCTCGTGCATCTCCTGTGCCCGTAGTCGTTGTAGACGTCTCTTCTATGATTTGGACATGCCTGGAGGTGCCCCAGATGACTGTGGCTTGGTGTCGGGTGTCACTGTTCGGCTTCCATTAATTCTAGCCGAAGTGGTACTGTGCCCTTCGGCCTTGCGCACCCTGTGTTCGGAGGGGCTTCGCTGCGAACCCCGATAGACGGACAGGACTCGTTCGGCCGACCGAACCAGGCTTCGGCGCAGAGCTCGACCGAAGCATGGGACTTTCCTCCGTCAGACCTCGGTGACAAAGTCTTCGGGATTGGGACCTCCTGAAACCCAACTCTGATGGTGATGGCTTCGGACTCCCTGACCTCGGCCTCCGCGTGCTCACACCCTTCGGCTTCGCTCTGCATGGTCCGATTCGGAGGCACCACGGATAGTCTGTGGACGATGCCCCCCTCCGCTGCGTCTGTTTGCCCCTGCCATCCATAATACTCCGAAGGAAAACAAGGCATAGTGTTAGGTTGCGGAGGGTACCCTAACCTGGATACATACGGAGCCCACGGGGTCCCCGCCCAGTCATACGACGGAGGCATCGGCGGCTCTAGTGGTCTCGCCCACTGTGAGCCGAACCCATTACCCGGAAGGGGGCTCGGCAGAGTTGATGGTGTCTCGGACCACACCAGCGAAGGGTCCTGCCAGGCCGGAGGTACGTTCGGCTAGTGCGGGCCGAAGCCTCCCATCGAAGAAGTCCAACACGGTGCGGGGTTCGGCCATTGGGGGCCGAAGTTGCTGTATAGGGGGCTCGACCCCTGGGCTCGAAGCTGTTGTACGGGGGATTCGGCCATTGTGGCTCGGAACCACCATGCGGAGTATCAGGCCACCGTGGCCCGAAGCCTCCGTGCGGAGGGTCCGCCTGCTTCGGTCGAAAGCTACCCTCCGAGAGCCCCGAACCCTTCGGCTGCTTTAGCTTCTTAGTGTGTGGATCTGCTCCCTTGGCCCTTCTTTGATGCTTGTTCAACAGCATGTTATATGTTACCTTCGGCCTCTTGTGAGCCTTAGCTGAAGGGGTATTAATGTTCTGTTTCCACACTCCTACCTCGGGGTTCTTTGGTATGAGCGTGCGAGTGCGAGGCTTTCCAACGATTACATCCTTTCCCTTAGCCGACTCGTCCTGTTCTGGCCGAATCAACACCCTTTTCTCGCCGAGGTCGACGGCGTTGACGCGAAAAAGATCTTTATCCAGCTTCATCTTCGGATTATGGTCTAGCTTCAATCGTCCTTTTATGGCCGATTGTATCTGCCATCGAAAAACATTGTAGTCATTAGTATTATGTGAATGTGAATCATGCCACTTACAGTATGGATGCTTCTTTAACTCGTCGGCAGGTGGAATGACTTGACCCTTAGGTAACCTGAGAAGCTGACTTTTTAAGAGAAAATCAAATATTTTATCACATTTAGTTATATCAAACGAGTACTTGACCTCACTAGGTCGATTCTTTGTGGGGGATGGTCATAACTCGGAGCAGGTGACAGGTTTATTCTTAGCGTTCCACACCCATTCGGCTGCGTACATATCGGTCGAATCCTCCTCTTTCGATTCTTCCTCGTCAGAATGTTCCATGATGTGAATTTCAGCCCTAGGCTTGCTAAATGTCCTAATAAACTTTTTATCTTTGGTTCGGCCTTCCTGGACTAGAGCCTGCTGTAAAACTTGGCTAACCTCTAAAAAGTTTTGGTTATCTAATCTCTCTTTAATTTCGGAACGCAACCCGTTAAAAACTAGTTCCGCCAAGTCCCTTTCCGAAATATTAAGGCTAAAACATCGGTTTGTAGTATCCCTAAAACGTTTGATGTACTCAGAGGCGCTCTCGCTAGATTTCTGCTTAACCGATGTCAAATGTGAAAGCCTAAGTTCTGTCTCACCCGTGTAGAAATAATCATGGAATTTCCGCTCTAAATCATCCCACGTCTGGATGGAGTTCGACGGGAGCGCCGAAAACCAAGTGAAAGCGGTGCCGGACAGCGAGAGATAAAATAGTCTAACTTTTAGAGCATCTATCCCGCTAACTTCTCCACACTGTGCCAAAAATTGACTAACGTGCTCTAGTGTAGTTTTGCTACCCTCGCCATCGAACTTAGTGAATTCAAGGATTCTATAGTCGCGGGGGTAGGGTACTATGTCGAGATGGTCGGGGTATGGATTACGGTAAACCCTAACATGTCCCTTGGGCATGAAGCTGGCACACTCTCTAAATAGCGCGCGGACTCGCTCCTCTATGCCATCTTGGCATATTGCTTGTGCGCGCCTCTCATGTGGGGGCGCGACACGCGGTAGGATATCGGCGTGTCAGCCATGGGCCTCTTCCCTGCGCGCTATCTGTATGACGTGTTCGTGTCCGGGTGCCTGCGCATGTGATGCGGGTAGCGCGGGTACCGGCGCAGGTGGTGGTGCATGGTACGCAGTGTTGTTTTGACCGTAGGTGTAATGATTAGTCTCGACCATAAGTGTTGAGGCCGGAGACATGATTGTGTCAGTGCTGTCGTTATTTCTGCCATACACGTAGTTTGTCGGAGGTACACTAGCAATAGGAACCGGGGGTACGGCTTCAGTAAAGCCGAACCTCCTGAGAGTCGCCTCTACTTGGGAGCTGACTGCCGAATCTAAACGGTTGGCTAGCGAAGCGCTAACGGCTTGATCTACTGATGCGGCTATTTTTTGCTCAATCTCTAGAGAAGATAAACGAGGCGATACAGGTGTTACCTGGACCTGAGCGAGGTTGGGGGTGATGATGTCGCGCTTGATGAAGCCCGCGCGTGTCTTGACGTAGCCCCCAAGCATCATGTCTTGGAGTGCCTTTAACCTTGCCTCGATCTCTGCTCGGTCTTCTGCGGGGATATCTTCAAGTGTAGGTGTCAAGATGTTGCGGTTGTCGATATCCGCGCCTCCTATTGTGTCCATCGACGGTGTAGACGTAGTAGTCGACGTAGATGTACCGGTGGCCGATGTAGATGTACTTGTCATGTTGGCGTAGCCTTCCCAAGCGGAGTCGCCAAAAAGTGTGTTGACACGAAAATGTGCCTCCGCACTTGGGTCAGTTCGACGATCCAAAAGCGTGCGGATACTTAGGAACAAGCTCAAGTGTGACGCGGCATCCACGTCGCGTTCCGACTACCCTTAGTAGTGATAAGGGGGGTGGAGTCGCCAGGCAATCAGATCACACAAAATAACCCAATTAGCCGAAAGAAATAGATTAAACAGGATAAAATCAGCAAACCGGTCGAAGCCTATCTACTTCGAAGTCTGGTGCGAAGGGGTAACCGAAGTATACCTTCTTCGTCTGGTGCGAAGTATCTCGCCGAAGGGTGCTTCGGCGTTCGGACTGATCCGGCCGAATATGGACTCCGAACCGATCTGGACGCAACGATCACCTCCGAACAGCGGGGTTCGGCGTGAGGTTTCTGACGACAAATTACAGAAGTGTCGCGAGAGCCACGCGTGGGTGTAATTTCGTCCACTACGGAGTATGGTCGTGGCGAAGCCTATTGTGACGAAGTGTGTTGGCGAAGCCTGTTGCCGGAGCCTGCAGTACCGCCGAAGGATGTCTTGGTGACCTCCGAAACCGATCTCTCAGCTCCGAACACCTCCGACGAAGTAGCTCCGAACGTGGGAACCTGCAACAAAGAGAGTTCGAAGTACCAATTCGGCCTGAGGACCGAATTCTGCTAAGTATTGCACTAGTAGCGAAGGTAGCAATCTGTTACACAGATTAGCGGATACTTCACAGGCAAAGTAACAAGGCGATAGCAATCTATTACGTAGATTAACGGATACTTCACAAGCGAAGTAACAAGGATTACCAATGTTCCGTAGTGGCCGACGGAGGGCTTCCAGGCAAACCCACGAAGAGGTACATGAAAATAAAGGTAAAGTAAATACGATCAAAGCTAGGGCTTTGGTTTGGTTTGAGTTGGGGGGGCTCTACGCTGGCCTCGCCTCTCTATTTATAGGGGCTTAATCTTTGATATAATCTGCTATTAACCCGACCGGATGGAGATAAAAACAGAGCCGGAAACGCATACAACTCTATCTCTGCCGAAGTGGGCTTCGACCAGGCCCGTCGAGGCCTGCTCCTCGGGCCGAAGCTTCGGTGGCGTGGGCCTCCGAAGGCTTCCCGGCTGAAGCCCATGGGCTGGCCAGAGGCTTTCGGAGTCTATAGCTCAATGGACTTCGGCCCTGTGGGGCTTCGGACGGACCCTGGACATGTGTTTTCGGCCCAAATCACCAAAACTGATATTTTGGCAATATAGCCATTAATGCCATTTTTTTGCTATCAACACAATCTACGTCCTAGGAGGACAAGTCCTACCAATATGGTATCGGATATGCCAAGTTCCGACGATGAGGATCCGCCCCAATCGATGACAACTGCTCCGACAACTTTGGCGACTAGTCCTCTCACCAAGGTGCTGACCGATCTGGTTCATTCGATCGCCAACATACAAGCATACCTGGTAGCCAAGGACACCCAATTTCCGCACAGCCTACAAGGCGTGGGAACCACGACGCCGTGCCCACCAATCCTGTCGAGGATCGGCACATCAGCGCTGTTCCTGCCGGGCTTGCCGGGGGTCGGTTCCTCGACGTCATTCCTGCCAAGAGCGATACCAGCAGCTGCACAACCGCCCACACCAATCCACCAGATCCACTTCCCCCACTCACCTTCCCTAATTCCGTCCATGGGACTGTCTTCGGCGGGACTCTCCATGGGTGGCGTAACCGTGCTATGCACAAATGTGCCTCGGCCAGACATCTACAACAACTCCTCCATGCTCATGAGTTCGGCGGGGGCATTCATGCCATGCATGGGCACACCGTCCTCATTCCAATGGCCGCATCAAGGAATTGACGTCGGGCCGACAGTTGGCGTTCCCCGCTTCTACAAGCTCGATTTCACCACCTACGACGACTCTAAAGACCCCCTCACATGGCTGAATCGGTGCGAACAATTCTTCCGCGGGCAACACACCCTAGCCTCAGACAAGGTGTGGCTCGCATCGTACCATATGACTAGAGCGGCTTAGACATGGTATTACGCTTTTAAGTAGGATAAGGGCATGCCTAGCTAGGACCGATTCAAGGAATTGTGCCATCTGCATTTCGGACCAACCGTTCCCATCAAGAAATTGGCAGAACTCACCCGTCTGCCCTTCCTCTCCACAGTACTGGAATACTCCGAACGCTTCAATGCGCTACTCTGCCACGCCCACGACCTATCCCAAGTGCAGAAAGTGGATCTATTCATGGGCAGCCTTCCCGATTAGATTCATGTCGACGTCAAGTTGCGACAGCCACACAATCTCCAGATGGTGATGCACTGGGTGCATGCATATGAACGTCAGGTTGAGGCCACCCTTCCGACGTTAGGGCAGCTCATCGCTTGAGCTCCACAGCAGCCAACACCAACACCTAATAGGTTGGCAACCCCTTCCTAGGCGATGCAAGGACCAGCAGTCGCGGTACCAACAGCCCCGCAAGTTCAAGCGCTACCGGCCCTGACTCGAGCCTTCCACCAACTGTCTCCACAAGAGCTGGCGGAGCGCCGTCGCCAAGGGCTCTGCTACAACTGCGATGAGCCCTACGTCTGCGGCCACAAGTGCCAACGATTATTCTACTTGGAGGTTTTCGACTACGACGACATGGACGCCATGGAGGAGACCATTGACATAGCAATAGGAGACAATGTCGAGCAGCCGGTGGTGTCGCTACATGCCATTGCAGGCATCCGTACGGAGGACACGATGAATCTCTGCATCGACATCTGCGGCCATCGCCTCTTAGCCCTCATCGACATAGGCTCCACTCACAATTTTATCAATGCAGGAGTACTTCATCAGCTGCAATTGCCCACGTCAACACATCCCGCTATGCGCATGGCTATGGCAAACGACGACCGTGTATCATGCAAGGGAATGACACGCGATGTAGCCCTCAACATCAACAACGAAGATTTTACCATCAACTGCCTCAACATTGACCTTGGGGGCTTCATGTCGTTCTGGGCATCGAGTTCCTATGAACTCTCAGACCCATCCTTTGGGACTTCGAGAACCTGTCTATGGCATTCTGGCAGGGGTGAAGACGGATATAGTGGAAGGCCTAGGATCACCCTACATCGACAACTAGGAGCCGACAATACACACGGCAGTCACGACACCCGACCATCCACTCCTAGATCACCTACTACAATAGTATGAGTCGGTGTTCACAAAGCGTCGTGGACTACCACCACCGGCTCGGCCCTACGACCACCGCATTCACCTTCTACTAGGGAGCGCACCAGTGGCAGTCTGACCGTACTACTACCCGCAGCTCTAGAA
This sequence comes from Zizania palustris, assembly GCA_019279435.1. Taxonomy (NCBI): domain Eukaryota; kingdom Viridiplantae; phylum Streptophyta; class Magnoliopsida; order Poales; family Poaceae; genus Zizania; species Zizania palustris. Next base: position 28,333,379 of record JAAALK010000085.1, on the reverse strand, counting down.
GGACGAGCTCGAGCGACAATGCGCCGCCATGCTCGCCCAAGGGATTATTCGGCCAAGCACATCGTCGTTCTCCGTGCCAGTGCTCCTAGTGCAGAAAGCTGACGACTCCTGGTGATTCTGCATCGACTACCGCGCCCTCAACGACAAAACTTCCAAGGACAAATTCCCGATCCCGGTGGTTGACAAGCTCCTCGATGAGCTCAATGACGCACTATTTTTCACCAAACTCGACCTCTGCTCCTGGTACAAATAGGTGCGCATGCACCTAGTGGACATCGAGAAGACGGCGTTTCAAACTCATCACGGCCACTTCGAGTTCCTCATCATGCCATTCGGCCTCTCCAATGCGTCGGCCACATTCCAGGCCTTGATGAATGATAGGCTTTGTAGCTTCCCGGGCAGGTTCGTCTTGGTGTTTTTTGACGATATTCTGATATACAGTTCGTCGTGGGCAGAACATTTGTAGCGCGTCCGCCTTGTCCTCGAAGCGCTATAGGAACACAACCTCCACCTCAAGCGATCGAAGTGTTCCTTCGAGGTACTCTCGGTCACTTACCTTGGCCACGTCATCACTGCCAACGGCATCGCGATGGACAGCTCAAGGTGGACGCCATCACAACATGGCTGGTACCATGCTCGGCTAGAGGCCTACGAGGCTTCTTGGGCCTCGCCGGCTACTACCGGAAGTTCATTCGTGACATCGGCACCATTGTTGCACCACTCACAGTTCCTACGGAAGGACTCGTTCACATGGTCAGAGGAGGCCACAACATTCTAGGCGCTACAACACGCCCTATCCACCGGTCCAGTCCTCTAGATGGTAATCTTCGACAAGCCTTTCATCGTTGATTATGACGCGTCAGGCACAGCATTCGGCGTCGTCCTCTACCAGGAGGTCGGGCTGATCACCTTCTTCAGTCGACCATTTGCGGCGCGTCACCTTAAGCTGACAGCATACGAGCGTGAGCTAATTGGCCTCGTACAAGCGATTCGACACTAGAGGTCGTACCTGTGTGGTTGGCGCTTCCTCGTCCACACCGACCACTACAGCCTCAAGTTCCTCCTCGGCCAGCGGTTGTCAACAAAACCGCAACATCAGTGGATTAGCAAGCTATTCGGCTTCGATTTCACTGTGGAATATCGTTCGAGTCGCTTGAACATCATGAAGAATGCCCTCTCCCGCTGCGCACCGAACATGGCCAAACTACTTACAATTTCAAGGCCATCTTTCCGTCTGATCGACGATATCCAAGAGGCCACCCGTACAGATGAGGCAGCACATGACCTCCGTCAACTCCAGGAAGGCGAATTGGGGGGGCCGTGGTGAGTGGCTGAGGGCCTCCTCCTACACGGCTCACGCATCTTCGTACCAGCGCAACAGGACTAGCGCCATCGGGTCCTGTCATTGTCGCTGTCATTGTCGCACTCAGTAGGACACGAGGGAACACAAAAGACGCTACAAAGACTTCAAGGTGATTTCTTCATCCCGGGCGACTGCGCCATGGTACACGATCTGGTGCATGCATGTCACACATGCATGCGCAATAAGACGGAGACATTACAGCCAACCGGACTACTGCAGCCCTCGGAGGTGCCATTTCAGGTGTGGGCCGACATATCCATCGACTTCATTGAGGGTCTACCCAAGGTGCATGGGAAGTCTGTGATCCTCACTGTCGTCGACCACTTCTCCAAATATGTGCACTTCATCGCCCTCAGTCATCCCTATTCGATAGCATAGGTTGCTAGAGCATTCTTCGAGGGGATGGTTCGACTACACGGATTCCCCTCCTCGATTGTCGACGACAGGGATCCAGTCTTCATAAGCAATGTATGGTGCAACCTCTTCAAATTAGCAGGGGTGTCCCTCCGCATGAGCATGGCCTTTCATCCATAGACAGATGGTCAGTCTGAGGTCGTCAACAAGGTGATCGCCATGTATCTGCATTGTGCCACCGAAGATCGACCCCGGGCATAGGTTGATTCGCTGCCATGGGTGGAATATTGCTACAACACATCATTCCACATGGCCCTACGAGCAACCACATTCCAGGTGGTCTATGGTCAGCCACCCCCGTCCCTGTTGCCGCACAAAGAGGGCACCGCACGTACGGAGACAGTGGATGAGCAACAACGCACACGTGATGACTTCTTGGCAGAAGTTCACGAGCGTCTTCTTCAAGCACAACAGCTCTCCAAACATTACTATGACATCCATCACCGCGACTTGGAGTTTGAGGCAGGTGACTGGGTCTGGCTGTGCCTCCTCCACCGAACAACCCAGTCACTAGAGCCACGGGCAAGAGGGAAGCTTGATCCACGCTACACAGGACCATTCCAGGTCTTGGAACGCATAGGCCAGGTTGCTTACCGACTTCAGTTGCTAGAGGGTGCTCGCCTTCATGATGTCTTCCACATAGGGTTGTTGAAGACCCACCGTGGTGACCCTCCAGCAATTACGCCATCATTATCTGCCACGTTGGATGGCCATCTTCTGTCATCGCTAGAGCGTGTTCCGCATGCTCAGCTTCACCGGGACGTATGGCATGTGCTTGTGCAGTGGCAAGGGTTGCCTGCCTCAGACGCCACGTGGGAGCAACTCCAAGAATTCAAAGAAGCTTACCCCGAAGTTCAACTCGAGGACGAGCTGTTTGAAGAGGCGAGGAGAGATGTTAGTACCGACATCCACTATGGGAGGCGCCGACCCTAAAGAGGCCTAGATTATATTGAATTCGGTTATTTCTATTTTCAAGATTAGATTAAATTTTGTTTTAGATCAGATTGTGTTAGGAGTATTAATACCCCTTAAGGGCTATGAAATAAAGCAAGCCTAAGAAACGTATTAGTTGCTAGGGTTTTCCCTATATTCATCTCTTGTTCAGGCGCACGCCGCTCCCCTGATCAGCGGTGTCGCACCAGCCAGCACCCTGGCTACCGATCTGCCCCCAGCCACACCTACAATCTACGCCCTAGGAGGACAAGTCCTACCACTCCTTCGTTCTCCAACATAGCTTGGCAAGGGGATTAACCCTGCGCCAATCTATCCTACCGTTACGATCTACGTAGTCAAGGACCCCCGACCCTAAAGATCAACGCCCTTAACAACTTGGTATCGGATTCCAAAAGATCCTTGCTTCTTCCATCATGCCATCTTCATCAACATTACCGGCGATTTCGGAGCCATCCATCATGTTGACTTTTGCTCGGACTGATCGCGCAGCCCTCATGCAAACCCTGGCCAAGTCAATTCAAACTCTCCAGGTCCCCATGGAAGGGAACACCGTCGCCATCCTACACGCCTCCAGCCCGACTAACACTACCAGCACCCCCGCCACCAACCTCTAAGACAACACCGGTCATGGCGGAGAGTCGGTCGTCAAACGGTTGTCCCAGACGGAGATTGAGGAATGTCATCGCCTCGGACTCTACTACAACTGCGACGAGAAATTTGGCCCTAGCCATAATCAGGTTTGTTAACATCTCTTCTTCCTCGACTTCGCCTTCGACAACGATGACGTCACCGAGACGGTTGAGCAACAGGAGACCGAACTTGTTGGTGTATTTTTTAGGCACACGTGTGGCTTGGGAGATCTCCTTAACTCCAGTGTAGGTCCTATAATCTTAGAAGAAAAAAGAAAGGTTCTGAGTTTGTCAATCAGTTTGAACCTATAATTGATAAGAAATCATAAAAGATCAACGTTAGTAGCAACGTCGATCGGCTGTCAAGCCGATGACTGATGAAAATAGAATAAGCATAAATAAACGCGCCTATTAGCCATGGGGTCGATGACCACACTGAGGAACCATGATGAAGATCATGGGCCTCATAGCTCCAGATGTGATGAGTGATTTTCAACGGAAGTCAAAGAGAAGACGAAGAGAAGATGAGACCTGTCGTGTCTAGGCCGCGTGTGACTCAGGCCGCGTGTGACTTAGGTACACGGGCGACGAGCGACTGCCGAGCAGAGGGGCTGTGGAGTCGGGCCGGCCCAATCCGAATACATGGGCTAAGAGTGGCAGATGATCCACTAGTCTGTTGACCGGGATTGACTCAGGTACACGGGCGACGAAGTACTCAAAGGCTATAGTTCTATCGATGGGAAATAGCATGGTGCAGTGATGTCGTGCAGTTCTTTGTTTTTTGTGGCTCACGGTTCTAGGTGTTGTAGGAGTTGCAGGCTAGTACTAGATGCATCATTTACGTCTGGTAGTGAAGGCATAGCGTTTTTGGCTAGCTTCGCTGAAGCACTTTCTACAGCGAGGTGTGCATAAGCTTTGTGCACTGGTCTCGGCTTTCAGGCACGAAAAGTTTCGTTTGCCTGGTGCACAAACCTCGACGAGTAGCCACAGGCTTCGACAGTTAGGTGTACTGTTAGCGAAGACTGCTGCGAGCAGGCTTCGGCTTTCTAGCGAGGCAAGTGTGCAGGCTTCGTCGACCGAGGTTAGTGCGCGAGCTTCGACAAATCGATCCGCATCCGCAGCCTTCAGCAAACAAAAGCTTAGGCTTCGCTACAGCTTCGTTGTGACTTCACTGAAGCAGACTTCGACGGCTACAGGCGTAGGCTTCGACAAGTACCGAACAGGAGACAAATTTTGAACAGTAAGCTTTTGTCTCGTTTTTCGTGCACTTGAATTAAATGCCTGTGATGGTTATTCTTATGATGCTTGAAATGCCTGTGAGTTGAATGCACTGTTAATCTGCCTTTGAACACTTTGTTGGTGTCTTTTTAATTAGGACACCGGTCGTTTTTAGGCTAGATTGTTTTTAGTACTTGTGATCTTTTTTGGCTTCTGTTGATTGTTTGTTGAGGTGCGTTGGGTGTTGGGAGAAGGCCATTGATTCGAAAGAATTTTTAGGCGCTCATTCACCCCCTCTCTGGTCGCTACTGAAAGAATGAGGTAAGTCTTGGTTGCATTGATTGATAGAATCAGTACATATTTATAGGCATTAGGAGATAGAGTAGTTGAAACAGAATTCCTAACTGAATCTCCTAATGCCACCTTCCACACACATCTATACATCCAGAAACAGCTATTAGACAGCTGTCTAACAGCTACTTTCAGTCCTACACACACCCACGCTATCGGGCTAAACACTCTATTGGTTGATAGTATAGCATCCTCGTGCAATAGGGCCGATGAATGCCTGCCAGAAAGAGATGAAACATAGCATGGAAACAAAGATAACCTATCAACTTGTACTCCGATAGAAACCAAACTCAGTATGCCAAACAACATATTCATATCATTAGATTAGCGTAACCACAAGATCGGACCCAACCGAGACAGTCGCTAATCACGATAAATCAATAACACTTCAACGCATCAAACATGCCTTGTTTAGATGAATGGTACATAGCATGAACAGGATACAATAATTCAAGATGCCAGACTTAACCGATGAAGCCTTAAACTATGACACCTAATTCACATCAATCTAAAAGATCAAAACTAATGTAGCCTTAGACCTAGCAAAATATACCAAGATAAACCCGACGATCACACCAATTAGGTCGATACCTCAAGAGATCAATACGATGCAGCCGCGAAGAATAAACCTTAATTGATGTAATCATCGAGGTGACGAGACTCACCTCTTCGCCAGAGATCGAGACGATACAGCCCGATTCCAAGTGCCAAGTCCCATTGGGATTAACCTTGAGAATCCAAGGGTGGTGATGTGCCAAAAGTAGTAGTTTGTTGTGGTTGATTGTGGGTGTAAACCTAGCTAATTATATACATATTTATAGTCTAGAGACTTGACGTCCAAGTAATCTACCGTGTAACCGATTTTGGATCATCCTTATCTTCTCTCTCCTTCATCGGCTCCTTCATATCCGATTATGCTGCAACAATATGGACGGGCTTCTTTGACCACCTTTGATTGGACCCCTTTTGACTTCTGTTGACCGTGCGACATTCTTGGTGGGCCTGGGCTCTACTAAAACTTGGCGTCAACAGACCCACATATTTCCTTGCATGCCATCGCACGTGTCCAGGCAAGCGAGACGACGCATGTTTCCCTCCAACTAGATGGTGTCTCTTTGTTGCCCTCCCTGACACCTACACTCCACCCACAACTTCATCTCCGAGGAGGTGGAGGGCCGGACCACTATGCGCCTATGTCCGCACGAGAAAATGCTAATCCCGATGGTCAATGGCGAGTGTCTCTCCTGCTGAGGCATGTACCGTGACACCCCGTTCCAGATCGGCCACGAAGAGTTCAAAGCTGACTTCTACACCCTCCCTCTAACAAGCTATGTCGTGGTGCTTGAAACGTAGTAGATGGCATCGTTGGGACCGATCACTTGGGATTTTAGTACACTCTCTATGTCCTTTTGGCGCAAGGATCACAAGGTTCTTTGGCGTGGCCTTGCTAGTCCGCCACATAGAAAGACATCGGCAGTTCCTCACCCACGCTGCTAGCTCCAAGACGAATTGATCTTCAAGGAGGGTGGAGATGTCATGTGCTACCACGCAGGCCCAAGCTAGTCGTGGTAGCCTAACCAAGCTAGCCACAGCCGCAGCTCTAGCCCATGGCGCACAGCCCAAACCATGGGTTAGTTAGAGTCTCGTCAGTTAGAGTCGGTTAGAAATAAAGGGGATCCCGGTTCTATATAAAGGGTCCATAGCGTTTAATTAGAAAAGAAATAAAGATCAATCTACAATCTTTACCCCAATTCTTTAAAGCCTTCCCCATTATCTAAAGTCTTCCCCATTATCCAACATAGCTCGGCAAGGGGATCAAGCACCAACCTATCATACTGTTACGATCTATGCAGTCTAGGGCCCTCAACCCTAGGGATCAACGCCCTTGACACATGCTGAGATAGGAATATAAAATTGTTGCTAAAATATGGCATTCCATTCTGTTACAGTAGTCACAGAGAACAATCGATAACAAATACTGGATCCAGGCACCATTCAGGAATATATCTAGGCTTCCAGAATTCAAGTTTCACAAAACAACCAGTGGTAAACAGTAACTACAGTCTACAGATAAAAGTGATTTGGTTCTATCATCCATAATCAACTCACTGTTCACAAATCACAACCACTTCGATAATGAGACATGCATACGAAGTTGTTGCTGCCATATAACCCTCAAAGATTCAAATTTAAACTCATGACATCATAGCATGAAGAAGATTAGGATAAGAATATATTTAAGCTGAATCAATTCAAGTGTGACAAACAACATTTTGAAACCAAAGGAAAAGGAAGGGTCAAAGATCTGATCAAGGAATTATCAGATGGTGTAGTGGATGCAATTTTCTCAAAATAAAATTATAAGACTTCTTTGTTCCAATATGCACATAGGATGTGATCCACTCACCACTCACATCCAGCAGGTTGAATGAAACAGGTATTTTCCCAATGCTCGTCACCATTGTGATAGCAGCCCACACTCTTTGGTGATCATCATGTGAAACTCGGATTACGCAAATCTTTGTTATTGCATTGACATACTTCACTGCAGATTAACAGAGTTCATAAATACTTCTAAATCACACATCGAAACACAGTAAACACAAGAATGATGTTCTACGAAAAATTCAAGGGAGGTTGTCGATGTAACTTTAGCGCAACCTTGCAACGATCCAAGACATGCTGCTAGGCCACACTCCCCAAAGTTGAGCAGGATGCTGTCTCTAATCGCTTTGGTGATATTGAGTTGGGTGAGGATGAGAGGGTCGGACTGGCTCTTGCTCACGGCGTGGATGAAGGCCTCCATCACCATGTACCTGTTCTTGAAATGAACCATGACGTCAACCAAGACTCACTGCAGAGCTCCTCCTTGCTCTGACTGTGATCTGGACCTGCAATCCCGCATCAGTACGAACCCCAAGTAGAATAAAAGTAGGCAATCTGAAACTGGATGGGTTAACTGGGGGGAGGGAAAGGTAATGAATCTGTCCAACCAAGATTCCTAGTCCGGATAGAAGTTCAATCTTCGCTAGGACTACGTCAGTAGGAGGAGGAATACCTTCAGTTCGATTCAAGGCGAGATGGAAGCCGATTGGAGCAGGCCTGACACGTCGCCCCTCAGAATGGCTCGTCCGCCTTGCGCGCGAGGAGACAGCACGGCGGAGGAGGCTAGAGAGGGTCGGGAAGGAGAAGACGCTGTCGTCCAGACTATAGTCGCCAGACCACGCGAGGAGGCGAAGCGAAACGAAGAGAGATGAGGGTAAAACTGGGAAGGTAGCTGTGCCAGAATCGGACAGAGAGGAAGAGGTCGCTGTGCCGGAGCGCAACGAGGAGGAGGCTGCCGGCGCGGGGCGCCGTACGGATATTGGGGAAAACGGGGAGGCGGCGCGGGATCTGCCGAGAGCGAAGAGGAGAGAAGGAAAAAAGAAGGGAGAGTATCAATAAACAGAAATTTTTTTTCTTTTTTTTCTCTCTTTCTCTCCCTTTAGGGCCTGTTTGGCATGGCTTCAACTCCAGAGCAGCTCCACTTCAGAAATTCATCTAGAGCTGGCTCTGAGTGGAGCTGAAGCTGTCTGTTGAGGGTGTTTGGCTAGAATGGTACTCTAAGATCCAAAGCTGTCTGTTGAGCCTGTTTTCGTACACTTCATTGACGCATGCAGCAACAAAATAATACGACATACAAGTTCAAAATAATCTGAGATAATAATCCAACATACAAGTTCAACCAAATAATCTGAGATACAAGTTCAACCAAATAAGTCGACATACAAGTTCAACCAAACAATACGAGATACAAAGTTCATAGTTTGACAAAATGATTACATCAATTCTAAGCTAATGCGACGGAAGTAGCCAAACTATCACAAAATGAGTCCATAGTCAGAAAACTTAGTTCCGAAGTATCGTCATCAGAGGCATGTCGAGACACAACATACTTGTTATACCTTTCCGGGATAGTTGGCATAAAGTTCGGATCTCGATCAAAATTAGCAAAGTCCACATCCCCACTAGAATGCTCACGTATGTAATTGTGGAGAACCATGCAAGCTGCTACAACTTTCTTTGTGTTGGCATGGAAAAGTGAGGCATCTCATAAAGAATTGGCCACTTCATCTTTAATAGTCCAAATGAACGCTCAATTTCTAGCATCTATATAACTCAACATAAGATCGCTAATATGAACAACGGTGCCACTTAGCAGTTAGCACCAACTCACATCATAGAACAAATAAGCATGAACTAACCTACGCAGCTAATTATCTACCTTCTTCCAAAGAGAAAACAATGTGCTCAGAACCATCAAATAAGCATGAACAGGCCAACAGAAAAAAAAATTGGAGCATTTCTATTTCAAGCACCAACTCACATCACAGAAAAAATAAGCATGAACAGAGAAGAAAAAAATTGGCCATACCTCCGGCTAGGGTTTGAGAGCTCGGGCGGGCTCCGGGGGAGAGGCGGGGGACCGGCGGCGGGGGCGAAGGACCGGCGGTGGGGGCGAGGCGAGGCGCGGCGGGGCGGAGGACCGACGGCGGGGGCGAGACGAGGCCCTGCGCGGCGGGGCGGAGGACCGGCGACGAGGGCGAGGCGTGGACCGACGGCGGGGGCGGAGGACCGGCGGTGGGGGCGAGGCGAGGCGAGGCGAGGCGCGGCGGGGCAGAGGACCGGCGGCGGGGGCGAGGCGGGGTCTGTCGCGTGAAGGGTCGAGGGCGCCGTGTAACGCCCCAAATTTTCAAAAGAATTAAAACATCAATTAATCTATTTTCCTGGAATTAATTATTTTGGAAATACCTTTAATGCCCTCCTTAAACCTTTTTGAACTAGAACCTTAATGAAATGACTAAATCAAGGGCTAGAAAATTTTGTATATGATCCTAAGGCCAGGATATATTTTTGAGAATTTTTACAAATTTTTATCAACCTTGGAAGTAGCCCAAATATTTTAATCCATTTTTTGTAATTGTTTTTATTCAGAAAAGCAATTAAACAGTCTTGGGCCTCCCCCTCCCTTTCTCTCTCTCCTGGCCCAGCCCACTCCTCCCCGCGCGCCCCGTCTGACCAGTGGACCCCGCCCGTCAGTGACTCCCTCTCTGTGCGCGCGTACCCGACAACCCGACCCCACCTGTCGGCGCCAACCGGTTCCCTCTCGCGGTCGAGCCCGACACTACAACAAAACAGAACATTTTCGTCAGCCAATTTAACTTCCGTCGACTTTTGGGAAAGCCGACGGAAGTTAAATAACTTCCGTCGGCTCCTGGAGGCCGACGGAAGTTAACTTAACTTCTGTCGGCTACTCACAGTAGCCGACGAAAGTTAGCGGGGATTTTTCCACGGCCGATCGGATCCCCTAACTTCCGTCGGCCAGCATTAAAGCCGACGGAAGTTAGGGGGCTTTTCCCCCAACCGTGCGCGCGTACAGGGAGACCTAACTCCCTATACGCGCCCACGCCGCCGCCTCCCGCGCCCAGCCCGCGCCGCCGCCTCCCGCCTGTGCCGCCGCCGCCCGCCCTCGCCGCCTCCCGCCTCCGGCCCACGCCGCCGCCGACCGCTGTAGGACCGAAAGTAGCGACCAGAGGGGGGTGAATGGGCGCCTTAAAAATTCTTTCGAATCAATGGCCTGCTCCCAATACCCAACGCACCTCAAAAGACTAAGCAGCAAAGTATGAACAGATTGCCTAAGTCTAAAGGTATCTAGCCTAGAAGCAACAGATGATAAAAACAGAGAAACACCAAAGTTGTGCCACTAGGTAGATAAACAAAGATATTCAAGACATGGCAGGTTAAACTTCTCAATGGATGATCTACGTATAAATAAAGTGAGATGAGAAGTTACTGTTCAAATCTGTCTCCTGTTCGGAACTCGGCGAAGCCTGCTTCGCTGGACGAAGCCTGCTTCAGAGGTCAGTGGCGAAGTCTAGCGAAGGCTGTTGTGAAAGTGCCGAAGGTTTGTTGTCTATCCTTGTTCGAGTGCGACTGACAACGAAGTATGCTTCGAAGTTAAGTATGATAGTGTCGAAGCTTGCTTCGAACAGTGTATTTCGAAGCCTATCCTTCGAACAGAAAGCTTCGAACAAGCTCACATAAAAACAACCTTCGAAAGAGTAGAGAAGCCTCACACACGACAGATAAACCAAATTCGAAGCCTACACTCTATCTTCGGAGCTAGCAAGATCAACTTCGAAGCCAACTAGATTACCTTCGAAGCTAGTAGTGTCGAAGTATGACCTTCGAACCACAGATTAGCTTCGAATCGAAGTATGCTGATGTAGACACACAAGAAACATAAGCCTACAACCACACTTCGAGAAAACAAGCTCCGAACTCACACACTGAGACCATCGGAACAGACAGCTGCACACTCCGAGCGAAGTCTATCAGAGAGGTGCTCTGAAGCCAAACTTCGAAGCCTGCCGAAGTATTAACTTCGAAGCACTCAAGTCGGAGTACACCTTCGCAAAGACAGTCAAGGTTTAAGCGAAGCCCTTCGAGGATGTCAGATCGAAGCCTGCCTCACGGAGCTGAGGGGCTTCGAACAGAGACGGTGGCTTCGCCAGAAAACAGTCAGAAAAGGTACTCAGCCCTGTCTACTTCGATCAAAAAGCTATGCAGAAAAAACAAGGTATAGTACTAGTGTACTGTTGCCACAGAGAAGTAGTACTACTTGCAACAACAAGAACTAGTACTACTTGCGTGAAGAACAGAGGCAACAGAAGCACTAAAACTCATGAATAAATTTGCTGTGCGCATGAGATGAAGCCAAGAAATCGCTGCAGATTTGTTGCACCTGAACAGAGAATAGAAACTTCACTGCATCAAGAAGAACCAAATAAATGCAAGACAAAATGCCATGAACAGAGTGCCTGGCGGCGCACAAACAGGAGAGAGAGAGAGACAAAAACAGGGAACACAAAATGACCCAATAGATTGAAAAGTGGATTCTAGAAGGGTAGTCCAACCCTAGGGATTGGGGCCCTATTTATAGGCTGCCCAATGGCCTAGAATATTCCACCAGCCCCTTAGGGTTTTTACAGACGCTAAAATAAAGGAAAAGACTCAACTGCCCTTAGGAATTTTTATAGACACGACTGACTAACTGTGGGCCTAGAGATACAGAAAACTTATCCGGAAGCTAAGCTTTCGTAGCGACTATGGCTTCTCTTCTGGACAGTCCGATACAGAATCAATGGTTGTCAGTTTTGCGCCGAAACTGACAAAGCCTCCACCGACTTTGCACCAGGTACCCGGATTGGGCCGGCCCGACTCCGCAGCTCTCTCAGCTCGGCAATCGCTCACCGCCCGTGTACCTGAGTAAATCCTGGTCAACAGCCCAATGCGTCTTCTACTGCTTCTAGCACATGTACCCGGATTGGGCCAGCCTGACTTCGCAGCTCTCTCAGCCCGACAGTCGCTCGTTGCCCGTGTACCTGAGTCACACGCGGCCCATGAAACAGCAGATCTTCACTTTTCTCAGTCCTCTTTGACTACCGTTGACAATGACTCATCACATCTAGAGCCATGAGGCCCACGCTATTCATCATGGCTCCTCAACCGCCCTCGCCGCCTCCCGCGCGCACGCGCCGCCGCCCGCCTCGGGCCGTCGCCCGCCCGCCCTCGCTGCCCGCCCTCACCGCCTCCCGCGCGCACGCGCCGCCGCCCGCCCTCGCCACCTCCCGCCCGCGCCGCCGCCCGCCTCTGACCCGCGCCACCGCCCGGCGCTCGCCTCCTGCCGACACCGCCGGCCGCCGCCCCGGCCACCGCTCCCTCCCGGCCGTCGCCGCCGACCGCCCCACCACCGTCCATCAGACATCGCTGCCCGGCCCGCGCCACCCATCCCACTCCTGGCTGTCGCCATCCGTTGCATGGTGCCACCGTGATCATCGCCAACCGTCGCCGCCGTCCACCGGCCTCTGGACACCATCGCCCGTCGCCCGTCGCCGCTCGCCGTCGCCGCCCTACGATTAAGTAATTTTTTCGGCTTTAATTTTTTCCGCTTTTTATTTGTGCAGGATATGATATTGTCAGTGTCGTTGAAACAACTTAGTAGCATAGAGTTTGATGTTCTCCTTCATTCCATAATCCATAAAAAATGAACTAAAGGAAGTGATCTACACATTGAGAAACATAAGTTACAAATTCTACTTTATATATTCATCTATGATCCATCTGCTAGACTTGAAATAGGATTGATAATATTTCTTGATATTGATGGAACCCATTTATAATGGCTTATGACATCTATGTTCCAACATCCTTCTTTTGAAATGTCTAGTTTAAATCAAATCAATAGTTCTATTTATAAATTTTCGTGGATGTTTTCATAGACCAATTAAGTAAAACTCTATGGACCTCTTCAGTCTAGTTTTATTTGGATCATTTGTTCTCAAAATTTGTTGTATTGATGGTCAAGTCTCTAGTCTATGCCCATTTGGTGAAGTAACCTCATACATCAAAAGGATCCAGGAAATAAGAACTAGGAAAAGATGTCAGAGTGGGGAGGATCTCCAATTTGGTGAATTGTGAAAAATTCGTTGTGCTTGCTTTGTATATGAGGAGGATGAACACTATGATAGTGATGGCTATATATTGGAGTTAGGATATGCTAGTCAGAGTCAGGCGCAGGAGAATGGGAATGGGTGTTTAAAAGATTGCAAAGGCCGGCAGCAACCATCCCTTAATAATTTGACCAACTTTTGATTAATGCTGCTAGTCATCAGACAAGTTTAGGGCTCCCACTATCATTTTTGATCTATTGGTACATCACTGTTATTCTGATATATGCCATTGCCACATTTTGTTTTTGGATAGTATGAATGCTGGATAATTAAATTGTGCAAGTTCAGGTAGTTTCTAAAAATAGTCTAATCTCTATTGCATTGCTGAATTATATTATTGTATTAATTTATAGTTTTTTATGATTTCATTGCATGATTAGTATTATATATACTTTATTATATATATTTCTTTTCGTATGCAATTTTTTATTTGACAACAACGTAGATAGTGTAACGAAACCTATGCGTCACCCATTTCGGACCAACATGTCTCACACGTGTCATGCATGTGAGATGTGTAGGTCCGGAATTGTCCCTTTTTGGACAGCCTCAGAGTGGGCGACAGAGCGTGGTTTTATGATGAGTCATGAGTCCGAATGGGATTTCAGTAACATAACCTTGTTGTTCTCCATTGCACCACTATCAGGCGTGCAATTGGAGAACAGTGGGGTTATGCTGCTGAAATTTCGTTCGGACTCATGGCTCGTCATAAATACCACGTTTTTTCGGTCACTCTTGGGTGGGTTTAGGACCTATCTTTTCCTATAGACATAGGCCCGTGGTACTTATGCATGATGCATTCTCGATTGAATGAATGTTTTGCCTATAGAATGGCTGAGAACGACCGATAGTGGATGTATAGTGGTTGGATGAAAAGTGGAGCTCACACGAGGGAGTGGGTAATCAACGCTGAGAAATTTGTTGATCGTGCATTTGCTTTGACAACAAACACTGGCGCGAGGTGCCCATGCATGAAGTGCAGAAATTCTCGTTGGCAAGACAAGAGGACGTTGTCATTGCATATTTGCAAATATGGTTTCGTGCCAGGTTATGAAGTTTGGTCTTTTCACGGCGAGACAGGCCATGAAAAAACGGTATTAGTATTGGAAGAAGAAGATGATAGCGTTGCTGACGATAGGATGGATGAGATGCTTGATGCTATACGGCCGGAGTTTGAATCAAACCCTGAGGATCCTCCAACACCGGAGGTTCAAAAGTTTTTCGACATCCTTTGAGCTTCAGAAGAGCCATTGCATGAGCACACCACCGTAAGCGTTCTTGCTTTCGTGACTCGTATTATGGCTATTAAGTCAAAGTTTGAATTTTCAAACAATTGTTATAAGGAGCTCTTGAATCTGATCAGCGATATCCTTCCTAAGAACCATAAGGTGCCGAAAGACATGTACCAGTCAAAGAAAATGCTTTCTGCTCTCGGTATGGAGTATGAGAAGATTGATGTGTGCCAAGATAATTGTATGTTGTTCTGGAAAGAACATAGTATTGAGGTGAAATGCTTAAAATGTGGTAAACCGAGATTCGTAGAGGTCGTAAATGAAGACGGAGAGAAGGTGACGACAGAGGTTGCTCATAAGAAACTTTGTTACATGCCTCTTACACCTCGAGTGAAACGATTGTTTCTCTCAAAGAAAACCGCTAGACATATGCGATGGCATAAAGGCGGTGTACGTGAGAATAATCAAGTAATGGTGCACCCATCTGATGGTGCGGCATGGAAGGCTCTAGATGATTTCGATGCAGACTTTGCTAGTGATGCAAGGAATGTTCGCATCGGGTTGGCAACAGATGGATTCACGCCTTTCAATGTAACCGCATCGTCGTACTCTTGTTGGCCTGTGTTTGCTATTCCATACAACCTTCCACCTTCGTTTTGTATGAAATATGAATTTATGTTCCTATGTCTCATTATACCCGGTCCAAAGCATCCTGGAACATGAATAAACATGATGCTAAAGCCCTTAATTGAAGAGTTGAAACAATTGTGGAAAGGAGTTGAAGCATATGACTATGACCAGAAGCAAAAATTCAATCTTCGAGTTGCGTATCTGTGGTCGGTCCATGATTTTCCGGCATACAGTATTTTTTCTGGTTGGAGTTGTCATGGAAGCTTGACATGCCCGATATGTGCGAAGGACACAGATTGTTTCCGTCTGAACTTCGGGGGAAAGATTTGTTACTTTGATTGCCATAGATGCTTTTTGCCCTTGAATCACCCATTTAGGTTACAGAGGAACAATTTCAAGAAGGACAGTATTGTTGTAAAGGGACCACCAAGGCGTTTAAATGGTAGAGAAATCGCTGATATGCTGAATGAGTGGGTTCTTATTGAAAATGAGGATGGATTTGTAGGATTCGGAACCGAACATAATTGGACCCACATATGTGGCTTATGGGAACTGCCGTATGTCAAATCACTAATTCTGATGCACAACATTGACGTTATGCATCAGGAACGTAATGTTGGTGAAAGCATTATAAGTACATGTATGGATTTTACTGATAGGACAAAAGATAATGTAAAGGCGAGAAGAGATTTAGCTGAGATTTGTAATCGACCAACCCTTGAGTTGACGAATAGTGGTGGCAAGCCGCGTGCCCCATTTTGTTTAAAACCTAAAAAAACAAGTAATGAGGTGGTTGAAAAATTTGAAATTCCCAGATGGTTACGCCACGGGATTTAGAAGAGCTGTGAATTTGAAGACAGGGAAATTAAATGGATTGAAAAGTCACGATTACCACATAATAATGGAAAGACTCCTTCATGTAATGTTTCGCGGGTACCTGAATGATGATGTGTGGAAGGCGTTAGCTGAGCTGAGCCATTTTTATAGACAACTTTGTGCGAAAGAAATTAAGAAAGATATGATGGAGATGCTAGAGAAAGAGATCCCGGTGCTTTTATGTAAATTGGAAAAAATATTCCCTCCAGTGTTCTTCAATCCAATGCAATATTTACTGGTTCATCTGCCATATGAAGCTAAGGTAGGTGGCCCTGTGCAATATAGGTGGATGTATCATATTGAAAGGTCCCTAAAGAAGCTTAGAGCGATGGTTGGTAATAAGGCCAGAGTTGAAGGTTACATCGCAGAAGAATTTAAATTGAAAGAGATAGCATACTTCACTAGTGTATACTTCGCTGAGCATCACAATGTCAACACACCTGCTACACGGTACCATATGGATGAAGACCATCCTTGTAGTGATCTCCAAATATTTGGGTGGAAGGGCATAACTGTTGGTGTCTCCACGACATATTATGTAACTCAGGAAGAACGAACATATGTCTTGCTCTAAATGTACTCAAATATGGAAGAGATGGAACAATATTTTGCGTAAGTGATTCTTTTTAGTTTTATATTTTACCTCCAAATTTTATACCCGTTTGTTTACCTATTCGTTACAATGACAGTATGTTTGATTCGAAATATTTGACGTCTGGTCGTCAACCAACGGAGAAACAATTAGATAAATTGCGTCGAGAAGGAGTAAATGGCGGGCCTAGTTTCCTCACTTGGTTCAGAGAACATGTAAATTCTTACCTTTTGTGACACGTATTATTTTACTCTACTAGGTTAATTATCTTATAATCTCCTATGATTTGCAGTGCGTGCTCGCTGACAATGTACATATAGACTTGCGGCAGCTCTCTTACGGGAGTATTAGTGCCAAAAGTTATGGTCGCTATGATGTTAATGGTTTCCACTTCCGTTCAACTATTTTTGAAGCATATCGACCTCTAGCGGCAACAACTAATATTAGAGTTGTTACAAGGGTCGTTGATGGACAAGGACACGAAACTATGTATTATGGAATCATCAAAAATATAATCGAGTACAATTTTGCCGGGAATAAGGAGATTAAAGTAGTCTTCTTCGATTGTGATTGGTTCGACCCTAAACATGGTACTCGTGAAAACCAATTTGGGATGGTTGAAGTCAACCACGCGGAACGATTATCTGGTTGCGATAATTTTGTCCTTACTCACCAAGTCGAGCAGGTGTATTACATGACATACCCATGTGAAAAACTAAGTGCTTGGTGGGTAGTCTACAAAGTGAATCCTCGGGAACGTCTACACACCCCTAGTGATGACGCTTATCATATGGAGGTTGAAGAGGTCGATGAGGTTTACCAAGATGATGAATTGCCGACTTCGTTTAATGTAGAGTCAGAATCGTCGACATATTCTTTTCTCGGCGATTCTAATGATGTGGCAGTTCCCGAGAAAAGGAAACACCAACATAAGAAGAAAAAAGTAAAATGGCGTGCTTTGGGGAGAAAAGGACAAATTGATCCTGATTTTGATGATAATTGACAAGTAATTGTTTTCATACATGCATATGCAATATTTTTCATATTACATGTTTTTTCATATGTACAAACCTTCTTTACTAATAAATGCTTGTTTGTGCTTATTTTGAACAGGATGTCGAAAAAGGTGAGGAGTGTCACGAGGAAGCTCTTCCGCTTGGGGAGTTCATCGGCGAGTACTCCGGCGAGTACACCGACGAGTCAGGAGGACACCCTATTCCAGTGTAGTTCCTCTTCTTCAAACAGACGTCGTCAAGAGCAGTTCCTGAGATGCATAGATCCGACATTAATTGGTCGGCCTATTGCATTTCAACTAGATGATGAGGTAACTTTCAGATTGTTTTTTTATGCCAGTTATAAACTATTACTAATTGTTTCAATACTGTTTTGTAGGAGGAAGAACACTTGGAGAGTGCGGGTCACGAGGATCATCCGGTGGGTGGGGGGCAGGAGGGGATGTCCCAGAGTGTGCGGCACAGAGGGATGACCTAGAGGGTGTGGGACAGGGGGATGACCCAGAGGGTGCGGGGCAGGGGGATCTCCCGGAGGGTGCGGGTCAGGAGGAAGGGGCTGAGGCTGCCGACGGGTCCTCAGTATCTTTCAGGACGAGCCACCTGGTCGCCCCACCAGTAGTCTCTTCCGGTGGAGCCAAGATCGAGATTATGCCTGTAGGTGACGGGTAAGTGTAATACTCTTCTATTGTTTTGCTTTTTTTTTCAAAAAATTTCTTTCACTAAACTGACTTTATTTATTATGTATTTCTAGATCTTGGATTGACTCTCGGTTTGACGGCACTTCGAGGGTCAGGCAGGTTAACCAGATATTGGGTAACATGTGTTGTCTGCACTACCCAGGGGTGCTGACAATGCCGACCGGTGAGCGGGTTCTATGCCAGACATGGGACCAGTACCGGTTTGCTCCTGACGGGCGCCACAAAACTGCTCAGGGGGCGGTGTCTCATGACTTCTGGGTATGCATGTGTTTTTTCAAACTTCTTTTAGGCTTTTCGAGTTACAACACTTTACTAATCATTACTTTTGCAGTTACGCTTTTGCTTGCTAGAAGTCGGCAATCACCATAACCATGCCTTTCAAGTCTTCAACAACAATGCACATAAGGTGGTGAAGGACGCCATTTCGTATGCCCGCATTCAAGCGAACAATGCTTACTACAAGGAGAAGCTAGGGCAACGAATGAGCAAGGCGACAGGCTCATCGTCAATCTATTTGACTGAAGAAGAATACCGTTCGGTAAACAATTCTAACTTTTCAAATCTTCGATTGTCGAGATTTGTTGTCATATAATACAAATAACATCTCTGTTCAGGTGAGGATTCCGTGGTTTGCAAACCGCGAGGACGCATATTTCGAATTCTACAAGATTTGGTCTTCAGCCGCATTTAAGAAGACTTCCGAGCAGAAAAGACAATGCCGCGGGACAGATCCGAAGCACAGATATGGTGCCGACGGACATATTCGCCACGCTAAACGCATGGTAAGACCTCCTTCTGTCACTCTCTAGATATAGATACATTGTAATGCGACTAACTCATTTCTAATGTATAGGAAGCGACATCTGGCAACGTGCCAAGTGACATAGAGGTGTATACCTCTGGTCACAAAGGAAGCGATCTTACACAGCTAGATGTCTTGTGTAGCCAGACAGCCAAGGACCATTTGGTGAGATGTTATTAAGAGTTTACGTAATTTCATTTTTCCGCGTCTAGCTAATCGAACATGTTTTTTGCAGGCGCAGTATGGTGAACACATGGTTCGACTCCATGGAGAGGACTATGATTGGCGGAGAGAACCTGTCGACCAAATGGCCGTGTACTCCAGCGGAGGTGGCAAAATCCATGGACGGTGAGACAATGTTTTTATTAATGTTTTGTGTATGGTATTGTGATGGTAACTAACTCATTCAATGTTGCAGGTACTCCATGTTCAATGGAGTTATTGACTCGAGAGCGGTGAGAGCTCAGAAGTCAGCTCAGTCGTTGCAAAGCTCCGTCGGAGTTGGCTCCAGCCGTCGTCGCTCTTCAGAAACCCCGGAGGTGGTTCGGGTGAGGGAGGAAATGAGGCGGCTACACGAGCACAACAGGAAACAATAAGAGTACTATACCGCATGCTTAGCACAACAGCAGGCGATGATCCAAGTAAGTTTAGTTTAGAGTGTTGCCGTTCAAAAGTATTCAGAAATAGGTTTAGAACTAACTGATTACATTACAACATGTGTAGCAACTAGCCCAGCAAAATAGTGGATTTGACATGTCCATGTTCCAACCACTACCTCCCCCGCCACTACCACTATCTCCTACATCACCTGAGGTACCTCCTAGATACTTAAGTTAGCGTTTAGAAGGGTAGTTGAGTTCGTTCTCTAATTTTGTCTATTTCTTCAGAGTTTCCATACGCCTGGTCAGGATGGAGCCTCCTGGGCAAATGTGGACAAAGCGGGAGGCAGCGGTGGCGCCCACGACCCAAATGTGGGCGATCAGTGAGTATGGATATGTATAGTGAAATGTGATTGAATCTCGATGTGTTATGTGACTTTGTATGTGAATTTGGATGGTATATGTGAATGCGGATGTGTATTGTGACTTTGAATGTGAATTAAGTTGTGTTATGTGTTTTTGGATGTGATGTGTGAAGTTTTGGATGTGAGATGTGATTTTGGATGTTATATGTGAAGTTTGAATGTGATTTTGGATGTGAAATGTGAATTTAGATGTGTATTGTGAATGTGATTGAAATTGTGGTTGGATGTGAGTGTGAGTAGGGGAACCAGGAAAAAACAAAAAAATACCAGCTAACTTCCGTCGGCTTTTACCATAGCCGACGAAAGTTAGCTGGTTTCGGCCACGTGGGCAGAAAGGCTAACTTCCGTCGGCTAGGGCCAAAGCCGACGGAAGTTAGCTGTCCCTAACTTCCGTCGGCCAGGTTGGCCGACGGAAGTTAGGGCCCCTCTGCTGACGTGGCAGAGTTCGGCGCTAACTTCCGTCGGCCACGTGAAGCCGACGGAAGTTAGCTAACTTCCATCGGCGGCCGACGGAAGTTAGCTAACTTCCGTCTCCTCGCTTCCGTCGGCCAAAGGCGGATGGAAGTTAGCATTTTGCCGACGGAAGTTAGCTTCTTCCGTCGGGAAAGGGCTAACTTCCGTCGGTTTTGGCCGACGGAAGTTCCCTGTTTTGTTGTAGTGCGACCCCACCCGTCAGCCGCCACCCCGCTCGCTCGCGCCCGCTGACTGCCTTGGCCCACCTGTCGGACCCGTCATCTACCTCCCGCCACCACCCCCAAATTGCGTCGGCCGACGACCCCCCGCCTTTGATCCGCCTCGCTGGCCCCTCCCCCTTTAATTCGACGCCATTAAACGGTCCCCCGCGCCCGACCGACCGTTTCCCCTCGTTAAACCTCGCGATTACGCCCCGGGATCGTGTTGCGCGTGCATGGACGAGCCCTCGCCGGCGAGTTAAAGTCCCCCTCGACTTTCCTTGCATGCGAGCTCCTCCGACTTTGGTGTTTGGGATGAGTGCGTGCCTTGTGGGTACAGTAGTACACCTCTGATCAGAGTCATAAATCTTTTCGAAAAGTCGAGCCCACGGTCAAGGGCGGGTTGCGTGACATCCCACAGTTAGTTTACTCTTGAAATGAATGTGCATGATGGTGTGACATGTAAGGACTGTTGTGCGAGGAGGGAAAACGTACTCCTCGAGTTAGATGGTTTATATGATGTTCATGTTTACTATTCCGCATCATTAAAATTTGACTACACTAAATGCAACAACTGAAAAATGTACTTTTCCGCAGTTTTAGCCATTATCCTTCCTTTGTTGTTATCTTGCATTACTATTTGCATTTGCGGTGGCTTGTTGAGTACTCTTTGTACTCATACCCATTGGACACACCATTCAGAGGATGCCTACTACGAGGATGGTCTGGAGTAGCGACCCAGTCAAGCGGAAAGATCTTGAAGAAGGCGTTCGTCATGCAGTTTATTTTTTTTATTTTTAATTAACTCTGATGTAATAATATGGTCTGCGTACCATGAACACTTATCGTATGTACGATTGTCGCATGATGAACCTCTTGTATTATTGTTTTTCTTTGGAAATTCAATAATGTTCCGATTTGTTAAATCGGGGCGCCACACGCCGGGAGAAAGAAAAGAAAAAAATGGTTCGGGGTGTGTAGTAATGGCAATTGCGGGTAATTACCTATGAACTCCATGTGGCTGAGGAGCTCTGGAGCTGCGATTGAGGTGCTCCAAACAAATGAACTAGAGCTCCAAAAACTCCATGGAGTTACATTTTTTGGAGCTGGGGTGTTTGGCTAGCTCCGATCAGCTCTAGCCTAGAATTCAGCTCCAGAGTCATGCCAAACACCCCCTTACTCTCTCCGTTTGAACGGGGCAGTAGGAGCATCAGCAAGGCAGCGTGGCATCGCGTCACGACGAGTGCGAATGGGCGGAGGTGGGCATCGTGACGGGGGTAGATGGGCAAAGGCGGGCATCGCGGCGGATGGGGCGGCGACGACGCGGTGTGGCAGCGGGGTGGCGGAGGCGAACGAAGCAGCAGCAGCTAAAGTGGCGGGGGCGTGAGGGCAGGGGTGGACGGGCAGTAGCGTGGCAGCAGGGCGTGGGGCGGATCGGTGGATAGGAGGAAAGGCCGATGAACATTAACGGATATCCTTTCCCGGTCAACATGGTACATGCACGCTATCCCGGTGACCGACGCGTAGAAAGATACATGCGTACCGGTAAGGATTGGTTCACTTCATCGAACCTGGTCAATAAGTATAAAAGAAGAACTAGAGAAGAAGCAGATCATGGAGATGGCCTAAACCACCCCCGATTTAACCCCCACTGAAACTATGAATTCTTTAGGTTCTGCTAGAATGAAGGAATGCGCCTGCCATCGATGGATACATGCCCTGAATGCAGTGACGACACAAGTGAGTGGGGAAGCATTCAGAGGATCCGCAACAACGGGGGAAGATCACACGATTGGGAAAAGTTAAGCATCCGTCGGAGGCTATCACCGTGAAAACCATCGGTGCACGAAAGGCTCGACACTATTGATACCGAGAAGGATAGTCGATCGGCCTATGGCAAAACAATAGTAAGTAATTCATAGTGGTGCCTAAGCGGAATTTTACAAAAACCAGAAGAGAAGGGTGTAACGGTTGTGGCAGAAGGAGCTAAAGGGATCAGATCATGATTAAAAGATTGATCCGCCTAAGAAAGTCAAGAGTAAATGGCAGGTTAAGGGGAAGGCGATCAGGATGACACAAAAGATGATAGGGTAAATATGGTATTTTTCCTCCCTATGGAATATCGGGCTGCCCTCAATAGCGACAACGTGCAGATTGAGGCAATGGCACACTGGTGCTGACGCCACAGCCAACGGTATTCTACAAGCTAGAAGACCCGGGACATCGGCACCTGAAGCCCCTCTACATTAAGGGACTAGTCAACGGGATGCCGATGTCCAAAATGATGATAGATGGGGGCAGCCATCAACGTAATGCCATATGCTACCTTCCGGAAGTTGAGAAAAAAGTTGGAGGATCTAATCAAGACTGACATGGTACTGAAAGACTTTGGTGGTAACTCATTAGAGATGATGGGGGTACTAAACACGGAGTTGATGGTTGGTAACAAGACAACACCAACCACGTTTTTCGTCATTGAAGTAAAAGGTTCCTATAGCTTGCTACTGGGATGTGACTGGATTCATGCCAATTGTTGCGTCCCATCCACAATGCATCAGAGCCTGGAGCGTTGGGTTGGCAATCAGATAGAAATTATCCCCATCGACAAATCAGTAAATTTAGTAGTAGCTAATTTGTCGGTGTGGGAGATGGAAGGGTTGACTCCCTATCAGGTAGGGAATGGGACGGTGATTTTCTCGAAGTGTCGAGCGATGAAATCAAGCCAATTAGCAACGAACAATGTAGACTTACACTTTGTTGGGGAATAGGGGAGCTACGCTAGCCGGTAAATTCAAAATTTCCGTACTAAGCTCAAGACCCATGTGCGTGTGAGATCATAGATCATTATCTTCTAGCACGAGACACGCTAGGTGCAGAGGAAGAAGATGTCGAAGAAGCGCGTCAATCCTATCCTCGCTTCGTCCCAACCGTTCCTCGTCAATCCAATCAGTGAAGATGACACAGATGTTGTAGGATCGATAGTAGCGACCAGAGGGGGGTGAATGGGCGCCTCAACAAATTCATTTGAATCGATGGCCTACCCAAAACACCCAATGCTCCTCAAAAGACAACCAATAGTACCAAAACAAAACTCAAGCACTAACAATAATCTAGCCTAAAAATGACCGGTGTCCTAATCGAAAAGACACCACCAAAGTGTTAAAGGCAGATTAAACCTACTCACAGAACAAATGACATCCCCACAAAATTTTCACCAAATCTGAGATAATCAATCAAGTGCATACAAATAATTTCCAAATCACAGGCAGTTCATAAATATGATCGAGCATAATATTTAAAGCATTTAAATTAACATAATAAATGCAGTAAATAAAATGTGCTAGCAGTTAATTAATATATTCCAGAATATCCAGAAATAAACAAACAGCAGTGTACGAGAAACAAGGAAATACTTACTATTTCATTCTCTAAAATTCCTGAAGAAGCTTCTTCTTCACGTCAAGCTACCAAGCTGCACAATCTAGCGCACAAAACACCGCCTCCTGGAACCCAGCACGTGTTCTGCTCATGGGAATCAGCCGTGCGCAGCTAGCTCCTAGGAATTAGCCGCGCCTCAGACTGGCTGCTTCTAGAGAAAAAACAGCACCTCCCGCAGAGAAAAAACCAGCGCCGTGTGTCGCGCCCCGATTTACCGAAATCGGAACATTATTGAATTTCATAAGAAAAACAATAATACAAGAGGTTCATCATGTGACAATCGTACATACGACAATATTCATGGTACGCAGACCATATTTATTACATCAGAGTTTTAATAAAAACAATAATAAAGATAATTAAAATGCATGACGAATGCCTTTTTCAGGATCTTTGCTTGACTGGGTCGCTACTTCAGACCATCTTCATAGTAGGCATCCTCTGTGGTGTTCAACGGGTATGAGTACAAAAAGTACTCAACAAGCCACCGCAAATGCAAGTAATAATGCAAGGAAGGGTAATGGCTAACAGTGCGGAAAAGTACATTTTCAGTTGTTGCAATTAGTGTAGTCAAATTTAATCATGCAGAAATATAAACATGAGCACCAATAACACCATCTAACTCGAGGAGTACGTTTTACCTCCTCGCACAACAGTCCTTACATATCAAACCAACATGCACATCCATGTTCAAAGTAATCTAACTGTGGGATGTCACGCAACCCGCCCTTGACCGTGGGCTCGGCTTTTCGAAAAGATTAATGACTTTGATCAGAGATGTACTACTGTACCCACAAGGCACACACTCATCCCAAACGAGATGACCCATACCACGGGAACTCGTGCCAAAACCTCGACATGAAATGCTCCAAGCGATAAGCACCCGCTCTAGGTTTCGCCGGCGCGCCGGGCCGCATCCCGGCTAACGTCGCACCCCCTTTTGCGCCACGTCGGTACAAGCCACCCACAGGTGCTGCTTGACCCATCTCCAAATGGTGGCCTCGGTTTGGAACACTCCATACCTTAGTTAGGACTTACCCATTAGACTTGTGGTTAGTACGGAAGTGTATTGCAACGGATCCCGCAGACCGGTCGTTATAGTGCCCCGGGTGCTACCAACAAATGCCCTAGCTTGCACCCGGAACCCACCATGCATTCACTCAAAACCACAACTCCAACACCGACAGAATTCCAAAGATGAAAATAACGGGGATCATATAGTAGAACCAATCGCTACGACTCATTTTTAATCGGGTTAATTTTTTCTGTGCCATTACGATTTTTACGGTTTGCCAAAATGCCATCGTTGTGTCACTGCCAGATGGGGGCCACCACAGTCACTGACAGTGGCATGTAGGCAATTTCTGAAAATTATAATGGCATGTGAGTAATTTTCCCCTTTTAATCCTATAGCAATTGTGTCAATACATTGGACACTAGCTAATAACACTCATCATATGGTGACAAGGAGTTTAGGTTAGATAGCATGGCTTGGGTTGCACATCAAGGTCGGGGGATCCTAAATAAATATATTGTAAGGGTTATCATTTGACTAATGCATGTATAGCCTATGTGTTTTAGCGATAGTTTAATGAAACATGGGTTCAATATGCTCAAAAGATTGGTTTGGTGACTTGCCTTGTTCAGCGAATGGGGAGGGAGGAACTTCCGGGTAATATTCCGGCTCCTCGGCGGCGTCGTAGTCTTTCCAATATAAATAAAGTAAAATAAAATAAATACAACATTCAATTTAAACAATATAAAATCACACAACAAGCACATAGGTTTAAACTGATTTAATTTAAAGGAAATCAAGTTGTTAAGTTTCTGAATTTTATTTCATAAATAATTTAAAAGGAATTATAGTGAAGTGTTGTCCTTTGGAAAAGGGTTTTAAATGTGGGTAACCTCATTTTAAGCTTTCTAATCAATTTAAGATGAAAGGTTCATGGGCAATGTAGTGGTTTTCAGTATATGGACAGAAAGAAAATAAATATAAACTTTACTAAAATTTAAATAATTGAATTTACATTTTTACCCTAAGGGCATTTGAATACCTATTTAAATAATTATGAAAAATCCAAAGTAAACATACTGTTTTTATGGAACTAATGTGTAGAGAATAAAATTACAAAATTTCTGGAATTGAAATGACAATTTTTAGAGTCGAAATGCGCGAGATATGAATTTTACAAGTTTAAAACAGTTTCTAGAATTTATTTTCAAATTTAAAACGCCTCGGGTCCAAGGTGAGCCAGGCCCACGGTGAACCCGCGCATTGTGCGCGTAGACCGATTGATCCAGAACCGTTGGATCTGGATCCGGTGGCCAGGCGCGAGGCGGCAGGGTTAATTGATAACGGACGGCCACGATTAAAATGCGCGAAAGGGTACAACGTGGACGCACGAGATTGAGTCACAGTTTTAAAAAATGATCAACGACTCAGATGGCCTGGTACCCCTTTGACTGGATCAAGGGCGGATATTAAATCCCGTAGGGCTTTAATCAGGGCGCTCCGATCGCGATCGTGCGGCCAGGATTAAATCCGGCACGACACGTGCTAAGGGGGCCTGTACCCTCTTCGTCTCTGGCGACGGCGGGGTTCGGGTGCGGTGGCGACGACGCCGACGGGGGGCTAGGCCCTAGTTTTATGCGAAAATGGAAAGAGGAGGCTACGGCGGTCACTATGGTACCTTCGACGGCGATGAAGGACAGCGGACGAGGATCGGCGGCGAGGGTAGACGCGGAGGGCTCCTCGGGTGCTCGACGGCGACGTCGATCCTACGGTCTTCTTGGCCAACGGAGGCGTGGCTGAGGTCGGGTGGTCGGTGACGGTCACGATGGTGGTGACAGCGTGGACGGAGGTGGTCCGAGGCGATGGCGAGCGGTGGTCGGAGGTGAAGCAGGAGGGGAGCGCAAAAATGTGAATTACGGGCGTTCTATTCGGTCCTGGGCTGCGAGAGCGTGGGGGTCGAATGCGGTGGAGGCCAGGGGTATAAATAGAGGCGCCGGCGAGGGTCAGAGGGGGTCGCATGCAAGGAAAGCCGAGGGGGGGGGGTAATAACTCGCCGGCGAGGTTTTGCCATGCCGGTAAACGCGATCCGAGGGCTTAAACACGTGCCTTAACGTGTTTAAATGGCCGGCGGGCCTCGGGGAATTAAATGCCGGCGTCGGTTTAACGGGAGGGGGAGCCGGCGAGCGGATCCGAGGCAAGGTCATTGGCCGGCGGAGTTAGGGGGGTTGGCACGAGGTGGACGATAGTCCTGACAGGTGGGGTCCATCGGGCAGTGGGCGCGGGCGCGTCTGAGGGAGAGGCTGACGGGTGGGGTCGGGCTCGGGCGCGAGAGGGGGCGGTTGGCGCCGATAGGTTGGACCGGGGTGTCGGGCGTGCGTGCGAGAGGAGAGGGGGTCACTAACGGGTGGGGTCGGGCTGTCAGTCCGAGGCGGGCGAGAGTAACGGGCTGGGCCAGCCGGGTGAGAGAGAAAGGGAGGAGGGATCTCGTTACTGTTTAAATAAATTTCTGATTAAAAATAATCATAGAAAATGGATTAAAATATTAAGGCTACTTCCAAAGTTGATAAAAATTTGTAAAAATTCTCAAAAATATATCTTGGCCTTGGGATCTTATATAAAAATTTTCAGCTCCTAGTTTGGCCATTTCATCTAGGTTGTAGTTCAAAAGGGTAAAGGAGGGTATTGAAGGTATTTCCAAAATAATAAATTCCAGGAAATTGGATTAAATAATATTTTTATTTCTCTGAAAATTTGGGGTGTTACAAACCTATCCCCCTTACAAATAATCTCGTCCTCGAGATTGGAGCGTTACTCGAATAGCTCGGGGTATTGGGCTTTCAACTCGTCTTCCTTTTCCCATGTAGCTTCTTCGGCGGGGTGGTTGTCCCACTGAACCTTGCAGAAGCGAACTACACGGCTCCTGGTTACCCTTTCCTTGGTTTCCAAGATCTTGAGTTGTTGAAGGTCAAATCTTCTTGGACATTGAGTTGTTGAAGGTCGGCTTGCTCGGTGGGCACGCGAAGACACTTCTTCAGCTGAGAGACGTGGAACACATCATGAACTCCTGCCAAGGATGGAGGCAGTTCTAGTTGATATGCCACTTCTCCTTGCCGTCGGAGGATTTGGAAAGGTACGACATAACGGGGTGCTAGCTTGCCTTTCATGTTGAACCTTTGAGTGCCTCGGAGGGGAGTGACTCGGAGATAGACGTAATCACCCTCCTCAAAGGTTAGGTCTCGTCGGCGGTTATCGGCGTAGCTCTTTTGTCGGGACTGGGCTATCTTTAATCGGTCCCTTATGATTTTGACCTTCTCTTCAGCTTCTCGAAGTATATCTGTCCCAAACAGCTACGATTCTCCGGTCTGATCCCAGAGCAGCGGCGTTCTGCACTTACGCCCGTAAAGTTCTTCAAACGGGGACATTTGCAGGCTGGCCTGATAGCTGTTGTTGTAGGAGAACTCTGCATAGGGCAAGTTCTTGTCCCACATTCCGCCAAAGTCTAGAGCGCAAGCTCTAAGCATATCCTCCAATATCTGGTTGACTCTTTCGGTTTGACCGTCGGTCTGTGGATGATAGGCGGTGCTAAAGTTCAGCCGGGTGCCGAGTTCCTCTTGAAGGTTCTTCCAAAACTTGGAGGTAAACTGACTCCCACGGTCAGACATGATCTTCTTAGGAACTCCGTGAAGGCATACGATCCAGGTCATATACAACTCAGCCAACTTGGCGACGGTGTAAGTTGTCTTTGCGGGATGAAGTGAGCTACTTTGGTGAGTCGGTCGACGATCACCCAGATAGAATCATGACCATCTTGGGTCCTGGGCAGTCCCATGATGAAGTCCATTCCAACCTCTTCCCACTTCCATTCGGGGACCTTGAGGGGTTGAAGAAGTCCAGCAGGTCTTTGATGCTCTGCCTTGACTCGCCGGCATGTGTCACACTTGGCCACATACTCAGCTATTTCCCCCTTCATGCTGACCCACCAATATTTTTCCTTCAAGTCTTGATACATCTTGGTACTCCCGGGATGTATGGAGTATAGAGTATCATCGGCTTCTTGGAGAATGAGAGTCTTCAACTCAGGCTTGTCGGGCACACATATCCGGTTTCCAAACCAGATGGTACCGTGCTCGTCCTCGAAAAATCCGGGGGCTTTACCCTTCCTCATGTTCTGCTGGATCTCCAAGATGTCTGGGTCTTCCTTCTGCTTTTCTCGGATCTGGTCTATCAAGATAGGCCTAGACTCCAAGGCAGTGAGGTACGCTCGGGTGGTGATCCCTAGATTCAACCTTTCCATCTCCTTGTATAATAAAGGGGCTTGATCCTGAATCATGATGGCATTGCAGTACCCTTTTCAACTAAGGGCGTCTGCCACCACATTTTCCTTGCCTGGATGATAATGGATGCCCAAGTCGTAATCCTTGATCAGTTCCAACCATCTCCTTTGCCTGAGGTTCAGGTCCGGTTGGGTGAATATCTACTTGAGGCTCTTGTGGTCGGTGAAGACCTCACACTGATTCCCCACAAGGTAATGTCTCCATATCTTCAAGGCATGAACCACAGCTGCTAACTCCAGGTCGTGGGTTGGGTAGTTCAGCTCATGCGGTCTCAGCTGTCGGGAGGCGTAGGATATCACCTTCCCATCTTGCATTAAGACACATCCCAAACCTTGGCGAGAAGCATCGCAGTAGACGTGGAAGTCTTTCTGGATGTCCGGCATGGTCAGGATTGGGGCTGACACGAGCTTCTTCTTGAGGGTTTGGAAGCTTTCTTCACAATCTGGGTCCATTCAAACTTCACTTCTTTCTGTAGAAGTCTAGTCATAGGTTTGGCGATCTTTGAAAAATTCTCGATGAACCGACGGTAGTATCCGGCCAATCCGAGAAAACTCCGGATCTCAGTCATGGTAGTGGGCTATAGCCAGTTGGTCACTGCTTCCACGGTGGTCAGGTCCACTGCTATTCCTCCGGCAGATATTACATGACCGAGGAACTTTACCTCAGACGACCAAAATTCGCACTTGCTGTATTTGGCGTACAATTGCTGCTCCCTTAGCTTTCTGAGGGTTAGACGGAAGTGAGTTTCTTGCTCTTCCTTGGTCTTGGAGTAGACGAGAATATCGTCGATGAATACCATGATGAACTTATCCAAGAACTCTATGAAAACATTGTTCATCATGTTCATGAAAAAGGCCGGGGCATTCGTGAGTCCGAAGGACATCATAGTATACTCGTAGAGTCCATAGCGAGAGGTGAAGGCAGTCTTGGGTATGTACTCTTCTCTAATCCTCAATTGGTGATAACCTGACCTGAGGTCAATCTTGGAAAACACCGAGGATCCCTTCAGTTGATCGAACAGGTCATCGATCCGAGGCAATGGGTACTTGTTTTTGATGGTTACATCGTTCAAGGCTCTATAGTCCACGCACATCCTCTTGGTCTTGTCTTTCTTCATGGCAAAGATAACCGGTACACCCCAGGGTGAGGTACTCGGTCGGATGTACCCTTTCTGCTCCAAGTATTCGATGTTGCTCTTGACCTCGGCTAGTTCATTGGCGGCCATCCGGCATGGACGCTTGGAGATTGGAGTGGTCCCGGGGACAAGTTCGATTCTGAATTCGATGGCCCGCTTGGGAGGCATTCCTGGTAGGTCCTCTAGGAAGACGTCCATGAACTCCTTGACTATGTGCACTTCTTCAAGGGCTAGCGAGTGGAGGGACGCTTCGAGTGGTTTGCGGCTGGTCATTCGAAAGGTGATGGCTTCGCCTTTAGGGTTGGTCAGTGTGACGGACTTGTTGGCACAGTCGATCACCCCCTTGTGCTTCATCAACCAATCCATCCCTAGGATGAGGTCGAGTCCGGTGCACTTAATGAGGACTGGCTCGGCCCGGAATAATATTCCTTGTATCTCTATCTTAACCTTAGGACTGTATAAGTGGGCTAAGGTCTTATTGCCTGGAGTGGCAATCATCATGGGGAAGGATAGAGGGAGCACGTCCAAGTTGTGGGTTTTCACAAAATCTTCAGAGATGAAGGAATGTGTCGCTCCAGAGTCAAATAAAATCATAGCTGGTACGGAATTTACGGTAAACGTACCGAGCACGACTTCGGGAGCCTCTTGAGCTTCCTCCGCGGTGATGTGGTTGACGCGGGCACGAACCGCCTTGTTGGGTGCCACGCCTTGGGGCTGCTTGGGGGTGGGGACACTGGTGCGAATAGTGCCCTTCCTTCCGGCAGTTGAAGCAAACTACCAGCCTTCCTTGGCGATCCTTCAAGATCAGGGCCTTGGCGGCAGGCGTCGGCTGAGCGGCCGGAGCTGGTGGATCGGGGCGGGGATGCCTAGTGTTGGATCCACCGGCGGCGTGAGGCGGACTGTAAGCAGGCTAAGGAAACGGCGACCAGAGGGGGGGGGGGGTGAATGGGAGCTTCTAAAAACTTGGGCTAAAAACAGCCTTCAGTTTTAATTCTGTCTACCACGGAACAGGCTTCGAACACCAACCTTCGAAGGTCTGGTTCGGAGGTACTTGACAGCTCCGAACGCAGGCTTCGCAAAGAGTAAAAGTCCGAAGCCAAGCAGACTTCGCTCCACCCACAACCCCGAAAACAACTCTGCTAAGTCAGTGCAGGCTCCGCACACAGGGTGCTTCGAGCAGGCTTCGCACTTCACACTTCGCAAGAGTGAACTACCCTCTGAGGACTTCGACCAAGTACTTAGCAACAGCAACTGGTGCTGGGCTTCGTACACCGAAGGTCTAAACACACACTAACAGACTTCGCTAGGGGCTTCGACACACGAAGCAAAATGGGCTACGATCAGGGCTTCGCTAGTAAGCAGCGAGGTCTAGCCTCCTGTTACACAGAGCGAACGCACACTGAAAAACACACTTCGCCCAAAACACCCTTCGCCTATACAGGCTTCGGTGCACTACAACTAGCGAGGTATGTAAACAAGCTCAAGCAGAAAGACAACACAGAAGCAGGGCTTCACCGCTTGAACAAGGAACACAAAAATTTAACTCACTGGATGAATACAACATATGTGGGGCTAGTACAGGAGTTCAACAGTAAATGCTCAAAGTGTTAAATGTTACCTACCCAGCCCCCATATTTATAGCCCACAGTTCACCCAAGTGAAATGACTACTTTACCCCTAGGGTTTACACCAGTTTTGTCTCTACAGAACAGAGGGGTACAAAAGGTAGTCTAACTTTATTCTGGAGGCTTCTCTATCAGCTTTGCAGAGGGGACAGCGTCAGCTTTTTGCAGAGCAGACAGTGTCAGCCTTTGCAGTCTTTGACCTTCCTGAAGCCCCCCTTCGCACGCGAGGGGTGCGGTAGCTTCGGTGAGAAGCCTTGAGCCTGATGGCCTTCGCTTCACCGAAGATAGCCTCCGATACAGTGACGATTTTGAGCCGAAGCCGTCAAAGCCCTTGGGCCTTCGCACCACCACCTCCGGAGTGGACCACCATGGCTTCGCAGCTACTCCCAGCTCGAACTCCGTCAGTCCGTGTACCGAAGCCATCCATGGCCAAAGTACCACAAGTCATCCTTCACTCCGAAGCCTTCCTTGCTCCGAAGCCTTCCTCACTCCGAAGCCCCACCTTCGGAGTACCACCCTTCGAAGTCCCTCCTTCGTCCAAGGCCTCCGCACAAAGCATTCCATGAGCACTTCGTCGCAGTGTCTCTCCCCGAGCACACTCCTCGACGAGCCTCACCCGGACCATGCCTTCGATGCACCTAGACTTCTGAGACCTTCGTCAGGTACCTTCGAGTGTCTCCCTCCAGAGCACACCTCGAACGCCTTGCCTCCGCAGAGGACTTGATCCACCAAACTCCGAAGTCACTCCATCCGGAGTACCTTCGAAGTGCCTCACCTCCGAGGACTTTGTCTCAGAGTACCTTCATCCGGAGCCACGCTCCGCACTTACTGCCTTCTCCTGGTGCACCTCGACCCGAGGACCGACCCAGACCCCTTCGCAGCCACCGTGACGGAGCTCCCCGCTCCCCTGGCATCAAGCCTCCCGCTTGACCCAGGTTCACCTGCTACTAACCGTCCGTCGCCTCCGCAGTCCCCTGCGCACCATAGACAAACAGACAAGTGTATCCAGTACTCCGGAGACCTCTCCGGGTTAGCAACCTTCGGTACACACTCCGGTGTACCGCCCAAAGTACCGAGACCTTCGGTACAAACCCAGTCATCGTGTACTGTCAGACCCCTCCGATAGGCACACTCCGCTGCAACAGCTGCAGCAACCAAACCACCGAACCCTTCGGTGAAACCACCTCCGAACACCTTCGGAGTTCTAACCTCCGAACCCCCTTCGGAGGTACCCCTTCGAATCAGAGGTTAAAAGCCTGTCAATCACTCATCATAAACACCGAAACCAACCCTTGGTTTCTCAATCTCCCCCTTGATGAGTGCATTGACAACCAAATTCAAGTTCAAGAAAATTAGAAAAATTTCAGCACACAAGTGACCATAAAGACTCAGAAACGAGCCAAATCATGTCACTTGACAAAAGAATTTTCCTCCCCCTTTTCAAACGAGTAAAAGCCCCTTCGGCAAATCTCCCCTTTTGCAAGATAAAAACTCCCCCTGAGTAATTTAATTGTACCCCCTTGCAACAGAGAACTCAAAAATTTCTCCCCCTTTGGCAATGCAGGCATCAAGGAGCATTTAAAAGATGCATTGCTTGGAAATGAGCAGAATTGCAAAGACATATAAAACAAAAATATGCCAACAGTAATACCAATGATCATGGGCTCAGCTCAATTTAACATTCTCTAAAAACATGATGACAGCATGTGATTTTAGCATTTTGAAATAAAAGCATCACTACTGAGTCAACGAAACTAGACAAGTAAAAGCAGGGACTGCGCAAAGCTAGTCAATTTCTACTCTAGACAGACAAGTCCAGTTCAAATGGAGAAATGAAAGCAAACTTGATGAACAATGAAATTTGTTGTTCTTTTCTTAATGCCAGGGGTTATTTGTTTGTCCACCTTATACTTTCCAATCAGGCCAAGCCTAGGCATGAAAGCCATCAGAAGCTTAAGGCAATGATTTTGGCAGACACTACACTATTCCAGTTCAGACCAATGTGCGATGGTAAGCAGTCTAGAATAGAGTAGTGCGACAAACAAACCCACCTGGATCTTTTAACTTTGAAGCATGCAAATCATGGATTTTTGAATTTAATTAAGTGAACCAATTTTTTAGCACTTGATGAACATCCATGAGTAAGTAGAACAATTTTTCAAGTTGCAATTTTTAGCATCCAAAGAAAAGTGTCTTGCTATCAAGCAGATAAAAGATAGCTAAAGCAGTCCTGCCTAAACATGTTAGATTCAAGACTAAGCAGTGAGCACGATTTGATTTTGGAAAGAAAACATCATGCACATTAATGTTTCAGATATATTAAATAGAGCTGAGCTGACACGATTTCATGAATTATAATCAGGCATATAAGTGCAAAAGATGTAAATGCAATTTAACACATGATGAGCATATGCAGTACAATTAAAGACAGCTCCCCCTCACAAAATGTCGTACGGGTGACAAATACCAAGTTCCCCACGCAAGTAGGCAAAACGAGAAGCATCGAGGGGTTTCGTGAAAATATCGGCTAGCTGGTGTTGGGTATCAACATATTGAAGTTCAATATCACCCTTCTCATTGTGATCTCTGAGAAAATGATATCACACATCAATGTGTTTGGTTCTGGAGTGCTGAACCGGGTTGTTTGTAATACAAACAGCACTAGTGTTATCACAGAAAAGTGGAACACTCTTATAATCTAACCCGAAATCCCGCAAAGTGGAAACCATCCACAAAATCTGAGAGCAACAGCTAGCTGCAGCAACATATTCGGCCTCAGCCGTCGATTGTGCAACACTAGACTGTTTGCGGGAAGACCAGCAAACCAGAGAAGTACCCAGAAAATGACAAGTACCAGAGGTACTCTTCCTATCAATCCTACACCCAGCAAAATCCACATCGGAATAACCTCGTAGACATAAAGATGAAGACGCTGAATACCATATGCCAAATTCGAGGGTATGTATGAGATACCTGAGTATGCGTTTCACCGCTTGGCGGTGCGAAGCTCGTGGTGAAGCCTGAAAACGAGCGCACAGACACACTGTGAAGTGTATGTCCGGCCTCGTAGCAGTCAAGTAGAGGAGGGAGCCGATCATGCTTCGGAACTCCTTATGATCTACGACTTCTCCATCTTCGTCAGGATCCAATGCTACAGATGTAGCCATTGGAGTGGCGAGGGGCTTCACATTAGTCATGTCAAACTTCTTGAGCAGGTCCTTGGTGTACTTCGTCTGGTGGACGAAAGTACCTTGTTTGCTTTGCTTGATTTGCAACCCAAGGAAAAAGGTGAGTTAACCCATCATGGACATTTCAAATTCCCGTCTCATGGCATCTGCAAACTCGGCAACCAAAGCATGAGAAGAGCCACCAAAGATGATATCATCCACATAAATCTGAACTAGGAGGAAATCTTTGCCATGCTTGAGAGTAAACAAGGTTTTATCAACAGAGCCCATCAAGTACCCCCGCTCAAGCAGAAAAGACTCAAGTCTGTCATACCATGCCCGAGGGGCTTGCTTGAGTCCATAAAGAGCCTTATGAAGTTTAAGGACTTTATGTGGGTACTTGGGGTTTTCAAAACCAGGGAGTTGTTTTACATAAACATCTTCGCCTATGAAGCCATTAAGAAAAGCACTTTTGACATCCATTTGATAGAGTTTGAATCCCCGGGATGTCGCAAAGGCAAGTAAAATCCTAATGGCCTCAAGGCGAGCAACAGGTGTAAAAGTTTCATTAAAATCAATCCCTTCTAGTTGAGAATAACCCTGAGCTACAAGTCTAGCCTTGTTTCTAACTATAGTCCCATCCTCCCCTTGTTTATTTTTGAAAATCCATTTTGTTCCAATGAAATGAACATTTGGTGGAGGATCAACTAATGACCAGACTTGGTTTCTCTCAAAATTTTCAATTTCCTCATGCATGGCATTGATCCAACTAGAATCAGAAAGTGCATGACAAACATCTAAGGGCTCGAAAGAGGCAACAAAAGCGGAATCAATGAAATGAGCATGGGAATGAGTTACCCTTTGATCAAGCTCACCAATGATCTGCTCGGGAGGATGCATCCTTTGAACATGATGTGGAGCCTCACGGCGGGATGCAGTCTCCCCCTCAACTTGTGCGTTGGAGTGGTCCAAGATGACCGATGTCGAGGTAGTTGCTTCGGGACCTTGTGCCGAAGTGGTTGAAGCGGGGTCAGCTTCGGGGGTTGATGTCAAGGGCAGTAGGGGTTCATCCTCGAATTCTCCGGGATCTTCTTCTTCGAGGATGGTATGTTCCATGTCGTGTTCATTTGCCTGTTCAAGAGCAGAACTAACAGAGGGGGTTGATTCATCAAAAGTCACATCACATGACTCGATGACAGTGTTAGTTTCCAAATTATAAACACGATAAGAATGACCATGAGTAGTGTAACCCAAAAAGATCCCGTCAGAAGAACGCGACTCAAATTTGTCCAAGTTACCACGTTTTAGGATAAAGCAACGATAGCCAAAAACTCGAAGATGAGTAACCTTGGGCCGTCTCCCAAAACGTAGCTCATAAGATGTCAAGTTTAAAATTGAGCGCAAGAATATTCGGTTTGAGATGTAACAAGCAGTGTTCATGGCCTCAGCCCAGAATTTTCTAGGAGTCCTATGCTCATCAAGCATCGTCCTAGCCATCTCAACCAAAGTGCGGTTTTTCCTCTCAACAACACCGTTCTGTTGAGGAACCCGCGGAGCAGAGAATTGATGTTCTATGCCATGCTCCATGCAAAAGTCAACAAAGAGACAATTTTTGAACTCAGTGCCATTATCACTTCGAATGAATTTCAATGCACCAGGGAGTTCAGTGAATAGTCTCAAAGCCAAGCTCCGAAAGTGTGAAAACACTTCATCCTTGCTGGCAAGAAAGAAGACCCAAGAGTAGCGAGAGAAATCGTCGACAATCACTAAAACATACCACTTGCCGCCTAAAGAACTAACCCGAGAAGGACCTACAGTGTCCATATGGAGAAGTTCTCCGGGTTGTTCAGTCATCACTGTGGTGACTGGCGAATGCGAAGCGGCAATCATTTTTCCATGTCGACACGGAGCGCAAACTAAATTCTTCTCAAACTTGAGCTTGGGCAATCCTCGGATCAGACCTAGGGCGCTCAGACGAGCGAGCAACTCAAAGCTCATATGCCCTAGTCTCCTATGCCACTTCCAAAGCTCAGAAGTCGAATGTGCAATAAGACAATGAGAAGGGCCAGATGACTCTGAAAAATCAGCTCCAAAAACTCTCCCAACTCTAAAGATCTTACACACCACAACGCCATCAGAATTGAGCACTTGCGAAGTATCGCGATGAAATCGCACTTCGAAGCCCTCATCAAGCAACTGAGATACAGACAGCAAATTGTATCCCAGGTTTTCAACCAAAGCAACATCTTTGAGAGTGAAATTCGAGTTAATTCTTACCACACCTTTACCTTTCACTCTACTCCTTTGATTGTTTCCGAAGGTGATATTTTCCCTTTGCTTCGTTGTGGTGAGGCTGGAGAACCATGTTGCATCTCTGGTCATATGGCGCGAACAACCGGAGTCCATGATCCACGTGCCCTCCAAGCCTCGATCTGTCACCTACACATGATAAGAATATCTCGATCGCTCAGTGCTGGGGTGAGTGAAAAAATGACGAGGCATCCAGCACTGAGTGACACGAGTAGTAGGCGCAGTAAAAGTGAGGAGCCATGCTGAATAGCGTGGGCCTCATGGCTCCAGATGTGATGAGTCATTGTCAATGATAGTCAAAGAGGACTGAAAAGAGAGAGATGATCTGCTGCGTCTGGGCCGCGTGTGACTCAGGTACACGGGCAGCGAGCGACTGTCGGGCAGAGGAGGCCGCGAAGTCGGGCTGGCCCAATCCGGGTACATGGGCTAGGAGCAGTAGAGGATCCACTGGACTGTTGACCGGGATTGACTCAGGTACACGGGCGGCGAGCGATTGCCGGGCTGAGGGAGCCGCGGAATCAGGCCGGCCCAATCCGGGTACCCGGTGCGAAGACGGTGGACGCTTTGTCAGTTTCGGCGCAAAACTGACGACCGTTGATTTCGGATCCGACCGTCCTGAGGCGAAGCCGTAGCTGCTACGAAAGCTCCGCATCAGGACAAGTTACCTTTATTTAGGTTTTTACTATTTTGCCTTTAGGCCCACAGTCTGTCAGTCGAGTCTGTAAAAAATCCTAAGGGCATTTCGGTCTTTTCCATTTTTATTTAGCGTCTGTAAAAAACCCCAGGGGTATTTCTGCATTTTACCCATTTATTGGGCTGCCTATAAATAGGCCCCAATAGCCTAGGGTTAGGGCACCCTTTTCAATATACACTTTACTAATTCCAACATTTTGGGTCAACCTTTCCTGTGTTCTTCCTGTTGTTTATCCGCCGCCACCTGCGTTTTTTCTCGCTGAAATTTTTATCGCCGCCGTGTTTTTTCTCTGGCATCTATTCCTAGTGGCTATGCACGTCGCCTAGCACCTGCGCAAGGCACCTAGCGCCAGCAGTGCTGCGTGCAGCAAGCGGCGGGCGCGACTTTTGGCGTGGAAGCGTGTTCACGAGCGGTGAACTCCCGTGCGTAGGCTGCTGCCTATACCGCATTTGCAGCCAGCATCATCCAAGCTACGGGTGACCAGAAACCTGTTGGCGTGGTCAGACGAATGGCGTGAGGGCTCTCGGAGAAAAATCATGCACGCAAATCGAGGCTTCATTTTGAGTCCAGGCGGAGAAAGCTGATATTCCATCGCACTGTGCAAGGCTTTCTACAGATCGGCTGAAGCTATCTCATGGCAAGTAGTATATCTTGTTTATTGATTTCTGTGCAAACTGATTAAACTAGTGTTGTGTTTGTTTTTTGGTTGTGGCCGGAATCATTTACACAGATCTTTGGTTGCATGATATATATTTGATATGTGAGGGTGCATGTAGCAGTTTTGTTTCTTTATATCTCTGTCTCCATAGAAATCTGTGGCTGAAGTGAATCACTTGGAACACGTATAGATCATATTAAAGGTTCTCTCATTTCCTGTAAATTGCTGCAACTTTTGGTGAACTGTGCTGCTGTTAAATATTATTCTAAGGCATCTACTTTAGACTATAGCTGTTCTATCATGTGATTCAATACTATTTTGATAACTCTAGCAGTGTCTAATTGTTTGTGATGGAATACTGCAAAGAAATGCTTTCCTGGATATGTCTCAATATATCAATGCACATCATCTGCTGTTTTTGTTTTTTTTAACTGAATAGATGATACTGAATCTGGTGTTCTTTTTGATTGTTCACTGTTTTATTTCTGGTTGAACATCTTGATTTATCATCTTCATGTGTGTTGGTTTGATTTAATGCCTGTGAGTTAATTAATCTACTGAATCTGCCTTTAAGCACTGTGTTGGTGTCTTTTCGATTAGGACACCGGTCGTTTTTAGGCTAGATCATTTTAGGTCCTGATAATCTGTTTACTTTTCCTTTCTAAGTCTGTCGAGGTGCGTTGGGTATTGGGAGCAGGCCATTGATTCGAAAG
Source organism: Zizania palustris (assembly GCA_019279435.1). Classification (NCBI taxonomy): domain Eukaryota; kingdom Viridiplantae; phylum Streptophyta; class Magnoliopsida; order Poales; family Poaceae; genus Zizania; species Zizania palustris. The sequence goes on along the minus strand of JAAALK010000085.1, from coordinate 28,293,271 downwards.
AATTTTTTAGGCGCCCATTCACCCCCCTCTGGTCGCTACTTTCGGTCCTACAAGTGGTATCAGAGCCTGGTTAGGGTTTTTCCATACCTTAACCGGTTCTAAACCCTAGTAGTGATCATGACGTCTCCTGGCAAGGTCCCGTCCTTGGAAGCTTATGGCTATAATTATTGGAAGACTCGCATGCGAGCCTATCTCATGAGCCAAAGCTCGGACATCTGGGATATTTGCGTTCACGCTACGTTTGTCATATTGCCAGTTGCTGAGCGTGATTCTCCTGGTATCATCGCCCAGCATGTGAACAATAGCAAAGCGGTGAACATCTTGTTTTCTGGTTTGGGTCCCACTGAGTTTGAGCGTGTGAGCCATCTCTCCAATGCGAGAGAGATCTGGGCTACCCTCCAGGCACACCATGAGGGGACAGCTCAGGTCAAGGCTCGGCTCTATCAGACCTACCGGCGTGAGTACGAGAACTTCACACAAAAGCCGGGTGAATCTGTTGAAGCGTTGTTTGGTCGTTTTCAGTCGATCATAAACAAGCTTCGAGACAACAAGGCTGAGGGTGTTCAGTTAGTCTCAGATCATGAACAGGCGCTCAAGGTTCTTCATACCTTGGACCCAAAGATCTGGGAGATCAAGGTATCCTCTATCATTGAGAGCACTTCTTATGATACCTTGACCATTTCTGATTTGTTTAGCAAGCTGAAGGCCACCGAGGTTGATACCCAGTTGAGATCAAATCTCACTGGCTCTGGATCAAAGTCTCTGGCCCTTGCTACACCTTCTGTTGATCCCTCTTCTGTGAGTTGTGTTGGGTTCTCTTTGATGTCTATCACTGAGGATCAGCTTGAGTCGTTGGGAGATGATGATTTGTGTCTTTTTAACAACCGGGTGCGTCGTGTCTATGATAAGAGGATGTTCAAAAGACACGGCACAAAGACCGGATGCTTTGAGTGTGGTGATCCAGGACACTTCATCGCCGACTGCCCCAAGCGCAATGGCCACAAGAAGGGCACCGGTGGTGGCTTCCACGACTCCGGCAAGCACGACAGTTCCTCCTTCAACAAGGGCAAGCCAAAGACCAGATTCTTCAGAAAGGCCCTGAAGGACTACCGGCGAGAGAACAAGAAGCGCGACAAGGCCTTCTTCGCTGAGATGGAGAAGAGCTACTCCAAGCGGTCCACGTCTTCTTCCTCTTCATCGAGCTCGAGCGATGAGGAGATCATCATCAGGAAGGGGAAGGACAAGGATGATCCAGCAGGCCTTTGCTTCATGGCCTTCGGGGACAGACCGAAGAGCCGCTCACATCAGCGCCGAAGATCCCGCAAGAGCTTCTGCTCAATGGCTCTTGGGGATAAGAAAGAGAAGAGCTCCTCCGATGACTCCGACGACGACGACAACGAAAAGGTATCATCCTATGAACGCGAAATCGTTGATTTACTTGAAAGCAATCGTCAGGAGTCAAAGTATCGGGAAAAACTGCTTAGAGGGGCTAAGAAGAGGATAGATGAGTTAGAGAGTGAGCTTGCCGTGGCCAACAGCAGAATTGAGAGTCTATCTTCTTCCCCTTGCTTGGGTGATAGCAGTGAGTGCCCAAAGTGCGAGGTGCTTCTGTGTGACCTGTCGACTCTGAAGTCCAGGTACACAGAAAGGGTTGATGAGAGGGACGCTTTGGCCACTGAGCTTGAAAGCGCTCATCTGGAGCTGAAAGATGCTCAAGCCACTGTCGTCGTACCCTGTGCTGATTGCCCATCTCATCTTGCTAGTTTAGCTGAGCTGAAAGTCAAGGGCGATAAGCATCTGGGTGATTTGGAGAGAATGAGAGTTGAGCTTGCGCAGACTAGGCTAGAGCTTGAGACATTGTCAGTTCCACCCACTGTCTGTGAGAACTGTCTGTCTCTTAGAATGGAGTTGATTAAGCTGAAAGCCGAGAAGTCTGTCCAGATAGATAGTGAGTGTGAGACCTGCTTGTCTCAGGTGGAGGTACTAGCTTCTTTGAGAGAGGAGCTAGCTGATTCTCAGAATGAGAACTTTTACCTCCGGTCTATCCTGAGTTGGATCAGTGCCAGAGAGCCACAGATCGGCATGATGATCCAGCAGTTCAAGAGGCAGGATGGGTTTGGGGTAGGTTACACCTATACCAAGGCTGACTTTGAGAGTGCCATTAGCCGGGCAGTGGAGTGGAGTAAAATGACTCCTGAGCAGAGATATCCCAAGACCCATTCCACTGAGTCTTCCCAGGCTTGTCAGCCCAAGGATGGAGTGATCCATGAACCACCCAAAGCTCCACCCAAGAAACCCATCTGGGTTCCAAAGCCCAAACTTCTCCACACTTCTCTAGACTCTCTTCCTGGACCCTCTCAACCCAAGAAGCCGACACCAAACACCACTAAGCCCAAGAACCCCAAGCCTCAACCTCATCCCAAGAAGCCCACCTATCATTGTGAGTATTGTCAGAGAGACGGGCATCTTGCGGAGTTTTGCTTCAGGAGGAAGCGGGTTGAGAGAGCAGAGAGAGCTCGTGGTGGTCAGGAGCAGTTCTACCAGCAGGGTGGTAGACTGCGTGTTCCTCGACGCGGGGAGAGGCTGGAGGCCAGGCCGCGTCGTGTAGGTGGTGGTAGAGGAGACGACTTTCTTGCTCGTACTCCAGTTGGTGGTGGTCGTTCCGGTAGAGCTCCAGGCCGTTTTGGCTACGGTCCTGGACCTCGTGGCCGAGGCTTTAGGCAGAACCGAGGACCGCGCTTTGAGTCGCGTTTTGGTCCAAACTTTTCTGATGATTTCTGCTTTCCGTCTTTTGAGCAGATGGCTCGACACTGGTTTAGCTCTTTTGCTAAACCTGGTGCCAGACCATTTGCTCCCACTTACAGCCACTGATTGTGCAGGATCGGGGACTGGAGGACGTTTGGATCATGGACTCAGGGTGTTCTCGCCACATGACGGGACATCGCAGATGGTTCTCCAATCTCACTCCCCCGAGCTCCAAAGAGTACATCACCTTCGGGAACAGTGGTCAAGGGAAAGTAAGTGGCATTGGCTCAATTCGCATTTCAGACCATTTTTCATTGAAGAACGTTGCTTTGGTTGGAAACTTGAACTTTAATTTGATTTCTGTTTCGCAACTTCTTGAGGATGGTTTGGAGGTGCGTTTTAAGAAGGGCAATTCTTCTGTGTTTGATTCTAGAGGGTCTTTGATTTGCCAGATCTTACCTTTTGGTAAAGTTTTTCGAATTGACTTCTCTAGTTCTTTTGGCCCTTCTCGCTGTTTGATTGCTGGATCTTCTTCTGAGCTCTGGAAGTGGCATAGGAGGTTAGGTCATTTGAGTTTTGATCTGCTAGTCAGGTTAAGCTCTATGGACCTCATCCGAGGATTGCCCAAGCTTAAAATGGAGAAAGATCTAGTTTGTCATCCCTGTCGTCACGGGAAAATGGTTGCCTCTTCTCACTCACCTGTGACTCAGGTGATGACTTCGTATCCGGGCGAGTTGTTACACATGGACACTATCGGTCCAGCTCGGGTTCGCTCAGTCGGTGGGAAGTGGTACGCACTTGTGATTGTTGACGATTTTTCTCGATTCTCGTGGGTTTACTTTTTGGAGTCTAAGGATGAAACTTTTCACTTTGTTCATGACCTGATTTTGAAGCTGAAGAATGAGAACAATGGTCGTATGCGAGCAATTCGCTCCGACAATGGCTCTGAGTTCAAGAACTCTCAGTTCGTCAGCTTTTGTAGTGATCAGGGTCTTGACCATCAGTTTTCTGCTCCTTACACTCCCCCACAGAATGGCGTTGTGGAACGAAAGAACCGCACGCTAGTCGAGATGGCCAGGACGATGCTCGATGAGCATAGGACTCCTAGGCGCTTTTGGGCTGAAGCCATGAACACGGCTTGCTATCTGGCCAACCGCATTTTTCTTAGAGCTTACCTTGGTAAGACCTCATATGAGTTGCGATTTGGCAGACAGCCCAAGGTGAGCCACTTGCGAGCGTTTGGCTGCAAGTGCTTTGTGCTCAAGAAGGGAGGGCATTTGGATAAATTTGAGTCTCGTTGCTGGGATGGAGTTTTTCTTGGTTATGCTTTGCATTCTCGAGGCTTCCGTGTTTGGAACCTCGACTCCCAGCAGCTTGTCGAGACTTGCGAGGTTTCTTTTGATGAGTCCTTGCCTTCTTTAACTCCTTCTTTTGAGCTTTCTGGTGATGGTGAGCTCGGAGAGTCCATCTTCGAGGAAGATGAGGATACTCCAGCTGCTGATGAGGGTGGGCCTTCTGCACCTCCTGCAGAGCCCACACCTTCTGAGACTTTGACTGAGGACGAGGGCGGACCTCTGATCACTTCTTCCACTTCGATCGAGCCCCCTCAGTCGAGTCCAGAGGTGCCAGCTGCTGACTCCGGTGAGGTGACTTCAGATCACCAGGGATCCCGAGCTGTTCAGCGTGATCACCCCTCAGAGCTCATCATCGGTGATGTGTCTTCAAGAACTTTGCGTTCGTCTGTTGACTCTCTTGCTGTGTTTGCTGAATCTGCTTTTGTTGCATCTTTTGAGCCCAGAGACATTTCTCATGCTCTTTCTGACTCGAACTGGATTAATGCCATGCAAGAAGAGCTTGAAAATTTTGTCCGCAATCGGGTTTGGACTCTAGTAGAGCTGCCACCAGGATGCAACCCCATAGGCACCAAGTGGGTGTTCAAGAACAAGCAAGGTGAAGATGGGGTTGTGGTGCGCAACAAAGCTCGACTAGTTGCCCAGGGTTTTTGCCAGAAGGAAGGTATTGATTTTGAAGAAACCTTCGCTCCTGTTGCCCGTCTTGAGTCCATTCGCATTCTTTTAGCTTTTGCCGCTTCGAAGGGTTTTAAGCTTTTTCAAATGGACGTCAAGAGTGCTTTTTGAATGGGTACATAGAGGAGGAGGTTTATGTTAGGCAGCCCCCCGGTTTTGAGAACCCCAAGTTTCCTCGACATGTTTTTAAGCTGCAAAAAGCTTTATACGGGTTGAAGCAAGCCCCTAGGGCTTGGTATGACCAGTTGAAGCAGTTTTTGTTGGGGAAGGGCTTTGTGATGGGTTCTGTGGATAAAACTCTTTTCTTGCTCAGAGATGCTTCAGATTTTTTAGTTGCTCAGATATACGTGGACGATATTATCTTTGGCGGTACTACTAACGATCTTGTGTCCAAGTTTTCTGAGCAGATGCACAGCGAGTTTGAGATGAGCCTCATGGGTGAGCTCAAGTATTTTCTAGGGCTCCAGATCAAGCAGACCAAGGACGGCACCTTCATCCACCAGGGTAAGTACACGCGGGACATGTTGAAGAAATTCGACTTTGGTGGAGAGCTGAAGCCTCAGATGACCCCAATGGGTACATCTGGGGGCCTGGACAAGGACGAGAGCGGCGTCAAGGTCAACGAGAGAGAGTTTCGAGGGATGATCGGTTCGCTACTGTACTTGATGGCGACGAGACCAGACATACAGTTCGCCGTGGGAATGTGCGCGCGCTTCCAGTCTTCACCACGCGCGTCTCATCGGCAGGCTGTCAAGCGCATCTTCAGGTATCTCACTTATGCGCCTGATCTTGGTCTCTACTATTCAGCATCATCTTCTCTTGATTTATCTGGCTTTTCGGACGCTGACTTTGGTGGGTGCCGGTTGGATCGCAAGTCGACTTCTGGTACTTGCCAGTTTCTTGGTTCTTCTCTTGTCTCTTGGTCTTCTCGAAAGCAATCTGGAGTTGCTCTTTCGACCACAGAGGCTGAGTATGTAGCTGCTGCTAGCTGCTGCTCACAGTTGGTTTGGATGATTTCCACTCTGCGAGATTTTGGGTTGTTCTTTCCTACCAGAGTTCCTTTGTTTTGCGACAGCACCAGTGCAATTAGTGTAGGGAAAAACCCATGTCTCCATTCAAAAACCAAACACATTGATGTGCGCTTTCACTTTTTGCGGGATCAATATGAGAAAGGTGTCATTGACCTTGTTCATGTTGATACCCATCATCAGTTGGCTGACATTTTCACCAAACCCCTAGATCAGTCTACTTTTGAGCGTTTACGAGGGGATTTGGGTGTTGTGTATCCTTTCTAGGATATTTTGCGTCAGTTTTCTTTCTTCTTTACTTTTTTCTTGAGTCTTTTTGTGTGTGTTCATATCATACATATTCACATATCACACTTTTGAGCCTGCTTCTGTTATATGATTAAACTGCTTTACTTATTCTAGCTGGTACATGCTTTTGATTACTTGTCGATGATCATGCTTTGTTTCAGTTCATTTGATATGTCTGATATCTGTCATATGCATGGCTTTTACATTTTAAACTTGAAAAATGATCACCATTGCTTCTGGTAACTAGCATGTGTAGGCTGAGTGCTTTTTGCTATCTGTTACATGCCTTGTAGCTAGTTCATCACATAGATGCAGATATGCAACTTGGACATCTTTATGCTTTAACATGGAAAATGTGCTATAAAAATGATAAAAATCAAAAATGAATGAAAATTCCATGCCTTTTTATGCTTAAGTTGAAAAGATCCAAGTGGGTTTGTCTTGTCGCATTGCATTGTTCTGGACTGCTTGCCATAGCACTTTGGTATGAACTAGGACAGTGTAGTGTATGCCAAGACCAATGTCTTAAGCTTCTGATGGTCCAGTTCTGGCCTAGGCTTGACTTGGTTGGTTAGCATAAGGTTTGACATGCAAATAACCCTTGGCAAAAATGAAAAAGGACAATGAAAAAGCCTGAAAATTAAAAAGACAACAAGTTTGCTGAAGCACTTTGTTTTGGACAATGCTTATCTTGGTAAATATCAGTTAGCTTCTGCATCTCATGTCTTACCTTGCTTGTTAACTGGAAAATGTGGTGATGCCTTTTTGTTTGCAAAAACTATAAAAAAAATGCGTGCTCATGATTTTCTTTAGATATCATCTGTTGCACTGATCATGCCATGTGTCTTAGACAGTATGTCTTTTGCTATACTTGTTAGATGTTGTAATTGCAGTCAATCATATCTGAGAAGCATGCTTTCTGCACTCCACTTGCACCCCAGTTACATTCATTGCATATTTTGAGGGGGAGTTGCATTTCAGGGGGAGTCAGTGTCGTTTTAGAGTGCTTGATGAGTTCACTTGTCAACAAGGGGGAGAAATTTTGGGAGAAGAGTTTAAGGGGGAGTTTTGGCTTTCTCTGGGATTTGTTTCAGGGGGAGTTTTTGTCCCGTTTGTCCTTACTCTTTTGATATCCTTGTTGATGTTTCTGAGACTGCACTCGTTTTGAGCTTTTACCTTTGGTTAACCATAATGACCGTTTCTTGCTTTTGTTCGGTTTTTGGTCATTAGGGTTAAACTTTTACTTTATTTTCTTCTTCTCTGTTTTCTTGTGTTTTGTTTTCGTGTTTCCACAGTTGCTTGTAGGTACTGAAGAGCAGATTAAGAGAAGTGTTGACAATGCACTCATCAAGGGGGAGATTGAGGAGCCATGCTGAATAGCGTGGGCCTCATGGCTCCAGATGTGATGAGTCATTGTCAACGATAGTCAAAGAGGACTGAAAAGAGAGAGATGATCTGCTGCGTCTGGGCCGCGTGTGACTCAGGTACACGGGCAGCGAGCGACTGTCGGGCAGAGGAGGCCGCGAAGTCGGGCTGGCCCAATCCGGGTACATGGGCTAGGAGCAGTAGAGGATCCACTGGACTATTGACCGGGATTGACTCAGGTACACGGGCGGCGAGCGATTGCCGGGCTGAGGGAGCCGCGGAATCAGGCCGGCCCAATCCGGGTACCCGGTGCGAAGACGGTGGACGCTTTGTCAGTTTCGGTGCAAAACTGACGACCGTTGATTTCGGATCTGACCGTCCTGAGGCGAAGCCGTAGCTGCTACGAAAGCTCCGCATCAGGACAAGTTACCTTTATTTAGGTTTTTACTATTTTGCCTTTAGGCCCACAGTCTGTCAGTCGAGTCTGTAAAAAATCCTAAGGCCATTTCGGTCTTTTCCATTTTTATTTAGCGTCTGTAAAAAACCCCAGGGGTATTTCTGCATTTTACCCATTTATTGGGCTGCCTATAAATAGGCCCCAATAGCCTAGGGTTAGGGCACCCTTTTCAATATACACTTTACTAATTCCAACATTTTGGGTCAACCTTTCCTGTGTTCTTCCTGTTGTTTATCCGCCGCCACCTGCGTTTTTTCTCGCTGAAATTTTTATCGCCGCCGTGTTTTTTCTCTGGCATCTATTCCTAGTGGCTATGCACGTCGCCTAGCACCTGCGCAAGGCACCTAGCGCCAGCAGTGCTGCGTGCAGCAAGCGGCGGGCGCGACTTTTGGCGTGGAAGCGTGTTCACGAGCGGTGAACTCCCGTGCGTAGGCTGCTGCCTATACCGCATTTGCAGCCAGCATCATCCAAGCTACGGGTGACCAGAAACCTGTTGGCGTGGTCAGACGAATGGCGTGAGGGCTCTCGGAGAAAAATCATGCACGCAAATCGAGGCTTCATTTTGAGTCCAGGCGGAGAAAGCTGATATTCCATCGCACTGTGCAAGGCTTTCTACAGATCGGCTGAAGCTATCTCATGGCAAGTAGTATATCTTGTTTATTGATTTCTGTGCAAACTGATTAAACTAGTGTTGTGTTTGTTTTTTGGTTGTGGCCGGAATCATTTACACAGATCTTTGGTTGCATGATATATATTTGATATGTGAGGGTGCATGTAGCAGTTTTGTTTCTTTATATCTCTGTCTCCATAGAAATCTGTGGCTGAAGTGAATCACTTGGAACACGTATAGATCATATTAAAGGTTCTCTCATTTCCTGTAAATTGCTGCAACTTTTGGTGAACTGTGCTGCTGTTAAATATTATTCTAAGGCATCTACTTTAGACTATAGCTGTTCTATCATGTGATTCAATACTATTTTGATAACTCTAGCAGTGTCTAATTGTTTGTGATGGAATACTGCAAAGAAATGCTTTCCTGGATATGTCTCAATATATCAATGCACATCATCTGCTGTTTTTGTTTTTTTTAACTGAATAGATGATACTGAATCTGGTGTTCTTTTTGATTGTTCACTGTTTTATTTCTGGTTGAACATCTTTATTTATCATCTTCATGTGTGTTGGTTTGATTTAATGCCTGTGAGTTAATTAATCTACTGAATCTGCCTTTAAGCACTGTGTTGGTGTCTTTTCGATTAGGACACCGGTCGTTTTTAGGCTAGATCATTTTAGGTCCTGATAATCTGTTTACTTTTCCTTTCTAAGTCTGTCGAGGTGCGTTGGGTATTGGGAGCAGGCCATTGATTCGAAAGAATTTTTTAGGCGCCCATTCACCCCCCCTCTGGTCGCTACTTTCGGTCCTACAAAAAGTAGACGGTCTTCGCACATGAAAATCGAAATGATGCAAAGTGCGAGGTCTACCTACATGCTGTGATCGAACAACATGTCGAGGTCTCCTACTCTGATGAGGTACAAAGCTACTCGCTCGGGGTCTACCACCATATGGAACATGGTGAACACCTTGAGGAGCAAAACCTCTCCGAGAAGCACGAGGAGCCTCAAAAGCAGGACGATAGTAAAACTCAGACTCATGCATACCTAAAGATGGGTAATGCATGTCCTGGTAACTCATCGCCTGAGAGCGTCGCTCATCCTTGATGCGACGAAAACAGAACCCAACCAAGTGACCCGCCCGCTGACAGTAGGAACAATGGAAAACTCTCCTAGGGGCACTCTCATGGGTCTTAGGAGCAACTCTCACAGGCTCCTTGGGCTTCTGCTGAGTGGTTTTCTTGGGAGGATTTTTCTTGGCAGGAGGGGTGGTTTTCTTTGGTGGTCGGGTAGGCTTTTTGGCTGATGGGGTGTCTAACAGAGCTCTCTCTTTCTCTAGGGTAGTGGGAGAGGTAAAAACAGTTTTGTTTCCACTATCTGAAGGTATCCTCTCAAAACCCAAACCTAGAGCTAACCCTGCTCTATCAGCACACATCTTGGTTTTGGCCAAGAGAAAATCCATCCTACCCTTTCCCTCAGTGCATTTATTAACCACGGAAAGAAGGTATTCATTTTCTGACATGAGGTTCTCAGCTCGCTCTCTAACAGTGCCTAGCTGGTCCTTAAGGGTAATGCACGTGTCACAAACAGGCTGCACATCCTTAGAACTACCGGCCCTCTCCAATCTAGCCTCTAAATCATGAACATGCTTATCACGTAAATTAATGCTCTCACGTAATAAAGGGCAGTTCATACATTCAGTTTTATCAAGACTAGAATCCACCATCAAAAGCTGCTTCTGTGCAGTCTCAAGCTCAGAAAGAGTTTGAGCATGAACAGAACGCAACTGAGCAAGCTCACCCATGACAACAGAACAAGATTCACAATCAGCATCATTTACTTTAGACTTAAGCATGGCATATTCAGTAGAAACAGATTCTAGCCTAAGTCTAAGGTCTTTTCTTTCTCTAGCGGCTTGCACAAGTAATCTATCCTGACCGAGAACTACTTCATTCAGCTCATCTAATTTAATTAATAGCTGGTCAGATGATAGAGGTACCTCAGATGAGTCAAGCTCATCGCCGCTGTGATCGCTGTCGGCCATGAAGCAAAGGCCGGTGAAGTCTCGTCCCTTCTTGTCCTTCTTGTCCTCCTTCCTTGGGGACTCCTCCTCCTCAGAGCTCGACTCCTCAGTTGAGGAAGTGTCGATGTCGCTGAGAGCAGCAACAAAAGCTCTGGAAGCAGCTTTGGCTACTTTCTTAGCCATCTTACCGCGCTTGCCCTTCACAAAAGGCTTCCTCTCCTTTTTGTGGTATTTAGTGCGCTCACTCTCATCTCTCTTTTGAGCTTGGGGAAATTAGCCTTAATATGAGAAGTGTCACCACATTCAAAGCAACCACTGAAACCACTTCTCCTCTGATCCCGTCTTTCATGATGAAAACGGGTGAACCTTCTGACAATGAGAGCAAGCTCATCATCATCCAGAGTGTCCACCTGCTCCTTTGTGACGGAGACCAGGGAGGACAAAGCAAAACCATCTGCAAAAACACAAGTGCCTGTTGTGCTTGGTTCTACAGTGGTGCCACGACTAGTGCTAGAAACCAATGCCAATGGCTGTGGCAAAGAGCTTCTGTGCACTGCAAGAGATGCCTTGGCAATCTCTGTGGACTTCAGCTTGCTGAAGAGCTCATCACAGGTCAATGTATCATAACCCGCGGACTCCTCAATGCTGGATATCTTCACTTCCCATATGCTACGATCAAAAGCATAGAGAAGCTTGATAGCCCTGTCATGATCATTATAAGCAAGCGTCCCATTGGACCGCAAGTTACTCATTATAGCATCAAAGCGTGAAAACATGGCATCTATAGATTCGCCAGGTGCCTGCACAAACAGCTGATACTGTTGATTGTATGTGCTTTGGCGCCTGGCCTTGATCTGAGTAGAGCCCTCCTGAAAAATAGTGAGAGTGGTCTAAATTTCCCTAGCAGTCCTAAGGTGCTGCACCCTATCGAACTCACTTCTACTCAAACCAATGAACAATATATTTCTTGCCTTGGAGTTGGCATTATACTGATCCTTCTCTGTTTGAGAGGTGCGAGTCTCAGGGATGGAGTATTGTGAGTCCACAATCTCCCAAATTGCATTTCCTTGGCTTAGCAAGTAAGCCTCCATGCGCACCTTCCAGTATGCAAAGTCAGTCCCATCGAACAGAGGAATTTTACTAGCTCTGTCCATGTCGCCAACAGATCACAAAACCGGTTAAGGTCAACTAGTGATCTTAACCCGCTCTGATACCAATTGTTGGACCAGAAACGACGACCAGAGGGGGGGTGAATGGGAGCTTCTAAAAACTTGGGCTAAAAACAGCCTTCGGTTTTAATTCTGTCTACTACGGAACAGGCTTCGAACACCAACCTTCGAAGGTCTGGTTCAGAGGTACTTGACAGCTCCGAACGCAGGCTTCGCAAGGAGTAAAAGTCCGAAGCCAAGCAGACTTCGCTCCACCCACAACCCCGAAAACAACTCTGCTAAGTCAGTGCAGGCTTCACACTTCACACTTCGCAAGAGTGAACTACCCTCTGAGGACTTCGACCAAGTACTTAGCAACGCAACTGGTGCTGGGCTTCGTACACCGAAGGTCTAAACACACACTAACAGACTTCGCTAAGGGCTTCGACACACGAAGCAAAACGGGCTACGATCAGGGCTTCGCTAGTAAGCAGCGAGGTCTAGCCTCCTGTTACACAGAGCGAACGCACACTGAAAAACACACTTCGCACAAAACACCCTTTGCCTATACATGCTTCGGTGCACTACAACTAGCGAGGTATGTAAACAAGCTCAAGCAGAAAGACAACACAGAAGCAGGGCTTCGCCGCTTGAACAAGGAACACAAAAATTTAACTCACTGGATGAATACAACGTATGCGGGGCTAGTACAGGAGTTCAACAGTAAATGCTCAAAGTGTTAAATGTTACCTACCCAGCCCCCATATTTATAGCCCACAGTTCACCCAAGTGAAATGACTACTTTACCCCTAGGGTTTACACCAGTTTTGTCTCTACAGAACAGAGGGGTACAAAAGGTAGTCTAACTTTATTCTGGAGGCTTCTCTGTCAGCTTTGCAGAGGGGACAACGTCAGCTTTTTGCAGAGCAGACAGTGTCAGCCTTTGCAGTCTTTGACCTTCCTGAAGCCCCTCTTCGCACGCGAGGGGTGCGGTAGCTTCGGTGAGAAGCCTTGAGCCTGATGGCCTTCGCTTCACCGAAGATAGCCTCCGATACAGTGACGGTTTTGAGCCGAAGCCGTCAAAGCCCTTGGGCCTTCGCACCACCACCTCCGGAGTGGACCACCATGGCTTCGCAGCTACTCCCAGCTCGAACTCCGTCAGTCCGTGTACCAAAGCCATCCATGGCCGAAGTACCACAAGTCATCCTTCACTCCGAAGCCTTCCTTGCTCCGAAGCCTTCCTCACTCCGAAGCCCCACCTTCGGAGTACCACCCTTCGAAGTCCCTCCTTCGTCCAAGGCCTCCGCACGAAGCATTCCATGAGCACTTCGTCGCAGTGTCTCTCCCCGAGCACACTCCTCGACGAGCCTCACCCGGACCATGCCTTCGATGCACCTCGACTTCTGAGACCTTCGTCAGGTACCTTCGAGTGTCTCCCTCCAGAGCACACCTCGAACGCCTTGCCTCCGCAGAGGACTTGATCCACCAAACTCCGAAGTCACTCCATCCAGAGTACCTTCGAAGTGCCTCACCTCTGAGGACTTTGTCTCAGAGTACCTTCATCCGGAGCCACGCTCCGCACTTACTGCCTTCTCCTGGCGCACCTCGACCCGAGGACCGACCCAGACCCCTTCGCAGCCACCGTGACGGAGCTCCCCGCTCTCCTGGCATCAAGCCTCCCGCTTGACCCAGGTTCACCTGCTACTAACCGTCCGTCGCCTCCGCAGTCCCCTGCGCACCACAGACAAACAGACAAGTGTATCCAGTACTCCGGAGACCTCTCCGGGTTAGCAACCTTCGGTACACACTCCGGTGTACCGCCCAAAGTACCGAGACCTTCGGTACAAACCCAGTCATCGTGTACTGTCAGACCCCTCCGACAGGCACACTCCGCTGCAACAGCTGCAGCAACCAAACCACCGAACCCTTCGGTGAAACCACCTCCGAACACCTTCGGAGTTCTAACCTCCGAACCCCCTTCGGAGGTACCCCTTCGAATCAGAGGTTAAAAGCCTGTCAATCACTCATCACAAACACCGAAACCAACCCTTGGTTTCTCAGATGGCGACCCAAATTGTCGTGGGCCCGTTGCACCCTAGTTGGGTACAACACCCTCGGGCGCGTCGCGACTTCCTCCTTCTCCGTTGTTGGAGCCGGTGTTCTAGTTGTCGGCCATCTTCTGAATATACCATGTTATAAAGTAAAAAGCGGACGACAATACAATTAAAGAAAGTAGCTCATAAAGCTCATGCGTATAAATCAAGTGGTAAGATTGTTCATAACACTTAAGCTCTTATTCTATCTACAACACAACTCGTTGTAGATAGCACCACATACAAAAATTGTTTTATTAAAATAGCGGTCTCTAACGCCTACTCGCCACCGGAGGCGGTCTCCGTGCTCTCGGAACCACGGGTACGCGGCTCTCGAGGGATGGTAGGCTCGAGAAAGTTCTCGATGATTGGGTCGGAGACGAGGCCGGGGCGTGGTGCAGGGGTGCTGGCGGTGGATGGTCCGGCGGTGGAGGGATGTGGTGGGATCCTCTTGGGGTGAGGGGCGGGCTCACGGATGGGCTTCCTCTTCCTCGGGAGGAGGGGAACCATCTCCGCGATGTCCTTCTGCAGCTACATAATCTTGCGCTGCAGCTCGTCGTTCTGCTGGATCAAGTTCTTTGTCTCCTGGCGAAGAAACTCAACCGCCTCATGGTGCTCATCGGCGTTGAGCACCGCCTCGGTATGGAGGTCGTCCATAGCTTGAAGAAGACGCGACTGCCGGGCCATGACCGGATCACGCACGGAGTGAACTCCGAGGTAGATGCTACGGTAGGCACCGGGAGTGCGCTTCGGCACAAGCCAAAAGGACAAGTTCTGAAGACGATCGTCATAGATCATACTCAACTCCATGAGGGCCTGGAGGGCGACTCGTTGGCATGCGACGTCGAAAGTCAGGCCCCCAAGTGCGGTGGTGAAAGGCGGCAGATGCTCTCCGGAGCCGGGGACGGTGAGGGAGACGTCGCAAGGCCCGGCAAACTCCTCCAAGTACACCCCTTGGAATTCGGGCTCGAAAAGGAACCCGAGGAATGTGAGCATCATGCGGAGCTCCCTGACGAAGCCCTCAAAGTGGCGGCAGTAGCTGTGGACTTGGTAGACAGGCATCTACAAAACAATAGTTGAAGAAAAGTGAGGGGAGGAACAAAGTTTATAAAGTAGGTTTTCGAGAAATAATTTCCTGCAGCTATTGGCTAGGTGGGTCTGTTTGGCTTCCTACAGTCAAGTTGGCTCTGATACCATCTTGTCGCGCCCCGATTTACCGAAATCGGAACATTATTGAATTTCATAAGAAAAACAATAATACAAGAGGTTCATCATGTGACAATCGTACATACGACAATATTCATGGTACGCAGACCATATTTATTACATCAGAGTTTTAATAAAAACAATAATAAAGATAATTAAAATGCATGACGAATGCCTTCTTCAGGATCTTTGCTTGACTGGGTCGCTACTCCAGACCGTCTTCATAGTAGGCATCCTCTGTGGTGTTCAACGGGTATGAGTACAAAAAGTACTCAACAAGCCATCGCAAATACAAGTAATAATGCAAGGTAATAAACAAGGAAGGGTAATGGCTAACAGTGCGGAAAAGTACATTTTTAGTTGTTGCAATTAGTGTAGTCAAATTTAATCATGCAGAAATATAAACATGAGCACCAATAACATCATCTAACTCGAGGAGTACGTTTTACCTCCTCGCACAACAGTCCTTACATGTCAAACCAACATGCACATCCATGTTCAAAGTAATCTAACTGTGGGATGTCACGCAACCCGCCCTTGACCGTGGGCTCGGCTTTTCGAAAAGATTAATGACTCTGATCAGAGATGTACTACTGTACCCAAAAGGCACGCACTCATCCCAAACGAGATGACCCATACCACGGGAACTCGTGCCAAAACCTCGACATGAAATGCTCCAAGCGATAACCACCCGCTCTAGGTTTCTCCGGCGCGCCGGGCCGCATCCCGGCTAACGTCGCACCCCTTTTTGCGCCACATCGGTACAAGCCACCCGCAGGTGCTGCTTGACCCATCTCCAAATGGTGGCCTCGGTTTGGAACACTCCATACCTTAGTTAGTACTTACCCATTAGACTTGTGGTTAGTACGGAAGTGTATTGCAACGGATCCCGCAGACCGGTCCTTATAGTGCCCCGGGTGCTACCGACCAATGCCCTAGCTTGCACCCGGAACCCACCATGCATTCACTCACAACCACAACTCCAACATCGACAGAATTCCAAAGATGAGAATAACGGGGATCATATAGTAGAACCAATCGCTACGACTCATTTTTAATCCTATAGCAATCGTGTCAATACATTGGACACTAGCTAATAACACTCATCATATGGTGACAAGGAGTTTAGGTTAGATAGCATGGCTTGGGTTGCACATCAAGGTCGGGGGATCCTAAATAAATATATTGTAAGGGTTTTCATTTGACTAATGCATGTATAGCCTATGTGTTTTAGCGATAGTTTAATGAAACATGGGTTCAATATGCTCAAAAGATTGGTTTGGTGACTTGCCTTGTTCAGCGAATGGGGAGGGAGGAACTTCCGGGTAATATTCTGGCTCCTCGGCGGCGTCGTAGTCTTTCCAATATAAATAAAGTAAAATAAAATAAATACAACATTCAATTTAAACAATATAAAATCACACAACAAGCACATAGGTTTAAACTTGTTTAATTTAAAGGAAATCAAGTTGTTAAGTTTCTGAATTTTATTTCATAAATAATTTAAAAGGAATTATAGTGAAGTGTTGTCCTTTGGAAAAGGGTTTTAAATGTGGGTAACCTCATTTTAAGCTTTCTAATCAATTTAAGATGAAAGGTTCATGGGCAATATAGTGGTTTTCAGTATATGGACAGAAAGAAAATAAATATAAACTTTACTAAAATTTAAATAATTGAATTTACATTTTTACCCTAAGGGCATTTGAATAACTATTTAAATAATCATGAAAAATCCAAAGTAAACATACTGTTTTTATGGAACTAATGTGTAGAGAATAAAATTACAAAATTTCTTGAATTGAAATGACAATTTTTAGAGTCCAAATGCGCTAGATATGAATTTTACAAGTTTAAAACAGTTTCTGGAATTTATTTTCAAATTTAAAATGCCTCGGGCCCACGGTGAGCCAGGCCCACGGTGAACCCGCGCACTGTGCGCGTGGACCGGTTGATCCAGAGCCGTTGGATCTGGATCCGGTGGCCAGGCGCGAGGCGGGAGGGTTAAGTGATAACGGACGGCCACGATTAAAACGCGCGAAAGGGTACAACGTGGACACACGAGATTGAGTTACAATTTTTAAAAGCGATCAACGGCTCAGATGGCCTGGTACCCCTTTGACTGGATCAAGGGCGGAGATTAAATCCCGTAGGGCTTTAATCAGTGCGCTCCGATCGCGATCGTGCGGCCAGGATTAAATCTGGCACGACACGTGCTAAGGGGGCCTGTACCCTCTTCGTCTCCGGCGACGGCGCGGTTCGGGTGCGGTGGTGACGGCGCCGACGGGGGGCTAGGCCCTAGTTTTATGCGAAAATGGAAAGAGGAGGCTACGACAGTCACTATGGTACCTTCGACGGCGATGAAGGATGGCGGACGACGATCGGCGGCGAGGGTAGACGCGGAGGGTTCCTCGGGTGCTCGACGGCGACGTCGATCCTCCGGTCTTCTTGGCCAACGGAGGTGTGGCCGAGGTCGGGTGGTCAGACGTTTTGTACCAGTGTCTATAAAGCCGGCTGGTGTAGCATGACTATTTTTATATTAGTAGTCATGTATAGTAAGAGTAATCTAGATTGGTTAAAGTCTCATGTAGAGCAGTATCAGTCTACTAAAGACGGTATCATCGAAGCCATCGAGGACTTTAGCGAAGTAGAGAAATTAGGATAAGGTTTTGCGTTGGCCGATCCCTTAGAAGAAATTGACATAGGTGATGTTAGCATCCTGAGGCCGACTTTTGTAAACCAACTTTTACAACCTGATGAAAAGGCCGAAGTAATAAAGTTGCTTCAGTCGTATGTCGATTATTTCGCATGGGAGTATAGAGAGATGCCGGGACTAAACCGCGAGCTCGTAGAGCATCGGCTACCTATCAAGTCTGGATTTAGGCCTTATAAACAGCCTCCTTGTCACTTTAACTCGGCCATCTATGACCGATTTAAAGAAGAAGTAGAGCGACTGCTCAAAGCTAGATTTATTAGGCCATGCAGGTACGCAGAATGGGTCGCTAACATTGTGCCCGTAGAGAAGAAAGGGAGCGGCAAGATACGAGTATGTATTGATTTCAGGGATCTGAACAAGGCCACTCCGAAGGACGAGTATCCGATGCCGATAGCCGACATGATAATCAATGATGCTTCAGGACACAAGGTACTAAGTTTTCTTGATGGCAATGCTGGTTATAATCAAATCTTTATGGCCGAAGAGGACATCTACAAGACAGCCTTTCGATGCCTTGGTTTTATCGGTTTATTCGAGTGGGTCGTTATGACATTTGGTTTGAGGAATGCTGGCGCCACATATCAGCGTGCTATGAACTTGATCTTTCATGACTTGCTATGAGTTATATTAGAAGTTTACATTGATGATGTTGTGGTCAAATCGGACGCTATGGGAAATCATTTAGCCGATTTGAAAGTTATTTTTGATAGGATGCGACAATATGGCTTAAAAATGAACCCACTCAAATGTGATTTTGGCATTTCGGCGGGTAAGTTCTTAGGTTTCATGATTCATGAAAGAGGCATATAGATTGATCCTAAGAGGCCTGAGAAAATTAGAAACATTATGGCGCTGACATGCAAAAAAGATGTGCAAAAGTTGCTAGGCAAGATGAATTATTTGCGTCGCTTTATATCTTACTTGTCTGGCAAGATTGATGCCTTTGTCCCCATACTCCGGCTAAAGAGCGAGGCTGAGTTCACTTGGGGGGCAAGCCAGCAAAGCACCTTTGAGAAAATCAAGGAGTGCTTGTCATCGCCACCCGTGGTGAGAGCACCCAAAGCCGGGATTCTGTTTCGACTATATATTGCTGCTGAAGATAGCGTGATCGGGGTCGTGCTAACCCAGGAGGTAGAAGGAAAAGAGTACATCATCACGTTCTTGAGCCGCCGCTTGCTGGGCGCCGAGACCAGGTACGCATTCGTGGAACGTTTTTGTTTATCACTTTACTACGCGTGTACCAAATTACGCCACTATCTTCTCCCTACTACACGTGTTGTCGTTTGCCGAACCGATGTTATAAAACACATGTTACAAAAGCCGATTCTAAGTGGAAGAATTGGAATGTGGGATTACGCTTTGAAAGGCCAGATCGTAGCCAACTTTATAGGTGATCACCACATAGACGTCAGTTGGAGCGACAATGTTGCTTTGATTGAGGTAATGCCATGGAAACTTTACTTTGATGGTTCAGCGTGCAAAAATGGCCAAGGTATTGGAGTGGTTCTCATATCACCTAGCGGAGTGCACTTTGAAACCTTGGCTCGTTTAGAGTTTCCTTCTACTAATAACCAAGCTGAATACGAGGCTTTACTACTATGGCTTGAATTGTTGGAATCCATGGGTGTTAAATATGTTCATGCGCATGGTGATTCCCTGTTAGTGGTGCAACAAGTGACTAAGAGTGCTCAATGTTTTAATGGCTTGCTAAACAACTACTTGGATAAGTGCCTGGACATAGTTGCTACCTTTGATGACTTCAAAATTTCTCATGTATCAAGAGAGGCCAACTCAGTTGCAAATGATTTGGCTCAGCAAGCATCTGATTACCAAGTCAGGAGAGGAAGATTTTCTGTACGGAAGAAGCCGATGTTTGGTCTCACTGCATAAGCCAGTGACTTCGGACAGGCGCACCCTTCGGGTCGGACCCCTCCTGCTGCCGGAGACTACCGCGCGCCGAGGTCTCGGGACCGGAGTACTCCGCCCACCGAAGGGTCTGGCACGCCGGAGACCGTGAGCCGAAGTCCTCGGGATAGTTAGGGCTTCCGGGAGCCCAAACCCTCCGGCAGGGGGCTTCGGCCTGATGCGCTCCACGCAGCCAGTCTAGCTAGGCTTCAGCAGAAGCAAGAAGAGCTCGAGGGACACCCTGAAATCAGTAGCCTAGATATTTTTTTAGGGAGTGAGCTAGCGAATCCACTACGGGAACACTCATATTTTCTGAGTGCCTAGGGCAGTCGGTGAAGCCTATCTTCCTCTCAACGAAGGCTTCGCCGAGTGCCACACTCGGTGAACCCCACTCGGTACACGCCTTATCGGCGATGAGGGTGTTTGCCAAGTGCTTTTTATCGGGCACTCGGTGAAGTCTTTGCCGAGTGCAATATAGACTTCACCGAGTGCCACGCGTGGCACTCGGCAAACCCGCACGTCTGACGGTCGGGTGGCCGTTAATGGACACGTGGCACTCGGCGAAGGAGATTTACCGAGTGCCACATAAAATAGCACTCGGCAATTTTTTTTCATTTATTCAGTGCACATTTCATCACAAAAATCACACAAATTCACAAAAATTCCCACAAATTGACATTTCATCACAAAAATACATCACAAACTCACATTTTATCACAAAATTGATCACAAATTCACATTTCATCACAAAATACATCACAAACTCACATTTCATCACAAATTCACATTTTCATCCCAATTTTCTCGACAAATCAAATTTCATCACAAATCTCATTAGTGACACCACATAAAGACAATTCACAAGTTCAAAAGATCTCACAAGTTCACATTTCACCACAAAATGACAATATCACAAGTTAGTCTCACAATTTCACTCGCTCACATCATGCCTCACAAGTTAGCATTACCGCTATACCCAGTGTGCGGAGATGGCTGCATGTTTGATCCTGTTGCCGATGAATGAAACTGCAAAAAAAGAAAATAGTTAGCACAATTGTATATAACAAAAACGACAAAAACAATATTAGAAACTCACATTGTCGCTCTGTGGAGTCCGTGGAGATTGTTCAGGTTGAGGAAGTCCAGGCATGCCCATATGACCTGAAAAAGATCCACCCATCTGCGCAAACCACTGCTACATCTAGGCCTACATCTAAGCCTGCATCCGAGCCTCCATCTGGGTCTGCCACTCGGTCCTTTGTGATCTTTCTTGATTTAGTTGGGCCTACAAAACATTAATTCACAGTCATTAACATTCCAAAACAAACAAATTGAAATGTTCAATGATTGATGAAAATGAACTAACCTATAGATCGGCAATCAGACCCATAGATGTGTCTCGGCGAGGGCGTATACCCGGACCGGAGGTCGAGCTCCGAGCTCTCTCCTCAGATAGAGAGGGGGTACTACGGGTATCAATGGCGCTGCCGCCCATCAAATATCGCCCATGTCTCTTGCCTCCTCCAGCCCTCATGACCACCTTGCCATCGATGTCATGTGCGACTGGGTCATAATCGGGACCATGCAATTCCCTCGCTATCTCTGAATAGTCCTTGAGGCATTGATATGCGTTCTGATTAGTGTACAACTCAGCGGGGTCATTTGGATTGTAAGTATTGCCTTCAACTGCCCTCCCTTTGTGAGCTAGAGCATATGCCATGACTTGGGATCATTCCTGACCCGCATTGGCCATTGACTGAAACAAGAAGATAGTTACAGTTATATTGTGCAATTAAGCGAAAAAAAGAAACATGTAACTACATACCCATCTCGCCCTGAACTGGTCAAGGTTCAGCGAGCCTTGATGGTGTGCTGACCCAGGCATGAGTAGGCGTCTCTGGCAACATGCATCGTGACTGCCCTGCCACTCGACAAAACACCACCTATCAACAATGGAGGGACCTATTTGATGCAAGTGAAGTTGTTAATGACATAATATTAAGTATTGGAAGATACACAATAATACACTTAACATCATGTATTCCTTTCGTGTCGGAAAGGTGGTCCGGGCATCCTTTTTATTCTTCCTCTCTCGGCAGTGCTGAGCGTAGAAGTCGATAACGGCTTGAATGCGCGCCTCATAATGCATGTCGGTGACAAGGTTTTTGGTTGCTCTATTAATAATAGCGGTAGCCTGATCCGCATATCCCTCATCACATCTATAAAAATCCTGCATATAGATGTAAAGAGAACGTTATGTAATCCACATGTCAATAGTATTGACACATATATTAAGAAAATAAACTTACCCAGAGCTCAGCCCTGACTCGATCGACTAGGTGGGGAAATTGTCTCCCTTCCCGGTTAGGGGCATCCGGCGCACTTTCGTAGTGCCTCCATGAGTACGCCGACTCCATCCTCCCATCAAAAGATACCAAACCAGGGAACTTTTCCTTTATAAGAAGCCCGAGGATGCCGTTTACATGGCGTGAGCACTCACGACCTGCTCGTTCAACCATAATCTAGTTCCTACCCCGGTATCATTAAAAAGTATTAGTATGTGTTAAAAACTAAACTGACGAAAGGAATACATTATAGACTTTCTATAGCAACTTACCTATTTCTGTCGGGTCGAATGAGCGCACGATCAGCTACTACCACTGGTCGCCTCGGGAGTGACGAAGAACCACGCAACCACACTGCAGCCGTTTCCATAGCCTGCTCCTCTCCCTTTGCCCCAACCTCCTCCTCACCCTCTGCCCTAACCTCCTCCTCCTCCTCCGCCCTAGCCTGCTCCTCCTCCACCTCATCCGGCACGTAATCAACGTCGCGACGGGATGCCAGTATCTGGCTGGTAGTTTCACTCGAGGGCGCGGGTGCCTTTCCTCTCGCTGCTGACTTTTTCGTTCTCCCACCTCGAGGTGTAGATGAGGACCTGACCTCATCTTGAGAGCGGGTGGATTTACCGCCTTTTCCTACTACTGCACTTATCATTTTCTTTAAACCCCCACCATATTTCAATCACCTGCTACGAAAATAATTAGAAAATATAAAAAAAATTGACAACATCTCCTCTCTAATACTTAGAAAAACTAAAAAATTTCACAAATATATATCACGACACGATGACCGACATCCACATACACATATATATCATGGCACGATGGCCGGCATCGACATACACATATATATCGTGGATGGTGGCGGCAATGTGGTCACCACAGTTAATCTAGCTATAGCTAGTTGCTACGTTGATAAAGATTGATGTTGGGGGAGATAACCCCGGAGGCCGAAAGGGTGGGCCCTCGGCCGGAGGGCCCCGGCCTGGAGCCGGAGGCCGCCCTCCGAAGGTGAGGGATCGGGGGCCACCCTCCGGCGAGAAGGCATCAAGGGCCGCCCCCTCCCCGTGAAAGGAGCCGGAGGTCACCCTCCGGCCGAAGGACATCGGGATCACTCGCCGGGGGAGGACATCGGAGGTCTCCCTTCGACACGGGGCACTAGAGGCCGTCCCCCGACGGCGGAAGCCCGAACTCTTGGCCGTTCCGTAGCGCCGGACCCGAAGGGAGTCGTGGCGGGAAAAGGACCGGGCAATCGTACGAGAGGACAGGATCGCGATCCTCTGCACCGTGTCGGGCGGCGCAGGAAGCGTCCGATACGGCTGATACGCTGTCAGAGTCGAATCTTCTTGTCTGTACTATGTATCGCCTGTCTTGTCTGTATTATCTGTTTTGTCTGTACCGCCCGTCAGGGTTGGTCGGGTAGCCGTTGGCGGTCCGGAGGTTTTTGGTCCTCTAGACGGGGCGCCCTATAAATACCCCCCACTACAGTTGCAACGGGGGACTCATCAAGGCATTGAATACACTACTCTCATTTTCCACTAAAACCTGCTGGTTCGATCCGTCGTCCCAACAGTTGGCGCCGTCCGTGGGGACCCTAGTCCGAAAAGCTAGCGTCCTCTACACCCATCCACCCAAGTATGTCGAGCCGGAAAGGAGCGAGCACGGTCCCCCTACGCAGATCGACTCGAGCCGCTGGGGGCGAGCCCGCCCCGGCCGGCGACACCAATCCTCCAGCTCCCACCACCACGACCATCGGAGCGGCGTCCCCAATGGACCCCGCTCAGCAGCAAGAAGAGACACCCGGAGCCCGGGGCACCGATGGCTTGCCCGAGCCGACCTCCGCCAACCTGGCCGGGTCGCCAGGCGGGCCACCGGAGCAGCGTCTCCCGGGCGGACCTTCAGTAGTAGTGTCCCTTCAGACAGACTACGTCCGCTCGAGGGACCCTGACACAACTTCCGGAGGGAGCGGGAGCCAAGCCGATGCCCTGGCTGCCGAGAACGCTAGGCTCAAGGCGGAGCTGGCTTTGTGGCGTCAAGAAGCGTCGCTTCGGCCCCCGGCCCCTCCGGCACCCTTCCGCGCCGCAAGAGCTGCAGTCACGGATTTAAGCGACGACGAGAACCCCCCGGAGGAGGAGAACGCGTCCTACGACGAAGACTCTCCCCTGCACCCGGACCTCCAGAGGGTGCGCTTCGGCCCAAACTTTCGCGCCGCCAAGCTCCCTAAATACTCCGGGGACTCCGACCCCGGCGAGTTCTCCCGCTCCTACGCCCTGGCGATAGAAGCGTCTGGGGGGAGCCGGGACACCATGGCCAAATGCTTCCCCCTGGCGCTCGAGGGGATCGCCCTTCGGTGGTTCTGGTCCCTCCGGCCAGGGACCATCCACTCGTGGGAGCAGCTGAAAAAGAAGTTCGTCAACAACTTTCAGGGGACCTTCGTGGCCCCTATGTCCACCGGGAGCCTTTTCCAAGTGAAGCAGCAACCCGGAGAAACCTTGAGACAATACTCCCAGCGCTTTGCGCACACCAAAGCTCAGATCAAGGGGCTGTCGGCTTCCTCAGTTATCGACGCGGCCCGGGAAGGCGTCACCCACCCAGGTCTCCTGGAGAAGCTCCACCGGAAGCCCATCTCTTCGGTAGCACAGCTCATGACGTACTTCGAAGAGTACGCTCGGTCCGAAGAAGGCCAGATACGCCGACAGGCGATGGTAGTCCCTGTCCAGGCTCCGAGCGCCCGGGCGTACGACGGGCCCCCGGAACCCAGCCGGGGCCCGCGCCGCGCCCCCGACTTCCGGCGCTAGGAGCCCCTTCGGCCGGACCTCGTCCATCAAGACTCGCGGCGGAACCGGAAGCACTTTCGGGGGGAAGTCCTCAGCATCACCCCTCAAGCGCCCGCCAAGCACCTGCACACGCCCGGCGGAAGCCGCCAGGCCGGGCCCAAGCCTCCACCCCGAGCGCCTCCCAGAGGAACCTTCTACTGCAGTGTCCACGGCGAGAACCGGAGCCACGACACCGACTCCTGCCGGACCATCCTCGCCCTTCGCAGTGACTACCTCGAGCGTCAGTCCGGCCGCGGCTCCTCCGACCGAGGGAATCCTACCCCTCGGCCGGACCCGGTCCAAATAGTCGGGCGGCAGGAGGAGCCGGAGGCCGTGACCATGGCAAGCGCGTGGTCCTTCCCATTTCCGGAGGAGGAGCCCTCGGAGCGCTGTCCAAGCGGCAGCGTCGGGATTACGTTCGGGAAGTCGGGCACATCGGCACGTCTGGCCCCTCGACTCTCCCAGAATGGTCTCACGTCCCCATCAGCTTCACCGCCGAAGACGCTGCCGGAGTCAAGTTTCCTCACGCTGATCCGCTCGTCATTTCGGCGGACATCGCCGGAGCCGAGGTGCGTCGCATCTTAGTCGACGGGGGGAGTTCCGCTGACATCATCTTCGTGCAGGCCTTTGATCAACTGTGCTTATCCCGCAAGCACCTGCTGCCAGCCTCGCGCCCGCTCCAAGACTTCGCGGGCCCTCCGCTCGATGCTCTGGGCCAGATTTTGTTGGAGGTGACGTTCGGCATCGTGCCCCTCCAGCGCCGCGAAGAAATCCTGTTCGACGTCGTCGACGCGCCTTACGCCTACAACGCCATCTTCGGGCGCGGAATGCTCAATCGCTTCAGCGCCATCGCCCACCACAACTACCTCTGCCTCAAGATGCCGACCCCCGGCGGAGTGTTGTCTGTCCTAGGCGACCAGGCCGCAGCCCGCCGGGTCGAATACGGCCACGCGGCGCCGTTGGAGCCACGGCAGGTCCACAGCGTCCGCGAAGGTGCCGACGAAGCCAGCCTCCCGGCGGAAGACGATCCTGCGCTCAAGGGGCGCCCCGCCAAACCTCTCCCGGAAGGAGAAGTTATCACCAAGATCCTGACTCAGGGAGGAAAAGAGTACCCGATCAAGTTCGGAGGGGGCCTGGAGCCAGAAATATCAGCACAGCTCGAGGCCATTATTTGCGGCAACCTCGACATCTTCGCTTGGTCGGACGAGGACATTCCTGGCGTCGACCGCTCCATCATCGAGCATTCCTTGGCCGTTGATCCGAAGGCACGCCCAGTCCGCCAGGGGCTCCGGAGGCTATCCGCCGAACGGGCCGAGCTCGCCAAGGTAGAGACCGACAAACTGCTCCGCGCCCGGGTCATCCGGGAAGTGAGTCATACTGATTGGTTGTCCAATCCTGTGTTTGTCCAGAAGAAAGCGTCCGGCAAATGGCGCATGTGTATTGACTTCACTTCTTTGAATAAAGCTTGCCCCCGTGACCCCTACCCCCTGCCTCGCATTGACCAGCTCGTTGATTCCACGGCTGGAGCCGAACTCCTCAGCTTCCTCGACGCATATTCAGGATACCACCAGATCTGGCTCAAGCCCGAAGACCAAGTAAAAACAAGTTTTATCACCCCGGCCGGAGTATTCTGTTACCTCCGGATGCCCTTCGGCCTCCGTAATGCCGGAGCCACCTTTTCAAGACTAATCTCGAAGGCCCTCGGTCATCAGCTAGGGCAAAATGTGGAAGCCTATATGGACGACATCGTCATCAAAACCGCCTTCGCAAGCCAACATGGGTCCGATATAGCTGAAACCTTCGACAGCCTTCGACAGTGTGGAATCCGGCTTAATCCCGAAAAGTGCGTCTTCGGGGCACGCGCAGGGAAGCTGCTTGGATACCTCGTCTCCAGCCGTGGCATCGAAGCTAGTCCAACGCAAGTCCAGGCACTGCAGAACATGGCGCCACCCCAGAACCTGAAGCAGGCGCAGAAGCTGGCCGGGCGGTTGGCCGCACTGGGGCGTTTTCTCGCCAAATCAGCGGAGCGAAGTTTGCCCATCTTCAAGGCACTCCGGGGTTCTAAGCATTTCGAATGGACCCCCGAGTGCCAGGATTGTTTCCAGCAACTAAAAGACTATCTCTCTGGCCTCGTGGCCCTCGCCACACCTAAGGCCAGCAGCCCTTTGTTGGTCTATCTCGCCGCCTCCGGCACCGCCGCAAGCGCGGCCTTGGTTCAAGAGGAAGAGTCCGGTGGAAAGCTAATCCAGCGCCCCGTCTACTTCGTTTCCGAGGTTCTCGCCGACGCCAAGGCCAGGTACTCCGAGCTAGAGAAAGTGGCCTATGCCCTCGTCATGGCCTCCCGGAAGCTCCGACACTACTTCTTGGCCCACGACATCGTCATTCCAACCGCCTATCCGCTGGGCGACATGTTCAGAAACAAGGACACCACCGGTCGCATTGGGAAGTGGGCAGTGGAGCTGGCCCCGTTCGGGATCTCCTTCGTTGCCCGGACAGCCATTAAATCTCAGATCCTCGCCGACTTCGTCGCAGAATGGACACGGGCCCAAGAGCCCGCGGGCACAAACGCGAGCGAAGAGATTTGGACCGTCCTTACGGACGGTGCGTACCAGGCCTCCGGGGCTGGAGCCGGAGCAGTCATTGTCTCCCCGTCAGGTCAGCAGGCCCTGTATTCCGCTCGGTTAAGTTTCAGAGCCACCAACAATGTCGCAGAATATGAAGGAGTCCTCTTAGGACTTCGCAAGGCGCTCGCCTTGGGCGCCGCGCGTGTGATCGTGAAGACCGATTCCCAAGTGGTCGCCGGGCACATCGACAAGTCCTTCCAAGCGAAGCACCCGGACCTCGCTTCCTACCTCGACTCCATCCGCAAATACGAAGCGTCCTTCATGGGTATTTCCGTCCAGAACATCCTGCGAAGCGACAACGCCCAAGCCGATGCCCTCGCCAAGGCCGGGGCCGGCGCCCAAGCCCTGCCGCCAGGGGCTTTCTTCGAGGAACTCGCCCAACCTTCGGTAACCCCTCGAGGCGAAGCAACCATCTCCGCCGCCCCAGAAGAGCGCGAACCATCGTCGCGCCCGGCTCCAGTACTCTGTACGGCCAGCGTCGATTGGCGCGAGCCCATTCTCCGCTCACTCGCAGGCGGCGACGAGGTCCACCCCAGTCTGGAGCAGGCTCGCCTACAACTCCGCGCGAGGTCATTCGAAGTTATCAATGGAATCCTATACAAGTCCGGAGTATGTTCCCCGCTGCTCCGCTGCGTCTCGCATTCAGACGGTGTCGCCATGCTCCGAGAAATACATGAAGGGCTGTGCGGCAGTCACCTGGCGCCGCGGGCCCTCGCAGGCAAAGCCCTCCGACAAGGCGTATATTGGCCCACTATCATCGCCGACGCGGAAGAACTCGTCCGCACCTGCCAAGGTTGCCAGTGGATGGGCCGCCGCAGTCACCGCCCTCCAGCAAGGTTGCTACCTATCCCTCCTGTGTGGCCTTTGGCTCGCTGGGGCATGGACCTCGTCGGCCCACTCCCCAGAGCAAGGGGGAACCTGCGCTTCGTCGTCGTCGCCGTCGAATACTTCTCCAAGTGGGTTGAAGCGGAGCCTCTAACCACCATCACATCCCGAAGCGTCCAGAAATTTTTCTGGCAGCATATCGTGTGCCGATTCGGAGTACCCAAGCAGC
Organism: Zizania palustris; assembly: GCA_019279435.1. Classification (NCBI taxonomy): domain Eukaryota; kingdom Viridiplantae; phylum Streptophyta; class Magnoliopsida; order Poales; family Poaceae; genus Zizania; species Zizania palustris. The sequence goes on along the minus strand of JAAALK010000085.1, from coordinate 28,264,828 downwards.
TCACATTGGACAACGGAACGCAGTTCGACGCCAGCACTTTCCGGGCATTCTGTGACGAGCTGGGAGTTCAGCTTTGCTTTGCGGCCGTGCGGCACCCCCAGTCTAACGGAGCCGTGGAGCGAGCTAACGGGCACATTCTGTCCGGCCTCAACAAGCGCATCGTCGGGTTGGCCCGAGGCACGTGGCCAGACGAACTACCCAAGATCTTATGGTCCATCCGGACGACCGTTTCTCGGGCAACGGGCTTCACCCCGTTCCGCCTCTTGTTCGGCGACGAAGCGATGACGCCAACAGAGCTCCGCGCCGGTTCACTGCGCGTCGTAGCACCCGAAGTTGAAGATGAGCGCGCCGTCTCCCTTGACCTAGCCGAAGAAACGCGGCTGCGCGCCGTCGCCAACCTATCCCACTATCAGAAAGAGACCAAGGGGTGGTATGACACCAAGGTTAAGCGCAACGAGTTCCAACCAGGGCACCTCGTCCTCCGCGCGGTGGTCGCCCCCACCAAGTTGGGCAACAAGTGGGAAGGACCGTACATTGTCACGAAGTCTGGACGGCCTGGGTCCTACCGTCTCGCTACCCTGGAAGGTGAAGAGCTGAAGCATACGTGGCACGCTGGGGACCTGAAGCGCTACTTTCCGTAACACTGCCGGTGTACTTTATTAGCGGCCACCGCCGCCTGTTTGTATCCCCCATCTGCGTAATAAAATTTTCAGCTAACTATTCCGACCAACACAGCTTGCGCCGCACGCCTCACATTCGGGTTCCGAGCTCCGGCTCGACGCGCCCTCACATTCGGGTTCCGAGCTCCGGCTCGACGCGCCCTCACATTCGGGTTCCGAGCTATGCCTCGACGCGCCCTCACATTCGGGTTCCGAGCTCCGGCTCGACGCGCCCTCACATTCGGGTTCCGAGCTATGACTCGACGCACCCCCGCATTCGGGTTCCGAGCTCCGGCTCGACGCGCCCTCACATTCGGGTTCCGAGCTATGACTCGACGCACCCTCACATTCGGGTTCCGAGCTATGGCTCGACGCACCCCCGCATTCGGGTTCCGAGCTATGCCTCGACGCGCCCTCACATTCGGGTTCCGAGCTCCGGCTCGACGCGCCCTCACATTCGGGTTCCGAGCTATGACTCGACGCACCCTCACATTCGGGTTCCGAGCTATGACTCGACGCACCCCCGCATTCGGGTTCCGAGCTCCGGCTCGACGCGCCCTCACATTCGGGTTCCGAGCTATGACTCGACGCACCCTCACATTCGGGTTCCGAGCTATGACTCGACGCACCCCCGCATTCGGGTTCCGAGCTATGCCTCGACGCGCCCTCACATTCGGGTTCGGAGCTCCGGCTCGACGCACCCCCGCATTCGGGTTCCGAGCTATGCCTCGACGCGCCCTCACATTCGGGTTCCGAGCTCCGGCTCGACGCGCCCTCACATTCGGTTTCCGAGCTATGACTCGACGCACCCCCGCATTCGGGTTCCGAGCTATGACTCGACGCACCCCCGCATTCGGGTCCCGAGCTATGCCTCGACGCACCCTCACATTCGGGTCCCGAGCTCCGGCTCGACACACCCCCAACGCGCCGATGTGACGCGCACCTTACGCTCTCCCTCTCCTGAGCTACTTAGCGCCCAGCTAGTCAACCATCTACCCGCCAAGAGGGGGGGGGAAGAGAGAGAGCGAGGCGCAGACTGCAGCAAGCATATGAAGCGTACAACAGCAAGCACATAAAGCATACAATGTTCGTTACAAGTAAAAGGAGGAGGTCAAGAAAAGTTCTCGTCCAGGCCAAGAAGGAACCGCGGGCCCCTTCGGTTAGAAGGGCCGGAAGTCGTGCTCGCCCCCCGACCGGACCTTTCCTTCCTCTTCCTGCGCTCCTCTTCCTTCTTCTGGGCGCGAAAAGTTCTCTGATCCGCTTGGAGCTGAGCCCAGCTGCGCAGACCGCCCTCCTCGGGGGGCGCTCCGCTCGAGTCAGCCTCCGTGTCGGACCAATCAACCGGTTCGGAGGGCGAGGACGGCGAGCGGGACCCTCTCTCTTCTTCCTTCACATGCTTCAGAACTCCCTGAAGGACGTCGGAGTCCACACGCCCGTCACTTCCGCGGGGAAGAACGAAGCGCGCAGGCCGGTTTGCCCGCACAACTTCGAGGATGGCCCATCGATGCCGAAGGGCGTCGTCCGGATCAAGTACCTCGACATCAAGATCGCGACCGCGAACACCCTGAGTAAGTCCCGGAAAAGTACTCTTTATTAATACAACTAAGTTCCCTAAGCTATTACAGGGTAAGGCTGGGACCAATCCCTAGAGCTACACCTGCGGGTCCGGCAAGCGGGCCGAGGTCGAAGGATTCGAAGGGGCTGGAGGGCCGCGCGCATGGAGTGCCTCCTCCAGCCAAGCCTGGATCGCCGCAGGGCCTTCGGTCTGCCAGATCGCCTTGAGCGCCCTCCAAGATTGGGTCAGGGCGGGGCTTGGCGTCCGAAGGTGGTCCCCCATGAAGGCGACCGGGTGCGGACTCGAAGGCGAAGGAAGCGGAAGCCCGGACGCCTCGAGGTGCCGGAGGATTCCGTACGCGGCCACCCGAGCGGACACCTCGCCGTACTGCGCCATGGCAAGGTGTATTTGCCGGACGGCAGAGCGGACGAACTTCACCCGGCGGACCAGGGGCTCCCGGGCGACGTCGAACGTGCCGCAGCCAGTGCCGTAGCGCGCTAGCATCTTCCGCAAGGATTCGGCAGCCTCGCCCGCCGTCTTCCCGGCCTCGGCGAGCTCCTCGGCGGCCTTCCCGTTCCGCGCGCTGAGCCCCGCCTCGACCTCCTCCAAGTGAGTCACCCGGGCTCCGAGGGCCTCGACCTTGCTTTCCGCCTCTGAGGCCTGAGCTTGGAGTCAGGAAACCTCTCCTTCGAGCCGATCCGCTTCCGAGGCCCGGGCCCGGAGCACCTCCGCCTCGGCGGCTCGGGCTCGGAGGGCGCCGACCTCCGCTTCCAGCTCGTCGACGCGGGCGGCCCGGGCCCGGAGCCCCTCCAGCTCCGCGACGCGGGCCTCGAGCGAGTCCGCCTCCGCTGCTCGGGCCTCCAGCGCCGCAACCCTCGACGCCTAGGATCGAAGGGCCTCGGCCTCCGACGAGCGCTCGCGGACCAACCTCTCCACGGCAGCCACCCGGGACGCGAGCCTTGCGGCATACGCCTCGTGCTGTTGGCGTTCGGAGAGCAGAGCGGACATCTGCCCCTGCGCTAGCGCCACCACCTGCATGCGGAAAAGTGGTCAGAAGAGCAGCAACGAGGGCGTCAGGTGTGTTCAAGGAAAGTACCTGGCCCGCGACCGTCTCGATGGCCCTTCCGAGGTCCAGGCCATCCGATAGTCCCAGCTCGCCTATCACCGGGGCCTCGCGCAGCCGTAGGTAGTAGTCGTGAACTGGGGCCACCTTCGAAGCGAAGTCCTCACCGTCCAGCAGGAAGGGGCGCAGAAGCGGCACGGAGCCGCGCGCGGTTCGTAGGGCGGTGGGGGGTCGATGCCGGACTTCGACGTCCCCAGCGGGCTCCTGAGGGGCCCTCTCGGTGCTCCTGGACTCCGCCTCGTCCTGCGGAGTCGGGCCTCCCCTCACGGCGACAGGGGCTCCAGGCCATCTGGCGTTGCAGGAAACGCGGATCCATCGCCATTGCAGGGGCTGAGTTCCTCGCCATTCTTGGGAAACAGAGAGAAGAAGTGCAGGGCTCAGGGAGCGGGCAGAGCAATGGATCAACTGGCTAGAGTTGGCGCGTGCGGGTGAATGAGAAGGAGGCCGTGAGGGGCGATTATATATCCTCTGGCAAGGCCGGCGGTTCGACTCCCGTTTCGGTTAACGTGTGAACGCAGCGGATCGCGCGGCACGGCATTTAAGGCCGGCTGGCGCATCAGGGCGCGGTGGCGACCTCCCAGTGACCCGCCTCCTCGGTGCCGCCGGCGCGCGTATTAATTGCTCCTGGCGGCGCCCGCCCAGCCCCTCGGGGTTGGCGCCCCCGGGGTCGAGATGTGTCGGTCTCCCGTCGACTCGGTCAACTCCCCTCAGTGCATTGGAAACGGCCGGGAGCCCGAGGCGGGTCTCAATCCTCCAGCTTCTCGACTCCCTGCTTCGGCACCCTTCAGCGCCCCGGTGCAGCGGCGCCCTAAGGCGAGGTACGCACTCGTGTGAATTGCCGGGATTATCTTGTGCGCTTCCACCCCCTCTTACTGTAGGACTACGAGCGGGAAGAAGCGAGGGGCTACTGTTGGGGGAGATAACCCCGGAGGCCGAAAGGGTGGGCCCTCGGCCGGAGGGCCCCGGCCTGGAGCCGGAGGCCGCCCTCCGGAGGTGAGGGATCGGGGGCCACCCTCCGGCGAGAAGGCATCAAGGGCCGCCCCCTCCCCGTGAAAGGAGCCGGAGGTCACCCTCCGGCCGAAGGACATCGGGATCACTCGCCGGGGGAGGACGTCGGAGGTCTCCCTTCGACACGGGGCACCGGAGGCCGTCCCCCGACGGCGGAAGCCCGAACTCTTGGCCGTTCCGTAGCGCCGGACCCGAAGGGAGTCGTGGCGGGAAAAGGACCGGGCAATCGTACGAGAGGACAGGATCGCGATCCTCTGCACCGTGTCGGGCGGCGCAGGAAGCGTCCGACACGGCCGATACGCTGTCAGAGTCGAATCTTCTTGTTTGTACTATGTATCGCCTGTCTTGTCTGTATTATCTGTTTTGTCTGTACCGCCCGTCAGGGTTGGTCGGGTAGCCGTTGGCGGTCCGGAGGTTTTTGGTCCTCTAGACGGGGCGCCCTATAAATACCCCCCACTACAGTTGCAACGGGGGACTCATCAAGGCATTGAATACACTACTCTCATTTTCCACTAAAACCTGCTGGTTCGATCCGTCGTCCCAACAATTGATAAAATAAGAGGGCACTAACAAGCATATTAATTTAACAAACCATTATAAATAAATCAACTGAAAACAGCAACCTCAGGAAATAAAACCTGGGCAAGTTCCTAACCATGTAAATATGAAACTTAATTAAGGTTCTGCATATATACATATACACATACACATACTTATGCACATATGCACACGTAAATGTCGATGTCCAAACATGTTTCAACACATAAATGTATTTGTAGTACTGGGAAACTTCACTACATCCATATGCATGGATGATTGGCTATACATCTATGCAAGCTTTGCAGCCTGTAGCTTGACATATATGCATGCATTATATATGCATGACATATATTTGTAGCTTGACATATATGCAAGCTTTGCATCCTTTTCTCTCTCCATTATTTGTACAAACTAATTAAGAAAACATGGCATTTGAATTGTGCAAGATCTGAACAGATCACAATGTATTGTACAAAATAATTAATGAGCATAATCTTCACTGTCAAATATTCTGCTCTCTCCACCATGCACATAATAATATTTTTTCTGCAAATAATGAGAGAACAAGCTAGCTAGGATATGCTTAGATCGAACCGGAGGGGGCAGCCAGGGCCGGGAGCGGCAGGGCCGGCGGCCGGTGGCCGGTGGGGGGTGGGGGCCGGGGCCGGCAGTCGAGGGCCGGTGAGGGCCGGCGGCGGGCACAGCGAGGGGGGGGGGGGGGGGGGGGGGGGTCAGGTGGCACAGGTCACGCGGGCCCGGTGGCGGAGGGGCCAGTGGGGCCGGTGGCCAGAGCGAGGGGGGCCGATGGCGGGGGATGGAGGGGGCAGCCGTGCGAGGCTCGCCGGCGGCGCGGGTGGGCGGCCAGAGGAGGCGGGACTTGGCCGGCGGTAGGAGGCGGGGGGCGTGGGGGCGGCCGGCGGCGGGGGCGTAGGAGGCCGGCGGGGTGTGGGGGAGCAAGGGCGGCGCGGTACAGGGGAGCAGGAGGGGCGGCAGGGTGTGGGGGAGTAGGCGCGGCGGGGTGCGGGGGAGCAGGCGGCGGCGGAGTGCGGGGGATCAGGGGGGCACAGCGGGGAACGGGGGAGCAGATCTGGGCGCACTTGCGCCCAGATCTGCGGGGTCTTTTTTAGCCCTAATCCAATATTCGCCGAGTGCCAAACTGGGAGGCACTCGGCGAACGCTATTTTTTTTAAAAAAATATTTTTGCCGAGTGCCAATAGCGAGACACTCGACAAATGTTATTTTTTTTAAAAAAACTTTTTGTGCTGAGTGCCAATAGCTCTAGCACTCGGCAAAGATGATTTATTTGTTATTTGCCGAGTGCCAGGGCTAAATGCACTCGACAAAGTTTTTTTAATTTTGTTTTAAAAAAAAACTAAAATAGGAAAAAGACAGTAAAAAATTCCATAATTTGGCATTACATAAGATATACTTAGTTTTCATCCTATAAATTTTATTAGTTCAAAAAAACAAATTTAAAGAACTTGTGTTTCAAAATTGGGATCTCATAATTAAAACAATTAAAATCCTATAAAGAACTTCAATTATCAAAAAATAGCAAATTAGCCCTAAAAAATACCAAATTTTGGCATGGTATAAGAAACATTAGGTTTTAGTAGTACAAAAAGTTTTAAGTTAAATTTTTTTTACAATATCGATTTGTTCCTAAACCTAACTCATTCATCCCTAATTAAACTAATAAACCTCCTCGAAGATTGTCCAATTTCTTAAGGTCATACATGAAAACTTCATCGAAACATTATGAAATTTTTACCACAGTATATATGTATGATATAATAACACCATGTCAAGTATCACATTTTTTAGGCTTCAATTTAATTTTCTATAATTAAAAAACCTTGGTGCTCCATGTTGCCGGTTGAGTGTCGTAACTTAGATTTTTTAATATTTAGTTATATGTAGGGCTAAAAGATTACAAATAGACTCATGAACATAAATATGTTTTTTCTACAATTTATTAGTCATTATTTCATGTAGATGCAGTTCAATTTTGACCTACTTCAAATTAAAACCTAGGAACATGATTAATTATTTTAAAATAGAAAAGTAACTCAGACAAATATGAAACTTACCAAGAATTAACAAATGTTGAATTAAAACTGTAAAAAAAACAAATTTTAAAACATGTATAAAATGTCATATGTGCATACATTATGAGTTCACATGAAATAATGGGTACCTACACTTATTTGCCGAGTGCTTTTTAAATAGCACTCGGCAAAGGAGATTTATTTGCTCTTTGCCGAGTGTCAGGGATAATTGCCCTCGGCAAAGATTTTTAAAATTTGTTTTAAAAAAAACTAAAATAGAATAAAGACGGTAAAAAATCACATAATTTGGCATTATATAATATACACTAATATTGCATCCTAGAAAATTTCTAAGTTCAAATAAACAAATATAAGGCACTTGTAGTTTAAATTTGGGATCTTTTACTTAAAATCCTATAAACAACTTTAATTAACCAAAAATAGCAAACTAACTCTAAAAAATGCCAATTTTTGACATGGTATAAGATAAATTGAGTTTTAGTAGTACAAAAAGTTTTAAGTTCAAACAAATATTTGAATATCGATTTGCTTCTAAACCTAACTCATTTCATCCCTAAACTCCTAAACCTTCTCGAAGATTGTCCAATTTCTAAAGGTCATACATGAAAACTTTGTCCAAACATTATGAATTTTTTACCATAGTATATATGTATGATATAATGACACCATGTCAAGTGTCATATTTTTTAGGCATCAATTAAATTTTCTATAATTAAAAAACCATTAAGCTCCATATTGCCGGTCGAGTGTCGTAAATTAGATTTTAAATATTTAGTTATATTTAGTTGTAAAAGATTACAAATGTAATCATGAACATAAATATGATTTTTCTATAATTTTTGAGTCATTATTTCATGTACATGCATTTCAAATTTGACCCACTTCGAAGTAAATCCTAGAAACATGATTAATTTATTTAAAATAGCAAACCCACTCATAAAAGTATGAAAATTTTCCATGGATTAACAGATGTTGAATTATGACTATAAAAAAAATTTAGGTTCAAAACATTTTAAAAATGTGATATGGACTCAAAATGTGTTTTCACATGAAATAATGGGATTTTTCACTTTGTCGAGTGTCTCCTTAAAAAACACTCGGCAAATACAAGACACTCGACAAACCCTAATATATTCCCCTGCCATTATGACGGCGGCAGAAACAACAGGGCAGCAGGGTTTTTCAAAATGTTTGCCGAGTGCCTTAGACGTGGCACTCGGCAAACTCTCTAATTTGCCGTGTGTAACAATGTTTGCTGAGTGCCTTCGACGCGGCACTCGACAAAATATCTAATTTACCATGTGTAACAATGTTTGCCAAGTGTAATCCACGATGCACTCGGCAAAACCTCGGGCACTCGGCATATATTCGTTTTCCGGTAGTGAACCCTCAGAAGTCCATAAGGGCGATTGGAGAACTCCAATCATCTAGTATTTGAGAGACCCTAGCCAAAGGGTTGATCGAAAATTTCAGCGACAAGTGTTTAAATTTGTGTTGCTAGTCGACACACTGTATCCCTGAACCATTGACGAAGTACTGTTAAAGTGTCTAGACCATGAACGATCCCAGGTGGCCACGGGAGAGGTCCATGAAGGACTTTGTGGCACTCATTAGTCGGCCCAGAAAATGAGTTGGATGCTCAAAAGAGCGGGTTTTTACTGGCCGACTATAACTGAGGATTGTTTTAAGTATTATAGAGGGTGTGAAGCATGACAGAAGTTTGACAATATTCAATTAGCTCCTGCTTCATTACTTAACCGTATTGTCAAGTCATGGTCGTTCCGAGGTTGAGGTTTATACTTCATTGGCCAAATTCACCCTCCTTCCTCAAAAGGGCATTGGTTCGTGTTGATGGCGACAAACTACTTCACCAAGTGGACTGAGGCCGTGCCTCTCAAGAACATGACTCCCAATGAGGTACTTAACTTTATCTTGAAGCACATCATACATAGATTCGGCATCACTCAAACTCTCACTACAGATCAAGGTAGCTCCTTTGTTTCTGAGGAAGTGAGAAACTTTGCCGAATATTATGGTATTAAGTTGATAAATTCTTCGCCCTACTATGCTCAGGCCAATGGTCAGGCCGAGTCTAGTAATAAAACTGTGATTAAACTAATTAAGAAAAGAATTGAAGAGTTCTCTAAAAGGTGGCATGAAGTGCTCTTCGAGGCGCTATGGGCTTGTAGAATTGCAAAGCACGATGCTACCAAAGTTAGTCCATATGAGTTGGTATATGGACAAAAGTCGTTCTACCTGTAGAAGTAGATCTTGGCTCTCTAAGGGTATTAAAGCAAGATGGCTTATCAGTCGACGAGTATGAAACTCTTTTGAAAGACAACCTAGAAGAAGTGATCGATAAGAGATTGAGGGCTTTAGAAGCCATATAAATAGACAATAGGAGAGTAGCTAAAGCCTACAATAAGAAGGTTAAACCAAAATCATTTCAAGTAGGTGACTTGGTTTGGAAGACGATTTTACCCTTAGGAACTAAGAGTCCTAAATTTGGTAAATGGTCGCCTAGTTGGGAAGGCCCTTTCAAAATAGCCGAAATTGCTCCTGGCAATGCATATGTGTTAGAATCTCTGCAAGGAGAATGGTTTCGAAGAGCTTTAAATGGTAGATACTTGAAAAGGTATTTCCCAAGTGTGTGGCAAACAACTTAAAATATATCGAAAGGCTGATATGGAAGGTATCGTCTTTAGCCTGTTGTGCTTTTAGTTCACTTAGTTCACTAAAAGACAGGGGGCATGTGTTGATAGCAAAAAATGGCATTAATGGTTAAGATTGTCAAAATATCAATTTTGGTAATTTGGGCCAAAAATGCACATGTCCCAGGTTAGGCCGAAGCCCTACAGGGCCGAAGGACCACTGAGCTACGGGCTTCAGAAGCTTCCAGTCAGCCCACAGCCTTCGGCCTAGAGGCGTTCGGAGGCCCACTCCGCCGAAGCTTCGGCCCGAGGAGCAGGCTTCGCTGGGCCTAGCCGAAGGCCCACTTCGGGCAAGAGTTAGAGATTGAGTCCGATTTTTGACTAGGTCTTTTACGCGTAACCAAATAGAATTCCACCAGATTAGGCTTAGAGATTAGAAGTCTAGCCCCTATAAATATAGGGGTGAGGCCGGTTTAGAGCCCCCCAACACAAATCAACCACAAAGCCCTAGCTTTGCATCGTATTTTACTTTATCTTTACTTTTCTGTACTCTTCGTGGGTTTACCTGGAAGCCCTCTGACGACCACTTCAGAACAGTGGTAATCCTTGTTACTTCGCTTGTGAAGTATCCGTTAATCTATGTAATAGATTGCTATCGCCTTGTTACTTCTCCTGTGAAGTATCCGCTAATCTGCATAACAGATTGCAACCTTCGCCGACACGCCCCACAACTGGCTTCGTCACGACAGGCTTCGCCACGCTCGCACCCCGCGTCTGATAAAGTTACGCACACGTGTTGCACCTAAGTCATTATTCTGTGTCTTACTGTATCGGAGACTTCGCACTGAACCCCACTGTTTGGAGGTGATTGTCGCGTCCATATCCGTTCGGAGTTCATCTTTGGCCAGATCGGTCTGAACGCCGAAGGTACCCTTCGACGACACCCTTCGCACTATACTTCGAATCAGTCGGGCTTCGCTCGGTTTGCTGATTTGTTTTGTTTAATACATTTCTTTTGGCTAATTGGATTATTTTATATGATCTGATTACTTGGCGACTCCACCCCCTTACCACAGCTAAGGGTAGTAGGAACGCGACGTCAGTGTTGTGTTATGCTTAGGCCTGTCCCTAAGTATCCGCACGCTTTTGGATCATCAAACTGACCCAAGTGTGGGGGCATGTTTTCATGTCAACACCCGGTCATTAGACCAGCGGATCCCCTATCGTTCCTGGACCATGTACCCTTATTGGGCCGCCCCGACTCCACGGCCCCTCTGCCCGGCAGTCGCTTGCCGCCCGTGTACCTGAGTCACACACGGCCCAAGACACGACAGGTCTCATCTCCTCTTCGCATCTCTCTGTTGACTTCCGTTGACAATCACTCATCACTTCTGGAGCCATGAGGTCCATGATCTTCAACATGGCTCCTTAATCTCCCCCTTGATGAGTGCATTGTCAACACCCTCTTCATCAATACTTCAGAACCTGCAAAACATGTGGAAACACGAAAACAAAAACACAAGAGGACAGGAGAAGAAAATAAAATAAAAGGTTTAACCCTAATGAGCAAAATCCGAACAAAAGCCAGAAAATGGTCATTATGGTTAAACACAAATAAAAAACTCAAACGAGTGCAATCTATGAATTATCAACAAGGATATCCAAAAAGTAAAGGCAAAAGAGACTAAAACTCCCCTTGAAACAAATCCCAAAGAAAGTTAGAAATCCCTCTAAACTCTTCTAAAAGATCAAGTAACCCAAAATTTATCCCCCTTGTTGACAATTGGACTCATCAAGTGAAACTAAATGCACTCAAAAGAAACACAAACTCAAAACTCCCCTTGGAATGCAGCTTCCCCTCAAAATATGCAATGAATGCAACTAGGGTGCAAGTGAAGTGTAAAAAGCATGCTTCTCAGATATGATTGACTGCAATTACAACATATAGCAAGTATAGCACAAAATACTGTCTAAGACACTTGGCATGATCAGTGCAATAGATGATATCTAAAGAAAGTCATTAGCACACATTTTTAGATTTTTGCAAATAAAAGCATCACCATATTTTCTAGTTGACAAGCAAGGTAAAACATGAGATCCAAAGGCTAGATGATATCTACCAAGATAAGCATTGTCCATAACAAAGAGCTTTAGCAAACTTGTTATCTTTTTAATTTTCAGGCCTTTTCTTTTCCTTTTTCATTTTTGCCAGGGGTTATTTGCATGTCAACCTTATGCTAACCGACCAAGTTAAGCCTAGGCCAGAACATGACCATTAGAAGCTTAAGACATTGGTCTTAGCATACATTACACTGCCCTAGGTCATACCAAAGTGCTATGGTAAGCAGTCCAGAACAATGCAATGCGACACAACAAAACCACCTAGATTTTTTAATTAAGCATAAAAGGCATGGATTTTTCATTTTTCTGATTTTTATCATTTTATAGCATATTTTCCATGTTAAAGCATATAGATGCCCAAGTTGCATATCTGCATCTAAGTAAGGAACTAGCTACCAGACATGTAAGAGATAGCAAAAGCATTCAGCCTACACATGCTAGTTACTAGAAGAAATGGTGATCATTTTTTAATTTTAAAGCATAAAAGCCATGCATATGACAGATATCAGATATATCATGTGAACTGAAGCAAATCATGATCATTGACAAGTATTCAAAATCATATACTAGCTAGAATAAGTAAGACAATTCAATAATATAACAGAAGCAAGCTCAAAGTGTGATATATGAATATGCATGATATGAACTCACACGAAAAGACTCAATAACAGAGTAAAAAGAAAGAAAAGACTCAAAATATCCTAAAAAGGATACACAACTCCCAAATCCCCTCGCAAACGCTCAAATGTAGACTGATCTAGGGGTTTGGTGAGAATGTCAGCCAACTGATGATGGGTATCAACATGAACAAGGTCAATGACACCTTTCTCATATTGATCCCTTAGAAAGTGAAAGTGCACATCAATATGTTTGGTTTTTGAACGAAGACATGGGTTTTTCCCTACACTAATCGCGCTGGTGCTATCACAAAATAAAGGTACTCTAGCAAGGAAAGACAACCCAAAATCTTTCAAAGTGGAAATCATCCAAACCAACTATGAGTAGCAGCTAGCAGCAGCTACATACTCAGCCTCTGTGGTAGAAAGCGCAACTCTAGATTATTTTTGAGAAAACCAAGAAACAAGTGAAGAACCGAGAAACTAGCAAGTATCGGAAGTCGACTTGCGATCCAGTCGGCACCCACCAAAATTAGTGTCAGAAAATCCAGATAACTCAAGAGATGATGATGCTAAATAGTAAAGACCAAGATCAGGCGCATAGGTAAGGTACGTGAAAATGCGCTTGATAGCTTGCCGATGAGATGCGTGTGGTGAAGACTTGAAGCGTGCTCATAGTCCCACGGAGAACTGAATGTCCGATCTCATCGCAGTCAATTACAGGAGTGATCCGATCATCCCTCGATACTCTCTCTCGTTGACCTTGACGCCGCTCTCATCCTTGTCCAGGCTCCCAGATGTGACCATGAGGGTCATCTGAGGCATCAGCTCTCCACCGAATTCGAACTTCTTTAGCATGTCCCGCGTGTACTTGCTCTGGTGGATGAAGATGTCATCCTTGGTCTGCTTGATCTGGATCCCTAAGAAGTACTTGAGCTCACCTATGAGGCTCATCTCGAACTCACTATGCATCTGCTCAGAAAACTTGGACACAAGCTCATTAGTAGAACCACCAAAAATAATGTCGTCCACGTAGATCTGAGCAATCAAGAAATTAGTGCCAACTCAGAACAAGAAAATAGTTTTGTCCACATAACCCATCACAAAGCCATTCCCTAACAAAAACTGCTTTAAACATTCATACCAAGCCCTGGGAGCTTGCTTCAGACCATATAAAGCTTTTTGCAATTTGAAAACATGTCGAGGAACTTAGGGTTTTCAAAACCAAGGGGCTGCCTAACATAAACCTCCTCCTCTATGTACCCGTTCAGAAAAGCACTCTTGACATCCATTTAATAAAGCTTAAAACCTTTAGAAGCAACGAATGCCAAAAGTATGCGAATGGACTCAAGACAAGCAACAAGGGGAAAGTCTCCTGAAAATCAATACCCTCCTTTTGGCAAAAACCCTAGGCAACTAATCGAGCTTTGTTAAGCACCACAACCCCATCTTCACCTTGCTTGTTCTTAAACACCCACTTGGTGCCTATGGGGTTGCATCCAGGTGGCATCTCAACTAGTGTCCAAACCCGATTGCGAACAAAATTTTCAAGCTCTTCTTGCATGGCATTTATCCAATTTGCATCAGATAAAGCATGAGCAACATCTCTAGGCTCAAAGGTGGCAACAAAAGCAAACTCAGCAAACACAACGAGTGAACCAGCCTGAGAACGCAAGGATCTCATAGAGAGATCACCGATGATGAGCTTTGAGGGGTGATCACGTTGAACTGCTCAGGATCCTAAGTGATCAGATGTCACCTCACCAGAGTCAACAACTGGCACCTCTGGACTCGATTGAGGGGGCTCGATCGAGCTGGAAGAAGTGATTAGAGGTCCGCCCTCGTCCTTAGTCGAAGTCTCAAAAGGTGTGGGGTCTGTAGGCTGTGTAGAAGGCCCACCCTCATCAACAGCAGGAGTCTCATCATCTTCCTCGAAGATGGACTCTACAAACTCATCATCACCAGAAAGCTCAAAAGAAGGAGTAAGTGAAGGCATGGACTCATCGAAAGAAACCTCGCATGTGTCGACAAGCTACTGGGAGTCGAGGTTCCAAACACTGAAGCCTCGAGAATGCAAAGTGTAACCAAGAAAAACACCATCCCAGCAACAAGACTCAAATTTGTCCAAATGCCCTCCCTTCTTGAGCACAAAGCACTTGTGAGAAACCAAGGGTTGGTTTCAGAGTCTGTGATGAGTGATTGACAGATTTTACCCTCTGATTCGAAGGGGTCCCTCCGAAGGGGTTCGAAGGTTGTTTCACCGAAGGGTTCGGTGGGCTCTGTTTGCTGCAGCTGTTGCAGCAGAGTGTGCCTGTCGGAGGGGTCCGACAGTACATGATGACTTGGTCGTACCGAAGGTCTCGGTACTTTAGGCGGTACACCGCAGTGTGTATCGGAGGTTGCTTACCCGGAGAGGTCTCCGGGGTACTGGATACACTTATCTGTTTGTCTATGGTGCACATGTGACTTCAGAGGCGACAGACGGTTCGTAGCTAGTGAACCTAGGTCAAGCGGGAGGCTTGATGCCAAGGGAGCAGGGAGCTCCATCACGAAGGCTGCGAAGGGGTCGAGGTCGGACCTTGGGTCGAGGTGCACCAGGAGAAGGTAGTAAGTGCAGAGTGTGGCTCCGGGTGAAGGTACTCCGAGACGAAGTCCTCGGAGGCGAGGCACTTCAAAGGGTACTCCGAATGGAGTGACTTTGGAGTATGGTGGACCAAGTCCACAGCAATGAGGCAAGGCGTTCGAAGTGTGCTCCGGAGGGAGGCACTTGAAGGTATACCCGACGAAGGTCTCAGAAGTCGAGATGCATCGAAGGCATGGTCCGGGTGAGGATCATCGAGGAGTGTGCTCGGGGAGAGACACTACGATTAAGTGCTCATGGAATGCTTCATGCAGAGGCCTTGGACGAAGGAGGGACTTCGAAGGGTGGTACTCCGAAGGTGGGGCTTCGGAGTGAGGATGGCTTCGGAGTGAAGCTGACTCCGGAGTGAGGCTGACTTGAGGTACTTCGGCCATGCATGGCTTTGGTACACGGACTGATGGAGTTCGAGCTGGGAGAAGCTGCGAAGCCATGGTGGTCCACTCCGAAGGTGTTGGTACGAAGGCCCAAGGGCTTTGAAGGCTTCGGCTCAAAACCGTCTCTGTATCGAAGTCTGACTTGGGTGAAGCGAAGGCCGTCAGGCTCAAGGCTTCTCACCGAAGCTACCGCACCCCTCGCATGCGAAGGGGGGCTTCAGAAGGGTCCAAAACTGCAAAGGCTGACCGCGTATGCTCTGCAAAAGCTGGTGTTGTCCCCTCTGCGAAGCTGACAAAAGAATCCTCCAAATAAAGTAGACTACCAGATGTACCCCCTGTTCTGATGAGACAAAACCGGTGTAAACCCTAGGGGTAAAGTAGTCTATTCACAGGGCTGAATAGTGCATATAAATAGTGGAGGCTAGCTAGGTCACATGAACACTTTGAGTAGTCAATTTTGATCTCCTGTGCTAGCCGCCACACACGTTGTATTCGGTCTGTGAGTTCATTTTGTGTTCCCTGTTCAAGCAATGACGTTTTGATTCTGTTTTCATTTACTGTTTGAACTTGTATGCGTACTTCACTGCATGCTTTGATCTCTCTGAGTCTCACTTCTTTTGAGTTGAGTTTGTGCACTGAATCTTTTCTGGAGAAGTGTGTGAGAAGCGTGTTCGAGTGAAGTGTGAGTTTTTCAGTGTCTGTTCGCTCTGTGTAAACTGGAGGCTATACCTCTCTGATTACTAGCGAAGCATTGTTGTTGGCTTAGATTGAAGCCCGTTTTCTTTTGTCGAAGTCCTTGGCGGAGTCTATTCAGTGTGCGTTTAGACCTTCGAAGTACGAAGCCCAGCACTAGTTGCTGTTGCTGAGTATTTGGTTGAAGTCTACAGAGGGAAGTCTGCTCTTGCGAAGGGTGAAGTGCGAAGCCTGCTCGAAGGCACCCTGTGTGCGGAGCCTGCACTGACTTAGCAGAGCTGAATTTTTGGGGTTGTGGGTGGAGCGAAGTCTTCTTGGCTTCGAACTTTTGCTCCTTGCGAAGCCTGTTTTCGGAGCTGTAAAATACCTCCAAACCAGAACTTCGAAGGGTGTGTTCAAAGCTTGTTCCGTAGAAGACATAATTAAAACAGAAGGCTATTTTTAGTCTGAAATTTTAAAAGCTCCCATTCACCCCCCCCTCTGGTCATCGTTTCCGGTCCAACAACTTGCAACCAAACGCTCGCAAGTGGCTCACCTTGGGCTGTCTCCCAAACCGCAACTCGTATAATGGCTTACCTAGGTAAGCTCTAAGAAAGATGCGATTGGCAAGATAGCAAGCTGTGTTCATAGCTTCAGCCCAAAAGAGCCTAGGAGTTCTATACTCATCGAGCATCGTCCTAGCCATCTCAACAAGCTTGTGGTTCTTTCGTTCCACAACGCCGTTTTGTGGGGGAGTGTAAGGAGCAGAAAACTGGTGCTCAAGACCCTGATCACTACAGAAGCCGACGAACTGAGAATTCTTGAACTCAGAGCCATTGTCAGTGCGAATTGCTCGCATCCGACCATTGTTCTCATTCTTTAGATTTAGGATCAGATCATGAACAAAATGGAAAGCCTCATCCTTAGACTCCAAAAAGAAAACCCACGAGAATCGAGAAAAGTCGTTAACTATCACAAGCGCGTACCACTTCCCACTGGCTGAACGTACCCGAGCTGGACCAATAGTATCCATGTGTAACAGATCTCCCGGGTACGAAGTCATCACCTGAGTAATAGGTGCATGAGAAGCGACAACCATCTTCCCTTGACGACAGGGATGGCAAACTAGATCCTTCTCCATCTTAAGCTTGGGCAATCCTCGAATGAGGTCCATAGAGCTCCATCTGACTAGCAGATCAAAGCTAAAATGACCTAACCTCCTATGCCACCTCTAGAGCTCAGAAGAGGATCCAACGATCAAATAGCAAGAAGGGCCAAAAGAACTAGATAAATCAATCCAAAAAATCTTACCAAAGGGTAAGATCTGACAAACCAAAGATCCTCTAGAATCAACAACAGAAGACATGCCCTTCTTAAAACGAACCTCTAAGCCCTCCTCAAGAAGTTGTGAAATTGAAACCAAATTGAAACCCAAATTTCCAACCAAAGAAACATTCTTCAAGGAGAAATGCTCAGAAATTCGAACTGAACCAATGTCATGTACCTTCCCTTGACCATTGTTCCCGAAAGTGATGTACTCCTTGGAGCTCGGGGAAGTGAGGCTGGAGAACCATCTGCGATGTCCCGTCATGTGACGAGAGCATCCCAAATCCAAGATCCATATGTCCTCCAGGCCCCGATCCTGCAAAATCAATGGTCATAAGGGGGAGCAAACGGTCCGACGCTAGGTCTAGCAAAAGAGCTAAACTAGTGTCGAGACATCTGCTCAAAAGTAGGAAAGTAGAAATAAGCGTAAGTGTCTGGACCAAAACGTGGCTCAAAGTGTGGTCCTCTTTTCTGCCTAAAGTCACGACCACGAGGTCCAAAGCCGTATCTAGAATGGCCTAGAGCTCTGCCGGAGCGAAAACCACCCTCCGGAGCACGGGCACTAAAGCCGTCTTCTCTACCACTACCTACACGACGCGCCTTGGCCTATAGCCTCTCTACGCGTTGAGGGACTCTCTATCTACCACCCTACTGGTAGAACTGCTCCTGCCCACCTAGAGCTCTCTCTGATCTCTCAACCCACTTCCTCCTAAATCATAACTCTGCAAGATGCCCATCTCTCTAACAAAACTCACAGTGATGGGTAGGCTTCTTGGGATGTGGTTGAGGCTTGGGTTTCTTGGGCTTGGTGGTGTTGGGTGTTGACTCTTTGGTTTGAGAGGGTTCAGGTAGAGAATCAAGAGAAGTGTGGAGATGCTTGGCTTAGAGATCCAGATAGGCTTCTTGGGTGGAGATTTATGTTATTCTTGGAACACTCGATCCTTAGGCTGACAGGCCTGAAAAGACTCAATGGAGTGAGTCTTGGGATATTTCTGCTCTGGAGTCATCTTACTCCACTCCACTACACGACTCAGGGCACTCTCAAAGTCATCCTTGGTGTAGGTGTAACCTACTTCAAAACCATCTTGCCTCTTGAACTCCTAGATCATCTTGCCGAGCTGTAGCTCTTTGGCACTAACCCAACTTAGGATCTGACGGAGGTAAGAGTTCTCGTTCTAAGCATCAGCTAGCTCCTCTCTCAAGGAAGCTAGCACCTCCACCTGAGACAAACAGATCTCACTCTCTCCATCAACTTGGACAGACTTCAAAGCTTTCAGCTTGATCAGTTCCAACCTCAGAGACAAGCAGTTCTCATAGACAGTGGGTGGAACTGACAATGTCTCGAGCTCAAGTTTAGTCTGCTCCAGCTCAGCTCTGACTCTCTCTAGATTACTCAACTACTCATTACTCTTGGCTCTCAGCTCAGTTAAAATAGCTAAATGGGATGGGCAGTCTCTAGAGGGCACGACGACAGTGGCATGAGCATATTTCATCTCCAGCTGAGTGCTTTAAAGCTCAGTGGCCAAAGCATCTCTCTCATCAACCCTCTCTGTGTACCTGGACTTCAGAGTCGTCAGGTCACATAACAATATCTCGTAGTTAGGGCACTCACTGCCCTCACCCAAGCAAGGGAAAGAATATAGACTCTCAATCTTGCCATTGGCTATGGCAAGCTCACTCTCAAGCTCATCAAGCTAGGTGTAGTGGAAGAAGATGTCGAAGAAGCACATCAAGCCTATCCTCGCTTCGTCCCAACCGTTTCTCGCCAATCCAATCGGTGAAGACGACATAGATGTTGTAGGACCGACAGTAGCGATCACAGGGGGGGTGAATGGGCGCCTCAACAAATTCGCTTGAATCGATGGCCTACCCAAAACACCCAACGCTTCTCAAAAGACAACCAATAGTACCAAAACAAAACTCAAGCACTAACAATAATCTAGCCTAAAAAACGACCGGTGTCCTAATCGAAAAGACACCACCAAAGTGTTAAAGGCAGATTAAACCTACTCACAGAACAAATGACATCCCCACAAAATTTTCACAAAATATGAGATAATCAATCAAGTGCATATAAATAATTTCCAAATCACAGGCAGTTCATAAATATGATCGAGCACAATAGTTAAAGCATTTAAATTAACATAATAAATGCAGTAAATAAAATGTGCTAGCAGTTAATTAATATATTCCAGAATATTCAGAAATAAACAAACAAGAGTGTATGAGAAACAAGGAAATACTTTACTATTTCATTCTCTGAAATTCCTGAAGAAGCTTCTGTTCTTCACATCAAGCTACCAAGCTGCACAATCTAGCGCACAAAACACCGCCTCCTAGAACCCAACACATGTACTTCTCATGGGAATCAGCTGTGCGCAGCTTGCTCCTGGGAATCAAGCGCGCCCCGGACTGGCTGCTTCCAAAGAAAAAATAGCACCTCCTGCAGAGAAAAACTAGCGCTGTGCTTCCGTGTGCTGCGCCGCCGCCAATCAACAGGCGCTAGAAACACACGCTAGCACAAGAACCAGCGAAAAAACCAGAGCAGCACTTTCCACAGAAAACCGATCACTGGTTTTTTGGAGATGCTACTGTGCGACGATGATTACTGTAGCAGTGCAAAACTGATTCATTGGTGGCGCCGACTAGCCGACGACTATGCAAGAAATTAGGCCGGCGGCTGGGTAGGTAGAGGGAGGAAAAAATATGGAGAAAACTTGAGCTCTAATTTTTCATTTCAAGTGAGTTAGAAACCCTAGGGGGGATACAAGCCCATTTTATAGGCAACCCATTAAATGGGAAAAGACAGATTTACCCCTAGGGTAATTTACACAAACGAAAAAATAAAAATGCGGGCCCAACAAGAAAAATAGTAAAATCCTAACTAAAGGTAACTTGTCCTGATGCAGTGCTTTCGTAGCAGCTACGACTTCGCTTTAGGACCGTTTGATCTTCCGATGGGCGGTCTAGATAGTTGCGTCGGTTTTACATCGAAACTGACAAAGCGTCCGCTGTCTTCGCACCAGGTACTCGGATTGGGCCGGCCCGATTCCGTGGCTCCCTTAGCCCGGCAATCACTCGCCGCCAGTTTACCTAGGTCAAACCCGGTCAATAGACTAGCGGATCCCCTGTTGTTCCTGGCCCATGTACCCGAATTGGTGTAGGACCGAAAGTAGCGACCAGAGGGGGGGTGAATGGGTGCCTAAACAATTCTTTCGAATCAATGGCCTGCTCCCAACACCCAACGCACCTCGACAAACAAAAACCTCAAAAGCAAACAGATCGCAGGTACTTAAAATGATCTAGCCTAAAAACGACCGGTGTCCTAATCGAAAAGACACCAACACAGTGCTTAAAGGCAGATTAAAATATCATCACAAAACGAGAGCCATCTTCACAAAAGTTTCACCACATCACAGATGATCCATCAAGCACAAGCAGAATATTCACAGTTTATAAGAAGTTCATCTAGTAAAGCTGACACACTATTTAACACATTTAAACTGGTCAAACATAAATGCAGTAAATAAAATGTGCTCATAAATTTATCAGTGAATATCTAGTGCATTCTGAAATAAAAAAAACTGAACAAATGGATTAATCACAGATGAACTATTCTGGAATTGAAATGCAATATTTTTCTAAAAAATTCAGATCAAGACAATGAACGCACGCTACAGTACTCTAAAGTAATTTAGTAACATGCACGTGAAGCATTAATCTGGATAGCAAATTAAGCAAATGATTAGGCACGTTTCCCTATGTAAGATTAGGAGATATACACAAAGAGACGTGCAGCAACAGTAAACCTTTTACCTCGATTTCCGTGCACCCAGATTCAATAAGCTTCTGTTGTCGATGTGCTTCATGTAGATGTCGCCATGGGCCACAGAAGATCCGAAGGATCGGATGCAGCTCACCTTGGTACCCGTGCTTGTGCAAATCCAGCCGAATCCATTCGGCTTCCTCACGTGGTGCTGCAAAAAATTAGCTATGGGCTAGAGCTGCTTAGCTTCCTGCCAAGCGCTGGCGCAACACCCGAGCTACAAAGCGCAAGGCTGCAGGCTGTCGGAGAGATCGAGAGAAAGCGCAAGGATAAACAAATAACAGAGAGGAAAAATGCTCTGCGAATCCGGCGGAGAAAAGACTGGAGCGCTGAGAGGAAAAATAGCTACTGCTACAGATCTGCGAATGAGTAGATGTAGGAAGAAAACATCGCTCAGGGAGCTGATAAAAACACGACGGCTGCAAAGATTTCAAAGAGATAAACACAGTGGCGGCGGCGGAAGAACACAGGAAAAAATGACCCAAAATGTTGGAATTAGTAAAGTGTATATTGAAAAGGGTACCCTAACCCTAGGATATTGGGGCCTATTTATAGGCAGCCCATTAAATGGAAAAATGCAGAAATACCCCTAGGGTTTTTTACAGACTCTGAATAAAAATGGAAAAGACCGAAATGCCCTTAGGATTTTTTACAGACTCAACTGACAGACTGTGGGCCTAAAGGCAAAAAAGTAAAAACCTAAATAAAGGTAACTTGTCCTGATGCGGAGCTTTCGTAGCAGCTACGGCTTCGCCTTAGGACGGTGAGATCCGAAATCAACAGACGTCAGTTTTCCGCCGAAACTGACAAAGCGTCCACCGTCTTCGCACCGGGTACCCGGATTGGGCCGGCCCGATTCCGCAGCTCCCTCAGCCCGGCAATCGCTCGCCGCCCGTGTACCTGAGTCAATCCCGGTCAACAGTCCAGTGGATTCTCTGCTGCTCCTAGCCCATGTACCCGGATTGGGCCAGCCCGACTTCGCGGCCCCTCTGCCCGACAGTCGCTTGCTGCCCGTGTACCTGAGTCACACGCGGCCCAGACGCAACAGGTCTTCTCTCTCTTTTCAGTCCTCTTTGACTATCATTAACAATGACTCATCACATCTGGAGCCATGAGGCCCACGCTATTCAGCATGGCTCCTCAATCTCCCCCTTGATGAGTGCATTGTCAACACTTCTCTTCATCAGCTCTTCAGTACCTGCAAGCAATTGTGGAAACACGAAAACAAAGCACAAGAAAATAGAGAAGAAGAAAATAAAGTAAAAGTTTAACCCTAATGACCAAAAACCGAACAAAAGCAAGAAACGGTCATTATGGTTAACCAAAAGTAAAAGCTCAAAAAGAGTGCAGTCTCAGAAACATCAACAAGGATATCAAAAGAGTAAGGACAAACGGGAGTTTTGAGTAAGGACAAACGGGACAAAAACTCCCCCTGAAATAAATCCCAGAGAAAGCCAAAACTCCCCCTTAAACTCTTATACCAAAATTTCTCCCCCTTGTTGACAAGTGAACTCATCAAGCACTCTAAAACGACACTGACTCCCCCTGAAATGCAACTCCCCCTCAAAATATGCAATGAATACAACGGAGGTACAGGTGGAGTGAAGAAAGCATGCTTTTCAGATATGATTGACTGCAATTACAACATCTAACAAGTATAGCAAAAGACATACTGTCGAAGTCACATGGCATGATCATTACAACAGATGATATCCAAAGAAAGTCATTTAGCACGCATTTTTCAGTTTTTGCAAACAAAGGAATCACCACATTTTCCAGTTAACAAGCAAGGTAAAACATGAGATGCAGAAGCTAACTGATATCTACCAAGATAAGCTTTGTCCGAAACAAAGTGCTTCAGCAAACTTGTTGTCTTTTTAATTTTCAGGCTTTTTCATTTCCTTTTTCATTTTCGCCAAGGATTATTTGCATGTCAAACCTTACGCTAACCGACCAAGTCAAGCCTAGGCTAGAACTGGACCATCATAAGCTTAAGACATTGGTCTTGGCATACACTATACTGTCCTAGTTTATACCAAAGTGCTATGGTAAGCAGTCCAGAACAATGTAATGCGACAAGGCAAACCCACTTGGATCTTTTCAACTCAAGCATAAAAAGGCATGGAATTTTCATTCATTTTTGATTTTTATCATTTTTATAGCACAGTTTCCATGTTAAAGCATAAAGATGTCCAAGTTGCATATCTGCATCTATGTGATGAACTAGCTACAAGGCATGTAACAGATAGCAAAAGCTCTCAGCCTACACATGCTAGTTACCAGATGCAATGGTGATTAAGTTTTCAAGTTTAAAGCATAAAAGCCATGCATATGACAGATATCAGACATATCAAGTGGACTGAACCAAAGCATGATCATTGACAAGTAATCAAAAGCATGTACCAGCTAGAATAAGTAAAGCAGTTCAATCATATAACAGAAGCAGGCTCAAAAGTGTGATATGTGAATATGTATGATATGAACACACACAAAAAGACTCAAGAAAAAAGTAAAGAAGAAAGAAAACTGACGCAAAATATCCTAGAAAGGATACACAACACCCAAATCCCCTCGTAAACGCTCAAAAGAAGACTGATCTAGGGGTTTGGTGAAAATATCAGCCAACTGATGATGGGTATCAACATGAACAAGGTCAATGACACCTTTCTCATATTGATCCCGCAAAAAGTGAAAGCGCACATCAATGTGTTTGGTTTTTGAATGGAGACATGGGTTTTTCCCTACACTAATTGCACTAGTGCTGTCGCAAAACAAGGGAACTCTGGTAGGAAAGAACAACCCAAAATCTCGCAGAGTGGAAATCATCCAAACCAACTGTGAGCAGCAGCTAGCAGCAGCTACATACTAAGCCTTTGTGGTCGAAAGAGCAACTCCAGATTGCTTTCGGGAAGACCAAGAGACAAGAGAAGAACCAAGAAACTGGCAAGTACCGGAAGTCGACTTGCGATCCAACCGGCACCCACCAAAGTCAGCGTCCGAAAAGCCAGATAAATCAAGAGATGATGATGCTGAATAGTAAAGACCAAGATCAGGCGCATAGGTAAGATACCTGAAGATACGCTTGACAGCTTGCCGATGAGACGCGCGTGGTGAAGATTGGAAGCGCGCGCACAGTCCCACGGCGAACTGTATGTCTAGCCTCGTCGCCGTCAAGTACAGCAGCGAACCGATCATCCCTCGAAACTCTCTCTCATTGACCTTGACGCCGCTCTCGTCCTTGTCCAGGCCCCCAGATGTACCCATTGGGGTCATCTGAGGCTTCAGCTCTCCACCAAAGTCGAATTTCTTCAACATGTCCCTAGTGTACTTACCATGGTGGATGAAGGTGCCGTCCTTGGTCTTCTTGATCTGGAGCCCTAGAAAATACTTGAGCTCACCCATGAGGCTCATCTCAAACTCGCTGTGCATCTGCTCAGAAAACTTGGACACAAGATCATTAGTAGTACTGCCAAAGATAATATCGTCCACGTAAATCTGAGCGACTAAAAAATCTGAAGCATCTCTGAGCAAGAAGAGAGTCTTATCCACAGAACCCATCACAAAGCCCTTCCCCAACAAAAATTGCTTCAACCGGTCATACCAAGCCCTGGGGGCTTGCTTCAACCAGTATAAAGCTTTTTGCAATTTAAAAACATGTCGAGGAAACTTAGGGTTCTCAAAGCCAGGGGGCTGCCTAACATAAACCTCCTCCTCTATGTACCCGTTCAGAAAAGCACTCTTGACGTCCATTTGAAAAAGCTTAAAACCCTTCGAAGCGGCAAAAGCTAAGAGAATGCGAATGGACTCAAGATGGGCAACAGAGGCGAAGGTTTCTTCAAAATCAATACCTTCCTTCTGGCAGAAACCTTGGGCAACTAGTCGAGCTTTGTTGCGCACCACAACCCCATCTTCACCTTGCTTGTTCTTGAACACCCACTTGGTGCCTATGGGGTTGCATCCTGGTGGCAGCTCTACTAGTGTCCAAACCCGATTGCGGACAAAATTCTCAAGCTCTTCTTGCATGGCATTAATCCAATTCGAGTCAGATAGAGCATGAGAAATGTCTCTGGGCTCAAAAGATGCAACAAAAGCAGATTCAGCAAACACAGCAAGAGAGTCAACAGACGAACGCAAAGTTCTTGTAGACACATCACCGATGATGAGCTCTGAGGGGTGATCACGCTGAACTGCTCGGGATCCCTGGTGATCTGAAGTCACCTCACTGGAGTCAGCAGCTTGCACCTCTGGACTCGACTGAGGGGGCTCGATCGATGTGGAAGAAGTGATCAGAGGTCCGCCCTCGTCCTCAGTCGAAGTCTCAGAAGGTGTGGGCTCTGCAGGAGGTGCAGAAGGCCCACCCTCATCAGCAGCTGGAGTATCCTCATCTTCCTCGAAGATGGACTCTCCGAGCTCACCATCACTAGAAAGCTCAAAAGGAGTCAAAGAAGGCAAGGACTCATCAAAAGAAACCTCGCAAGTCTCGACAAGCTGCTGGGATTCGAGGTTCCAAACACGGAAACCTCGAGAATGCAATGCATAACCAAGAAAAACTCTGTCCCAGCAACGAGACTCAAACTTGTCCAAATGCCCTCCCTTCTTGAGCACAAAGCACTTGCAGCCAAACACTCGCAAGTGGCTCACCTTGGGCTGTCTACCAAACCGCAACTCATATGATGCCTTACCAAGGTAAGCTCTAAGAAAAATGCGGTTGGCCAGATAGCAAGCCGTGTTCATGGCTTCAGCCCAAAAATGCCTAGGAGTCCTGTGCTCATCGAGCATCGTCCTGGCCATCTCGACTAGCCCTGATCACTACAGAAGCTGACGAACTGTGAGTTCTTGAACTCAGAGCCGTTGTCGGAGTGAATTGCTCACATCCGACCATTGTTCTCATTCTTCAGTTTCAAAATCAGGTCATGAACAAACTGAAAAGTTTCATCCTTAGACTCCAAAAAGAAAACCCACGAGAATCGAGAAAAGTCGTCAACAATCACAAGCGCATACCACTTCCCACCGACTGAGCGTACCCGAGCTGGACCGACAATGTCCATGTGTAACAGCTCGCCAGGATATGAAGTCATCACCTGAGTCACAGGTGAGTGAGAAGCGGCAACCATTTTCCCGTGACGACAGGGATGGCAAACTAGATCTTTCTCCATTTTAAGCTTGGGCAATCCTCGGATGAGGTCGATAGAGCTTAACCTGACTAGCAGATCAAAACTCAAATGACCTAACCTCCTATGCCACTTCCAGAGCTCAGAAGAAGATCCAGCAATCAAACAGCGAGAAGGGCCAAACGAACTAGAGAAGTCAATTCGAAAAACTTTACCGAAAGGTAAGATCTGGCAAATCGAAGACCCTCTAGAATCAAACACAGAAGAATTGCCCTTCTTAAAACGCACCTCCAAACCATCCTCAAGAAGTTGCGAAACAGAAATCAAATTGAAGTTCAAGTTTCCAACCAAAGCAACGTTCTTCAAAGAAAAATGGTTTGAAATACGAATTGAGCCAATGCCACTTACTTTCCCTTGACCACTGTTCCCGAAGGTGATGTATTCTTTGGATCTCGAGGGAGTGAGACTGGAAAACCATCTGCGATGTCCCGTCATGTGGCGAGAACACCCTGAGTCCATGATCCAAACGTCCTCCAGTCCCCGATCCTGCACAATCAGTGGCTGTAAGTGGGAGCATATGGTCCGGCACCAGGTTTAGCAAAAGAGCTAAACCAGTGTCGAGCCATCTGCTCAAAAGACGAAAAGCAGAAATCATCAGAAAAGTTTGGACCAAAACGCAGCTCAAAGCGCGGTCCTCGGTTCTGTCTAAAACTTCGGCCACGAGGTCCAGGACCGTAGCCAAAATGGCCTGGAGCTCTGCCGGAACGAACACCACCAACTGGAGCATTGGCATGAAAGCCGTCTCCTCTACCACCACCTACACGACGCGGCCTGGCCTCCAGCCTCTCCCCGTGTCGAGGAACACGTAGTCTACCATCCTGCTGGTAGAACTGCTCCTGACCACCACGAGCTCTCTCTGTTTTCTCAACCCGCTTCCTCCTGAAGCAAAACTCCGCAAGATGCCCGTCTCTCTGACAATACTCGCAATGATAGGTGGGCTTCTTGGGATATGGTTGAGGCTTGGGGTTCTTGGGCTTAGTGGTGTTCGGTATAGTCTTCTTGGGTTGAGAGGGTCCAGGAAGAGAGTCTAGAGAAGTGTCGAGGAGTTTGGGCTTTGGAACCCAGATGGGTTTTTTGGGTGGAGCTTTGGGTGGTTCATGGATCACTCCATCCTTGGGCTGACAAGCCTGGGAAGACTCAGTGGAATGGGTCTTGGGATATCTCTACTCAGGAGTCATTTTACTCCACTCCACTGTCCGGCTAATGGCACTCTCAAAGTCAGCCTTGGTGTAGGTGTAACCTACCCCAAACCCATCCTGCCTCTTGAACTGCTGGATCATCATGCCGAGCTGTGGCTCTCTGGCACTGATCCAACTTAGGATAGAACAGAGGTAAAAATTCTCATTTTGCGAATCAGCTAGCTCCTCTCTCAAGGAAGCTAGTACCTCCACCTGAGACAAGCAGGTCTCACACTCGCTATCTACCTGGACAGACTTCTCAGCTTTCAGCTTAATTAACTCCATTCTAAGAGACAGACAGTTCTCACAGACAGTGGGTGCCACTGACAGTGTCTCAAGCTCTAGCCTAGTCTGCGCAAGCTCAGCTCTCATTCTCTCCAAATCACCTAGATGCTCATCGCCCTTGGCTTTCAGCTCAGCTAAACTAGCAAGATGAGATGGGCAATCAGCACAGGGTACGACGACAGTGGCTTGAGCATCTTTCAGCTCCAGCTGAGCGCTTTCAAGCTCAGTGGCCAAAGCGTCCCTCTCATCAACCCTTTCTGTGTACCTGGACTTCAGAGTCGACAGGTCACACAGAAGCACCTCACACTTAGGGCACTCACTGCTATCACCCAAGCAAGGGGAAGAAGATAGACTCTCAATTCTGCCGTTGGCTACGGCAAGCTCACTCTCTAACTCATCTATCCTCTTCTTGGCCCCCCTAAGCAGTTTTTCCCGATATTTCAACTCCTGACGATTGCTCTCAAGTAAATCAACAATTTCGCGTTCATAGGATGATACCTTGTTGTCGTCGTCGTCGGAGTCATCGGAGGAGCTCTTTTCTTCCTTATCCCCAAGAGCCATTGAGCAGAAACTCTTGCGTGATCTTCGGCGCTGATGTGAGCGGCTCTTCGGTCTGTCCCCGAAGGCCATGAAGCAAAGGCCCGCTGGATCGTCCTTGTCCTTCCCCTTCCTGATGATGATCTCCTCATCGCTTGAGCTCGATGAAGAGGAAGAAGACGTGGACCCCTTGGAGTAGCTCTTCTCCATCTCAGCGAAGAAGGCCTTGTCGCGCTTCTTGTTCTCTCGCCGGTAGTCCTTCAGGGCCTTTCTGAAGAATCTGGTCTTTGGCTTGCCCTTGTTGAAGGAGGAGCTGTCGTGCTTGCCGGAGTCGTGGAAGCCACCACCGGTGCCCTTCTTGTGGCCATTGCGCTTGGGGCAGTCGGCGATGAAATGTCCTGGATCACCACACTCAAAGCACCCGGTTTTTGTGCCGTGTCTCTTGAACATTCTTTTGTCATAAACACGATGCACCCGGTTGTTAAACAGACACAAATCATCATCTCCCAAAGACTCAAGCTGGTCCTCAGTGATAGACATCAAGGAGAACCCAGCACAGCTCACAGAAAAGGGATCAACAGAAGGTGTAGCAAGGGCCAGAGACTTTGATCCAGAGCCAGTGAGATTTGATCTCAACTGGGTATCAACCTCGATGGCCTTCAGCTTGCTAAACAACTCAGAAATGGTCAAGGTATCATAAGATGTGCTCTCAATGATAGAGGATACCTTGATCTCCCAGATCTTTGGGTCCAAGGTATGGAGAACCTTGAGGGCCTGCTCGTGATCTGAGACTAACTGAACACCCTCACCCTTGTTGTCCCGAAGCTTGTTGATGATCGACTGAAAGCGACCAAACAAGGCTTCAACAGATTCACCCGGCTTCTGTGTGAAATTCTCATATTCACGCCGGTAGGTCTGATAGAGTCGAGCCTTGACCTGGGCTGTCCCCTCATGGTGTGCTTGGAGGGTAGCCCAGATTTCTCTCGCAGTGGAGAGATGGCTAACACGCTCAAATTCAGTGGGACCTAAACCAGAAAACAGAATATTCACCGCTTTGTTGTTGTTCTGATGTTGGGCAATGATATCCGGAGAATCACGCTCATCAACAGGCAACACTGTGAAAGTAGCGTGAATACAGATGTCCCAGATGTCCGAGCTTTGGCTCATCAGATAGGCTCGCATGCGAGTCTTCCAATAATTATAGCCATAAGCTTCCAAGGACGGGACCTTGCCAGGAGACGTCATGATCACTACTAGGGTTTAGAACCGGTTAAGGTATAGAAAAAACCCTAACCAGGCTCTGATACCACTTGTAGGACCGAAAGTAGCGATCAGAGGGGGGTGAATGGGCGCCTAAACAATTCTTTCGAATCAATGGCCTGCTCCCAACACCCAACGCACCTCGACAAACAAAAACCTCAAAAGCAAATAGATCGCAGGTACTTAAAATGATCTAGCCTAAAAACGACCGGTGTCCTAATCGAAAAGACACCAACACAGTGCTTAAAGGAAGATTAAAATATCATCACAAAACGAGAGCCATCTTCACAAAAGTTTCACCATATCACAGATGATCCATCAAGCACAAGCAGAATATTCACAGTTTATAAGAAGTTCATCTAGTAAAGCAGACACACTATTTAACACATTTAAACTGGTCAAACATAAATGCAGTAAATAAAATGTGCTCATAAATTTATCAGTGAATATCTAGTGCATTCTGAAATAAAAAAAACTGAACAAATGGATTAATCACAGATGAACTAATCTAGAATTGAAATGCAATATTTTTCTAAAAAATTCAGATCAAGACAATGAACGCACGCTACAGTACTCTAAAGTAATTTAGTAACATGCACGTGAAGCATTAATCTGGATAGCAAATTAAGCAAATGATTAGGCACGTTTCCCTATGCAAGATTAGGAGATATACACAAAGAGACGTGCAGCAACAGTAAACCTTTTACCTCGATTTCCGTGCACCCAGATTCAATAAGCTTCTGTTGTCGATGTGCTTCTTGTAGATGTCGCCATGGGCCACAGAAGATCCGAAGGATCGGATGCAGCTCACCTTGGTACCCGTGCTTGTGCAAATCCAGCCGAATCCATTCGGCTTCCTCACGTGGTGCTGCAAAAACTTAGCTATGGGCTAGAGCTGCTTAGCTTCCTGCCAAGCGCTGGCGCAACACCCGAGCTACAAAGCTGCGTAGCAGCTAGCTCTTGTGTAGAGACTAGCCGCGCTAGGCACTTAGGTGCTGCAGAACTGGCCAGTCACGCTAGTTGATGCTTGTAGCATCGTAGCGCCAGATGCTAGCTGCAGGCTGTCGGAGAGATCGAGAGAAAGCGCAAGGATAAACAAATAACAGAGAGGAAAAATGCTCTGCGAATCCGACGGAGAAAAGACTGGAGCGCTGAGAGGAAAAATAGCTACTACTACAGATCTGCAAATGAGTAGATGTAGGAAGAAAACATCGCTCGGGGAGCTGATAAAAACACGACGGCTGCAAAGATTTCAAAGAGATAAACACAGTGGCGGCGGCAGAAGAACACAGGAAAAAAATGACGCAAAATGTTGGAATTAGTAAAGTGTATATTGAAAAGGGTACCCTAACCCTAGGATATTGGGGCCTATTTATAGGCATCCCATTAAATGGAAAAATGCAGAAATACCCCTAGGGTTTTTTACAGACTCTGAATAAAAATGGAAAAGACCGAAATGCCCTTAGGATTTTTACAGACTCAACTGACAGACTGTGGGCCTAAAGGCAAAAAGTAAAAACCTAAATAAAGGTAACTTGTCCTGATGCGGAGCTTTCGTAGCAGCTACGGCTTCGCCTTAGGACGGTCAGATCCGAAATCAACGGACGTCACTTTTGCGCCGAAACTGACAAAGCATCCACCGTCTTCGCACCGGGTACCCGGATTGGGCCGGCTCGATTCCGCAGCTCCCTCAGCCCGGCAATCGCTCGCCGCCCGTGTACCTGAGTCAATCCCGGTCAACAGTCCAGTGGATCCTCTGCTGCTCCTAGCCCATGTACCCGGATTGGGCCAGCCCGACTTCGCGGCCCCTCTGCCCGACAGTCGCTTGCTGCCCGTGTACCTGAGTCACACACGGCCCAGACGCAACAGGTCTTCTCTCTCTTTTCAGTCCTCTTTGACTATCGTTAACAATGACTCATCACATATGGAGCCATGAGGCCCACGCTATTCAGCATGGCTCCTCAATTGGGCCGGCCCGACTCCGTGGCCCCTCTGCCCAGTAGTCGCTCGCCGCCCCCATGTACTTGAGTCACACGCGACCCAAGACATGACAGGTCTCATCTCCTATTTGCGTCTCTCTGCTGACTTCTATTGACAATCACTCATCACTTTTGGAGCCATGAGGCCCATGATCTTCAACATGGCTCCTCAGATGTTCACGTGATGAAGTCCATGAGCGTCGCTATTGAAGCAACACCTCCAGGGTATCTACACGTATAGGGATGGAGTACCTCCCACGACAACGTGCTAGAACATATTGACCACTGGAAGTGTACAAAATCAATTTTCACTTAACCTTTGATATACTCAAGCACCAGTCCTTTTACCACATGACATCAGTCAAGATCAAGGCGAGATTTGTGCCACCCTTGTTGAATAGCTCAACATTTTCACTCAATGATCCAAAAGTGTGTGGATACTTAGGGATAAGCCTAAGTGTAACGCAACACTAATGTCGCGTTCTGACTACCCTTAACAGTGGCAAGGGGGTAAAGTCGCCTGGTAATTAGATCACACAATAATAATCCAATTAGCCAAGAAGTAATATATTAAATAGAATAAATCAGCAAGCTGAACGGAGCCTGACTGATTCGAAGTATATCATGTGAAGGGTATCGCCGAATGCTACCTTCGGTGTCTGATGCGAAGGGTCTCACCGAAGGTAGTCTTCGGCATTCGGAATGATCTGGCCGAAGGCCTGCTCCGAATAGATCTCGACATGACAATCACCTCTGAACAACGGGGTTCGACGCGAAGTCTCTGACAAGACAAAATATCTCCAACACAACACACTGGCATGACTTCGTCTGGCGTGGGGTACAAATGTGGCGAAGCCTGTGTTGACGAAGCCTGCTGCGGAGCGAGCTGGCGCGTGGGACCTGATCAAACTAACAATGGCATGACGGTCCGACATGGGTAGTCGAAGTAGTGTTCCCACCGAGGGGTGTTCTAGCAGCCTCCGAAACTAGTCTCCTGGCTCCGGACACCTCCGACGAAGTGGATCCGAGCGTGAAAACCTGCAACAAAACATAGATCAAGCGCCAATTCGGCCTAAGGACTGAATATGCTAAGTGTTGCAATAGAGGAACGAAGGTAGCAATCTGTTATGTAGATTAACGGATACTTCACAGGCGAAGTAACAAGGCGATAGCAATGTGTTACGTAGATTAACGGGTACTTCACAGGCGAAGTAGCAAGGATTACCACTGTTTCGACGTGGCCGTCGGAGGGTTTCCAGGAAAACCCACAAAGGTTGTAGAAAAGTAAATAAAAGTAAAGGTACGGTTCAAAGCTAGGACTTTGTGATTAATTTGTGTTGGGGGAGTTTAATGAACCTGTTGACGCAGAAATGCGCCCCCGCACTTGGGCCGGTTCGACGTCCAAAAGTATCGCAACAATACCAACGCCGCGTTCCGACTACCCTTAATACTGATAAGGGATTTGGAGTGACCAGGCAATTAGATAAATAATTAATATTTTAATCCAACTGGCCAAAAAGTGTTAGTAATAATGTAAGAAATAATAAAATGAATAAAATACCTGGAATCAGCCAATTCAGAGGCTGATTTGGAGTTATAGCGACTTTGGCCCGAAGGGTCCCTAAATGAGCTTCGGCCTCAAGCCCAGTCAGACCAGAGGTATAACCTTGGTTGGATCGGAGGTGCGAAGGGGCTTCAGGATTGGGCCCCGAAGGCTGATGCGGAGATTGTCGTTGGGCAGTCCGACCGGCGAAGGTTGCCGGTCGTACCGGTCATGCTACCCCGGTCACACCGCACAAGGGACCTTCAGCGATCATGGCTTCAATGGGCAGAACGTCAGCGTGCACAGACTTCAGCAGAGGGCTTCAGCGCGGTGTGGAGGTCCCCGGTCGGACCGGCGGAGTGCCGTCGGTCTCACTGGACGTTGTCGACAATGGCCTGATGGAGGGGCTCTGGTCAGACTAGCCCTATGCCGCCGGTCGGACATGCGACAACAGATCTAATCTGCTAGGGCTCGGATGACCTAGAAATCAAGATCCAATCATCTTCGAACTTCGTAGGGGAGTTTGTGAAGGCAATTACTCTAAAAAACAACAAGAGATCAAATATAATTCGACCAAGAGGCCGAATTGCATAGTATGACTATAAAATCGATAAAAAGGATAGCAATCCATTATGTGGATTAACGGGAGGATCAAAAGTGAACCAGCAAGGGATACCATGATTACAGACACGGCAGATGGAGGGCTTCCAGGCAAACCCACGAAGATCTACTGTCTAATGCCGAAAATAAAAAGATAAATGCGATTCAAAGCTAGGGCTTTGGATTTGGGAGATTTCAGAGAGAGAGCCTTGAATCGGCCTTGCCCCTGGTATTTATAGGGGGTGGGCATGAATTATCTGGCAAGGAAACCAGTAGGATTCGACCAAAAATTAGTTAGGATAAGATTTGGATCAAAATAGCCCGAATCCACTTCAAAATTCGGATTTCATATCCCTGGCCGGTCAGACCGAACCCATGGGGCCGGTCTGACCGGTGAGAAACCATGTTGAAGAATATGGTTTTGATACTCCATATGTGATGAGTGATTGTCAACGGAAGTCAAAGAAGAAGAGAAATAAAGACTTGCCGAGTCTGAGGCGCATGTGACTCAGGTACACGGGCAGCGAGCGACGGCCGGGTAGAGGAGCCGCGGAGTCGGGCTGGCCCAATCCGGGTACATGGGCTAGGAGCGCCAGAGGATCCACTGGTCTGTTGACTGGGTTTGACTCAGGTATACGGGCGGCGAGCGATTGCCGGGCTGAGGAAGCTACGGGGTCGGGTCGGCCTAATCTGGGTACCCGGTGCGAAGACGGTGCACGCTTTGTCCGTTTAGACGCAAAATTGACAACCTATGATTATTTTGTTTTTTAGGATATTAATATCTAGTTTTTAAGTTTAGAATATTTTTATTTGAGTCAGGTGATTTTTCTAAGAATATTTTAGTAATTTTCGGAATTTATTTAGAGTCAATGTTAATTTACCCTAGGGGTAAATTAGTCTTTTCATGTATTAGGAGTCGCATATAAATAGGCCCTGTTGGGGGAAAATATCTCCTCTTCGGGGTTATTGCCGAAGCAGCATAAAGGCAGACAACAGGTTCGAAGGTTCCCAGAAGATCATCTTCGAAGATATCCAGAACCGAGTTCGAAGTACGAAATTAGGCATTGGTTCGGAGTACATCTTCGAACTAAGGCCCTCCAAGATCTTTTATGCCAGCTAAGATGGAAGGCTTATCTTCTATCTCATTAGATTAGTCTTTTACCATTTTAGCCCTATTAAGGAAACCGAATAGTTTCAACTATGACGGTTGTAATAGAGGGGTAAATAGGTCTTTTCCTTAATGTTTGGGCCTATAAATACCCCCCATTTCACCCTGTAATAGGGACCGAATACAAGTTATTCAATATACACATCCGAACTACTCTAAGTTATTATCCTTTCGGAGGCTTAGAACAGTTCTCTTCGCAAACACTTCGTTTGTTAGTTCTCTTCTACAGAAACCTGTTAGCGTAATCTTTTACGCCAACAGTTGGCGTCGTCCGTGGGGAACCTAGTCCGAAAAACTTCGTTCTCTACCAATTTCTTACATCATGCCTCCTAAGCGGAGCGCACCCCGCAATCCCACTCGGAGGTCCTCTCGGATCTCCGGAGAAATACCCTTCGACACAGTTGAAGTCGGAGGTCCTTCGACATTCCCTCCACAAACTCCGGAAGGGGCTTCCATCCCTCGAACATACGAAGCTTCTCCGCCAACCCCTTCTATACTCCGACCGCCCGGAGTCCCTTCTCCACCCTCCATCCCGATTCGAGCTGATCCGACCAGTTCTCAAGACCCGGAAGATCCTTCCGGAAGAGATGAAAATAATCTTGGAGATATGGCCACTCAAATGGCCAACCTTCAAGCTGAAGTGACAAGGTGGCGACAGGAAGCTGCGAGCAGGCTTCGCTCTCAAGCCACCCCAACCATCCCAGAAGTGCCCGAAGACGATGATCTTGATTATCCCGAAGCCCCGGAGAACGCCTCCTTCGACAATGAGTCTCCGCTGCATCCTGAGCTACAGAAGGTTCGCTTTGATCCGAAGTTTAAAACTTCGAAGCTCTGTAAGTATGCCGGAGATGAAGATCCCGGAGAGTTCGTTCGGTCTTATGCCCTAGCAATTGAGGCTAGCGGTGGAGTTAGAGACACTATGGCGAAGTGCTTCCCTTTAGCTCTTCAAGGAGTGGCATTGAGATGGTTCTGGTCTTTGAAGCCAGGATCAATCAATTCATGGTCGCAGTTGAAGAGGAAGTTTATAAGCAACTTTCAGGGCACCTTCGTGCCTCCTATGTCAACAGGAAGCCTTTTCCAGGTGAAACAGCTCCCAGGAGAAACATTGAGGCAGTACTTTAAGCGCTTCGCTCATACGAAGTCGCAAATTCGGGGGCTGTCCTCATCTTCAGTGGTTGATGCAGCTTGGGAAGGCGTCAGTCATCAAGGCCTTCTGGATAAACTGCATCGGAAGAGCATCTCCTCAGTCTCTCAGTTAATGTCATACTTCGAGGAGTATGCGAGGTCAGAAGAGGGTTGGCTTCGGAGGACTGCTGCTACTTCGTCTATATTGCAAGAAGTCAAAGTAGAAGTGAAGACTCTAGCGCAGCCGCAGGAACCAGTCTTCGAAGTGCAACATGATCGGAGAAGAGGGCAAAAGCACCCTCGTTCTGAAGTCATGAATATTGCACCCCCACAGAAGTTTACACCAAGAGCTCCACAGTCTACGGGGAACAAGGCCAGTGGCTGGAGGCCGCCAGGGAAAACGGCTGGCAAGGGCCAAACCCTTTTCTGCTGTATTCACGGAGAAAATCGAAGCCATGCAACTGACACTTGCAAGGCTATACTTACTCTAAGGGGAGAGTACTTAGAGAGAACTTCGGGTCGAGGCAGTACCGACCGAGTTCCAGCTGCAACGCGCCCAGAGCCGGTTCAGGCCGTGGCGCGAATAGAAAATTTTGACGCTGCAAGGCACCCTCCGGTGGCCAATGTTATGCCACCTCCGAAGCAAGAGGAAGGGCAAGATAGAGGAAAAAGAGTAGTTCTCCCTATCTCTGGAGGAGGTACCCTCGGAAGCATGTCCAAGAGACAGCGAAGAGAGTACGTTCGGGAAGTAGGTCATATTGGGACTTCGTCATCTGCAGCTGCAATGCCGGAGTGGTCTCACGTTCCGATATCTTTCTCTGCGGAGGATGCAGCTGGTATTAAGTTCCCGCACGCAGATCCATTGGTTATCACTGCTGATATTGCGGGCACTGAAGTCCGAAGGGTGTTAATTGACGGAGGTAGCTCGGCAGATATCATTTTTGTTCAAGCCTTCGATCAGTTATGCATTTCCAGGAAGCATCTCCTTCCAGCGGCTCGTCCTCTGCAAGGCTTCGCAGGACCCCCGCTTGATGCACTTGGCCAGATAGGCCTCGAAGTTACCTTCGGAGAAGGTTTATTAGCCCGGACTGAAGAAGTTATCTTTGATGTGGTAGATGCCCCGTATGCTTATAACGTCATTTTCGGACGGGGCATGCTGAACCAGTTCGGAGCTGTGGCGCATCACAATTACTTGTGCATAAAGATGCCCACACAAGCAGGAGTCCTTACAATCTTCGGAGATCAAGCCATTGCTCGGAGGGCGGAATATGGTCATGGTCCCCCTCTTGATCCGAGGCAAGTAAACAGTGTGCAGGATAATGAAGAAATTTTTTCAGCCTCCTCCGAAGCTTCGAAGAAGTCTTTTTCGAGACCAAGTCCCGAAGGAGAGATTGCAACGAAGGTCATTGTTAAAGATGGTAAAGAGTACACTTTTCAATTTGGTAAAGATTTACCTCCTGAAGTTGCAACCTCCTTGGAAAAGGTAGTGGAAGAAAATTTGGATGTCTTCGCTTGGTCTGACGAAGATATCACCGGAGTCGATCGGGATATTATTGAACACAGTTTACTTGTAAACCCGAAGGCCCGGCCTATTCGACAAGGACTCCGGAAGATGTCCGCAGAGAGAGCTGTTTTAGCTAAGGACGAAGTTGAAAAATTATTGAAGGCTGGGATTATCAGAGAAGTGGCTCACACAGAATGGTTAGCCAACCCAGTCTTCGTCAGAAAGAAGTCTTCCAGGAAGTGGCGCATGTGCATTGATTTCACATCTTTGAATAAAGCATGCCCACGTGACCCCTACCCCCATGCCCCGAATTGATCAATTGGTTGACTCCACCGCAGGTTCAGAGTTACTAAGCTTCCTCGACGCGTATTCTGGTTATCATCAAATATGGTTGAAGCGCGAAGATGAAATCAAGACAAGCTTCGTAACTCCTTCGGCAGTCTTCTGCTATGTAAGAATGCCCTTCGGCCTAAGAAACGCCGGAGCTACTTTTTCAAGATTAGTTGCTAAGGCTCTAGGTCATCAATTAGGTCGCAATATGGAGGCCTATATGGATGATATTGTAATAAAGAGTGCTTTAAAGCACCAACATAGCCTAGACTTAGCAGAAACATTCAATAGCCTTCGGGCATGTGGGATCCGCCTTAACCCCGAAAAATGTATATTCGGCGCTAAGGCTGGAAAATTGTTAGGGTATTTAGTTTCAAGCAGGGGAATTGAAGCTAGCCCTACTCAAATAACTGCGTTGCAGAAGATGGCTCCTCCGGAGAATTTAAAGCAAGTGCAAAAGCTGACTGGGCGTCTAGCCGCACTTAGCAGGTTTTTATCAAGGTCTGCGGAGAGGAGTTTGCCAATATTCAAAGCTTTGAAAGGGTCCGAAGATTTTGCATGGACACCGGAGTGTCAGAGAAGCTTCGAAGATATTAAAGATTATCTCAGTAATCTTGCTACACTCACGGTGCCTACTGCGGACGAAACCTTACTCCTGTACATTGCAGCTACAGGTTCAGCTGTTAGCGCAGTCCTTGTCAGTGAAGTGGATTCCAATGGGAAGTTGGTCCAAAATCCTGTTTATTTTGTATCCGAAGCATTATCAGGAGCGGAGACAAGATACTCCGAACTTGAGAAGTTCGTTTATGCTCTGATAATGGCTTCGAGGAAGCTAAGACATTATTTTTTGGCTCATAATGTAATTGTACCAACTTCGTATCCCTTAGGAGATATGCTCCGAAGCAAAGATTCCACTGGAAGGATTGGAAAGTGGGCAGTCGAGCTAGCACCCTTCGGCATATCTTTCTTGGCAAGGACAGCTATCAAATCCCAAGTCCTAGCAGACTTCGTAGCAGAGTGGACTCCACCTGCGAATTTGATTCCGGAGAAATCAAGTGACGGAGTTTGGACTGTTTACTCCGATGGAGCTTTCCAAGCATCCGGAGCAGGCATTGGGGCAGTGTTGATTTCACCGTCAGGGCAAAGAGCAATGTACTCCGCAAGACTCAACTTTAAGTCTACCAATAATATAGCGGAATACGAAGGAATTTTATTGGGACTCCGGAAAGCACGTGCTCTAGGGGCTACAAGAATAATTATAAAAACAGATTCTCAGATAGTAGCAGGGCACGTAGACAAAAGTTTTCAAGTTCGGCATCCACAACTTGCAAAGTACTTAGAAGAAATCCGCAAAATCGAAGCACACTTCAAGGGTATTTCCATTCGGAGTATACCAAGAGCGGAAAACGTGCAAGCGGACATTTTAGCGAAGGCTGCAGCCGGAGCTGTGGATGTGCCTGAAGAAGCTTTCTATGAGGAGCTCAATATACCTTCGGTGCCACAAATTGCCTCTGCGGAGATTCTTTGCATTCCTAGTGCAGATTGGAAAGATTCAATCATAGAACTCTTGAAAGGAGGAACAAATTTGCCCGAAGAGCCCCAATTGTCAAGATTAAAGCTCAGAGCCAGAAACTATCAGTTAATCAACGGTATATTATACAAGGCCGGAGTATGTTCCCCTCTACTCCGATGTATATCTCAAGCCGAAGGCCAAGAAATTCTTCGAGAAATTCACGAAGGCCTTTGTGGAAGCCATTTAGCCCCTAGAGCTCTGGCAGGAAAAACACTTCGCCAGGGGTTTTATTGGCCCACAATAACAGCTGATGCAGAGAGCTTGGTCCGCACATGTCAAGGATGCCAGTGGATGGGTCGACGGAGTCATCGCCCACCAACAGCTCTTCAAGTCATTGCTCCGGTATGGCCTATGGCCAGATGGGGTATGGATTTATTGGCCCCTTTCCAGTAGCAAAGGGAAATCTGAAGTTCGCAGTGGTAGCTATTGAATATTTTTCTAAGTGGGTGGAAGTAGAACCCTTAACAGCTATCACTTCGAACAATGTGCATAAATTCTTCTGGAAGAACATTATTTGTCGGTTCGGAGTGCCTAGATACCTCACAGTTGATAATGGAACACAGTTCGACGCAGAACTCTTCAGGAAGTTTTGCGAAGATCTAGGCATTCAGCTATGTTTTGCTGCAGTGAGGCATCCTCAGTCGAATGGAGCCGTAGAACGAGCCAATGGAAATATTTTATCAGGGCTAAATCGAAGAATAGTAGGACTAGCAAAGGGACTGTGGACTAAAGAGCTTCCGAAGATTCTGTGGTCCATTCGGACTACGCAAACAAGGTCCACAGGTTTTACTCCGTTCAGACTACTATTCGGAGATTAAGCTATGACTCCAACGGAGCTCAAAGGGGGATCATTTCGCAGCACCGAACCGGACGTTGAAGAAGAAAGACAAGCTTCGTTAGATTTGTCAGAAGAAACAAGACTTCGGGCTGTAGCTAATTTATCAAAGTACCATCAGCAGACGAAGACTTGGTATGACCCGAAGGTTAAGCTCAATGAACTAAGACCGGGTCATCTTGTTCTACGAAGCGTTATAGCACCAGGAAAGTTAGGCAATAAATGGGAAGGTCCATACCTAATTGTCCGCTCAGGGCGCCCTGGTTCATTTAAATTAGCTAATTTAGAAGGTGAAGAGTTAGCACATGCTTGGCATGCGGAGCACCTAAAGCGATACTTCGCATAAGGGCTCCTTGTAATTCACTTGTAATCATCCTCTAAATTAATAAAGCATATGACCCTGATAGTTGCCTTCCCCTCATAGATTTCCAGCTTCCGAGTGGACGCATTGGAACCGCGGGGTCGACCGAGAGGGAAGTGTCATTAAGCTGGGTTGTATTTTCGGACTTCGAACCCATAAAGTTCGAAGCTTCCGACGTGGGGGCTGTCATAATCCGGAGCCCAGGCCACCGGCTTGTAGGCATCCGTAAAAGAGCCCAAAACCACACCCTACGGAGTCCAAGCTGCAACTTGTAGACTTCCGTAAAAAGAGCCGAAGGTGGCCAAAATCTGCGAAGTCCAAGCCATTGGCTGGTAGACTTCTGCAAAAAGAGCCGAAGGTGGCCAAAATCTGCGAAGTCCAAGCCATTGGCTGGTAGACTTCTGCAAAAAGAGCCGAAGGTGGCCAAAATCTGCGAAGTCCAAGCCATTGGCTGGTAGACTTCTGCAAAAAGAGCCGAAGGTGGCCAAATTATACGGAGTCCAAGCCATTGGCTGGTAGACATCCGTAAAAAGAGTCCAAAGAGACCATTGCAAACTCCGAACCATTGGTTCGTCAGAAATCACAAAAACAAAGCCCAAGGTGGCTAAAGCAAAACAGCATTTGAGCCATGAGCTTCGAATGTCTGTTAACATAGTCCAAAGTGACAAATTTGTAAGACACTAAAGTGTTCTGAAAGTTATCTAAACTGATTTCTTTCATAAAACAAAGGTACTAAATTACCATTCTTCTGACTACAAATAGTCGCAGACATTTCATAAGATTTTAAAAGATCTTTAAGTGACAGAGGGGCTCCGAACCCCCAAAATTATACTCCGAAGTTTTTCTTTGCGCATAACCATCTTTGAATACATTTCGAAGTTGCTTATACCCAAAGAGGGGCTAGTAAATATGGAGACAATTTTGAATCGGCATTCATTATTAAAAAAAATGTGTTTACAGATTACACTATGAAAAATTGGTATCTATACCAAGAAGGAATCGGAGACCTCTTCGGTCCCGAGAGCTAGGGGTGGAACGACTAGTTCCAACATCAGAAGTTCTAAGAACTTTACGTTTAACTCTCTTCCTCCCCCTCGAAGCTCTAAAATCTTTCTGCTCTTGTTGAAGCTCGGCCCAAGTTCGAAGTCGTTCGGGGCTTCTTTCCCAGCTTCTAAGATCTTCAGATCTTTTATTTCGAGCTTCACCTTCGTCTTCAGACCAATTAGTGTCTTCAGAAGACGAGGTGTTTGCGTCAACCTCTTTCTCTTCCTCTTTAATATAAGACAATACGTCTTTGATTACTTCGGGCGCAATTACGCCGGAGTCATCTCGAGGAATAAGAAATTGAGGACGCTTGTAACTCTTTAAAAGTTCGAAGGTATGCCATAATGAACGAAGTTCATCGTTAAGTTCTAACACTTCGATATCTTCCATAAGAGGCAAAGCCTAAAAATATAACAAACAAGATTTTCATTGATAAAATGTTTACAACCATAAAGCTTTACATAATCAAAAATCCTAAATAATTCCTAAACCTGCGGGTTCGGAGGAGGCTGACTGCTCGAAGCCTGGTTCCGAACATGCTTCTGGCGTTGGCCTTCATCGATCCAAGCCTTGATCGCGGAACGACCTTCGGCTCTCCATGAAGTTTGAAAGGCTCGCCAAGCGGCAGTCACGCCTTCGGAAGGATTCAAAAGCCGCTCGTCGTCGAAGGTAATGGAGCCCTCTGCGCTCGGAGTGATTGTTCGGCCCAAATCCTCGTAGTAACGAAGTAGTCCGAGGGCAGACACTTGTCCGGAGAGTTCTCCATAACGAATGCCTGCCGTCTTCATTTGCTTCACTGCTCCTTGGATCCTTTTTAGCCGGCGCAGCAGAGTCACGTTGTCATCCGAAGGAAGTGATCCAGTAGTACCGAAGTACTCCAGAACACCTAGCATCTGTTCGATGACCTCCGTAGCCACCTTCTCCGACTTGAGCTTTTCTTCAGTTAGTGCATCCTTGCTCGAAGTCGTTTCTGCCAAAACTCCAGAAATCCTAGCATTCTCCGTAGTTAAAATATTCTTCTGGTTTAGGAGTTGGCTAGCTTCTTCTTGGAGCCTTACAAGTTCGAACCCAGCACTAGCATGCTCCAACCGCATCTTTTCAATTTCAGCCCGAAGCACAATTCTTTCTGCTTCGAACTCCTTATTAGCAGCCTCCAAGCCCTATCTAGCCCTGCGCTCCGTTGAAATCATATTATCCATTTGAAGTACTCTAGCTTCGGAGAAAGATAAGTTGCGTTTAAGAGCTTCATTTTCTTCCCGAAGCTGAGCAATTTCATTCTCGCTTGATAAAGTTGCAGCGCGGGCCAAGACTGCTTGCTGAGAAAAGAAAAAACTAAAGTAAGAAATTATTCATGTATAATTTGCTGCTGGTTCGAAGATATACTTCGAACCCAATATAATTCGCTAAAGATATTGGCTCGAAGGTGCTCCGTACCTGGTAGGCCGCTCGTTCCAAGGCAACGTTAAGCTTCGAACTCTTCGCCCTGCTTAATTTTGCTACCAGCTCTATCTCCCCGACTTTGCGACTCACTTGACCTAAAGGTTTGAGCAAAGTCCGAAGCCCAGTTTGCTCCAAAAAAGGAGTCAAAAGAGGGAGCATTGCCGAAGCCTTTTGGTCATCCCTGCTTGACGAAGGTCCGGAGCGTTCTCCTGAGGACCTTGGAACTTCGGAAGATGGCCCCCCCTCAGTTGATTCACTTTCATCTGTTGACTCAGACGAAGTTGATCCTTGAGTAGGGAGAGGCTCTATGTGTCTTTTACCCCTTCCAGGCCCCTGTTGAGCGACC
Source organism: Zizania palustris (assembly GCA_019279435.1). Classification (NCBI taxonomy): domain Eukaryota; kingdom Viridiplantae; phylum Streptophyta; class Magnoliopsida; order Poales; family Poaceae; genus Zizania; species Zizania palustris. The sequence continues at coordinate 28,221,367 of JAAALK010000085.1, read as the reverse complement.
TCCGGGTGCGGCTCCGAAGTTGTCGAAGGCCCTTGAATTAGATCTTCGCATTGTACTTCTACAGAAGGGAGCTCTGCAAAAGCAAAGGTATTATACATTGTATAATTTTGCAGAAAATAATAAAAGAATTATGCGAATTTTACCTTCAACATTCTGGGGGAGGTCGAGCACTGGACTGCTCGGAGGATCAAAGGTGAAGTCATCATCTGAATCCACAGTTAAAATTTCTGTTGCCGGAGTATCTCCGTGAGCAGCCCTCCCTTCATCCACAACTGAAGTTGTAGGAACTTCAACTTCATCTTCGCCCATAGGGGCTTCGATTTGTTCCTCTTGAGTATCCGGAGCTCTCACTTCTTCAATGTTAGCTTGAAGCTCCGGCATACCTGCAGTATCTTCAATGTGAATATTTTGTTGAGCTGCATCTTCATCAATCAATCTCACTAATAATATACCTTCATCTTCTTTAGAACCGGAGATTGAGGTTCTTGAGCTCGAAGGCGCAGGGTCTGAAGGTGCGATATTTTTTGGCTTCCGAGCCACCTTCTTCACCGGAGTCCTTGCGGAGCTCGAAGCTCCGGTTTCAGCTGTCCTCTTCTTGGGTCCTTTCTCCGAAGGCACCCAGTCCATCAGAGGGGGCGGAGTCAACTCCAACATTCCCCATACTCTGTTAAAACTCTCCCAACTCCCGACTAATTTAACTCTCCATTCTTTTTCAGTCGGAGTTGGGGCACCCAAAATCTTCTCCGAAGCCCTTATAATTTGCTCTGAAGTAATAGGGGCTGAAGAAGCTAAAAAATAAATCAAATTAGTCTTTCTTCGAAGTAAATATGTATAATGCATGTTGGTTTTGAAGTTACCTGCAGGGCTCGAAGTCAAGTTAATCTTGCGGAGACCGCCTTCCGAATCATCTTCGAAGATGACAGGCCAGTTGGCCATCAACGGAGGAATTTGCAGTCCGATGAATTCTTTGGCTAAGTCCTGCATGCTTAACCTTCGGCTAATCTTCTGAAGCAGGTTAAGACGAGCTTCGAGTTGGCCTTCGTTGGGCTGCACTAAGGCTTCTTTTCGGAATTGAATTTCTTTAAGGGGCCCAGCCAGAGGACTGCTTGCTCCAACTTTGGCATAGAACCATCTCAGAACCCAATCAGTGTACCATCTAGCATTGATGGCCTTGGCAGGAAACTGAAGGGCATATTCATCTCGAAGCCTAAAGTTGATAGAGCCGAAGGATATCACCACTTTCTCACCTCTGGAGCCTACGAAGGTCTTCGGCTGGCAAGTTGCTCTATGAAGTGCAGCGAAGATTTCTGCTCTCCCCTCACAACCTTCGGCTCTCAGCGCCCATTCGAAGATAGCTAATCTAGCTACTGCATTCGGAGATAATTGGGGGAGAGTTATATGGAACAGATCAAGTACCTCTGCCAGGAAATCCACTGCAGGGAGGCCCAAGCCAGCTTCGAAGAAGGCTTCGAATACCACTACTTCTCCGGGTCTTGGCGATGGAATCGATTCTTTGCCCGGCTTCCGGATCATAACTCCATTACTAATTTTTACTCCTGTTGTGATTGCCAAAGACTCCCTCTTGCAGGTAGAAGGCCCCAACTCAAAAGATTGATCCAAATACTTTGTCGATGGCGGGCACAGACCTTGATCATCGGTGATTTGGGGATTTCTCCCCCTTGCCGCCATGGATGTTTCTGCCGGCATCGGAGGTGCCGCCGCCAACGCTGCCACCGCTGCTGCTGCGGTCGCCTGCTGCCGGGCCAAGGCCGATGGAGGTGCAGATCCCTTAGTCTTCACCATCGCGACCGCCGGATTGCTCTGAGGGAATGGAGGCTAGGGCTCAAGAACATGAAGGGCTAAAAAGTTTTTGATTGCGAGAATGCGGTGAAAAGGTTACCAGGTAACTTCTAGGCCTTCTATTTATAGCCTAGATTTCACTTTTTTACCGTTAGTTCGTGTCGTTTCGCATTCCTGCCGTTACCTTTCCCCGCGATTAACGCTTACTACAGTTTCCATTAGAAACATGAACTTAACGGCTCTTTTTTCTAAGTCTAAAAGACTTTCGAACTTCTTGAGTCGGTTCTAAGATAGTTCGAAAAGCAATTACCTCAAGACTGATTCGAAGTTCATATCTTCGTGCATTTCGGAGATAAAATAAAAACCAATAACCCCTATGTTTGGTTATTTTTTCCTTCCGTATACTGCTTTCCTAACGTTACAGGTCAAACGGAGAAGCGTATTCGAGGGGCTACTGTTGGGGGAAAATATCTCCTCTTCGGGGTTATTGCCGAAGCAGCATAAAGGCAGACAGCAGGTTCGAAGGTTCGCAGAAGATCATCTTCGAAGATATCCGGAACCGAGTTCGAAGTACGAAATTGGGCATTGGTTCGGAGTACATCTTCGAACTAAGGCCCTCCAAGATCTTTTATGCCAGCTAAGATGGAAGGCTTATCTTCTATCTCATTAGATTAGTCTTTTACCATTTTAGCCCTATTAAGGAAACCGAATAGTTTCAACTATGACGGTTGTAATAGAGGGGTAAATAGGTCTTTTCCTTAATGTTTGGGCCTATAAATACCCCCCATTTCACCCTGTAATAGGGACCGAATACAAGTTATTCAATATACACATCCGAACTATTCTAAGTTATTATCCTTTCGGAGGCTTAGAACAGTTCTCTTCGCAAACACTTCGTTTGTTAGTTCTCTTCTACAGAAACCTGTTAGCGTAATCTTTTACGCCAACAGGCCCCTATCCCCCTGGGGATAGATGACTGTTTTTGAGATCAATCTACAGTCCAAGTATTTTTCCGCCGCCAGTTTTCATCTGCTAATCTTTTTCTTCCGGCGTCGTCGTTCTTCTCCCACCCATTGTGGCCTCCGCGCATCAAGCCATCCGTAGTGGCATTCTCAGCACGCGTGAAGCCATCATAGCCAACGATGTCTCCTGGTGGCTTGAAGTTCTGCACGCATAAGCTAAGGCATGCAATGGCTGCAACCCCTAGACGCTAGATGCAGTGCATCACGCAAACAACTAGCCTAGCCGACAGCCATTACCTACACGTAGCTAGCTAGATGGCTATTCTCTGGAAAGAAGCAGCAGCTCCAGCCCCCTTTTCTATTCCCAAGAGAAATCACGCAACACAGGACAACAAATCTTCTGCAACATAATTATTTCCTTGCGCACGGCAGCCTAGGAAAAGATTTTTTTGCTTGGCTAGGGAACTAGCATCTACCGCACGGTAGCTTGCAGCTAGCAGTGCCTAGCATGCAGCTAGAGCCTAAGGCTAGAACCTGCTGTAGCTAGAGGCAGGAGGCGCGACAGATTGTTTTTGTGGGAGGCGACGAGATCGGCAGAAGACAGCGTGCGCAGTGCCGACGAGAAGATGCAGGTTAGTTGTTCCTAATCTACTATTTTTCAGCAGATTTATTTAAACCAATCTTTATCTGTTTTCAGCAGATCTGCTTAGAAAATTTCGGGGTTAATTTTATCCGTCGAAATATTAATAGTATTCGCATATTTTTATTTAAGTATTTTTCATCTTCTCATAAAAATATATATATATTTAGTCGCAGTAATATTTCTATTCTAGATTTACATGAAATATTTTAAGTTTATTTCTGAATCAATTTCTGGATGATCCATAGTTTATTCATTTGATTAGTATCGTATTTTTAGACTGCATTTCGAATTATCATAGATTTATTTAGGGATTTTGCTTTCGTCATTAAATATTTTTAGTATCCATTTTTATTCACTGCAGTTATTTTATTTAGTCTAGTTTATTTTTGTATATCATTTTATTTAGGACATCGGTCATTTTTAGGCTAGACAACTTTAATCCCAGTAATTTGCTTTGCTAATATTATTTATCTGGTTTAATTCATTTGGGTGTTGGGATTAGGACATAGTTTAGCAAGAAATTTTTAGGCGCCCATTCACCCCCCTCTGGTCGCTACTTTCGGTCCTACAAGTGGTATTAGAGCAAGGTTAGGGTTTTCTAATATCTTAACCGATTCTAAACCTAGGTAGTCACCATGACGTCTTCTGGCAAAATCCCATCCTTAGAAGCTTTTGGCTACACTTATTGGAAGACTCGCATGCGAGCATACCTTATGAGCCAGAGTTTGGACATATGGGAGATTTGTGTTCATCCTACATTCACCATAGCGACTATTGTTGCAGATACTGCTGCAGATGTAGTTACACAGCATCAAAATAATAGTAAAGCTGGAGCTGAAAAATGCTCATGCAACTGTCATCATACCTTGTGTAGACTGCCCATCCCATTTAGCTAGTATAGCTCAGCTGAGAGCCAAGAGTGATGAGCAGTTGAGCGAGTTAGCTAGAGTAAGAGCTGAGTTGGAGCAGACTAAGCTAGAGCTTGAGACCTTGACAGTTCCACCCACTGTTTGTGAGAACTGTTTGTCCATGAGAATGGAGTTGATCAAGCTAAAAGCAGAGAAGTCTGTTGATGTTGATAGAGAGTGTGAGATCTGCTTGTCTCAGGTGGAGGTGTTAGCTTCTTTGAGAGAGGAGCTATCTGATGTTCAGAATGAGAACTTTTATCTCCGTCAGATCCTGAGTTGGATTAGTGCCAGAGAGCCACAGCTCGGCATGATGATCCAGCAGTTTAAGAGACAAGATGGGTTTGAGGTAGGTTACACCTATACCAAGGCTGATTTTGAGAGTGCCATTAGCCAAGCAGTGGAGTGGAGTAAGATGACTCCTGAACAGAGATATCCCAAGACTCACTCCACTGAGTCCTTTAAGGATAGTCAGCCCAAGGATGGAGTGTTCCAAGAACAACCTAAAGCTCCACCTAAGAAGCAGATCTGGGTTCCAAAGCCTAAACCACTCCACACTTCTCTTGATTCTTTACCTGGACCCTCTCACACCAACGAGGCTACACCCACCACCACCAAGCCTAGGAATCCCAAGCCTCAACCACATCCCAAGAAGCCTACCTATCACTATGAGTTTTGTCAGAGAGACGGGCATCTTGAGGAGTTTTGCTTCAGGGGAAGCGGGTTGAGCGAGCAAAGAGAGCTCGAAGTGGGCAGGAGCAGTTCTACCAGCAGGGTGGTAGACAGAGAGTTCCTCGATATAGAGAGAGGCTAGAGGCCAGGCCACGTCTTGTACGTGGTGGTATAGGAGACGGTTTTTATGACTGTGCTCCGGAGGGTGGTTTTCATTCCGGCAGAGTTCCAGATCATTATGGATACGGTTTTGGACCTCGTGACCGTGATTTTAGGCAGAACAGAGGACCGCGCTTTGAGCCACGTTTTGGTCCAGACTCATATGATTCCTTCTGCTTTCCTACATACGAGCAGATGGCTCGACACTGGTTTAGCACTTTTGCTAAACCTGGCATTGGACTGTTTGCTCCCACTCATGATTATTGATCTTGATTTGGGAGTTGTGTATCCATTTTTAGGATATTTTGAGTCAGTTTTTCTTTCTTCTTTATTTTTTTATTGAGTCCTTTTGTGTGCATTCATATCATGCATTATCATAAATCATATTTTGAGTTTGCTTCTGCCATATGATTAATCTACTTTACTTTCTCTAGCTAGTATATATTTTTGATTACTTGTCGATGATCATGTCATGGTTGAGTTCACATGATATATCTGATATTTGTCATATGCATGGCTTTTATGTTTTAAACTTGAAAAATGATCACCATTGCTTCTGGTAACTAGCATGTGTAGGATGAATGCTTTCGCTATCTTTTACATGCCTGGTAGCTAGATCCTTACTTAGATGCAGATATGCAACTTGGACATTTATATGCTTTAAATATGAAAAATGTGCTATAAAAATGATAAAAATTCAGAAAAATGAAAAATTTATGCATTTTTATGATTATCAGAAAAGATCCAAGTGGGTTTGCTTTGTCGCATTGCATTGTTCTGGACTGCTTACCATAGCACTTTGGTATGAACTAGGACGTTGTAATATATGCCAAGACCAATGTCTTAAGCTTCTGATGGTCCAGTTCTGGCCTAGGCTTGACTTGGTCAGTTAGCATAAGGTTTGACATGCAAATAACCCCTGGCAAAAATGAAAAATAAAAATAAAAAGAAAAGATATGAAAAAATTAAAAAGACGACAAGTTTGCTGAAGCACTTTGTTTTGGACAATGCTTATCTTGGTAGATATCAGTTAGCTTTTGGATCTCATGCTTTACCTTGCTTGTCAACTAGAAAATGTGGTGATGCTTTTGTTTGCAAAAATCGAAAAATGTGTGCTAATGACTCCCTTTAGATATCATCTATTGCACTGATCATGTCATGTATCTTAGACAATATATCTTTTGCTATACCTGTTAGATGTTGTAATTGCAGTTAATCATATCTAAGAAGCATGCTTTTCACACTCCACCTGCACCGCATCTGCATTCATGGCATATTTTGATGGGGAGCTGCATTTCAGGGGAAGTTTTTGTCTATGTCTCTTTAGAGTGCATTTAGTCTCACTTGATGAGTCCAATTGTCAACAAGGGGGAGAAATTTTGGAGTTTAGAGAACATTTTTTAGCTTTATTTTTTAGCTTTCTCTGGGATTTATTTTAGGGGGAGTTTCTTGTTGGTAATTATGAGATTTGCACTTGCTTTCGAGTCTTTATTTTTGGTTAACCATAATGACCATTTTCTTGCTTCTGTTTGGCTTTTGGTCATTAGGGTTAAACTTTTATTTTCTTTTGTCATTGTTTTCCTGTTTCCACATGTTTTGCAGGTTCTGAAGATGAGCTGAAGAGGGTGTTGACAATGCACTCATCAAGGGGGAGATTGAGAAACCATGTTTAAGAATATGGTTTTGATACTCCAGATGTGATGAGTTATTGTCAACGGAAGTCAAAGAAGAAGAGAAATAAAGACCTGCAAAATCTAAGGTGCATGTGACTCAGGTACACGGGCAGCGAGTGATGACCGGGCAGAGGAGCCGCGAAGTCGGGCTGACCCAATCCGGGTACATGGGCTAGGAGCGGCAGAGGATCCACTGGTCTGTTGACTGGGTTTGACTCAGGTATACGGGCGGCGAGCGATTGCCGGGCTGAGGAAGCTGCGGGGTCGGGTCGGCCCAATCTGGGTACCCGGTGCGAAGACGGTGGACGCTTTGTCAGTTTCGGCACAAAACTAACAACCTATGATTATTTTGTTTTTTAGGATATTAATATTTAGTTTTTAAGTTTAGAATATTTTTATTTGAGTCACGTAATTTTTCTAAGAATATTTTAGTAATTTTTGGAATTTATTTTAGAGTCAGTGTTAATTTACCCTAGGGGTAAATTAGTCTTTTCATGTATTAGGAGTCGCCTATAAATAGGCCCCTATCCCCCCTGGGGATAGATGACTGTTTTTGAGATCAATATACAGTCCACATATTTTTCCACCGCCAGTTTTCATCTGCTAATATTTTTCTTCCGGCGCCGTCGTTCTTCTCCCACCCATTGTGGCCTCCGTGCATCAAGCCATCCATAGCGGCGTTCTCAGCATGCGTGAAGCAATCATAGCCGGCGACGTCTCCTGGTGGCTTGAAGTTCTACACGCATAAGCTAAGGCATGCAATGGCTGCAGCCCCTAGACGCTAGATGCAGTGCATCACACAAAAGCTAGCCTAGCCGCAGCCATTACCTACACGTAGCTAGCTGGCTATTCTCTGGAAAGAAGCAGCAGCTCCAACCCCTTTTTTTGTTCCCAAGAGAAATCACGCAACACAAGACAGCAAATCTTCAGCAACATAATTATTTCCTTGCGCACGACAGCCTAGGCAAAGATTTTTTTGCTTGGCTAGGGAACTAGCATCTACCGCACGGTAGCTTGCAGCTAGCAGTGCCTAGCATGCGGCTAGAGCCTGAGGCTAGAACCTACTGCGGCTAGAGGTAGGAGGCGCGACAGATTGTTTTCGTGGGAGGCGACGAGATCGGCAGAAGACATCGTGCGTAGTGACAACGAGAAGATGCAGGTTAGTTGTTCCTAATCTACTATTTTTCAGCAGGTTTATTTAAACCAATCTTTATCTGTTTTCAGCAGATCTGCTTAGAAAATTTCGGGGTTAATTTTTATCTGTCAAAATATTAATAGTATTCATATATTTTTATTTAAGTATTTTCATCTGCTCATAAAAAATATATATATTTAGTCGCAGTAATATTTCTATTCTAGATTTATATGAAATATTTTAAGTTTATTTCTGAATCAATTTCTGGATGATCCATAGTTTATTCATTTGATTAGTATCATATTTTTAGACTGCATTTCGAATTATCATAGATTTATTTAAGGATTTTGCTTTCGTCATTAAATATTTTTAGTATCCATTTTTATTCACTGCATTTATTTTATTTAGTCTAGTTTATTTTTATATATCATTTTATTTAGGACATCAGTCATTTTTAGGCTAGACAACTTTAATCCTAGTAATTTGCTTCGCTAATATTATTTATCTGGTTTAGTTCATTTGGGTGTTGGGATTAGGACTTAGTTTAGCAAGAAATTTTTAGGCGCCCATTCACCCCCTCTGGTCAATACTTTCGGTCCTTCAACCGGGCCTACATGGCCGGTTGGACCAGCCTACTATGGTTGGTCAGACCGTCTTGTGCCAGATATGACATATTTTCGGTCAAAAATACTATTTTTCACTATTTTGCCTAGTTTGACCATTAATGCCATTTTTGCTATAAACACATGCCCTCCTGCCTTTTAGCAAACTTATTGAGCTAAAATCATGACGGGCCTTGGGCGATATTTTCCATATCGGGCATTAGACACTTCAAGCGTTTTGCCACACACTTGGGAAGTACTTTTTCAAATATCTACCATTCAAAGCCCTTCGGAATCGCTCTCCTTGTAAAGATACTAAGACATATTCATTGCTTGGAGCGATTTCGACTACCTTAAAAGGTCCTTCCCAACTAGGCGACCATTTACCAAATTTTGGGCTCTTAGTGCCTAATGGTAAAATCGTCTTCCAAACCAAGTCATTGACTTGCAATGATTTTGCTCTAACCTTCTTGTTGTAGGCTCTAGCTACTCTTCTTTTATCTTTCTCTATTGCCTCTAGAGCGTTCAACCTCTTATTGGTCACTTCTTCCAAATTATCCTTTAGAAGTGTCTCATATTCATCGGACGATAAGCCATCTTGCTTAAGAAATCTAAGCGAGCCAAGATCTACCTCTACCGGTAGAACGACTTCTTGTCCATATTCCAACTCATATGGACTAACTTTAGTGGCACCGTGCTTTGCAACTCTACTAGCCCATAAAGCTTCGGAAAGCCCCTCATGCCACTTCTTTGGAAACTCTTCAATTTTCTTCTTGATTAGTTTGATCACAGTTTTGTTACTAGAGTCGGCCTTATCATTGGCCTGAGCATAATATGGAGAAGAGTTCACCAATTTGATCCCATAGTATTCGGCAAAATCCCTCACTTCTTTAGCAATAAATGAAGTACCTTGGTCTGTAATGAGAGTTTGGGGAATGCCGAATCTATGTATAATGTGCTTCAAGATGAAATCGATTACCTCGTTGTGAGCCATATTCTTGAGCGGCACGACCTCGGTCCATTTGGTGAAGTAGGCCATCACCATCAACATGAACCGATGCCCTTTTGAAGAGGGAGGATGAATTTGGCCGATGAAGTCTAAGCCCCAACCTCGGAACGACCATGGTTTGATAATAGGATTAAGCAGCGATGCAGGCGCTAGGTGAATATTAGCGAACTTTTGACAAGCTTTACACCCTCTATAATACTTAAAACAGTCCTCAGTCATAGTCGGCCAATAAAAACCTGCTCTTTTGAGCATCCAACTCATTTTTGGGGCCGACTGATGAGTACCGCAAAGTCCTTCATGGACTTCACCTATAGCAACTCTAGCTTGATCGGAGTCCAAACACTTCAAAAGTACTCCATCAATAGTTCGGTGATACAACACATCATCAAGCAAAACAAATTTGAACTCCTGTCGCCAAACCTTTCGATCAACCCTTTGACTAGGATTTTTTAAATATTGGATGATTGGGATCCTCCAATCGTCCTTACTGATCAAAGGAACAATGGCCAGATCTCCACTAGAATTGGCCTTTAGATTTTCCATTTGGACCTGCCCCCCGAGTGCTAAACCCTCCTGACAATGGTCGGTCGGACCGGCCATGTTGGCCCAGTTCGACCGGCTATTGCCGGATGGCTAGTACGGGTTGGTCTGACCGACCTGACATGGCCGGTCAGACTGGGAGTGCATGGGCGGTCTGACCGTGCTCGCAAGGCTGGTCAGACCGATAGTGGTACTCTCAGATGATACATTGTCTTAGACCGATAGTGCTCATGTATAGAATTTACTTCTCCTAATTTGATAGCCTGATGCTTGCTGAGCCAAGTCATTTGCAAGTGAGTTGGCTTCTCTAGTCACATGAGCAATTTTGAAATCATCAAAGGTGGCAATTAGGTCTAGACACTTGTCCAAGTAGATATTTAATAGACCATTAAAACATTTAGCAAGTTTAGCTACTTGTTGCACAACTAATAAAGAATCACCATATGCACGAACATATTTCACACCCATGGATTTTAACAATTCAAGACCTAACAATAGAGCTTCATATTCGGCTTGATTATTAGTCGAGTGAAATTCTAGACGGGCCGATGTCTCAAAGTGCATACCATTCGGCGATTTGCCACACACTCGGGAAATACTTTTTCAAGTACCTGCCATTCAAAGCTCTTCAAAACCGCTCTCCTTGTAGAGATTATAGCACATATGCATTACCTGGAGCTATTTCGGCTATTTTGAAAGGGCCTTCCCAACTAGGTGACCAGTTACCAGATTTGAGGCTCTTAGTGCCTAACAGCAAAATCGTCTTCCAAACCAAGTCACCAACTTGAAACGATTTTGGTTTAACTTTCTTATTGTAAGCTCTAGCTACTCTCCTCTTGTCTATCTCTATAGCTTCTAAAGCACTCAGCCTCTTATCGGTCACTTCTTCTAAATTGTCCTTCAAAAGAGTTTCATATTCATCGACCCATAAGCCATCTTGCTTCAGAACTCTTAAAGAGCCAAGATCTGCTTCTATAGGTAGAACAGCCTCTTGTCCATATACTACCTCATATGGACTAACTTTGGTAGCACCGTGCTTTGCAACCCTACAAGTCCATAGCGCCTCGGAAAGCACTTCATGCCATCTCTTAGGGAACTCTTTGATTTTCCTCTTAATGAGCTTAATCACAGTTTTATTACAAGACTCGGTCTGACCATTGGCCTAAGCATAATATGGTGAAGTGTTTATCAACTTAATACCATAAAATTCAGCAAAGTCTCTCACTTCCTTAGAAACAAATGAAGTACCCTGGTGTGTAGTGAGAGTTTGGGGAATACCGAATCTATGTATAATGTGCTTCAAGATAAAATCAGTTACCTCATTGTGAGTCATATTCTTGAGAGGCACGACTTTGGTCCATTTGGTGAAGTAGTCTGTTTCCATCAACACGAACCGACGCCCTTTTGAAGAAGGAGGATAAATTTGGCCGATGAAGTCTAAACCCCAACCTCGGAACGGCCATGGCTTGATAATAGGGTTAAGTAATGAAGCATGAGCTAGCTGAATATTACCAAACTTCTGACACGCTTCACACCCTCTATAATATCTAAAACAATCCTCAGTCATAGTCGACCAGTAGAAACCTGCTCTTTTGAGCATCCAACTCATTTTCTGCGCCGACTAATGAGTGCCACAAAGCCCTTCATGGACTCCTCCCGTAGCTACTTTGGACTGTTCATCATCTAAACACTTTAAAAGTACTCCATCAATAGTTCGGCGATACAGTACATCATCTAGCAGCATAAATTTAAACACTTGTCGCCGAACTTTCCGATCAACCCTTTGACCGGGATTACTCAAATAATGGACGATTGGAATTCTCCAATCATCCTTACGGACATGCGGAGGGTTTACTAACTCCTTTCCTAGACTGATGTCTAAATTGCTAACTTCGGAGTGCCCCCTGGGCCTTTCCCATTTCTACTGAATGCTGTTTGGATCGGCTGTGCGGAGCCGATCAGACTGAGGCCTCTCGCCGGATGGGTCCGGTTCCTGAAGACCTCTGCTGTCCAGTGGGCTTTGGTGTAGGGGCTCCGGCGTGCAAGGCCCTTCGGCAGACGGAGTGTTCTGGCACGAGGGATTAACACGTGACACCCTCCGATGACCGGAGGGGTCCGACCCATAGGGTTCGACAAACCTCGCGCTTGCCTAAAGATTCTGGCTTTGGCAATAAGACCAAGCATTGGCTTTTCCTGTACAGAAAATTTTCCTTTCCTGATTTTATAGCCAGTTGCTTGTTGGGCTAAATCATTTGCAACTATGTATAAACATTTATCCAAGTAACTATTTAGCAAGCCATTAAAACATTGAGCACTCTTAGCTACTTGTTGCACTACTAACAAAAAACCACCATGCGCATGAACATGTTCACCTATGGATTCTAGTAACTCAAGTCCTAGCAATAAAGCCTCATATTCAGCTTTGTTATTAGTAGAGGGAAATTCTAAACGTGCCGAGGTTTCAAAGTGCATTCCACTAGGTGATATGAGAACCATCCCATTACCTTGGCCATTCTTGCAAGCCAAACCATCAAAATAAAGTTTCCATGGTACTACCTACATTAGAGCAATATCATCACCCCAATTGACGTCCACGTGGTGATCAACTATAAAATTAGCAACAATTTGGTCTTTCATAGCTCTTAGAGGTTGATAGGCCAAATCATACTCAATCAAAGCGTAAGCCCACTTTCCGATTTTTCCACTTAAAATCGGCTTTTGAAACATGTATTTTATAACATCGGTTTAGCAAGCGACAATACATGTAGTAGGAAGAAGATAGTGACGTAATTTGGTACATGCATAATAAAGTGATAAACATAAACGCTCCACAAACACGTACCTGGTTTCGGTGTCCAGCAGGTGGGGGCTCAACAATGTGATGATGTACTCTCTTCCCTCCACCTCCTGGGTTAGCATGACCCTTATCACGCTATCTTCTGCGGCGATATACAGCCAAAACAGAATTCTGGCTTTTGGTGCTCTTACCATGGGTGGTGATGATAAGCACTCTTTAATCTTTTCAAAGGCGCTTTGCTGACTTGCCCCCTAAGTGAACTCGGCTTCATTCTTTAGCCGGAGTATAGGGACAAAGGCATCAATCTTACCAGACAAGTTAGATATAAAGCGACGCAAATAATTCATCTTGCTTAGCAACTTTTGCACATCTTTCTTGCATGTCGGCGCTGCAAAGTTTATAATTTTCTCAAGCCTCTTAGGATCAATTTCTATACCTCATTCATGAATCATGAATCCTAAGAACATGCCTGCCGACACGCCAAAAGCACATTTGTGCGGGTTCATTTTCAAACCATACTGTCACATCCTATCAAAAGCAACTTTTAAATCGGCTAAGTGGTTTCCCATAGCGTCTAATTTGACTACAACATCATCTATGTATACTTCTAACATAACTCCTAACAAGTCATGAAAAATCAAGTTCATAGCATGTTGATATGTAGCGCCAGCATTCTTTAAACTAAAAGTCATAACGACCCACTCGAACAAGCCGACAAAACTAGGGCATCGAAAGGCTGTCTTGTAGATGTCCTCTTTGGCCATAAAAATTTGATTATAACCAGCGTTGCCATCAAGAAAACTTAGTACCTTGTGTCCTGAAGCATCGTTGATTAGTATGTCGACTATTGGCATGGGATACTCATCCTTTGGAGTGGTCTTGTTTAGATCCCTGCAATCAATACAAACTCGTATTTTGTCGCTCCCCTTCTTTTCTACAGGCACAATGTTAGGGACCCATTCAACATACCTGCATGGCCTAATAAACTCAGCCTTCAGTAATTGCTCAACCTCTTCTTTTACCCGGTCATAGACGATCGAGTTAAAGCAATGCAGAGGCTATTTATAAGGCCTAAATCTGGGTTTAATAGGTAGCCGATGCTCCACGAGCTCGTGGCTTAATCCGGGCATTTCTCTATACTCCCATGCAAAACAATCGACGTATGACCGAAGCAACTTTATTACTTTGACCTTCTCATCAGCCTGTAAATGTTGGTTTACAAAAGTCAGTCTTGGGACGCTACAATTGCCTATGTCGACTTCTTCTAAAGGATCAGCTGACGCAAAACCTTGTCCTAACTTTTCTACTTCACTGAAGTCTTCGATGGCCTCGGCAATACCGTATTTAGTAGACCGATATTGCTCCACACGAGACTTTAGCCAATCTAGATTACTTCTGCTAGACATGACCACTAATTTAGAAATAGCCTTGCTACGCCAGCTGGCTTTACAGACACTGGTACGAAACGTCCTTCGGACACACTAACGAAGTCGTAATCCGAAAGATCCCTACCTGATAGACACTCTACTTTGTTGTGGATGGCGTCGATGGACACATCGACCAATGCCACCTAGGCCGAAGTGTCTACTGGTATGACCTCCACATCATCGCCATCCCACTGTATCAGCCATTGGTGCAAAGTAGAAGGAATGGAGCAGTTTGCGTGAATCCAGTCATGCCCGAGCAATACGTTGTAGTTACCTTGTACGTCAACGATGAAGAATGCTGTTGACAACGTCTTGTTGCCTACTGTTAACTCCATGAGAGTACGCCTTTGGCCTCAGAACTCTCACCGTTGAAGGCGTTGAGCATTAGGTTAGTTTTCTTCAAGTCCTCCTCGTCCTTGCCAAGTTTCTTCAATAGTGAGTAAAGCATTAGGTTAACAGTGGCCCCACCGTCAACAAGCATCCTGGAGATCGACTTCCCGTCAATGTGACCTCTGACGTAGAGAGGCTTTAGATGGTGAGTCGTATCCTCGGGTTTCTCAAAAAATAGCGTTGCACGGGCCAAGGTTCAACTAGGCGACCTCGGCCTCATCTTGTGGTAGGGCGAACTCGGCGGGCAGCATGATGACGTTGATGTCCATTGCTTAAGGTGCAGGACACTCAGAGACGGGTGAGTAGTTGTCGTCGAGCGTGTCATCGTCATCGTCGCTTGTACTAGGAGCCGGGTTAGTTATCTCAACCGGCTTGATCCTCCATACTTGTGTTGTAGCTGGCCGGGGGCGGATCTCCTCAAAGATGGCGTCCTGTTCCTCCTCGGCCTTTCTCTCGCACTCCTCCTCGGCATCTTTTTTGTGATTTGGACATGCTTGGAGGTGCCCAAGATGGTTGTGGTTTGGTACCATGCACCACCATCACGTTTCTGTGATTTTTGGCTGAAGGGGTATCACCCAGGTCAGCCTCGCGTGTTTCACAATCATAGGGCCCTTCGCTGGGGACCCTGCTAATCGGGTCGGCCTCGTTCGGCCGATCGGACCGGGCTCCGGTGCTGGCCTCGGCTGTAGTAGGGGACTTACCTCCATTGGGCTTCGGCGAGGAGGCCCTCAGGATTGGGACTTCCTGAGACCCTACTTTGACTGTGATGACTTCGGGCTCCCTATCCTTCACCTCTTCACGTTCATCTCCCCTGGCTCCGTCCTATGCGAGTCGATTCGGAGGTACTATGGACAGCCTGTGGATGATGTCCCCCTTCGCTGTAGGACCGAAAGTAGCGACCAGAGGGGGGTGAATGGGCGCCTAAAAAAATTCTTTCGAATCAATGGCCTGCTCCCAACACCCAACGCACCTCAACAGACTAACAAGAAAAATAAACATATAAACAGTGCTAAAAATAATCTAGCCTAAAAACAACCGGCGTCCTAAACGAAAAGACACCAACACAGTGCTTAAAGGCAGATTAAGTCCATTCACTAAACAAAAGGTATCTCCACAAAGATTTCACCAAAACGCAGGTAATCCATCATGCACATGACTATATCCATCATTCACAGACATTTCATCAATCAAAATCAATGCAGTAAATGAATAGCTCTCATAGATAATCCATCTGATACACGATGTGCACTTAAATCAATGAAGGAACAACAAGTATTACTGTGCTTCAATGAGATTAAGATGGTAAGAGTACTACCTTAATTCAGCCAATAGCACGTGAGACAAAAAACCTAAGTGTGAACATCAAGAATAAACAGATCAGATTATAAAATTAGTGCTAGCCATAAACAATTTACTTAATCATGTAAAACTCTGAATGGAACATAAATCAAAGTTAATCGGCTTTTAACATCAGAGTAAAAAACTGAACAAATACTTGCCTCGATCTACATGTCAGGACGTTTCGTGCTGCAGCTTCTGTTCTTGGGTTCTTGCGCAGTCTCTCAGCCGGACGAATCACGACGCCACGCTTGGCCACATCATGCAGGAAGCTTCAAGAAACTCTTGCTATCGATGTAATAGTGGGCCCCACTTGATGCTGCTCCTCGGTTGAACCGCACGGCGTGCTGCTTGCTATTGCAGGTAGATGACAAGCTAACTGCCTAGCTGTTGCTCACCGTGAACAGCCTAGCGCTAGAAAGCCGTCTGCTTCTAGACGCCACTCCTCTCCACGCAAGCAACTAGCCGACCTTGGCTGTAGTGCTGCTTCGTAGGCCATGCGCCTAGGCCTGCTACACCAAGCGCTGCGGCCGCTGCAGCCAGCGAGCTTGCGATCTGATTGCGCACGCGAGACAAGAGCAAATCGACGCCGGAGAACCAAATGCATGGAGGGGATAAAAACTAAAAGCCAGTCGGCAGAGATTTCAGAGAGGAACAACTGCCGGTGGCGACGAAACAAGGAACTCAGAGAAAAAGTGAACCACGAATTAAGAAATTGGGAAAGTGTATTTCAAGAATGGGTAACCTAACCCTATGGTATTGGGGTCTATTTATAGGCATCCCAATAAATGGGAGAATGCAAAAATACCCCTAGGGTTTCTACAAACGCTGAATAAAAAATGGAAAAGACCGAAATGCCCTTAGGATTTTTTACAGACTCGACTGACAGACTGTGGGCCTAAATGCAAAATAGTAAAAACCTAAATAAAGATAACTTGTTCTGATGCGGAGCTTTCGTAGAAGCTACGGCTTTGCCTCAGAAAGTTCAGATCTGAGATCAGCGGTCAGTTTTGCGCCAAAACTGACAAAGCGTCCACCGTCTTCGCACCAGGTACCCGGATTGGGCCGGCTCGACTCCGCAGCTCCCTCAGCCTGGCAATCGCTCGCTGTAGGACCGAAAGTAGCGACCAGGGGGGTGAATGGGCGCCTTAAAAATTCTTTTGAATCAATGGCCTGCTCCCAATACCCAACACACCTCAAAAGACTAAGCACCTAAAACTTCGAGCACTCACTGCTATCACCCAAGCAAGGGGAAGAAGATAGACTCTCAATTCTGCCGTTGGCTACGGCAAGCTCACTTTCGAACTCATCTATCTTCTTCTTGGCCCCCCTAAGCAGTTTTTCCCGATACTTTAACTCCTGACGATTGCTCTCAAGTAAATCAACAATTTCACGCGCATAAGATGATACCTTTTCGTTGTCGTCGTCGGAGTCATTGGAGGAGCTCTTTTCTTCCTTATCCCCAAGAGCCATTGAGCAGAAGCTCTTGCGGGATCTTCGGCGCTGATGTGAGTGGCTCTTCGGTCTGTCCCCGAAGGCCATGAAGCAAAGGCCCGCCGGATCGTCCTTGTCCTTCCCCTTCCTGATGATGATCTCCTCATCGCTTGAGCTCGATGAAGAGGAAGAAGACGTGGACTGCTTGGAGTATCTCTTTTCCATCTCGGCAAAGAAGGCCTTGTCGCGCTTCTTGTTCTCTCGCCTGTAGTCCTTCAGGGCCTTCTTGAAGAATCTAGTCTTTGGCTTTCCCTTGTTAAAGGAGGAGCTCTCGTGCTTGCCGGAGTCGTGGAAGGCACCACCGGTGCCCTTCTTGTGGCCATTGCGCTTGGGGCAGTCGGCGATGAAGTGTCCTGGATCACCACACTCAAAGCACCCGGATTTCGTGCCATGTCTTTTGAACATTCTTTTATCATAGACACGACGCACCCGATTGTTAAAAAGACACAAATCATCATCTTCCAAAGACTCAAGCTGGTCCTCAGTGATAGACATCAAAGAGAACCCAACACAGCTCACAGAAGAGGGATCAACAGAAGGTGTAGCAAGGGCCAGTGACTTTGATCCAGAACCAGTGAGATTTGATCTCAGCTGGATATATCTACCTCAGTGGCCTTCAGCTTGCTAAACAACTCAGAAATGGTCAAGGTATCATAAGAAGTGCTCTCAACGATAGAGGATACCTTGATCTCCTAGATCTTTGGGTCCAAGGTATGGAGAACCTTGAGCGCCTGCTCGTGATTTGAGACTAACTGAGCACCCTCAGCCTTGTTGTCCCGAAGCTTGTTTATGATCGATTGAAAATGACCAAACAAAGCTTCAACAGATTCACCCAACTTTTGTGTGAAGTTCTCGTACACATGCCGGTAGGTCTGATAGAGCCGAGCCTTGACCTGGGCTATTCCCTCATGGTGTGCCTTGAGGGTAGCCCAGATCTCTCTCGCAGTGGAGAGATGGCTCACACGCTCAGACTCTGTGGGACCTAAACCAGAAAAGAGAATGTTCACAACTTTACTATTGCTCAGATGCTGGGCAATGATACAAGGAGTACCATGCTCAGCAACTGGCAATATAACAAAGGTATCGTGAACGCAAATGTCCCATATGTCTGAGCCTTGGCTCATAAGATAGGCTCGCATGTGAGTCTTCCAATAGTTATAGCCATAGGCTTCCAAGGACGGGACCTTGCCACGAGAAGTCATGATCACTACTGGGGTTTAGAACCGGTTAAGGTATGGAAAAACCCTAACCTCGCTCTGATACCACTTGTAGGACCGAAAGTAGCGACCAGAGGGGGCTGAATGGGTGCCTTAAAAATTCTTTCGAATCAATGGCCTGCTCCCAATACCCAACGCACCTCAAAAGACTAAGCAACAAAGTATGAACATATTGCCTAAGTCTAAAGGTATCTGGCCTAACAGCAACTGATGTTAAAAATAGAGAAACACCAATACAGTGCTAATGGACAGACAAACAGTATACACAGGACATGGCGAGATAAACTTCTCAATGAATGATCCAAGTATAAATAAAGTGAGATGAGAAGTTACTGTTCAAATCTGTCTCCTGGTCGAAGCCTGCTTCGCTGGTCGAAGCCTGCTTCGGAGTTGCTTGTCGAGGTCGTGCGAAGGTTATCGTTGACGTGCCGAAGGTTTGTTTGGTCTAGCCTAGTTCAAGTATCAAAGTGCGAAGTATGCTTCAGAACGAAGTATGACAGTGTCGAAGCTTGCGTCGAACAGTGTACTTCGAAGCCCAACCTTCGAACAGACAGCTTCGAACACGATACACAAAAAATCAATCTTCGAAAGATAAGCGAAGCCTAGCACACGGCAGCAAGACAAAACGAACCCTACACTCTACCTTCGAAGGTAGCTTGGTCGAGGAGAGATGAACGAAGTTATGACCTTCGACCAGAAGACTAACTTCGAAAGACAAGCTCCGAACCCACACACTGTGACCTTCGAGAATGACAGCAAGAAGGGACTCACATTGAGCGAAGTCTGCCAGAGAGACAAGCTCCGAAGCTAACTTCGAAGCCTATCAAAGTATTGACTTCGAAGAGCTCGAGTCGAAGTACACCTTCACAACGATGGTCGAAGTATGTCAAACCAATAGACTAAGTGCAAAACATACTTCGAAGATAGAAACACAGAACACAAAGCGAAGTCGAAGTTCAAGCGAAGCCCTAGAGGATGTCGGATCGAAGCCAGCCTCACGAAGCTGAGGGACTTCGAACAGAGAAGGGGCTTCGCAAGAGAACAGCCAGAAAAGGCACTTGGCCATGTCTACTCGATCAAAAAGCAATGCAGTAAAAAGCAGGGCTAGAGTACTAGTGTACTGTTGCTACAGTGTAGTAGTACTATTTGCAACCAGTATGAACTAGTACTCCTAACGTGAAGAACAGAAGCAACCGTGAAGCATTTAACACAGAAATAACATGGCTGTGCACATCAAAAGCGAAGCTTCTGAATCAGAGAAATCAATGCACACACCTCAACGCAACCAGGAGATCGAATCTCTGGAACATTTAGAACCGAGGGAGTGCAAGGCACAAAACAGTTCCTGGCGGCGCACAAAACAGGAGAGAGAGAGAGAAGAAGGTAGGAGACAAAAATGACCCAATAGAGTAAGAAATGATTTCAGCAAAAAGGGTAGTCCAACCCTAGGGATTGGGGCCCTATTTATAGGCTGCCCAATGGCCTAGAATATTCCACCAGCCCCTTAGGGTTTTTACAGACACTAAAATAAAGGAAAAGACTCAACTGCCCTTAGGAATTTTTACAGACACGACTGACTGACTGTGGGCCTAGAGATACAGATGACTTATCCGTAAGCTAAGCTTTCGTAGCGACTACGGCTTCTCTTCTGGACAGTCTGATACAGAATCAACGGTTTTCAGTTTTGCGCCGAAACTGACAAAGCCTCCACCGACTTTGCACCAGGTACCCGGATTGGGCCGGCCCGATTCCGCAGCTCTCTCAGCCCGACAATCACTCACCGCCCGTGTACCTGAGTCAACCCTGGTCAACAACCCAGTGGGTCTTCTACTGCTTCTGGCCCATGTACCCGGATTGGGCCAGCCCGACTTCGCAACTCTCTCAGCCCGACAGTCGCTCGCTGCCCGTGTACCTGAGTCACACGCGGCCCATGAAACAGCAGATCTCCTCTCTTCATCTGTCCTCTTTGACTATCGTTGACAATGACTCATCACATCTGGAGCCATGAGGGCCACGCTATTCAGCATGGCTCCTCAATGTCCCCCTTGATGAGTGCATTGTCAACACTTCATTTCTTCAGCTCTTCAGTACCTGCGAACAACTGTGGAAAGACGAAAACAAAGCACAAGAAAACAAAGAAGAAGAAAATAAGGTAAAAGTTTAACCCTAATGACCAAAAGCCGAACAAAAGCAAGAAGCGGTCATTATGGTTAACCAAAGATAAAAGCTTAGAATGAGTGCGATCTCAGAAACATCAACAAGGATATCAAAAGAGTAAGCGAGACAAAAACTCCCCCTCAAACTCTTATTCCAAAAACTCTCCCCCTTGTTGACAAGTGAACTCATCAAGCACTCAAAGGAGACACAGACTCCCCCTGAAAAGCGACTCCCCCTCAAAATATGCAATGAATACAACTGGAGTGCATGTGGAGTGTAGAAAGCATGCTTCTCAGATATGATTGACTGCAATTACAACATCTAACAGATACAACAAAAGACATATTGTCTAAGATACATGGCATGATCAGTGCAACAAATGATATCTAAAGAAAGTCATTAGCACGCATTTTCAATTTTTGCAAACAAAAGTATCACCACATTTTCCAGGTAACAGGCAAGGTAAAGCATGAGATGTAGAAGCTAACTGATATCTACCAAGATAAGCCTTATTCAAAACAAAGTGCTTCAGCAAACTTGTTATCATTTCATTTTTCAGGCTTTTTCTCTTTCCTTTTTTCATTTTTGCCAGGGGTTATTTGCATGTCAAACCTTATGCTGACCGACCAAGTCAAGCCTAGGCCAGAAATGGACCATCAGAAGCTTAAGACATTTGGTCTTGGCACACACTACACAGTCCTAGTTCATACCAAAGTGCTATGGTATGCAGTCCAGAACAATGTAATGCAACAACGCAAACCCACCTGGATCTTTTCAAGTTATGCATATAAAGGCATGGAATTTTAATTTTTCTTGATTTTTCATCATCTTTAACGCATATTTCCATGTTTTAAAGCAGAAAGATGTCCAAGTTGCATGTTTGCATCTAAGTCAGGAACTAGCTATAAGGCATGTAACAGATAGCAAGAACATTCAGCCTACGCATGCTAGTTACCAGAAGCAATGGTGATCATTTTTTCAAGTTTAAAGCATAAAAGCCATGCATATGACAGATATCAGATATATCAAGCGAACTGAAACAAGGCATGATCATTGACAAGTAATCAAAAGCATGTACCAGCTAGAATAAGTAAAACAGTTCAATCATATAACAGAAGCAGCTCAAAAGTGTGATATGTGAATATGCAAGATATGAATACACACAAAAAGACTCAAGAAAAGAGTAAAGAAGAAAGAAAACTGACGCAAAGATATCCTAGAAAGGATACACAACACCCAAATCCCCTCGTAAACGCTCAAAGGTAGACTGATCTAGGGGTTTGGTGAAAATGTCAGCCAACTGATGATGGGTATCAACATGAACAAGGTCAATGACACCTTTCTCATATTGATCCCTCAGAAAGTGAAAGCGCACATCAATGTGTTTGGTTTTCTAATGGAGACACGGGTTTTTCCCTACACTAATAGCACTGGTGCTGTCGCAAAACAATGGAACCCTGGTAGGAAAGAATAACCCAAAATCTCGCAGAGTAGAAATCATCCAAACTAACTGTGAGCAATAGCTAGCAGCAGTTACATACTCAGCCTCAGTGGTCGAAAGAGCAACTCCAGATTGCTTTCGAGAAGACCAAGAAACAAGGGAAGAACCAAGAAACTGGCAAGTACCGGAAGTCGACTTGCGATCCAACCGGCACCCACCAAAGTCGGCATCCGAAAATCCAAATAAATCGAGAGATGATGAAGCTGAGTAGAAAAGACCAAGATCGGGCGCATAAGTGAGATACCTGAATATGCGCTTGACAGCCTGCCGATGAGACGTGCGTGGTGAAGACTGGAAGCATGCACAAAGTCCCACGGCGAACTGTATGTCTGGTCTTGTTGCCGTCAAGTATAGCAGCGAACCGATCATCCCTCGAAACTCCCTTTCATTGACCTTGACACCGCTTTCATCCTTGTCCAGACCCCCAGATGTGCCCATCGGGGTCATCTGTGGCTTCAATTCACCACCAAAGTCAAACTTTTTCAACATGTCACGAGTATACTTACCTTGGTGGATGAAGGTGTCGTCCTTGGTCTGCTTGATCTGGAGCCCTAAGAAGTACTTGAGCTCACCCATGAGGCTCATCTCAAACTCACTGTGCATCTGCTCAGAAAACTTGGACACAAGAGAATAAGTAGTACCACCAAAAATAATATCGTCCACGTAAATCTGAGCAACTAAGAAATCTGAAGCATCTCTGAGTAAGAAGAGAGTTTTATCCACCGAACCCATCACAAAGCCCTTCCCCAACAAAAACTGCTTCAACCGGTCATACCAAGCCCTGGGGGCTTGCTTCAACCCGTATAAAGCCTTTTGCAACTTAAAAACATGTCGAGGAAACTTAGGATTCTCAAAACCAGGGGGTTGCCTAACATAAACTTCCTCCTCTATGAACCCATTCAGAAAAGCACTCTTAACGTCCATTTGAAAAAGCTTAAAACCCTTCGCAGTGGCAAAATCTAAGAGAATACGAATGGACTCAAGATGGGCAACAGGGGCGAAAGTTTCTTCAAAATCAATACCCTCTTTCTGGCAAAAACTCTGGGCAACTAGTCGAGCTTTGTTGCGCACCACAACCCCATCTTCACCTTGTTTGTTCTTGAACATCCACTTGGTGCCTATGGGGTTGCATCCTGGTGGCGGCTCAACTAGTGTCCAAACCCGATTACGGACAAAGTTCTCAAGCTCTTCTTGCATAGCATTAATCCAATTTGAATCAGAAAGAGCATGAGAAACATCTCTTGGCTCAAAAGATGCAACAAAAGCAGATTCATCAAACACAGCAAAGGAGTTACCAGATGAACGCAAAGTCCTTTCAGTCAAATCACCGATGATGAGCTCTGAGGGGTGATCACGCTGAACTGCTCGGGTTCCCTGGTGATCTGAAGTCACCTCACCGGAGTCAGCAGCTGGCACCTCTGGACTCGACTGAGGGGGCTCGATCGAAGTGGAGGAAGTGATCAGAGGTCCGCCCTCATCCTCAGTCGAAATCTCAGAAGGTGTGGGCTCTGCAGGCGGTGCAGAAGGCCCACCCTCATTAGCGGCTGGAGTATCCTCATCTTCCTCGAAGATGGACTCTCCGAGCTCACCATCAGAAGGCTCAAAAGAAGGAGTCAAAGAAGGCAAGGACTCGTCAAATGAAACTTCGCAAGTCTCGACAAGCTGCTGGGAGTCGAGGTTCCAAACACGGAAGCCTCGAGAATGCAACACAT
Source organism: Zizania palustris (assembly GCA_019279435.1). Classification (NCBI taxonomy): domain Eukaryota; kingdom Viridiplantae; phylum Streptophyta; class Magnoliopsida; order Poales; family Poaceae; genus Zizania; species Zizania palustris. The sequence goes on along the minus strand of JAAALK010000085.1, from coordinate 28,197,234 downwards.
AGCCAAGAAAAACTCCATCCTAGCAACGAGACTCAAATTTGTCCAAATGCCCACCCTTCTTGAGCACAAAGCACTTGCAGCCAAACGCTCGCAAGTAGCTCACCTTGGGCTGTCTGCCAAACCGCAACTCATATGAGGTCTTACCTAGGTAAGCTCTAAGAAAAATGCGGTTGGCCAGATAGCAAGCCGTGTTCATTGCTTCAGCCCAAAAACGCCTAGGAGTCCTGTGCTCATCGAGCATCGTCCTGGCCATCTCGACTAGTGCGCGGTTCTTTCGTTCCACAACGCCGTTCTGTGGGGGAGTGTAAGGAGAAGAAAACTGATGGTCCAGACCCTGATCACTACAGAAGCTGACGAACTGAGAGTTCTTGAACTCAAAGCCATTGTCGGAGCGAATTGCTCGCATCCGACCATTGTTCTCATTCTTTAGCTTCAAAATCAGGTCATGAACAAACTGAAACGTTTCATCCTTAGACTCCAAAAAAGAAAACCCACGATAATCAAGAAAAGTCATCAACAATGACAAGCGCGTACCACTTCCCACCGACTGAACGTACCCGAGCTAGACCAACAGTGTCCAAATGTAAAAGCTCGCCTGTATACGAAGTCATCACCTGAGTCACAGGTGAGTGGGATGCGGCAACCATTTTCCCATGACGACAGGGATGACACACTAGATCTTTCTCCATTTTAAGCTTGGGCAATCCTCGGATGAGGTCCATAGAGCATAACCTGACTAGCAGATCAAAACTCAAATGACCTAACCTCCAATGCCACTTCCAGAGCTCAGAAGAAGATCCAGCAATCAAACACCGAGAAGGGCCAAAAGAACTAGAGAAGTCAATTCGAAAAACTTTACCGAAAGGTAAGATCTGGCAAATCAAAGACCCTCTAGAATGAAACACAGAAGAATTGCCCTTCTTAAAACCCACTTCCAAACCATCCTCAAGAAGTTGTGAAACCGAGATCAAGTTAAAGTTCAGATTTTTAACTAAAGCAACATTCTTCAAGGAAAAATGGTCTGAAATGCGAATTGAGCCAATACCACTTACTTTCCCTTGACCACTATTCCCGAATGTGATGTACTCTTTGGAGCTCGGGGGAGTGAGACTGGAGAACCATCTGCGATGTCCCGTCATGTGGCGAGAGCATCCTGAGTCCATGATCCAAACGTCCTCCAGTCCCCGATCCTGCACAGTCAGTGGCTATAAGTGGGAGCGAATGGTCTGGCACCAGGTTTAGCAAAAGAGCTAAACCATTTTCGAGCCATCTGCTCAAAAGACGGAAAGCAGAAATCATCATGAGAGTTCGGACCAAAACGCGGTTCAAAACGCGGTCTTTGGTTCTGCCTAAAGCTTCAGCATGAGGTCCAGGACCATAGCCAACACGGCCTGGAGCTCTACCGGAACGAACACCACCATCTGGAGCACGGGCATGAAAGCCGTCTCCCCTACCACCACCTACACGACGCGGCCTGGCCTCCAGCCTCTCCCCGCGTCGAGGAACCCGCAGTCTACCACCCTGCTGGTAGAACTGCTCTTGATCACCACGAGCTCTCTCTGCTCTCTCAACCCGCTTCCTCCTGAAGAAAAACTCCGCAAGATGCCCGTCTCTCTTACAGTACTCATAGTGGTAGGTGGGCTTCTTGGGATGTGGTCGAGGCTTGGGGTTCTTGGGCTTAGTGGTGTTAGGTGTTGTCTTCTTAGGCTGAGAGGGTCCAGGAAGATAGTCTAGAGGAGTGTGGAGATGTTTGGGCTTTGGAACCCAGATAGGTTTCTTGGGTGGAGCTTTGGATGGTTCATGGATCACTCCATCCTTGGGCTGACAAGCCTGGGAGGACTCAGTGGAGTGAGTCTTAGGATATCTCTACTCAGGAGTCATTTTACTCCACTCCACTGCCCGGCTAATGGCACCCTCAAAGTCAGCCTTGGTGTAGGTGTAACCTACCCCAAACCCATCCTGCCTCTTTAACTGCTGGATCATCATGCCGAGCTGTGGCTCTCTGGCACTGATCCAACTCAGGATAGAACGGAGGTAGAAGTTCTCATTCTGAGAATCAGCTAGCTCCTCTCTCAAGGAAGCTAGAACCTCCACCTGAGACAAGCAGGTCTCACACTCGCTATCAACCTGGACAGACTTCTCGGCTTTCAGTTTGATCAACTCAAGTCTAAGAGACAGGCAGTTCTCATAGACAGGGGGTGGAACTGACAATGTCTCAAGCTCTAGCCTAGTCTGCGCAAGCTCAGCTCTCAACCTCTCCAAATCACCCAAATGCTCATCGCCCTTGGATTTCAGCTTAGCTAAGGCAGCTAGATGAGATGGGCAATCAACACAGGGTGCGACGACATTGGCTTGAGCATCTTTTAGCTCTAGCTGAGCGCTTTCAAGATCAGTGGCCAAAGCATCCCTCTCATCAACCCTTTCTGTATACCCGGACTTTAGAGTCAACAGGTCACACAGAAGCACCTCACACTTCGGGCACTCACTGCTATCACCCAAGCAAGGGGAAGAAGATAGACTCTCAATTCTATCGTTGGCTATGGCAAGCTCACTTTCTAACTCATCTATCCTCTTCTTGGCCCCCCTAAGCAGTTTTTCCCGATACTTTAACTCCTGACGATTGCTCTCAAGTAAATCAACAATTTCACGTGCATAAGATGATACCTTTTCGTTGTCATCGTCAGAGTCATCGGAGGAGCTCTTTTCTTCCTTATCCCCAAGAGCCATTGAGCAGAAGCTCTTGCGGGATCTTCGGCGCTGATGTGAGCGGCTCTTCGGTCTGTCCCCGAAGGCCATGAAGCAAAGGCCCACCGGATCGTCCTTGTCCTTCCCCTTCCTGATGATGATCTCCTCATCGCTTGAGCTCGATGAAGAGGAAGAAGACGTGGACTGCTTGGAGTATCTCTTTTCCATCTTAGCGAAGAAGGCCTTGTCGCGCTTCTTGTTCTCTCGCTTGTAGTCCTTCAGGGCCTTCTTGAAGAATCTAGTCTTCGGCTTGCCCTTGTTGAAGGAGGAGCTCTCGTGCTTGCCGGAGTCATGGAAGCCACCACCGGTGCCCTTCTTGTGGCCATTGCGCTTGGGGCAGTCGGCGATGAAGTGTCCTGGATCACCACACTCAAAGCACCCGGATTTCGTGCCATGTCTTTTGAACATTCTTTTATCATAGACACGACGCACCCGATTGTTAAAAAGACACAAATCATCATCTTCCAAAGACTCAAGCTGGTCCTCAGTGATAGACATCAAAGAGAACCCAGCGCAGCTCACAGAAGAGGGATCAACAGAAGGTGTAGCAAGGGCCAGTGACTTTGATCCAGAACCAGTGAGATTTGATCTCAGCTGGATATCTACCTCAGTGGCCTTCAGCTTGCTAAACAACTCAGAAATGGTCAAGGTATCATAAGAAGTGCTCTCAACGATAGAGGATACCTTGATCTCCTAGATCTTTGGGTCCAAGGTATGGAGAACCTTGAGCGCCTGCTCGTGATCTGAGACTAACTGAGCACCCTCAGCCTTGTTGTCCCGAAGCTTGTTTATGATCGATTGAAAATGACCAAACAAAGCTTCAACAGATTCACCCGACTTTTGTGTGAAGTTCTCGTACTCACGCTGGTAGGTCTGATAGAGCTGAGCCTTGACCTGGGCTGTTCCCTCATGGTGTGCCTTGAGGGTAGCCCAGATCTCTCTCGTAGTGGAGAGATGGCTCACATGCTCAAACTCTGTGGGACCTAAACCAGAAAAGAGAATGTTCACAGCTTTACTATTGCTCAGATGTTGGGCAATGATACCAGGAGTACCATGCTCAGCAACTGGCAATATAACAAAGGTATCGTGAACGCAAATGTCCCATATGTCTGAGCCTTGGCTCATAAGATAGGCTCGCATGCGAGTCTTCCAATAGTTATAGCCATAGGCTTCCAAGGACGGGACCTTGCCAGGAGAAGTCATGATCACTACTGGGGTTTAGAACCGGTTAAGGTATGGAAAAACCCTAACCTCGCTCTGATACCACTTGTAGGACCAAAAGTAGCGACCAGAGGGAGCTGAATGGGGGCCTTAAAAATTCTTTCGAATCAATGGCCTGCTCCCAATACCCAACACACCTCAAAAGACTAAGCAACAAAGTATGAACAGATTGCCTAAGTCTAAAGGTATCTGGCCTAACAGCAACTGATGTTAAAAACAGAGAAACACCAATACAGTGCTAATGGACAGACAAACAGTATACACAGGACATGGCAAGATAAACTTCTCAATGAATGATCCAAGTATAAATAAAGTGAGATGAGAAGTTACTGTTCAAATCTGTCTCTTGGTCAAAGCCTCCTTTGCTGGTCGAAGCCTGCTTTGCTGGTCGAAGCCTGCTTCGGAGTTGCTTGTCGAGGTTGTGCAAAGGTTATCGTTGACGTGCCGAAGGTTTGTTTGGTCTAGCCTAGTTCAAGTATCAAAGTGCGAAGTATGCTTCGGAACGAAGTATGACAGTGTCGAAGCTTGCGTCGAACAGTGTACTTCGAAGCCCAACCTTCGAACAGACAGCTTCGAACACGATACACAAAAAATCAATCTTCGAAAGATAAGCGAAGCCTAGCACACAGCAGCAAGACAAAATGAACCCTACACTCTACCTTCGAAGGTAGCTTGGTCGAGGAGAGATGAACGAAGTTATGACCTTCGACCAGAAGACTAACTTCGAAAGACAAGCTCCGAACCCACACACTGTGACCTTCGAGAATGACAGCAAGAAGGGACTCACGTTGAGCGAAGTCTGCCAGAGAGACAAGCTCCGAAGCTAACTTCGAAGCCTATCAAAGTATTGAGTTCGAAGAGCTCGAGTCGAAGTACACCTTCGCAACAATGGTCGAAGTATGTCAAACCAACAGACTAAGTGCAAAACATACTTCGAAGATAGAAACACAGAACACAAAGCGAAGTCGAAGTTCAAGCAAAGCCCTCGAGGATGTCAGATCGAAGCCTGCCTCACGAAGCTGAGGGACTTCGAACAGAGAAGGGGTTTCGCTAGAGAACAGCCAGAAAAGGCACTTGGTCATGTCTACTCGATCAAAAAGAAATGCAGTAAAAAGCAGGGCTAGAGTACTAGTGTACTGTTGCTATAGTGTAGTAGTACTACATGCAACCAGTATGAACTAGTACTCCTGACGTGAAGAACAGAAGCAACCGTGAAGCATTTAACACAGAAATAACATGGCTGTGCACATCAAAAGCGAAGCTTCTGAATGAGAGAAATCAATGCACACACCTCAACGCAACCAGGAGATCGAATCTGTAGAACATTTAGAACCGAGGGACTGCAAGGCACAAAATAGTTCCTGGCGGCGCACAAAACAGGAGAGAGAGAGAGAAGAAGGTAGGAGACAAAAATGACCCAATAGAGTAAGAAATGATTTCAGCAAAAAGGGTAGTCCAACTTTAGGGATTGGGGCCCTATTTATAGGCTGCCCAATGGCCTAGAATATTCCACCAGCCCCTTAGGGTTTTTACAGACGCTAAAATAAAGGAAAAGACTCAACTGCCCTTAGGAATTTTTACAGACACGACTGACTGACTGTGGGCCTAGAGATACAGATGACTTATCCGGAAGCTAAGCTTTCGTAGCGACTACGGCTTCTCTTCTAGACAGTCCGATACAGAATCAACGGTTGTCAGTTTTGCGCCGAAACTGACAAAGCCTCCACCGACTTTGCACCAGGTACCCGGATTGGGCCGGCCCGATTCCGCAGCTCTCTCAGCCCGGCAATCACTCACTGCCCGTGTACCTGAGTCAACCCTGGTCAACAGCCCAGTGGGTCTTCTACTGCTTCTAGCCCATGTACCCGGATTGGGCCAGCCCGACTTCGCAGCTCTCTTAGCCCGACAGTCGCTCGCTGCCCGTGTACCAGAGTCAAACGCGGCCCATGAAACAGCAGATCTCCTCTCTTCATCTGTCCTCTTTGACTATCGTTGACAATGACTCATCACATCTGGAGCCATGAGGCCCACGCTATTCAGCATGGCTCCTCACTCGCCACCCTTGTACCTGAGTCAATCCCGGTCAATAGCCTAGTGGATCCTCTGCTGCTCCTAGCCCATGTACCCGGATTGGCCCAGCCCAACTTCGCGGCCCCTCTGCCCGACAGTCGCTCGCTACCCGTGTACCTGAGTCACAAGCGGCCCAGACACATCAGGTCTTCTCTTCTCTTTGTGTCCTCTTTGACTTCCGTTGACAATCACTCATCACATCTAGAGCCATGAGGCCCATGCTTTTCAACATGGCTCCTCAATCTCCCCCTTGATGAGTGCATTGTCAACACTTCTCTTCATCAGCTCTCCAGTACTTGCAAGCACATGTGGAAACACGAAAACAAAACACAAGAAAACAGAGAAGAAGAAAATAAAATAAAAGTTTAACCCTAATGACCAAAAGCCGAACAGAAGCAAGCAAAACGGTCATTATGGTTAACCAAAAATAAAAACTCAAAACGAGTGCAATCTCAGAATTATCAACAAGCATATCCAAAGAGTAAAGGCAAAAGAGACTAAAAACTCCCCCTGAAACAAATCCCAGAGAAAGCCAAAAACTCCCCCTAAATTCTTCTAAAAGATCAAGTAACCCAAAATTTCTCCCCTTTGTTGACAATTGGACTCATCAAGCGAGACTAAATGCACTCTAAAGAGACACAGACTCCCCTTGAAATGTAGCTCCCCCTCAAAATATGCAATGAATGCAACTGGGGTGCAGGTGGAGTGTAGAAAGCATGCTTCTCAGATATGATTGACTACCATTACAACATCTAACAGGTATAGCAAAAGACATATTGTCTAAGACACATGGCATGATCAGTGCAACAGATGATATCTAAAGAAAGTCATTAGCAAAAATTTTTCAATTTTTGCAAACAAAAGCATCACCACATTTTCTAGATGACAAACAAGGTAAAGCATGAGATGCAAAAGCTAACTGATATCTACCAAGATAAGCATTGTCCAGAACAAAGTGCTTCATCAAACTTGTTATCTTTTTAAATTTCAATCTTTTTCTTTTCCTTTTTCATTTATGCCAGGGGTTATTTGCTTGTCAAACCTTATGCTAACCGACCAAGTCAAGCCTAGGCCAGAACTGGACCATCAGAAGCTTAAGACATTGGTCTTGGCATACATTACATTGTCCTAGTTCATACCAAAGTGCTATGGTAAGCAGTCCAAAACAATGCAATGTGACAAAGCAAACCCACCTGGATCTTTTCGAAATATGCATAAAAAGGCATGGATTTTTCATTTTTTCTGATTTTTTATCATTTTATAGAACATTTTCCATGTTAAAGCAATATAGATGTCCAAGTTGCATATCTGCATCTAAGTGAGGAACTAGCTACCAGGCATGTAAAAGATAGCAAAAGCATTCAACCTACACATGCTAGTTACTAGAAGCAATGGTGATCATTTTTCAATTTTAAAGTATAAAAGCCATGCATATGACATATATCATACATATCATGTGAACTAAAGAAAAGCATGATCATCGACAAGTAATCAAAAGCATGTACCAGCTAGAATAAGTAAAGCAGATCAATCATATAATAGAAGCAAGCTTAAAGTGTGATATGTGAATATGCATGATATGAACACACACAAAAAGACTCAAGAAAAGAGTAAAGAAGAAACAAAACTAACTCAAAATATCCTAAAAATATACACAACACCCAAATCCCCTCGCAAACGCTCAAAAGTAGACTGATCTAGGGGTTTGGTGAAAATGTCAGCCAACTGATGATGGGTATCAACATGAACAAGGTCAATGACACCTTTCCCATATTGATCTCTCAGAAAATGAAAGCGCACATCAATGTGTTTGGTTTTTGAATGGAGACAAGGGTTTTTCCCTACACTAATCGCACTGGTGCTGTCATAGAACAAAGGAACTCTGGTAGGAAAGAACAACCCAAATCTCACAATGTGGAAATCATCCAAACCAACTATGAGCAGTAGCTAGCAGTAGCTACATACTCAGCCTCTGTGGTAGAAAGTGCAACTGCAGACTGTTTTCGAGAAGACCAAGAGACCAGAGAAGAACCAAGAAACTAGCAAGTACAAGAAGTCGACTTGCGATCCAACCGACACCCACCAAAGTCAGCGTCTGAAAAGCCAGATAAATCAAGAGATGATGATGCGGAATAATAAAGACCGAGATCGGGCGCATAGGTAAGGTACCTGAAAATGCGCTTGATAGCCTGCTGATAAGACGCGTGTGGTGAAGACTGGAAGCGCGCGCACAGTCCCACGACAAACTGAATGTCTGGCCTCATCACCGTCAAGTACAACAACGAACCGATCATCCCTCGATACTCTCTCTCGTTGACCTTGACGCCACTCTCGTCCTTGTCCAGGCCCCCAGATATACCCATTGGGGTCATCTGAGGCTTCAACTCTCCACCAAAGTCGAACTTCTTCAGCATGTCTCGTGTGTACTTACTCTGGTGGATGAAGATGCCGTCCTTGGTCTACTTGATCTGGAGCCCTAGGAAATACTTGATCTCACTCATGAAGCTCATCTCAAACTCACTGTGCATCTGCTCAGAAAACTTGGACACAAGTCCATCAGTAGAACCACCAAAAATGATATCATCCACATAAATCTGTGCAATCAAGAAGTCTGAGCCATCTCTGAGCAAGAAAAGAGTTTTGTCCACAGAACCCATCACAAAGCCCTTCCCCAACAAAAACTGCTTCAACCGGTCATACCAAGCCCTAGGACTTGCTTTAGACCGTATAAATCTTTCTGCAGCTTAAAAACATGTCGAGGACACTTAGGGTTCTCAAAACCGGGGGGCTGCCTAACATAGACCTCCTCCTCTATGTAGCTGTTCAGAAAAGCACTCTTGACATCCATTTGAAAAAGCTTAAAACCCTTCGAAGCGTCAAAAGCTAAAAGAATACAATTGGACTCAAGACGGGCAACAAGGGCGAAAGTCTCCTCAAAGTCAATACCCTCCTTCTAGCAAAAACCCTAGGCAACTAGTCGAACTTTGTTGCGCACCACAACCCCATCTTCACCTTGCTTGTTTTTGAACACCCACTTTGTGCCTATGGGGTTGCATCCGGGTGGCAGCTCAACCAGTGTCCAAACCCGATTGCGGACAAAATTCTCAAGCTCTTCTTGCATGGCATTAATCCAATTCAAATCAGAAAGAGCATGAGAAACATCTCTGGGCTCGAAAGATGCAATGAACGCAGACTCAGCAAACATAGCAAGCGAGTCAACAGAAGAGCGCAAAGTTCTCTTAGTAAGATCACTGATGATGAGCTCTGAGGGGTGATCACGCTGAACTACTCGAGATCCTAGGTGATCTGAAGTCACCTCACCGGAGTCAGCAGTTGGCACCTCTGGACTCAACTGAGGGGGCTCGATCGAAGTGGAAGAAGTGATCAGAGGTCCGCCCTCGTCCTTAGTCGAAGTCTCAGAAGTTGTGGGTTCTGTAGGCTGTGCAGAAGGCCCACCCTCATCGACAGTAGGAGCATCATCATCTTCCTCGAAGATGGACTCTCCAAGCTCATCATATCCAGAAAGCTCAAAAGAAGGAGTCAAAGAAGGCAAGGACTCATCAAAAGAAACCTCACAAGTCTCGACAAGCTGCTGGGAGTCGAGGTTCCAAACACAGAAGCCTCGAGAATGTAAAGCATAACCAAGAAAGACTCCATCCCAGCACCGAGACTCAAACTTGTCCAAATGCCCTCCCTTCTTGAGCACAAAGCACTTGCAGCCAAACGCTCGCAAGTGGCTCACCTTGGGCTGTCTGCTAAACCGCAACTCATATGAAGTCTTACCTAAGTAAGCTCTAAGAAAAATACGGTTGGCCAGATAGCAAGCCGTGTTCATGGCTTCAGCCCAAAAACTCCTAGGAGTCCTATGCTCATCGAGCATCATCCTGACCATCTCGACTAGTGTGCGGTTCTTTCGTTCCACAACACCGTTCTGTGGGGGAGTGTAAGGAGCAGAAAACTGATGATCAAGACCCTGATCACTACAGAAGCTGACGAACTGAGAGTTCTTAAACTCAAAGCCGTGGTCAGAGCGAATTGCTTGCATGTGACCATTATTCTCATTCTTCAGCTTCAAAATCAGGTCATGAACAAAATGAAAAGTCTCATCCTTAGACTCCAAGAAGAAAACCCACGAGAATCGAGAAAATTCGTCAACGATCACAAGCGCGTACCACTTCCTACCGACTGAGCGTACCCGAGCTGGACCAAGAGTGTCCATGTGTAACAGCTCTCCCGGGTACGAAGTCATCACCTGAGTCACAGGTGAGTGAGAAGCGGCAACCATTTCCCCGTGACGTCAAGTATGGCAAACTAGATCCTTCTCAATCTTAAGCTTGGGCAATCCTCGGATGAGGTCCATAGAGCTCAATCTGACTAACAGATCAAAACTCAAATGGCCTAACGTCCTATGCCACTTCTAGAGCTCAGAGGAGGATCCATCAATCAAACAGTGAGAAGGGCCAAAAGAACTAGAGAAGTCAATCCAAAAAACCTTACCGAAGGGTAAGATCTGGCAAACCAAAGACCATCTAGAATCAACCACAGAAGACATGCCCTTCTTAAAACGAACCTATAAACCATCCTCAAGAAGTTGCTAAACATAAATCAAATTGAAATTCAAATTTCCAAACAAAGCAACATTCTTCAAAGAGAAATGGTCAAAGATGCGAATTGAGCCAATGCCGTGTACCTTCCCTTGACCATTGTTCCCGAAGGTGATGCATTCCTTGGAGCTCGTGGGAGAGAGACTTGAGAACCATCTGCGATGTCCTGTCATGTGGCGAGAGCATCCTGAATCCATGATCCACACGTCCTCCAGTCCTCGATCCTGCGCAGTCAGTGGTCGTAAGTGGGAGCAAATGGTCCGGCACCAGGTTTAGCAAAAAAGATAAACCAGTGTCGAGCCATCTACTCAAAGGAAGGAAAGCATAAAGCATCATAAGAGTTTGGACCAAAGCGCGGCTCAAAGCGTGGTCCTCGGTTCTGCCTAAAGTCTTGGCCACGAGGTCCAGAGCCGTATCCAAAATGACCTGGAGCTCTACCGGAGCGAATACCACCCTCCAGAGCACGGGCATGAAAGTCATCTCCTCTACCACCACCTACACAACGTGGCCTGGCCTCTAGCCTCTCCCCACGTCGAGGAACTCTCAGTCTACCACCCTGCTGGTAGAACTGCTCCTGCCCACCACGAGCTCTCTCTGCTCTCTCAACCCGCTTCCTCTTGAAGCAAAACTCCTCAAGATGCCCGTCTCTCTGACAGTACTCACAGTAGTAGGTGGGCTTCTTGGGATGTGGTTGAGGCTTGGGGTTCTTGGGCTTGGTTGTGTTGGGTGTAGACTCTTTGATGTGAGAGGGTCCAGGTAGAGAGTCTAGAGAAGTGTGGAAATGTTTGGGCTTTGGGACCCAGATGGGCTTCTTGGGTGGAGCTTTAGGCTGCTCTTGAAACACTCCATCCTTGGGCTGACTAGCCTAGAAAGACTCTGTGGAGTGAGTCTTGGGATATCTCTGTTCAGGAGTCATCTTACTCCACTCCACTGTTCGACTAATGGCACTCTCAAAGTCAGCCTTGGTATAGGTGTAACCTACCCCAAACCCATCCTGCCTCTTGAACTGCTAGAACATCATGCCGAGCTATGGCTCTCTGGCACTCACCCAACTCAGGATCTGACGGAGGTAAAATTTCTCATTCTGAACATCAGCTAGCTCCTCTTTCAAGGAAGCTAGTACCTCCACCTGAGACAAGCAGGTCTCACACTCTCTATCGACTTGGACAGACTTCTCAGCTTTCAACTTGATCAACTCCAATCTAAGAGACAAACAGTTCCCACAAACAGTGGGTGGAACCGACAATGTCTCAAGCTCTAGCCTAGTCTGCTCCAGCTCAGCTCTAACTCTCTCCAACTCGCCCAACTGCTCATCACCCTTGGCTTTCAGCTCAGCTAAACTAGCTATATGGGATGGGCAATCAACACATGGCACGACGATAGTGGCATGAGCATCTTTTAGCTCTAGCTGAGCGCTCTCAAGCTTAGTGGCCAAAGCGTCCCTCTCATCTACCCTCTCTGTGTACCTGGACTTCAGAGTCGTCAGGTCACACAATAACACCTCACAGTTTGGGCACTCACTGCTACCACCCAAGCAAGGGGAAGAAGATAGACTCTCAATCCTGCCGTTGGCCACAACAAGCTCAGTCTCAAGCTCATCTATCCTATTCTTAGCCCCTCTAAGCAGTTTCTCCCGATACCTCAACTCTTGATGGTTCTCTTCAAGTAAATCAATGACTTCTTGTTCATAGGAAGATACCTTTTCATCGTCGTCATCATCAGAGTTGTTGGGGGAGCCCTTCTCTTCCTTATCCAAAATAGCCATTGAGCAGAAGCTCTTGCGGGATCTTCGGCGGTGATTTGAGCGGCATTTCGGCCTGTCCCCGAAGGCCATGAAGCAGAGGCCCGCTGGATCGTCCTTGTCCTTCCCCTTCCTAATCACGATCTCCTCATCACTTCAGCTTGATGAAGAGGAATAAGACGAAGACCGCTTGGAGTAGCTTCTCTCTATCTCTGTGAAGAAGGCCTTGTCTCGCTTCTTATTCTCACGCCGGTAGTCCTTCAGGGCCTTTTGGAAGAATCTTGTCTTGGGCTTGCCCTTTGTGAAGGAGGAGCTGTCGTGCTTGCCAGAGTCGTAGGAGCCACCACCGGTACCCTTCTTGTGACCATTGCGCTTGGGGCAGTCGATGATGAAATGACCTGGATCACCACACTCAAAGCATCCGGATTTTGTGTTGTGTCTTTTGAACATTCGCTTATCATAGACACGACACACCCGGTTGTTAAACAGACATAGATCATCATCTCTAAGCGACTCAAGCTGGTCCTCAGTGATAGACATCAAGGAGAACCCAGCACAGCTCACAGACGAGGAGTCAGCAGAAGGTGTAGCAAGGGTCAGGGTTTTTGATCTAGAGCCAGTGAGATTTGATCTCAACTGGATATTAACTTCTATGACCTTGAGCTTGCTGAACAGCTCTGAAACTGTCAAGGTATCATAAGAGGTGCTCTCAAAGATAGAGGATACCTTGATCTCCCAGATCATAGGGTCCAAGGTATGGAGAACCTTGAGCGCCTGCTCATGATCTGAGACCAGCTGAACTCTCTCGGTCTTGTTGGACTGAAGCTTGTTGATGATCGATTGAAAACGACCAAACAAGGCTTCAATAGATTCACCCGGCTTCTGTGTGAAATTTTCATATTCACGCCAGTAGGTCTGATAGAGCCGAGCCTTGACCAGGGCTGTCTCCTCATGGTGTGCCTAGAGGGTAGCCCAGATCTCTCTAGCAGTGTAGAGATGACTCACACGCTCAAATTCAGTGGGACCTAAACCAGAAAACAAAATGTTCACCGCTTTGTTGTTGTTCTGATGCTAGGCGATTATATCAAGAGATGTACGCTCAGCAATAGGCAATATGGTGAAAGTAGCGTGAACACAAATGTCCCAAATGTCTGCGCTCTAGCTCATGAGATAGGCTCGCATGCGAGTCTTCCAATAAGTATAGCCAAAAGCTTCCAGGGACGGGACCTTTCCAGAAGAAGTCATGATACTACCTGGGTTTAGAACCGGTTAAGGTATGGACAAACCCTAACCAGGCTCTGATACCACTTGTAGGACCGAAAGTAGTGACCAGAGGGGGGGTGAATGGGAGCCTAAAAATATTCTTTCAAATCAATGGCCTGCTCCGAATACCCAATGCACCTCAACAGACTAACAGGAAAAATAAATAGATAAACAGTGCTAAAAATAATCTAGCCTAAAAACAACCGGTGTCCTAAACAAAAAGACACCAACATAGTGCATAAAGGCAGATTAAGTCCATTCACTAAACAAAAGGCATCTCCACAAAGATTTCACCAAAACGCAGGTAATCCATCATGCATATGACTATATCCATCATTCATAGACATTTCATCAATCAAAATCAATGCATTAAATGAATAGATCTCACAGATAATCCATCTGATACACGATGTGCACTTAAATAAATGAAGGAACAACAAGTATTACTGTGCTTCAATGAGATTAAGATGGTAAGAGTACTAACTTAATTCGGCCAATAGCACATGAGACAAAAAACCTAAGTGTGAACTTCAAGAATAAACAGATCATATTATAAAACTAGTGCTATCCATAAATAGTTTACTTAATCATGTAAAACTCTGAATGGAACATAAATCAAAGTTAATCGGCTTTTAACATCAGAGTAAAAACTGAACGAATACTTGCCTCGATCTACGTGTCAGGATGTTTCGTGTTGCAGCTTCTGTTCTTGGGTTCTTGCGCAGTCTCTCAGCCGGATGAATCACGACGCCACGCTTGGCCACATCGTGCAGGAAGCTTCAAGAAACTCTTGCTGCCGATGCAATAGTGGGCCCCACTTGATGCTGCTCCTCGGTTTAACCGCACGGCGTGCTGCTTGCTATTGCAGGTAGATGACAAGCTAGCTGCCTAGATGTTGCTCACCGTGAATAGCCTAGCGCTATCAAGCCGGCTGCTTCTGCACGCCACTCCTCTACACGCAAGCAACTAGCCGGCCATGGCTGTAGTGCTGCTTCATACGCCACACGCCTAGGCCTACTACACCAGGCGCTGCGGCCGTTGTAGCCAGCAACCCTGCGATCTGACTGTGCACGCGAGACAAGAGCAACTCGACGCCGGAGAACCAAATGCACGAAGGGGGTAAAAACTAAAAACCAGTCGGCGGAGATTTCAAAGAGGAACAACTGCCGGCGGCGAAGAAACAAGGAACTCAGAGAAAAAGTGACCCACGAATTAAGAAATTGGGGAAGTGTATTTCAAAAATGGGTAACCCTAACCCTAGGGTATTGGGGCCTATTTATAGGCAGCCCAATAAATGGGAAAATGCAAAAATACCCCTAGGGTTTTTACAGACGCTGAATAAAAAATGGAAAAGACCGAAATGCCCTTAGGATTTTTTACAGACTTGATTGACAGACTGTGGGCCTAAAGGAAAAATAGTAAAAACCTAAATAAAGATAACTTGTCTTGATGCAGAGCTTTCGTAGCAGCTACGGCTTCGCCTCAGAATGGTCAGATCCGAGATCAGCGGTCAGTTTTGCGCCGAAACTGACAAAGTGTCCACCGTCTTCACACCGGGTACCCGGATTGGGTCGGCTCGACTCCGCAGCTCCCTCAGCCCAGCAATCGCTCGCCGCCCGTGTACCTGAGTCAATCTAGGGCAACAACCCAGTGGATCCTCTGCTGCTCCTAGCCCATGTACCCGGATTGGGCCAGCCCGACTTCACGACCCCTCTGCCCGACATTCGCTCGCTGCCCGTGTACCTAAGTAATATGCGGCCCAGACACAGTAGGTTTTCTCTCCTCTTCATGTCCTCTTTTACTTCCGTTGACAATCACTCATCACATCTGGAGCCATGAGGCCCATGCTTTTCAGCATGGCTCCTCATTCGCCACGTCTGTTTGTCCCTGCCAGTTATAATACTCTGGAGAAAAACAAGGGACAATGTAATGTTGCAGAGGGTGCTCTGATTATGATGTGTACGTAGCCCACGGGGTACCTACCAAATTGTATGGCAGAGGCATGGTGGCTCCAGTGGCTTTGCCCACTACGGGCTGAACCCATTACCCGGAGGGGGGTTCAGCTAGGTCGATGGTACCTCAGACCATATCAGTGAAGGTCCTGCCAGGCCGGAGGTATGTTTGGCCATTGCGGGCCGAATCCTCCCACTGGAGAG
This sequence comes from Zizania palustris, assembly GCA_019279435.1. Lineage (NCBI taxonomy): Eukaryota > Viridiplantae > Streptophyta > Magnoliopsida > Poales > Poaceae > Zizania > Zizania palustris. The sequence continues at coordinate 28,181,434 of JAAALK010000085.1, read as the reverse complement.
TTCATCTAGAGTGGAGCCAGGTTCGGCCATTGGGGCCCGAACTCGTTCTATGTAGGGTTCGACCATTGGGGTCTGAAGCCACTGTACGGAGGGCTCAACCACTGGGGTCCAAAGCCACCGTAGGGAGTGTTCGACCACTATGGCCCAAAGTCACTGTGCGAAGGGTTCGGCCACTACGGCCCGAAGACAACCTCTGATTGTTTTGGCCCCTCTGGTTGACTTAGCTTTTTTGTGCAGGGCCTATCTTCTTAGTCGTCCTTTGGTGCTTGTTTAACAGCATCTAATATGTCACCTTCGGCTTCTTGTGAGCCCTAGCTGAAGGAGACGTGTTGACATTACGTTTCCATGCTCCTACTTTAGGGTTCTTAGGTACGAGTGTGCGTGTACGTGATTCTCCAATAACGTCTGCTTTCTCTTTAGTTGACTTAGCCTGCTCTAGCCGAATCAACACTTTCTTTTCGTCGAGGTCGATGGTGTTCACGAGAAAGGGGTCTTTGTCCAGCTTCATCTTTGGATTGAGGTTTATTTTCAATCGTCCTTCCTCTATGGCCGATTGAACCTATCGACAAAAAACATTGCAGTCGTTAGTGTAATGCGAATGCGAATCATGCCACTTACAGTATGGGCATTTCTTTAGCTCGTCGATAGATGGAATGACTTAGCCTTTAGGCAACCTGAGAAGCTGGTTCTTAAGAGGAAATCAAATATTTAATCACACTTCGTTATATCAAACTAGTATTTGACTTTGCTAGGCTAATTCTTGGTAGGAGACGGCCATAACTCAGAGCAAGTAACGGGTTTGCTCTTAGCATTCCAAACCCATTCGGCCGCGTACATGTCAACCAAATCTTCTTCCTCCTCTGACTCTTCCTCATCGTAGTGCTCCATCATGTGGACTTCAGCCATAGGCTTGTTAAACGTCTTAATAAACTTTTTATCCTTGGATCGGCCTTCCTGGACCAGAGCCTGTTGTAAGACTTGGCTAACTTCTAAGAAGTGTTGGTTGTCTAGTGTCTCTTTAATTTCAGAGCGCAACCCACCTAAAGCTAGATCCGCCAAATCTCTTTCCGAAATATTAAGACTAAAACACCAGTTTCTGGTATCTCGAAAGCGCTTGATATACTCAGAGATGCCTTCGCTAGATTTCTGTCTAACCGATGTCAAGTGTGAAAGCCTAAGCTCTGTTTCACCTATGTAAAAGAAGTCATGGAATTTTTGTTCTAATTCAGCCCACGTTTGGATGGAGTTCGGCGGGAGTGCTGAAAACCAAGTGAAAGCGATGCCGAATAGTGAGAGAGAAAACTGTCTAAGTTTTAAAGCTTCCGACCCACTAGCTTCTCCACACTGTGCTAAAAATTGACCGATGTGCTCTAGTGTGGGTTTTTTACCCTCACCGTCAAAATTAGTGAATTCAGGGACTCTATACCCGCGAGGGTAAGGTATCATGTCGAAATGGTCGGGGTACGACTTTCGGTAAATCCTAGCTCGACCCCTAGGGACGAAATCGATGCACTCCCAAAATAGTACGCGGATCCACTCCTCAATGTCATCCTGACCTACTGCCTGCGTGCGTCTCTCATGTGGGGGTGTGACACGTGGCAGTATGTCGGTGTGTCGGCCACAGGGTCCTTCCTCATGCGCTAGCTCGGGATGTATGATGTGTTCGGGCCTATGCCCTTGTGCATGTGTCATGGGAAGCGTAGGAAAACCTGGTGCCGGTGTAGGTAGAGGCGGTGCATGGTAGGCGGTGCTAGTTTGGCCGTAAGCATGGTGACTGGTCTCGGCCATGGATATCGAGGCCGGTGATGCAATGTATTTGCCGATACTACCGTCAGTTCTGTTGTAAATGTGATTTATTGGAGGTATGCTAGCAATCAGAGCTGGAGGTACGACCTCGGTAAAGACAAACCTTCTAAGTATCACCTCTACTTGGGATCTAACTACCGAATCTAAACGGTTGGCTAGAGAAGCGCTAACAGCTTGGTCTATCGATGCGGCTATCTTCTGCTCAATACTGGTGTTACCTGGGTCTGAGCGAGGTCGGGGACGTTGATGTCGTGCTTAATGAAGCCCGCGTGTGTCTTGACGTAGCCCCCAAGCATGAGGTCCTATAGTGCCTTCATCTTTGCCTCAATCTCTGCTCGGTCTTCTATGGGAATATATTCAAGCGTTGGCGTCATCATGTTGCAGTTGTCGATATCTATGCCCCCATGGGATCCATCAGCGATGTATACGTAGTAGTCATTGTATACGTACCGGCGGCCGATGTAGATGTACCCGTCATGTTGGCATAGCCTTCCCCAACGGAGTCGCCAAAAAGTGTGTTGACACGAAAATGTGCCCCCTCACTTGGGTTAGTTCGACGATCCAAAAGTGTGCGGATACTTAGGGACAAGCCTAAGCATAACAAAACACTAACGTCGCGTTTCAACTACCCTTAATAGTGGCAAGGGGGTGGAGCCGCGAGGTAATCAGATCACACATAAATAATCCAATTAGCCAAAAAGTAATATATTAAATAGAATAAATCAGCAAGCTGAACGGAGCTTGACTGATTTGAAGTATATCGTGCGAAGGGTATCGCCGAAGGGTACCTTCAACGTTTGATGCGAAGGGTCTCGCCGAAGGTAGTCTTCTGTGTTCGGACTGGTCTGGCTGAAGGCGGGCTCCGATTAGATCTCGACGTGACAATCACCTCCGAACAGCAGGGTTCGGCGCGAAGTCTTTGAGATAACAAAATATCTCCAACGCAACGCATTGGCGTCACTTCGTCTGGCGTGAGGTACAACAATGGCGAAGCCTATCTTGACGAAGCCTGCTGTGGAGCGTGCTGGCGCGCAGGACCTGATCAAACCACAATGGTGTGACCGTCCGGCATGGGTAGTCGAAGCAGTGTTCCCGTCGAGGGGTGTTCTGGCAGCCTCTGAAACCAATCTCCTAGCTCCAAACACCTCCGGTGAAGTGGCTCCGAGCATGAAAACCTACAACAGAACAGAGATCAAGCGTCAATTTAGCCTAGGGACCTAATCTGCTAAGTGTTGCAATAGAGGAACGAAGGTAGCAATCTGTTACGTAGATTAACGGATACTTCACAGGCGAACTAACAAGGCGATGGCAATCTGTTACGTAGATTAATGGGTACTTCACATGCGAAGTAACAAGGATTACCTCTGTTTCGACGTAGCTAGCGGAGGGTTTCCAGGCAAACCCACGAAGGTTGCAGAAAAGTAAATAAAAGTAAAGGTACGGTTAAAAGCTAGGGCTTTGTGATTGATTTGTGTTGGGGGGGTTTAATGAACCGGCCTCACCCCCATATTTATAGGGGCTAGTATTCTAATCTCTAAGATTAATTTGTTAAGATTTGGCCTAATCACACATATGGATAAAATTAACCAGAATCAAACTTAAACTCTATCTCTGAAAATAAGCCCGATGTGGGCCTTCGGTAGGGCCCACCGAAGCCTGATCCTCGGGCCGAAGCTTCGGTGAGGTAGGCCTCCGAAGGCCTTCAGGCTGAAGCTAGCAGGCCTTCTAGAAAGGCTTCCGAAGCTAGAGCTCAATGGGCCTCTGGCCCTGTAGGGCTTCAACCTTGTCCAGGACATGTGTATTTTTGTCCCAAATTACCAAAATTGATATTTTGACACTCTTGACCATTTAATGCCATTTTTTGCTATCAACAAGGTGTAAATTCTTTCTTGACCGCTCACATCCCACGACATGTTTCACAACACACTTGAAAACAACTCTTATTACTAGCCTATTACGGAATAACGTTAGGAAGCATCTAAGTGTGTCGCTACGCATTTTGAGATCAAATGACGATCTCAGGTCTAAGAACTCTATAGGTACACCATTTGAGATGACAACTGATGGCACATTACAATAACAATCCCAATAGTATCTCAAGTGGGTCTATCCAACACCATGTTCACCAACATGTGTCCACATCACTGATTTGACATCTCTATGTTTATGATCTGTGAAACATGATCATCAATCAGTTAGATGTGCTAATCTATGTGTCAACATTGTCTCACATGATGACAAGATCAGGGACCCCTTTTGAAAAATATCGTTATAATACAAATAATTTCACATAACAAGTCATCAACTCATGGAAGCTCAGGTGTGCCTCATGCTTGAGCTTTAGAAGAGGTTTCGTCAACGAATCTGTCATGTTCAAATCTGTGTGCACCTTGCAAATCTTCACATCACCTCTCTCAATGATCTCATGGATCAGGTGATATCGCCGAAGTATATGTTTGGATTTCTGGTGCGATCTAGGCTCCTTGACTTGCGCAATGGCACCATTATTATCACAATAGAGGTACACTGGACTAGACGCACTAGGAACAACACCCAACTCAGAAACAAACTTTCTGATCCAAACGACCTCCTTCACAGCTTGTGAAGCGGCGATATACTCAGCTTCTGTTGTAGAATCGACCACAGTCTCTTGCTTGGAACTGTTCCAACTCACTACGCCTCCATTGAGGCAGAACACAAAGCTAGATTGTGACCAAGAATCATCTTTATCGGTCTGAAAGTTAGCATCCGTGTAACCACTTACATCGATCTCCTCTTCACCACCGTACACTAGGAATATTTCCTCAGTCCTTCTCAAGTACTTGAGGATACTCTTTACTACAACCCGGTGACTTTCACCCGGGTTCGATTGGTACCTGCTCGTAACACTTAGAGCATATGACACATCTAGGCATGCACATAGCATGACATACATGATGGATCTAATTACGTAGGCATACAGGATCACACTCATCTTCTCTAGATCATCTGGTGTCGCAGCACACTGAGTCTTACTAAGAGAAATATCATGTGATATTGGCTGAAAACCCTTCTCAGAATTCTGCATTTTGAACCGTTTAAAAACCTTGGCAATGTACTTACTCTAGCTTAATCCAATTAGCCACTTTGATCTATCTCTATAGATCTTTATGCCCAAAATGTATGCTGCCTCTCCAAGATCTTTCATCGAAAAACTATTTTTCATTGAAGTCTTGACATCATTCAACAAAGAAATGTCATTTTCGATCAATAATGTGTCATCCACATGTTGACACAAAAATGCGCCCCCACACTTGGGTCAGTTCGACGATCCAGAAGTGCGCGGATACTTAGGGACGAGCCTAAGCGTGACGCAGTGCCGATGTCGTGTTCCGACAAATCCTTAACGGTTGTAAGGGTAACAGAGTCGACATGTAATCAAACAGATATTAAGAAATAAAGTTCAATTAGCCGATGCATGAGGAAATAACTAAAAATAATAAAACCTGAACAAACCGGCCAGAACAGGGCCAATTCTAATCTGTAAAAAAATGGCGGTCGAACCGAAGGTATACTCCCTAGTTGGACCGATGATGCGAAGTATCGCCGAAGGGGGGCTTCAGTGCTCTGTTGCGAAGTATCGCTGAAGGGGGGCCTCAACGCTCTGTTGCGAAGTATTGCCGAAAGGGGGGCCTCGGTGTTGTGGTGCGAAGTATCACCGAAGGTGGCTTTGGCGTTCTAGTGCAAAGCGGTCTCCAGGTGGTCAAACCGACGGAGGATACCCGATCAGACCGACAGTGGGGTTTCGGTTAGACCAGGGCTTTAGCACCACGGAGTCTAGTGCGGAGCAGTTTACTGCGGAGGGTTCTCGCTGAAGAGGGCTTCGATGTGATGGCGAAGGGTGTCGAAGACTGTGCCGACAACAGCCTGATGGCCCGGTGAAGCCCTGTCGATCAGACCAACAGGCTCTGATCTGATCACCTAAGGGCTCCAGCGACTTTGTAGATGAATTGCAATCCCCCTAAACTCTTTGGCGATGACTTTGAAGGTAATTCCCCTGCAAAACAGTAAAAGATCAAGTGCAATCTGGCCTAGAGGCCAAACTCCCAAGAGTAGCAGAAGAAAACCGATAAAACAATAAAAATCCATTTCATGGATTAAACGGGAGATTCACGGGCGAATAAACAAGGGTTACCGTGATTTCTACGCGGCGGACGGAGGGCTTACGGCACAAACCCATGAAGATGGACATTACTACGCTAATCCTAGGGCAAGGAAAGTAGATTGGAAGATAAAATAACGATTCAAAGTGAGTGCTTTGTGTTGATATGAAAGCGGGGGTCTCTTGAATCGGCCTCACCCCTAAATTTATAGGGGCTGGTCTCACCTAATTTGAGTAGGATACGGCCAGGTGGTTAAGATTGGGATAAGAGATCTCACCTAATCTAAGTAGGATTCAGCTAGGTGGTTAAGATTTGTATAAGAGATCAAAAACAACCGAATTATACTAATCTGAATAGGACTCTGCCGGCTGGAGTGGGCCTTCGCAGGCCTCGCCGAAGCTAGTCTGCCGGGCCGAAGTCCACAGGTCGCTGAAGGGGCCCACTGGGCCGAAGCCTACCGGCGAAGCAGTCCTCCAAAGGTGCTGCCGAAGCGCAATGCAGGATGGGCCTTCAACACTTTAGGGCTTCGGCTTGTGCCAGAGATGGCATATTTTCGGCCCAAATTACCAAAATTGATATTTCGACAATTTCGACCATTAATGCCAAATTGGAGCATCAACACATGCCCCCTGCCTTTTAGCAAACTTAGTGAGCTAAAAGCACAGTGAGCCATGAGCGGTACTCTCTATTTGTTTACCCTTGCAAGGACGCGGTTCCTACTCAGCGAGGGTAGAAGCTGGCTTGCCAGCCAACTTTGGTTTCCACACCTGGTGTATTCTAGCTACAATTGTGGATTCACCGGGTGAACTACCTTTGCATTCTTCGGCCTCTTCCCCTCTAAGGTACTCGGCATGAAGACGTTGCAATCGCCTCTTTTGGGACTTAGTCATCCCGGGAGGCGCCATGAAGCCTGCGGCTTGGTTCCGGGCATCGCAAATTTGCTCCCAGAACCTTCGGCCGAACGGGGTGTACCCGGAATGGCCTTAGCTACCTGTGAGCCGAACTCATGCTCCTGTTGAGGGTTCGACCTCTTTGGTGGGGGTGGCCGAGGGTGTTTGTCCTCGGCCCTTCTCCTATGCCTTTGGAGAAGCATCCCAAACGTTACCTCCGGCTTTTTGCGGGATTTAGCCGGAGATGTATTGTCTACATTTACTCCTACCTCAGGGTTCTTCGGTATGAGCATGCGTGTGCGAGGCTTCCCAATGACGACCACCTTTCCTTTAGATGACTTGGCCTGCTCGAGCCAAATCAGCACATTCTTCCCATCAAGATCAATGTTGTTTATGGGAAAGGGATCACGATCTAGCTTCATTCTAGGGCTAGAATCTATCTTCAACCGTCCTTCATTTATGGCTGATTGAACTTGTCAACGAAAAACATTGCATTCGTTAGTAGAATGGAAAAGCGTATCATGCCACTTACAGTATTTACGTTTCTTCAAGTCATCGGCAGATGGAATGACGTGACCTTCGGGCAACCTAAGGAGCTTGCTTTTCAACAGAAAATCAAAGATTTTATCGCACTTGGTCACATCAAATGAGTACTTAACTGCATTGGGCTGACTCTTAGCGGGAGACGACTGTAGTTCAGAGCACGTGATTGTTTTAGATCCACTGGGCCAGGTCCATTTGGCTGTGTACATGTCAGCCGAGTCTTCTTCTCCCGATGATTCTTCTTCGGAGTGGTCCACGATGTGTTGCTCAGCCTTAGGCTCACTAAAAACTTTGACAGACCTTTTGCTCCTGGCTCGGCCTTCCTGGTCCAGAGCCTGCTGCAAAACCTGGCTAACCTCAAGGATGTTTCGGCCATCTAGCTTTTCCTTAATTACGGAATGCAAATCGTTGAAAGCTAAGTCGGCCAGATCCCTCTCAGAGATGTTTAAACTAAAACATCGGTTCCTAGTGTCTCAGAAACACCTAATAAAGTCGAAGACGCTGTCATTGGTCTTCTGTTTAACCAATGTAAAATGTGAGAGCCTAAGTTTAGTTTCCCCGGTGTAAAAATAATCATGGAATTTCTGTTCCAACTGGGCCCAAGTCTGAACGGAGTTCGGCGGTAGCACTGAAAACCAAGTGAAAGCAGTGCCAGACAGCGATAAGGAAAATAATCTAAGCTTAAGCGTATCCAACCCGCTTGCTTCACCACACTGTGCTAAAAATTGGCCTATATGCTCTAGGGTGGTCTTGCTACTCTCGCCATCAAACTTGGTGAACTCAGGAACCCTAAAGCCGTGAGGATATGGGATGGCATCGAAATGGTCTGGGTACGGCTTACGGTAAACCCTAATCTGATCCTGAGGCATGTAACCAGTGCATTCCCTAACAAGTGTGAGAATTCGCTCGTCAATATCCTCTTTGCTTCTGGCCTGCGCGCGTCTCTCGTGCGGGGGTGCGATATGTGGCGGTATGTTGGGATGTTGGCCGTGCGGATCCTCCTCTCATGCCAGCTCATGGTAAATGGGATGCTTAGGTCTACGCGGGTATGTGGGAGCAGGAGGTGCGGGCAGCGTGGGCGCAGGCGGTGTGTAATAAAGTGGGGTGGCCTGACCAGCCATAGGGCCAGTTTGACTGTAGGCATACTGGCCTGTCGGTCCGGCCTTGTAGCCGATCTGACCTTAGGTATATGGGTCAGTCGGACCGACTTGGTAGCCGTTCAGACTGACTATCATCAGTGACGGTGCCTGGTACATGCTGGTTTGGTCGGCCCAAGGGCTGACCTGACCGATAGTGGTATGCACAGCCTCGGCCCTAGAAATTGGAGACGCATATGTAACGGCCTTTCCGGTGCTCCCGTCGGTTCTATTGTGTACGTGGTGCGCGGGGGGTAGGCTAGCAATCAGGGTGTGAGAAGCGGCCTCGGAAAAGCCGAATCTCTTAAAAATCGCTTCCATTTCAGGCCCTAGTCGATTTGAAAATGTAGCACTAACGACCTGATCCACTTTAGCGGCTATCTCTTGTCTAATCTCAAAGGGGGATAAAGACGGGAGGGATGGTGGTGGTACCTTGTTTCTGAAGGGGTCCGGGATGTCGATGTCGCGCTTGACGAAGCCTGTGCGAGTTTTCGTGTAGCGCCCGAGCATGAGGGTGTGGAATTCCTTCGTCTTGGCTTCGATCTCAGCCCGATCCTCTTCGGGGATGTCTGCGAGAGTGGGGAGGATGATGTTGCGGTTGTCGATCTCCGTGTTCATGCCTCCCGGGTCCATCGGCGATAGGAGTACTGTTGTTGTAGTCATAGTAGTTGTGGTCGATGTACCCGCAGCTGATGTAGATGTGCTCGTCATGTTGATGTCGTCCCTAGCGGAGTCACCAAAAAGTGTGTTGACATGAAAACGCGCCCCCACACTTGGGTCAGTTCGATGATCTAAAAGTGCACGGATACTTAGGGATGACCCTGAGCGTGACGCGGCACCAACATCACGTTTGACAAATCCTTAACGGTTGTAAGGGTAACGGAGTCGCTAGGTAATCAAACATATATTAAGAAATAAAGTTCAATTAGCTGATGTATGAGGAAATAAGTAAAAATAATAAAACCTGAACAAACCGGCTAGAACAGAGCCGATTCTGATCTATAATAAAATGGCGGTCGAACCGAAGGTATACTCCCTGGTCGGACCGATGATGCGAAGTATCTCTGAAGGGGGGCTTCGGCACTCTGTTGTGAAGTATCACCGAAGGGAGGCCTCAGCGCTCTGTTGCGAAGTATCGCCGAAGGGGGGGCCTCGGCGTTCTGGTGCGAAGTATCGCCAAAGGTGGCTTCAGCGTTCTAGCGCGAAGCGGTCTCCGGGTGGTCAAACCGACGGAGGATACCCAATCAGACCGACAGAGGGGGTTCGGTTAGACCGGGGCTTCAGCACCATGGAGTCTGGTGCGGAGCAGTTTACTGCGGAGGGTTCTCACCGAAGAGGGCTTCGGCGTGATGGCGAAGGGTGTCGAAGACCGTGTCGACAACAGCCTAACGGCCCAACAGGCTCTGATCTGATCACCTAAGGTCTCCGGCGACTTTGTAGATGAATTGCAATCCCCCTGAAACTCTCTGGCGATGACTTTGAAGGTCATTCCCCTGCAAAACAGTAAAAGATCAAGTGCAATCTGGCCTAGAGGCCAAACTCCCAAGAGTGGCAGAAGAAAACCGATAAAACGATAGAAATCCATTTCGTGGATTAAACGGGAGATTCACGGGCAAATCAACAAGGGTTACCGTGATTTCTACGCAGCGGACGTAGGGCTTACAGCGCAAACCCACGAAGATGGACGTTACTCTAGTAATCTCAGGGCAAGGAAAGTAGATTGGAAGATAAAATAACGATTCAAAGCGAGGGCTTTGTGTTGATATGAAAGCGGGAGTCTCTTGAATCGGCCTCACCCCTATATTTATAGGGGCTGGTCTCACCTAATTTGAGTAGGATTCGGCCAGGTGGTTAAGATTATGATAAGAGATCTCACCTAATCTGAGTAGGATTCAACTAGGTGGTTAAGATTTGGATAAGAGATCAAAAATAGCCGAATTATACTAATCTGAATAGGACTCTGCCGGCCGGAGTGGACCTTCACAGGCCTCGCCGAAGCTAGTCTGTTGGGCTGAAGCCCACAGGCCGCTGAAGGGGCCCACTAGGCTGAAGCCTGCCTGCGAAGCAGTCCTCCGAAGGTGCTGCCGAAGCCCAATGCAGGACGGGCCTTCGGCACTTTAGTGCTTCGGCCTGTGCCGGAGATGGCATATTTTCGGCCCAAATTACCAAAATTGATATTTCGACAATTTCGACCATTAATGCCAAATTCGAGCGTCAACACCACATACAAGACCAGAAACACTAGTGAACTCCCACTAGCCTTCTTGTAAACACAAGGCTCTTCTTCATTCTTGATGAAGCCAAACCCTTTGACTACCTCATCAAAGTGAAGATTCCAACTCCGAGAAGCTTGCTTTTGTCCAAAAATGGACTTCTGCAACTTACAAACTTTCCCAGCATTTCTTGGACCGTCAAGACCTTCATGCTGTGTCATGTACACATCCTCACTCAGGTTTCCATTTAGGAAAGACGTCTTGACATCCATTTGCCATATCTCATAATCATAAAATGCGGCAATTGCTAGGATGATCCAATAGACTTAAGCATGGTGATAGGCGAAAACGTTTCATCATAATTAACACCTTGAATTTGTCTGAAACCTTTCGCCACCAATCGTTCCTTATAGATGTGAACATTTCCATCAACGTCTATCTTTTTTCTTGAATAAACACCGACGGACAACACTACAACATTTGCACCATTCCTGACGCGGACATCCAGCTTGCCACTTACACACTTTCTAACTCTACTCATCCTCTGCAACGATTTGCAAGTATGAATCATCGATCTAGTATCAAATACCAATAAATCATTTGGACGAGTAGCAAGATTAATTTCAATAACATTAATACATGAAGCAAAAGTCATACTTCCCTTCTTGTTTTTCTGCTCTTCCAGATATACCTTGCAATTGCGCTTCCAATGCCCTAGCTTGTGGCAGTGGTGGCACACATCAGAGTTTGCAGGACCCGACTTGGACTTTCTAGCTGGTTTAGTCTTCACACTAGAGATCAAATATGTAGTCTTAGCCTTGCCCTTCCTCTTTCTCTTTTTGTCCTCTTTATGAACCATCAACACTTGATTTGGAGACTTCCTGATACTCTCCTCAGTAGTTTTTAGCATCTCATGCAACTCAACTAGTGTCTTCTCCAGTCCAACCATGTTATATTTCATGATGAATGACTCAAAGCTCGGTGGGAGTGACTATAGAATGACATCAATAGCTAGGTATGAATCCAGTGGGGTGTCCAGTGTCTCTAGAGTCTCAGTGTAACCAATCATCCTGATCACATGAGGACTCACATGGCTCCTTTCATCCAATCTACTTCCAAACAAGGTTTTAGACACATTGTATCTCTCAGCTCTTGCCTAGTTCTGAAACATGCCCTTAAGACCCACGATCATATCGTAAGAATCACGTTCCTCATATTGTTTGTGAAACTCATAGGACATGCAGGCAAGCATCAAACATCTGACATCCATAGAATCACTAGCATGCTTCTCATAAGCACGCTTGTCTGCTGCAGAAGCATCCTCTCATGGTTCATCAGGGTGAGGTCCCTCTAGAACATAATCCTTTTTCTCTTGTTTAAGAACAATTCTCAAATTTCGATACCAATCCATAAAGTTTGTTCCAGATAGTTTCTCACATTCAAGTATAGATCACAAATTAAAAACTGGAGTGCGCTTAACAGTAGAAGTAGTAGGTTCCATGATCTACAAAAGATTAACTACAAGGTTTAGCACTATGCAATGTTTATCTTCTATCCAATAAAATATGTTCCACTATTTTAAACCAAGTCACTTTCCCTCTAATGACTAATAGTGGTGCAAGATCCATGGTCACACTATCTCCTAGTGAGCTTCGGCATCACTGCTAGAGGCTAGTTGATATAGGTAAGAAACTCCTTGCTAATCACATCGTATGTGACTCTTGTCATTGGAGAAGCATCCAATGCTCAACCCCAACTTCTATGCTCCAAGGCTCAAAACCGTTTTGATAGCCTTGTCAAGTGAACCGATACTATGCGTGCAGAAGTCCGACTTCCACCCCAACTGGTCGAGATAAAAGATAGCACCCTACTTTGGTAGACCCACTATCAATGAGCACAAAACTTGGTGTGTGTAGCTATTAGGAAGAGCATCAATACTTAATTTTCTGAGGGAAAACTATTCTAGCACGGTAACGTCCCTAGAGCACAGGAAACATGCAAGAATAGTATAACAGGAACATAAGAAAGTATCACAAGCAATCATATTAACTGTGACATAGCATGACCCTCTTCACATGGCGATCTCCATCTCCATTGCTCCCGTCATTGAGTGCGTGCTCCCGGCATCCATGAAGAGTACTAGTCCATCTCATATAGTCTATACTAATTACATGGGCCGAAGCACCGCGAAAATAACATGCAAGCCGTAATGAATTTTACATCAGCCTTGAGCTATAAATAACCATGACACACAAGCCATATTTAATTTACATTCATTGCATGCATCTCATACATCACATTTCTCCAAGGCCATGCTCGTCACTTCATTCTCTGCAAAACAAAGTTAGGCGATCAATCTACAAGTGACTGGATTCTTGATATGAAAAAACTAGCTCAACAAGCTTGGAATTTCAAATTCGGTTGGGTCGGAACTTCCGATCTGGTATCGAAACTTCTGATCCCCGGAACTTCCGATCAATATCGGAATCCCGAACTGCAACAAATGCTTTCTGTATCGAATCATTATTCGATATCGGAACGTCCGATCACTATCGAAACTTTCGATCCACCATCGGAACTTCCGATCAATATCGGAACTTCCGATCTACTGCAAACAAAAATAGATCTAATATGTTTTTCCACCATGTATCTCCATACATGAGGGGTCCATGTCAAACACTACACACGTAGGCTTTGATACCACTGTTGGGGAATAGGGGAGCTACGCTAGCCGGTAAATTCAAAATTTTCTCCCTAAGCCCAAGACTCATGCAATTGCGAGATCATTGATCATTACCTTCTAGCACAAGACACGCTAGGTGCAGTGGAAGAAGATGTCATAGTAGCGTGTCAAGCCTATCCTCGCTTCATCCATGTTGTCCCTAGAGTATCACTATTGGAGCAATGCCTCCACGGATCCACACGTACAGGGATGAAGTACCTCCCACGACAGCGTGCTAGCACCACACGTGAGAGACGGAAGATCCTCGACCTCAATGTTTGAGATAAAGAAAGGGAGGAGAGGAGTCTATGGTGGCTAGGTCTAATCTAGCCTTATTCCTTGTTCTAAGACGTCCTCCTCCTCTCCTTTTATAGAGCTAATAGTCCCTGGTTGTGCTCATCTCGAAACCCTCTAATCCATAACAGATCCAATCTATTCGCCCATGTCGGAACTTTCAATCCTGGATCAGAACTTCCGACAAGGTATCTTAGGTCTCCTGATACAGTGTGACATGCAATAGATCCAATCTGTTATCGCCCACCTCGTAACTTTCGATACCATATCGGAACTTCCGATCAGTACAAAATTCCTTGATTCCAAATCGGAACTTATGGCTCATTGGAACTTCTGAAGCAACTTTTTATCTCCGACTCGAGTCTAGAAAATAATTGGAACATCAGATTCCAAATCAGAATTTCCGATTCATGTCGTGAATCCAACCATCAGAACTTCCGAAGTCGGTTTGCTCTCTGACTCTTGTCCCAAAAATATTCGAAACTTTCGATACTACCTATCGTAACTTATGATACACGGAATTTTCTTGAGCATATCCATCACACTTTAAAGGCGTTGTTGATGAGATGGAAGGTAAACTCGGTCAAGGCTTCACTGCAATCGATGAACTACAAGAGATATACATTGGACTTGGCGACCGATCGAGGACAACCTTTGTAAGTGCTCAACTCCCTGATGAAATAAAAAATGAGCTAATTCTATTATTACGAGAATATCAGGATTGTTTTGCATGGGATATCATGAGATGATAGGTCTAAACCGATCAATCGTAGAACATCGACTCTCGATAAAACAAGGATATTGACCCTTTAAGAAGACACCTCGGTGATTCAAGGTGGAGATACATCCACACATGAAAGCTGAGGTAACTAGATTATATGATGAAGGGTTCATAAGGCCATACCGATATGCTGAGTGGGTGTTGAACATTGTACCCATATGGAAGAAGAGTGGGAAGCTTAGGATATGCATCGACTTCAGAGATATGAACAAAGCAACCCCTAAAGACGAATGCCCGATGCCAATTGTAGACCTGTTAGTAGACGCTGCATCAGGTCATAAGATCATCAGCTTCATGGACGTGACTGTAGGGTATAACCAGATTTTTTTGGCCGACAAAGATATCCACAAGACAACTTTCTGGTGTCCAGGTGCCATCGGACTCTACGAGTAGGTGGTGATGACCTTCGGCTTGAAAAATGCTAGAGCGATTAACCAAAAAGCCATGAACTACATCTTCCATGACTTGATCGACCTGTTTGTGGAGGTATATCAAGACGACATCATAGTAAAGTCAAGTAGTACTCAAGACCACGCGGCCGATTTATGTCGAGTTCTCGAGACTGCTAGGAAACATGGATTGAAGATTAACCTAGAGAAGTGCGCTTTTGGAGTATCGGTGAGCAAGTTTTTGGACTTTATCGTGCACAAAAGAGGGATTGAGATAAGCTAGCGCAACATTGAGGCAATCAAAAATACTCAACCCTTAGTCGATAAGACCAAACTACACTCACTCATCGAGAAGATAAACTTTGTGAGAAGATTCATATCTGAGAATAGAACCATTCACTCCACTGTGTAGGACTGGGAGTAGCGCCTAGAGTGGGGGTGACTGGGTGCCTCGACAATTCTTTCGAATCGATGGCCTTTTCCCAATACCCAATGCTCCTTAAGAGATAATCAAAAAGTCAGACTAAAATCACAAATGAAAGCCTAGTGCTATCACTCTCTTATCAGATATGATATGAATTGATAGTCTGAGAGATCATAAGCACTAAAATAATCTAGCCTAAAAACAACCGGTATCCTAATCGAAAAGACACCACCACAACACTTAAAGGCAGATTAAGATTACTCACAATACGAAGGACATCCCCTCAAAAGATTCACCAAATCACAAATAATTCAACAAGCACATGTGCCATTCCCAATTCACAAGCAGTTCATAAATGTGAGAGAGCACAATATTTAACTCATTTAATCTATGAAAAATAAGTGCATGAGATAAACAAAGCTCTCACATATATCAATGAATATCCTTCATGCAATTGGAATAATATTTGTAGATAATTAAATATATTCTAAACAAACAATAGAAAATTGCATGGGAAATGAAAAAGATTACTGTGCAGATCAAATTTCCGTACTCTGGCGAGTTGTCTGCCTCACGCATACCTCACGCGGAGTACGAGTGCGTTGCTCCGGCTCCGAGCCGAGAGGACCAGGCAATGCTTTTTTAGAGAAAACATGAGGCTTGTGGGTGCGCTAGGGAAAACAACAAGGGACCGATGACTTGGCTATGGATTCTCGAAGAGCGTAGATTGGACGAAGCCTCGCGCTGTCACCCAGGGTAGCCAAACGACGCACAACCCAAAGAACTTGCCAGAAAATAAACCAAAAGCGCTTAACTTTTGGCGTGGAAACCATGTGTGGTGAAGAACACTGATGGTGGCCACAGGAGAGAAGGTCGACGACACTTCTCGACCAGAAAACTTTTCAGAGACGCAGGGTAGTGAAAGAGACAAAATTTTGAACTCTTATTTTTCTCTTCAAGTGAGTTGAAGAAACCCTAGGGGATTGGGGGCCTATTTATAGGCAGCCCAATAAATCAGGAAAATCCTAATATACCCTTAGGGTATTTTATAGACACAGAAATAAAGTGGAAAAATACTAAAAGGCCCTTAGGATTTATACAAACTCCACTAACATAGTGTAACGCCCCGATTTAATAAAACCGCACATGACCATATTATTGAAATTCCATAGAAAATCAATAAATACAAGACATTCAGCACATGACCGCGTACAATACGTCAATCAATCATGGTTCGTAGACCATATTATCACAAAAGAGTTAAAACAAAGAGAAACCTATTAAACTAAAAGGTCCTAGATGAACGCCTCCTTCCAGTCTCGTGCCTTGACTGGGTCGCTACTCTAGACCGTCACCCTCCTCGTAGTAGACCGCCTCTGGTGGTGTAAGTCAACAGGGGTGAGTACAATTGTACTCAACAAGCCACCGAATGCAATTATAATGCAAGGTAATAACAAGGAAGGTAGTGGCTACTTTTTCGGAAAAGCACATTTGTAAAGCATTTAATGTAAGCAGATTATTTAGTACCGAAAATTAAACATGTGTAATGCATCATCATCTAACTCGAGGGGTACAGTCAGCCCGCCCTCGCTCAACAGTCCTTACATGCCCTGAATCATACGATCATCCCAACAATAATAAACTAACTGCGAGAAGTCACACAACCTGCCCTTGACCATGGGCTCGGCTTTTTGAAAAGATTTAAACTCTGATCAGAGGTGTACTACTGTACCCACAAGGCACTTGTTTCCCGCACATCGCAGTGTGTTAAATGACTCCTGTCACGAGAAATTCATGCCAAAACCTTCAGCATGGAACGCACCAATTTGATAACGCCCTCTTATAGGTTTCATATGGTGCCCGAGTCACTTCGGGCCAACACCATACCCCTCTTGAGCCTCGTCGGTATAAGTCACCCGCAGGTTGTCCCTTGCCCCCTCCACTATGGTGCTTCAAGTTGGTACGATCCATACCTCTAGTTAGGACTTACCCACTAGACTTATGGTTAGTACGAGCTTGTTTTGCTATAGATCCCGTACACCGGTCCTTATAGTGCCCCGGGTGCGACCAACCAATGCCCTAGCTTGCACCCGGAATCCACCATACTTATAACATAGCCAACTCCAACAGAATCCAGAGATGAGAATAACGGGGAAATCATATAGTAGAATCCAACTATCTACGACTCGTTCTTTTATCCTATAGCAGTTGTGTCGATACATTGGACACTAGTTAATATAATATTTAAAAGGTGACAAGGATTTTTGGCTCAATAAGCATGGCTTGGGTTTACACACAAGGACGGGGATCTAATAAATATAATTTTAGGGCTTGTGATTAAACTAATGCAACATTTAATTCCTATGAGTTATAGCGGTAATTATGAAAAACTGGGCTCAATTATGATCCAAATGGGGGTTGTTACTTGCCTTGCTCTGCAAATGGTGAAGGTGGAACCTCGGGGTAAAACTCTGGATCCTCGACGGTGTCGTAGTCTTCCGGTACGAAAAGTAAACACAGAATTCAATAAACAATCCAAAATCACCAAGACAAGCATACATGTTTTTGCTATATTAATTAAAGGAAATGAAGTCTTAAATTCTCTGAAATTATTGCCTAAGTGCTTAAGATTAGTTTTTAAGGGGATTTCTGAATTTTATAATTTAGAATAAGTTTTTACCCCAAAGGGGTTTTTATTTTCCCATTTACATGTGAATTAAAATGTACCACCAACCCCACTATTTTTATTGCATAAATGTGTAGAGAATAAATAGACAAATTTTACAAAATTTGAATGGTCAAATTTGGAGTTAAATTGAGCAAGTTATGAATTTTAAAGTTGAAATTGATTTTCTGAATTTTTATTAAACACGAAATGGGTTCTGGTCCACGGTGAGCCAGGCTCACCACAGACCGGTGCACTGTGCGCATGAACGAGACCAATCTGGACTATCCGATCCAGATCGGGTGGCCAGATGAGAGGCGGAGGGGAGGGGTTTAAGTGTCGATCGACGGCCGGTGGCGCTCGGTACCCCTTTGACCAGGTGGACGACCCAGATTAAACCCGGGTGGGTTATAATCTTAGCCATCCACCTCAGATCGAATGGCTCAGGGTCCATCCGGCACGACACACGCAGAAGGGCAGAGTACCCCTCTTCTCCGGCTCCGGCGGCCTCGGGCACGGTGGTGACGGCGACAGTGAGGGGGCTAGGCCCTAGCTCTAGGCAGAAATGGATAGAGGAGAGGAAGGGGGTCACGACCATACCGGAGATGATGACGATGGGGCAGTGGCGGCAGTTGGTGACGAGGGTAGACGGCGAATTCTTTCGGGTCGGCGGTGGCAGCGGTGATCCGGTAGCGGTCTTGCTCAACAGAGGAGAGGACGGTGACAGGCGGTCGACGACAGTTCAAAAGGCGTCGACGGTGAGGGTGGTGGTGGCTCGAGGCGTCGACGGCTGGCGGCCGAAGGTGGAGCAGAGCAAATGGAGGAAAACAGGCGGCGACGCTATGGTTTTGCATTGGCTCGGGCTATGGGGGTGTGAGCGGGGTGCGGCGAGGACGGACATTTATATGGGGGTTTCCATACGTGCGTCGGCAAGCTTTCCATAAGCGCGAGCACAGCGAACCCGGACGCAATTGCATCAGAAATAAGACGGAAGGTGATCCCCGAGGCTTGGTAAGCGCGACGGCACGACCAATGAGGCGGAGGGCGGCCGACGGCGGTGGATTTATGCGCCTAGGGTTCGGTCGGTGGAAGGAAAGGGGAAACCTTCCATGGGGAAGACGACCCTGACAGGTGGGGGCCACCTGTCAGTGACTGCAGGTGAAACCAGGCGCGCCGACAGATGGGCCAACGCTGTCAGCGGCTGAGGGGCGAGGGCGGGGACTGACGAGCGGGCTAGAGTGGCGCGGGCGGGAGAGAGAGAAGAGGGGGATGACGCCGACAGGGAGGCCCCACATGGCGGTGAGTGCGGCCCAAAAGTAATTTAAATGTATTTTCGATTTAAAATATTTCCAGAAAATCATTTATTTGTTTAGAGGTTGAATCACTGTTGCTAAAATTTTGTAAAAATTCCTAAAAATATTTCATTGCTCATAGGTTCCATCATAAATTTTTTAGGTTCAAATTTGAAATATTTCTCCTTGTTTTGCTTTAATTGGGTTCTTTTAGCCTTTTCTTTAATTAAATAATTTCTTTTTATTTCAGAAAATTTATTTCCCTCATTTTTATTTTATTTTTAAATTTGGGATGTTACACATAGACTGTGGGTCTAAAAGGCAAAATAGTAAAATCCTAAATAAAGGTAACTTGTCCTAACGCGGAGCTTTCGTGGCAACTATGACTTCGCTTCAAGACTGTCTGATATCTAATGGACATTCCAGATTGGGTGTGTTGGTTTTGCCCCGAAATCAACAAAGCGCTCGTCGCTTCTGCCCCGGGTACCCGGATTGGGTGGACCCGACTCTACGGCCCCCTTGACCTAGTAGTCGCTCGTCGCCTATTTACTTGAGTCAAACCTAGTCAAACCAAGACGAGTCCCCTACCGTTTCTAGCCCATGTACCCGGATTAGGCCGGCCCAACTCTGCGGCTCCCTTAGCACAGTAGTCGCTCGCTGCCCGTGTACTTGAGTCACATGCAGTCAAGACACGGTAGGTCCTTACTTGTTCTCTTCATCTCCTCTCTTCGACTTCCGTTGACTTTCATTGACAATCACTCATCACTTCTGGAGCCATGGGGCCCATGATCTTTAATATGGCTTCTCTATCTCCCCCTTGATGAGTGCATTGTCAACACCCTCTTCATCATCACATTGGAACCTACAAAATATGTGAAAACACGAAAAACAAAACACAAGAGAACAGAAAGAATAAAATAAAATAAAAAGGTTTGTGCTTAATGATCAAAAGCCAAACAAATGCCAAGAAAGGTCATTATGGTTAAACAAAGACTCAAACGAGTGCAATCTCTGAATTATCAACAAGGATATCCAAAGAGTAAAGGCAAAAGAGACTAAAAACTCCCCCTGAAACAAATCCCAGAGAAAGCCAAAACTCCCCCAAAACTCTTCTAAAAGATCAAGTAACTCAAAATTTCTCTGCCTTGTTGACAACTGAACTCATCAAGTGAGACTAAAAGCACTCAAAACAGACACAAACTCAAACTCCCCCTGAAATGCAGCTCCCCTCAAAATATGCAATGAATGCAACTAGGGTGCAAGTGGAGTGTAACAAGCACACTTCTCAGATATGATTAACTGCAATTATAACATCTAGCAAGTATACCACAAAATACTATCTAAGACACATGGCATGAACAATGCAATAAAAGATATCCAAAGAAAGTCATTAGCACACACTTTTAGATTTGGCAAACAAAAGCATCACCACATTTTCTAGTTGACAAGCAAGGTAAAACATGAAATGCAAAAGCTAACTAATATCTACCAAGATAAGCATTGTCCAGAACTAAGAGCTTCAGAAAACTTGTTATCTTTATATTTTCAGGCTTTTTCTTTCCTTTTTCTTTTGTGCCAAGGGTTATTTGCATGTCAACCTTATGCTAACCGACCAAATCATGCCTAGGCCAGAACAAGACTATCAGAAGCTTAATACATTGGTCTTGGCATACATTACAATGTCCTAGTTCATACAAAAGTGCTATGGTAAGCAGTCTAGAACAATGCAATGTGACACAACAAACCCCACCTGGATCTTTTCACTTAAGCATAAAAGGCATGATTTTTTCAGTTTTTATGATTTTTATCTTTTTATAGCATATTTTCCATGTTAAAGCATATAGATATTCAAGTTGCATATTTGCATCTAAGTAAAGGATTCAACTACTAGGCATGTCAAAGATAGCAAAAGCATTCAGCCGACACATGCTAGTTACTCGAAGCAATGGTGATCATTTTCATGTTTAAAACATAAAAACCATGTGTTGGCGTAAAAGATTACGCTAACAGGTTTAAGATATTGTATCTGTGACAAACGAAGTGTTTATAGGAGCGGACTATCTCAAACCTCCGTGAAGGATAATAGTTCGAAGTTATGTATTAAATATTTGAATATTCGATGCCTATTACAGGATGAGAAAGGGGGTATTTATAGGTAAAAACTCTAAGGAAAAGACCTTTTTACCCCTCAATTACAACCGACATAGTGGAAACTATTTCGGTATCCTGAATAGGGCTAAAATGGTAAAAGACTAATTTAATCAGAAAGAATATAAATCTTCTCTCCTTGATGACAATATTCCTTTGGTGTTAAGGTCTTCGGGAAACTTCATTAAACCAAAGCCTTAACGAAGATCTTCACTATATAATACTCCGAATACAGCTCAACTCTGATGCTCTTAAGATCTTCGAAGATCAAAGCTTCTAACTTCACCTCTTCTGCTAGTATCTTCGGGGGAGCGTTCTTGACCCCTAGAGGATGAAATATTTTCCCCCAACAGTAGCCCCTTGAATACTTCTCTCCAAATTGCCTATACAACAAGAGGGCAGTATACGCAAGGAACAATTGCATACTTAGGATCAAGAACTTAGCGAAATTTACCATTCTTTGAAACATTCGAAGATTTGTAATCTTCGGACCAGCTTCTATACGAAGGTACGCGTTGATGTAGCTTTGAAGATAGATCCTTGCGAAGCTGAAATAACCGTTAGACTCACATAAATCGCCGTTACCTCTTTTTTTTAAAAGAGTTACACCGCCGCTTCGTTTCCAGAGACATGAATTCTCATGAAGAGTCGTGATAAGTTGTAACGGTAAAGAAGACGGAAAGGCACATATGAACGGTACATTGCCTACGAATTCACACTATAAATAAGAGGGCAGGAATGAGTTTTGGATACTTTACTGACTGCTTCTGCATTCCTCCTTTTCTGCTTCCTGAGCTCGAACTCTAACCCCATCTTCTCCCATGGCAAAAACTAGCCATAAAGTTCACGTTCCTGCTTCGTCCTTGGCCAGGCAGCAGGCGATGGCGGCAGCAGTAGCAGCAGCGCCTTCGGATAAATCTCACTCGGCTGGTCCTCACGATCTTCTCCTAGCATCGGCCAAATATACGGATCAGTTGTATAGTTTGGGGCCTTCAACTTGCTCGAAGAAGTCAATTGCAACAGCGACTGCTGGGAAGACGGGTCGTGTGATCAAGATTCGCCAGACGGGAAAGAAGTGATTACTGCACCACGGGCCAGAGAGGTAGTCATGTTTGAAGCCTTCTTCGAAGCAAGATTGGGGCTTCCAGCGGTGGATTTTCTTTTCGAGGTATTGAGATTGTTCCATGTTACTTTACCCCAACTTTCACCCAATGCTATTGCTCGCCTAGCCATCTTCGAGTGGGCAATGCGAGCCGAAGGTTGCGAGGGGAGAGCTGAAATATTTGCAGCGCTTCATTGGGCTTCCTGCCAACAAAGACTTACCAGGGAGCTAGAGGAGAGAAGATGGTGATTGCCTTCGGCAGCATCAACTTCTGGCTTCGTGAAGAATATCAAACTTGGTTCATGGCGAAGGCCATCAATGCTAGATGGTACACATATTGGGTCCTTTGCTGGTTTTATGCTGAGTAGGAGCGAATAGTGCCTTGGCCGGACCCCTCGAAGACATCTTCTATCGGAGGGAAGCGGAGGTCCATACAGACCTAGGCCAGCTTGAAGCTCGTCTCAGAGTGTTGCAAGCCATAAGACGTTGCATGAGAATGCGGGACTTAGCGGAGGATTTCATCGGACTCCAGATTCCGCCTTTGATGGCCAGCTAGCTGATAAACTTCGAAGAGAACCTGGAGGGTGGACTCCGAGAGATCCCTTCAAATGCTGAAGGTAACCTCGAATGCCCTGCAAAATGTTTTACATGTAGTATTGATTCTATAAAGATGATTTAACTGAAAGGAAATCTTATCTTTCAGCTCCACGCGCCACCCTCACTTCGGAACAAATTATCCGGACTTCGGAGAAAATCCTCGGGGCTCCTACGCCCGCTGAAAAGGAGTGGAGAGTGAAATTTGTTGGCAGCTGGGAGCGATTCAACCGAGTATGGAGCGTTTCCTCGTTCAAGACGACGTGGTAGCAGCGTATGTTGCTGAAGATAACCCCGAACAGGCAGAGACTGAGAACGTCCTGCCTGGCCAAGTAGATGCTCCTGCTACGGGAGAAGGAGGAGTTGAGACTGTGGATGCGCACGTCTCGTCTTCGGATGAAGTAATAGCTGTAGTGGTCGAAGATGTTTTGGTACTTAATCCTCTAGTTCGAAGCCCAAAGTCCGAAGAGGACTTTGGCTAGATGTTCGAGCCCCCGAGTAGTCCAGTGCTCGCTCGGCAACCAAATGTCGGAGGTGAGATTTAGCAGAGTATCTTTCCCTTTTGCTTCTTTTTTTATCCTGCAAAATTTATGCAATATCATATACCTTTGGTTTTCATAGGATTGGTTCTAATGGAGGTGACTCAAGCTGCGGAGGTTGTGCCGGAGGCTGTCGTGTCTCCGAAGCCAATTCCTAAAGTAGTTTTGAAGATGGGTCCTGGAAAAGGTAAAGGTAAAGGTGGTCCTTTGCCTGCTCCTATTCCAGGGTGGACCAATCCACGGAGGCCTCTGAAGATGCCTTGCTGAGGAGCCATGCTGAAGAGCGTGGGCCTCATGGCTCCAGATGTGATGAGTCATTATCAACGGTAGTCAAAGAGGACTGAAAAGAGAGAGAAGACCTGCTGCGTCTGGGCCGCGTGTGACTCAGGTACACAGGCAGCGAGCGACTATCGAGCAGAGGGGCCGCGAAGTCGGGCTAGCCCAATCCGGGTACATGGGATAGGAGGAGCAGAGGATCCACTGGGATGTTGACCAGGATTGACTCAGGTACACGGGCGGCGAGCGATTGTCGGTCTGAGAGAGCTGCGGAATCGGGCCAACCCAATCCAGGTACCTGGTACAAAGTCGGTGGACGCTTTGTCAGTTTCGGCAAAAAACTGACGATCGCTGATCTTGTATCGGACTGTTCAGAGACGAAGTCGTAGTAGCTACGAAAGCTCCACCTCCGGATAAGTCATCTATAAATAGGAGTTTACTATTTTGTCCTTAGGCCCATAGTCAGTCAGTCGAGTCTGTAAAAATATCCTAAGGGCAGTTTAGTCTTTTCCTTTTATTTAAGCGTCTGTAAAAAACCCTAAGGGTCTGGTGGAATATTCTAGGCTGATTGGGCTGCCTATAAATAGGGCCCCAATCCCTAGGGTTAGGTCACCTTTTCAGAAATCACTTTTTAATCAAGAGATTGGGTCACGTTTTGTCCTCTCCCTGTTTATTCTCCTCCGTGCGCCGCCAGGCTTCTGTTCATGCGATTTCATCCTGCGTGCAGTGCCATCGTGAGTTTTGTTCTTCACATTTCTGTGAGTTTTTTATTCTCTATTCCTGTCATTCAGTGTGCAGCGATTTGTGGCTTTACTGCATCAGTTTTTGTGCCTACAAGTTTTTGTCTCCGTGCGAATAGTCTCCTCTGGTTGGTTCTGTTCTTCGGCTGAGGAGTACTAGTTCTTCTTGCGTGCTCCTGTAGCAGCAAGTAGTACCTATCTCCTGTAGCTACAGTATGCTAGTTTTCTAGCCCTTGCTTTTTCCTGACATGGCTTTTTGATCGAGAAGATAGTGTCTGGCATGTCTTTTGATGTTTCTATCAGGCTTCTCTATAGGCTTTGTTGTCTTCAGTATCTCCGAACTTTAGTTGAGGACTCTGTTTCGAAGTATGCACTGGTTGAAAGTTTTATCCTAACATACTTCGACTGTCCTTTCGAAGCACACTTCGACCAGTTTTGAAGTTAGCTTCGAAGCTTGTCTCTCTGGTTGGCTTCGCTCGGAGTGTGTTACTGAGAAGTTTCTGCTGTTGTGGGTCTCAGTTTGTGCTTTCGGAAGCTGTGACTCGAAGTGTGTTTCTAGGCTTCGGTTTCCTATGCGAGAGCACCAGCAGACTCTGATTCGAAGTTGGTCACTGGTTCGAAGGTTACCACTCCGGTAGTCATACTTCGATCAAACTAGCTTCGAAGGTTGTGTTGCTGGCTTCGATGTTTTTTAGTTGATTTTTATTGTGTTGAGCTTTGCAGCTTCGAAGTGTGTTTTTCGAAGTAGGCTTTGGTAGTTTCATACTTCGCACAAGGCACTTCGCACTGAAGCATGCTTCGCACTTTGCTATATTCTTCACCGAACTAGACTAGACTTCGTCAACCTTCGACACGTTCATCCTTCGACAAAAGTACTTCGAAGCATACTTCGTCGCAACTTCCACGGGCTTCGACCTTCATCATCTTCAGGCTTCGCACGAATCCCGAAGTAGGCTTCGACACTGCGAAGCGGGCTTCGACACTGCGAAGCAGGCTTCGTCAAGTACCTTACTGGAGACAAATTTTGAACAGTAACTTCTCATTTCGTTTTACGTGCACTTAGATCAATTGTTGTGATGATTTGTTTCTGTGAAGTTTGATCTGCCTTGTTTTGAATGATCTGTTTTTCTGCCTATTTGCACTGTATTGGTGTTTCTTTGTCTAGGACACCGGTTGTTTCTAAGCTAGATACTTTTAGGCGTTGGTGATCTGTTTTCGTTTTGCTGCTTAGTCTTTTGAGGTGCGTTGGGTGTTGGGAGCAGGCCATTGATTCAAAAGAATTTTTTTAGGCGTCCATTTACCCCCCCCCCTCTGGTCGCTACTTTCGGTCCTACAAGTGGTATCAGAGCTTGGTTAGGGTTTTCCATACCTTAACCGGTTCTAACCCTAGTAGTGATCATGACGTCTCCTGGAAAGGTCTCGTCCTGGGAAGCTTATGGCTATAATTATTGGAAGACTCGCATGCGAGCCTATCTCATGAGCCAAAGCTCGGACATCTGGGACATTTGTATTCACGATACTTTCACGGTGTTGCCTGTTGCTGATCACAGTACTCCAGATATTGTTGCTCAACATCAGAACAACAACAAAGCAGTGAATATTTTGTTTTCTGGTTTAGGTCCCACTGAATTTGAGCGAGTGAGCCATCTCACAACTGCTAGAGAGATCTGGGCTAACCTCCAGGTACACCATGAGGGGATAGCCCAGGTCAAGGCTCGGCTCTATCAGACCTACCGGCGTGAATACAAGAACTTCACACAAAAGTCGGGTGAATCTATTGAAGCGTTGTTTGGTCATTTTCAATCGATCATAAACAAGCTTCGGGACAACAAGGCTGAGAGTGTTCAGTTAGTCTCAGATCATGAGCAGGCGCTCAAGGTTCTCCATACCTTGGACCCTAAGATCTGGGAGATCAAGGTATCCTCTATCATTGAGAGCACATCTTATGATACCTTGACCATTTCTGAGTTGTTTAGCAAGATGAAGGCCACCGAGGTTGATACCCAGTTGAGATCAAATCTCACTGGCTCTGGATCAAAGTCTCTGGCCCTTGCTACACCTTCTGTTGATCCCTGTTCTGTGAGCTGTGCTGGGTTCTCTTTGATGTCTATCACTGAGAACCGGCTTGAGTCTTTGGGAGATGATGACCTGTGTCTTTTTAACAACCGGGTGCGTCATGTTTATGACAAAAGAATGTTCAAGAGACACGGCACAAAATCTGGGTGCTTTGAGTGTGGTGACCCAGGACACTTCATCGCCGACTGCCCCAAGCACAATGGTCACAAGAAGGGCGCCGGTGGTGGCTTCCACGACTCCAGCAAGCACGACAGCTCCTCCTTCAACAAGGGCAAGCCAAAGACCAGATTCTTCAGGAAGGCCTTGAAGGACTACCGGCGAGAGAACAAGAAGCGCGACGAGGCCTTCTTCGCCGAGATGGAGAAGAGCTACTCCAAGCGTTCCACGTCTTCTTCCTCTTCATCGAGCTCAAGCGATGAGGAGATCATCATCAGGAAGGGAAAGGACAAGGACAATCCAGCGGGCCTTTGCTTCATGGCCTTCGAGGACAGACTGAAGAGCCGCTCACATAAGCGTCGAATATCCCGCAAGAGCTTCTGCTCAATGGCTCTTGGGGATAAGGAAGAGAAGGGCTCCTCCGATGACTCCAATGACGACGACAACGAAAAGGTATCATCTTATGAACGCGAAATCATTGATTTACTTGAAAGCAATCGTCAGGAGTTAAAATATCGGGAAAAACTGCTTAGGGGGGCTAAGAAGAGGATATATGAATTAGAGAGTGAGCTTGCCATGGCCAACGACAGAATTGAGAGTCTATCTTCTTTCCCTTGCTTGGGTGATAGCAGTGAGTGCCCAAAGTGTGAGGTGCTTCTGTGTGACCTGTCGACTCTGAAGTCCAGGTACACAGAAAGAGTTGATGAGAGGGACGCTTTGGCCACTGAGCTTGAAAGCGCTCAGCTAGAGCTGAAAGATGCTAAAGCCACTGTCGTCATGCCCTGTGCTGATTGCCCATCTCATCTAGCTAGTTTAGCTGAGCTGAAAGCCAAGGGCGATGAGCATTTTGGTGATTTGGAGAGAGTGAGAGCTGAGCTGGCGCAGGCTAGGCTAGAGCTTGAGACACTGTCAGTTCCACCCACTGTCTGTGAGAACTGCTTGTCTCTTAGACTATAGTTGATTAAGCTGAAAGCCGAGAAGTATGTCCAAGTAGATAGAGAGTGTGAGACCTGCTTGTCTCAGGTGGAGGTTCTAGCTTCCTTGAGAGAGGAGCTAGCTGATTCCCAGAATGAAAACTTTTACCTCCATTCTATCCTGAGTTGGATCAGTGCCAGAGAGCCACAGCTCGGCATGATGATCCAGCAGTTTAAGAGGCAGGATGGGTTTGGGGTAGGCTACACCTACACCAAGGCTGACTTTGAGAGTGCCATTAGTCGGGCAGTGGAGTGGAGTAAAATGACTCCTGAGCAGGAATACCCCAAGACTCACTCCACTGAGTCTTTCTAGGCTAGTCAGCCCAAGGATGGAGTGATCCAAGAACAGCCCAAAGCTCCATCCAAGAAGCCCATCTGGGTTCCAAAGCCCAAACACCTCCACACTTCACTTGACTATCTTCCTAGACCCTCTCAACCCAAGAAGACTACACCAAACACCACTAAGCCCAAGAACCCCAAGCCTCAGCCACATCCCAAGAAGCTCACCTATCATTGTGAGTACTGTCAGAGAAATGGGCATCTTGAGGAGTTTTGCTTCAGGAGGAAGCGGGTTGAGAGAGCAGAGCGTGCTCGTGGTGGTTAGGAGCAGTTCTACCAGCAGGGTGGTAGACTGAGAGTTCCTCGACGCGGGGAGAGGCTGGAGGCCAGGCCGCGTCATGTAGGTGGTGGTAGAGGAGACGACTTTCATGCCCGTGCTCCAGATGGTGGTGTTCGTTCCGGTAGAGCTCCAGGCCATTTTGGCAACGGTCCTGGACCTCGTGGCCAAAGCTTTAGGAAGAACCATGGACCGCGCTTTGAGTCGCGTTTTGGTCCAAACTCTTCTGATGGTTTTTGCTTTCCGTCTTTTGAGCAGATGGCTCGACATTAGTTTAGTTCTTTTGCTAAACCTAGTGCCGGACCATTTGCTCCCCCTTACAACCATTGATTGTGCAGGATCAGGGATTGGAGGACATTTGGATCATGGACTCAGGATGCTCTCGCCACATGACGGGATATCGCAGATGGTTCTCCGGTCTCACTCCCCTGAGCTCCAAAGAGTACATCACATTCGGGAACAGTGGTCAAGGGAAGGTACACGACATTGGCTCAATTCGCATCGTTGATCATTTCTCTTTTAAGAACGTTGCTTTGGTTGGGAATTTGAATTTCAATTTGATTTCTGTGTCGCAACTTCTTGAGGATGGGTTGGAGGTTCATTTTAAGAAGGGCAGTTCTTCTGTGATTGATTCTAGAGGATCTTTGATTTGCCATATCTTACCTTTTGGTAAGGTTTTTCGGATTGACTTCTCTAGTTCTTTTGGCCCTTCTCGCTGTTTGATTGCTGGATCTTCTTCTGAGCTCTGGAAGTGGCATAGGAGGTTAAGTCATTTGAGTTTTGATCTGCTAGTCAGGTTGAGATCTATGGACCTCATCCGAGGATTGCCCAAGCTTAAAATGGAGAAGGATCTAGTTTGCCATCCCTATCATCATGGGAAAATGGTTGCCGCTTCTCACTCACCTATGACTCAGGTGATGACTTCGTATCCGAGCGAGCTATTACATATGGACATTGTTGGTCCAGCTCGGGTATGCTCAGTTGGTGGGAAGTGGTACGCGCTTGTGATTGTTGATGATTTTTCTCGATTTCGTGGGTTTTCTTCTTGGAGTCTAAGGATGAGACTTTTCATTTTGTTCATGACCTGATTTTGATGCTGAAGAATGAGAACAATGGTCGGATGCGAGCAATTCGCTCCGACAACAGCTCTGAGTTCAAGAACTCTCAGTTCGTCAGCTTTTGTAGTGATTAGGGTCTTGACCATCAGTTTTCTGCTCCTTACACTCCCCCACAGAACGACGTTGTGGAACGAAAGAACCGCATGCTAGTCGAGATGGCCAGGACGATGCTCGATGATCATAAGACTCCTAGGCGTTTTTGGGCTGAAGCCATGAACACGCCTTGCTATCTGGCCAACCGCATTTTTCTTAGAGCTTACCTAGGTAAGACTTCATATGAGTTGCGGTTTGGCAGGCAGCCCAAAGTGAGCCACTTGCGAGCGTTTGGCTGCAAGTGCTTTGTGCTCAAGAAGGGGGGGCATTTGGACAAGTTTGAGTCTCGTTGCTGGGATGGAGTTTTTCTTGGTTATGCTTTGCATTCTCGAGGCTTCCGTGTTTGGAACCTCGAATCCCAGCAGCTTGTCGAGACTTGTGAGGATTCTTTTGATGAGTCCTTGCCTTCTTTGACTCATTCTTTTGAGCTTTCTAGAGATGGTGAGCTCGGAGAGTCCATCTTCGAGGAAGATGATGACACTCCAGCTGCTGATGAGGGTGGGCCTTCTGCACAGCCTGCAGAACCCACACCTTCTGAGACTTCGACTGAGGATGAGGGAGGACCTCTGATCACTTCTTCCACTTCGATCGAGCCCCCTCAGTCGAGTCCAGAGGTGCCAGCTGCTGACTCCAGTGAGGTGACTTCAGATCACCAGGGATCCCGAGCAGTTCAGCGTGATCACCCCTCAGAGCTCATCATTGGTGATTTGACTGAGAGATCTTTGCGTTCGTCTGTTGACTCTCTTGCTGTGTTTGCTGAATCTGCTTTTGTTGCATCTTTTGAGCCCAGACACGTTTCTCATGCTCTTTCTGACTCTAATTGGATTAATGCCATGCAAGAAGAGCTTGAAAATTTTGTCCACAATCGGGTTTGGACACTGGTCGAGCTGCCACCAGGATGCAACCCCATAGGCACCAAGTGGGTGTTCAAGAACAAGCAAGGTGAAGATGGGGTTGTGGTGCGCAACAAGGCTCGACTGGTTGCCCAGGGTTTTTGCCAAAAGGAGGGTATTGATTTTGAAGAAACTTTTTCCCTTGTTGCCTGCCTTGAGTCCATTCGCATTCTCTTAGCTTTTGCCGCTTCAAAGGGTTTTAAGCTTTTTCAAATGGATGTCAAGTGTGCTTTTCTGAATGGGTACATAGAGGAGGAGGTTTATGTTAGGCAGCCCCCCGGTTTTGAGAACCCCAAGTTTCCTCGACATGTTTTTAAGTTGCAAAAAGCTTTATACGGGCTGAAGCAAGCACCCAGGGCTTGGTATGACCGGTTAAAGCAATTTTTGTTGGGGAAGGGCTTTGTGATGGGTTATGTGGACAAAACTCTTTTCTTGCTCAGAGATGCTTCAGATTTCTTAGTCGCTCAGATTTACGTGGACGATATTATTTTTGGCGGTACTACTAATGATCTTGTGTCCAAGTTTTCTGAGCAGATGCACAGCGAGTTTGAGATGAGCCTCATGGGTGAGCTCAAGTACTTCCTCGGGCTCTAGATTAAGTAGACCAAGGATGACACCTTTATCCACCAGGGTAAGTACACTCGTGACATGTTGAAAAAATTTGACTTTGGTGGAGAGTTGAAGCCTCAGATGACCCCAATGGGCACATCTGGGGGCCTGGACAAGGACGAGAGTGGCATCAAGGTCAACGAGAGAGAGTTTCGAGGAATGATTGGTTCATTTCTATACTTGACGGTGACAAGACCAGACATACAGTTCGCCGTGGGACTGTGCGCGCGCTTCTAGTCTTCACCACGCGCGTCTCATCGGCAAGCTGTCAAGCGCATTTTCAGGTATCTCACTTATGCGCCCGATCTTGGTCTTTATTATTCAACATCATCATCTCAATATTTATCTGGCTTTTCAGACGCTGACTTTGGTGGGTGCCGATTGGATCGCAAGTCGACTTCCGGTACTTGCCAGTTTCTTGGTTCTTCTCTTGTCTCTTGGTCTTCTCGAAAGCAGTCTGGAGTTGCACTTTCAACCACTGAGGCTGAGTATGTAGCTGCTGCTAGCTGCTGCTCATAGTTGGTTTGGATGATTTCCACATTGCGAGATTTTGGGTTGTTCTTTCCTACCAGAGTTCCTTTGTTTTGCGACAGCACCAGTGCTATTAGTGTATGGAAAAACCCTTGTCTCTATTCAAAAACCAAACACATTGATGTGCGCTTTCACTTTCTGCGGGATCAATATGAGAAAGGTGTTGTGTATCCTTGTTCATGTTGGCTGACATTTTCACCAAACCTCTAGATCAGTCTACCTTTGAGCGTTTACGAGAGGATTTGGGTGTTGTGTATCCTTTTTAGGATATTTTTGCGTCAGTTTTTCTTTCTTCTTTACTCTTTTCTTGTGTCTTTTTGTGTGTGTTCATATCATACATACTAACATATCACACTTTTAAGCTTGCTTTTGTTATATGATTGAACTGCTTTACTTACTCTAGCTGTTACATGCTTTTGATTACTGTCGATGATCATGCTTTACTTCGGTTCACTTGATATGTCTGATATATGTCATATGCATGGTTTTTATGATTTAAAATTGAAAATGATCACCATTGCTTCTGGTAAATAGCATGTGTAGGCTGAATGCTTTTGCTATTTGTTACATGCCTTGTAGCTAGTTCCTTACTTAGATGCAAATATGCAACTTGGACATCTTTATGCTTTTGAACACGGAAAATGTGCTATAAAAATGATGAAAAATCAGAAAAATGAAAATTTCATGCCTTTTTATGCTTGCGATTGAAAAGATCCAAGTGGGTTTGCTTTGTCGCATTGCATTGTTCTGGACTGCGTACCATAGCACTTTGGTATGAACTAGGACAGTGTAGGGTATGCCAAGACCAATGTCTTAAGCTTCTGATGGTCCAGTTCTGGCCTGGGCTTGACTTGGTCGGTCAGCATAAGGTTTGACATGCAAATAACCCCTAGCAAAAATGAAAAAGGAAAAAGAAAAAGCCTAAAAATTGAAATGATAACAAGTTTGCTGAAGCACTTTGTTTTGGACAATGCTTATCTTGGTAGATATCAGTTAG
Organism: Zizania palustris; assembly: GCA_019279435.1. Taxonomy (NCBI): domain Eukaryota; kingdom Viridiplantae; phylum Streptophyta; class Magnoliopsida; order Poales; family Poaceae; genus Zizania; species Zizania palustris. The sequence goes on along the minus strand of JAAALK010000085.1, from coordinate 28,148,675 downwards.
CTTTTGCATCTCATGCTTTACCTTGCTTGTCAAGTGGAAAATGTGGTGATGCTTTTGTTTGCAAAAACTGAAAAAAAATCCGTGCAAATGACTCTCTTTAGATATCATCTGTTGCACTGATCATGCCATGTGTCTTAGATAGTATGTCTTTTGCTATACTTGTTAGATGTTGTAATTGCAGTCAATCATATCTGAGAAGCATGCTTTCTACACTCCACCTGCACCCTAGTTGCATTCATTGCATATTTTGAGGGGGAGTTGCTTTTCAGGGGGAGTCTGTGTCTCTTTAGAGTGCTTTTAGTCTCGCTTGACGAGTCCACTTGTCAACAAGGGGGAGAAATTTTGGGAGAAAAGTTTAAGGGGGAGTTTTGGCTTTCTCTGCGATTTGTTTCAGGGGGAGTTTTTGTCCCATTTGTCCTTACTCTTTTGATATCCTTGTTGATGATTCTAAGATTGCACTCGTTTTGAGCTTTTACCTTTGGTTAACCATAATGACCATTTCTTGCTTTTGTTTGGCTTTTGGTCATTAGGGTTAAACTTTTACTTTATTTTCTTCTTTTCTGTTTTCTTGTGCTTTGTTTTCATGTTTCCACATGTGTTCGCAGGTACTGAGGAGCTGATGAAGAGAAGTGTTGACAATGCACTCATCAAGGGGGAGATTGAGGAGCCATGCTGAAGAGCGTGGGCCTCATGGCTCCAGATGTGATGAGTCATTGTCAATGGTAGTCAAAGAGGACTGAAAAGAGAGAGAAGACCTGCTGCGTCTGGCCGCGTGTGACTCAGGTACACGGGCAGCGAGCGACTGTCGGGTAGAGGGGTCGTGAAGTCGGGCTGGCCCAATCCGGGTACATGGGCTAGTAGTAGTAGAGGATCCACTGGGCTGTTGACTAGGATTGACTCAGGTACACGGGCGGTGAGCGATTGCCGGGCTGAGAGAACTGCGGAATCGGGCCGGCCCAATCCGGGTTCCTGGTACAAAGTCGGTGGACGCTTTGTCAGTTTCAGTGAAAAACTGACGACCGCTGATCTTGTATTGGATTGTTCAGAGACGAAGCCGTAGTCGCTACGAAAACTCCGCCTCTGGATAAGTCATCTGTAAATAGGAGTTTACTATTTTGTCCTTAGGCCCACAGTCAGTCAGTCGAGTCTGTAAAAATATCCTAAGGGCAGTTTAGTCTTTTCCTTTTATTTAAGCGTCTGTAAAAAACCCTAAGGGTCTGGTGGAATATTCTAGGCTGATTGGGTTGCCTATAAATAGGGCCCCAATCCCTAGGGTTAGGTCACCTTTTCAGAAATCACTTTTTAATCAAGAGATTGGATCACGTTTTGTCCTCTCCCTGTTTATTCTCCTGCGTGTGCCGCCAGGCTTCTGTTTATGCGATTTCATCCTGCGTGCAATGCCATCGTGAGTTCTGTTCTTCACATTTCTATGAGTTTTTTATTCTCTATTCCTGTCATTCAGTGTGCAGCGATTTGTGGCTTTACTGCATCGTTTTTGTGCCTACAAGTTTTTGTCTCCGTGCGAATAGTCTCCTCTGGTTCATTCTGTTCTTTGGCTAAGGAGTACTAGTTCTTCTTGCGTGCTCCTGTAGCAGCAAGTAGTACCTATCTCCTGTAGCTACAGTATGCTAGTTTTCTAGCCCTTGCTTTTTCTTGACTTGGCTTTTTGATCGAGAAGATAGTGTCTGGCATGTCTTTTGATGTTTCTGGCGAAGCCCCATACTGTGTTCGAAGTCCTTCAGTTTCTGTGAAGTAGGCTTCGATCAGGCTTCTCTATAGGCTTTGTTGTCTTCAGTATGTCCGAACCTTAGTTGAGGACTCTATTTCGAAGTATGCACTGGTTGAAAGTTTTATCCTGACATACTTCGACTGTCCTTTCGAAGCAAACTTCGACCAATTTCGAAGTTAGCTTCGAAGCTTGTCTCTCTGGTTGGCTTCGCTCGGAGTGTGTTTCTGAGAAGTTTCTGCTGTTGTGGGTCTCAGTTTGTGCTTTCGGAAGCTGTGGCTCGAAGTGTGTTTCTAGGCTTGGGTTTCTTGTGCGAGAGCACCAGCAGACTCCGATTCGAAGTTGGTCACTGGTTCGAAGGTTATCACTCCGGTAGTCATACTTCGATCAAACTAGCTTCGAAGGTTGCGTTGCTGGCTTCGATGTTTTTAGTTGATTTTCCTTGTGTTGAGCTTTGCAGCTTTGAAGTGTGTTTTTCGAAGTAGGCTTCGGTAGTTTCATACTTCGCATAAGGCACTTCGCACCGAAGCATGCTTCGCACTTTGCTATATTCTTCACCGAACTAGACCAGACTTCGTCAACCTTCAGCACGTTCAACCTTCAACAAAAGTACTTCGAAGCATACTTCATCGCAACTTCCACGGGCTTCGACCTTCGTCATCTTCAGGCTTAGCACGAATCCCGAAGCAGGCTTCGACACTGCGAAGCAGGCTTCGACACTGCGAAGCAGGCTTCGTCAAGTACTTTACTAGAGACAAATTTTGAACAGTAACTTCTCATTTCATTTTACGTGCACTTAGATCAATTGCTGTGATGATTTGTTTCTATGAAGTTTGATCTGCCTTGTTTTGAATGACCTGTTTTTCTGCCTATTAGCACTGTATTGGTGTTTCTTTGTCTAGGACACCGGTTGTTTCTAGGCTAGATACTTTTAGGCGTTGGTGATCTGTTTTCGTTTTGCTGCTTAGTCTTTTGAGGTGTGTTGGGTGTTGGGAGCAGGCCATTGATTCAAAAGATTTTTTTAGGCGCCCATTCACCTCCCCTCTGATCGCTACTTTCGGTCCTACACTCGCTGTGTTCTGACCCATCTCCGAATGAAGACGACTAGAGTGCCTTGTCAAGGCTCCCCCTAGCTCCTTTTCAAGAGTGGAGGACTGGACTTCGGACTTTGCTAGAGCCTCTGGCTCAGGATAGTCACGAAGTTGGGGAGACTGACTTGGTTTCCACTCTTGGAGAAGCTGAGGGGTCAGAGCTAGGCACAGCTTTGGAACGAGCCGCCTACTAGGTACGAAATATCTACAGAAATAGAATTAGTTCAAACATATGTAAATAATATACTTACATTGATCTTTTTGTTCCTTCGCAGCAAGTAGTCCTAGCTCGAGCTGCGGCTATATCACATGAGCGAGAATGCACCTGGCTCAAGGAGAAAGTAACATCTCTTCAAGGGAGTCTTGTTAGCTCCGAGATTAAGACTTCGAGTTTGGAAGAAATGGTAGCCGCAGAAAGAAATGCTAGGACTAGCTTAGATGCTGCCAATAAAGAGCTCGAGGCTGAGCGAGTCGTTCTTTGGGCCGAAGTGGAAAGGCTGCAAGGAGAGCAGGCAACTGCGGGAGCTGAAATGGTCAGGCTTCAAGAGGAGCAACTGAAATTGACGGAGGAGGCCAAACAACTGCTCGGACAGAAGAATTCTTTGATGACGGAGGCAGCTAAACTTTCATCTCTGACAGATGAGCTGACTTCGTCAAAGAACACTCTGTCTGAAGAGAAGATAAAGTGTGAGAAGGTGGCCTCGGATACCATGGACACTGTTGGGGGAAAATACTTCATCTTCAGGGCCATTGCTGCAACAAGACAAAGGCAGGTGATTTAATCGAAGGTTCCCAGCATCTAACTCCAGAGGTATACTGGAACAAGTTCGAAGGATAGAGGCGGATTCTAGTTCGGAGTATATCTTCGAACATTAACCCTACAGAGAGGTTCCTTGCCAGCTAAGATGGAAGACTTATCTTTTTTCTCATTAGATTAGTCTTTTACCATTTTAGCCCTAGTAAGGGCACCAAATAGTTTCCACTATGTTGGTTGTAACAGAGGGGTAAACAGGTCTTTTCCTTAAGGTTTTGGCCAATAAATACCCCCCGTTTTACCCTGTAATGATCATCGAATATTGAGTTATTCAATACACATCTTCGAACTGTCTTGAGCTATTATCCGCTTTGGAGGCTTGAAATAGTTTACTTCACAAACACTTTGTTTGTTAGTTTCTAAGCTTCAGAAACCTGTTAGCGTAATCTTTTACGCCAACAGTTGGCGCCGTCCGTGGGGAACCTAGTCCAAAAAACTTCGTTCTCTACCAAGTTCTCAAACCATGCATCCCAAGCGGAGTTCAGGTGGTAGTCCTATTCGGAGGTCCCCTCGGACCTCCGGAGTTAGATCTTCGAACACAGTTGAGGTCGGAGGACCTTCGGTATTTCCTCCACCTCAGACTCCAGAAGGGATTCCCCTTCCTCGATCTCACGGAGTTCCTCCCCCAACTCCATCCATACTTCGGCCAACCGGAGTCCCTCTTCCACCACAGATTCCACTTCGGACTGATGCGTACAGTTCTCAAGACCCGGAAGGTCCTTCTGGAGGAGATGAAGACGGTCTTGGTGATATGGCCGCTCAAATGGCCAGTCTCCAAGCAAGGTCTGCGAAGAGAAGTTTGCCCATTTTCAAAGCATTGAAAGGGTCCGAAGATTTTGCATGGATAACCGAATGGCAAAAGAGTTTTGATGATATTAAGAATTATCTTAGTAACCTCGCTACACTCACAGTGCCTGTTGCGGATGAAACCCTACTCCTTTACCTTGCATCTACTGGCTCTGCAGTCAGTGCAGTCCTTGTCATAGAAGTTGATTTCAATGGGAAGTTGGTACAAAATCCAGTCTATTTTGTATCCGAAGCATTGTCTGGAGCAAAAACAAGATATTCCGAGCTCGAGAAGTTCACCTATGCTCTGATAATGGCTTCGAGGAAGTTAAGGCATTATTTCCTAGCACATAATGTGATTGTACCAACTTCGTATCCCTTAGGAGATATGCTCCGAAGTAAGGATTCCACAGGAAGAATTGGGAAGTGGGCTGTTGAATTAGCACCCTTCGGCTTCTCTTTTGTGGCAAGGATAACAATTAAGTCACAAGTGTTGGCAGACTTTGTGGCAGAATGGACTCCCCCTGCAGTATGGGCTCCGGAGAAACAAAGTGAAGGAATTTGGACCATATACTCCGATGGAGCTTTCCAAGCATCTGGAGCAGGTGTCAGAGCGGTAATAATTTTGCCTTCAGGGCAAAGAGCATTTTACTCCGCTAGGCTCAACTTTAAGTCCACTAACAATACAACGGAGTATGAAGCAATTTTGTTAGGACTTCGAAAGGCATGTGCTTTGGGTGCTACAAGAGTTATTATTAAAACAAATTCTCAAATTGTAGCAGGGCACGTAGATAAGAGTTTTCAAGTCCGCCATCCACAGCTTGCAAAATATCTGGAAGAGATCCGTAAGATTGAAGCAGCATTTAAAGGGATTTCCATTCGAAGCATACCAAGAGCTGAAAATATGCAAGCTGATATCTTGGCGAAAGCTGCAGCCGGAGCTTTGGACATTCCAGAAGAAGCTTTTTACGAAGAGCTCAATTCACCTTCGGTCCAACAATTGGTATTAGAGCGGGTTAAGATCACCTGTTGATGTTAACCGGTTTTGTGATCTATTGGTGACATGGACAGAGTTAGTAAAATTTCTCTATTCGATGGGACAGACATTGCATACTGGATATTGTGCATGGAAACTTATATTCAAAGCCAAGGAAGTGTAGTTTGGGAGAATGTGGAATCCTAGTACAACATTCCTGAGACTCGCACTACTATGGCTGAGAAGGATCAGTATACTGCTAACTGTAAAGCTAGAAATATACCGTTCATTAGGTTGTGTTGGACTGAAATTGACGACTAGAGGGGGGCAAGTGAATGGGAGCTTAAAAAATTCTTCTTCTGAAAAACAAACTTCGAACACACCCTTCGGAGTGTCTGGTTCAGAGGTATTGATTACACTCCGAACATTGACTTCGCACAGGGCAAAAGTTCGAAGCTCAGAAGACTTCGCTCACACCCTGACACCCCAAAAGCACGAAGCAGGGCTTTGTAAGAGTAGGCTCCGCACATGGAGGTGCTCAGAGTCAGACTCCATACGATAGCACTTCGCTTCAGATAGAATCCCCTCATAGGACTTCGTTCCGATGCTATGAACTGGCAACTGGTACTAGCCTTTGCACTAAAACGATACTCCAGACAGGACTTGGCAAAACTAAGCCACCATAGGAGCTTCAATAGAAACTAAAGGAAAAAAGGCTTCACATGCAGAGCTACACTTCGCTAGTGAAATCTTGAGGATATACCTTAGTCCACACAGAACGAAGCTACTCCAAAATCACTCAGAAACTGTCTTCACATGCAAGACATCAGTACAGTCTTCGTTAGCAAAAACACAAATAAAAAACACTGACTTGCAGAGAACGAAGTGTACTACAGAAAATCAACACAAGCAAAATGAAGAACACAAATACAAGTTCATGCAGAAATGAATCAAATATATAACAGAAAAAACATTGCATAAACAGGGAACAGAAAAACTCATAGATCTGAGTACAAGTTTGTGGCGGCTGTACCTAGGTGACAATGAGTACATAAGGTTCTAAAACGTAGGGAATAGTGATAAAAGTGTTACCCTAGACGTCAGCCTGCCTCTCCTTTTATAGGACAACTCAGATATATGAAGTGACTACAGTACCCCTTGGGTTTACAAGTTTTCTGCCACAGGCACTCACGGGGGTACAACAAGTAGTCCTACTTTATTGCAAGCTCCTTTTGTGTCAGCTTTGCAGACTGAAATCTTCAGAGCTCCCTTCACGTTGTGAAGTGCTGGAGTTACTTCGGTTGCAGGCTTCGAACCCATAGGTCTTCGCTACACTGAAGTCAGTCTTTAATACATTGATTATTTTAAGCCGAAGCCATCAAAGCCCTTGAGTTTTTGCACCATCACCTCTGGAGTGGACCACCACGGCTTCACAGATACTCCAAGCTCGAACTTCGCCTGTCCGTGTACCGAAGCCATGCATGGCTGAAGCATGTCAATACATCGTGACTTCGAAGCCCCACCTTCGAAGTACCTCCCTCCAGAGGGTTTTTCTCACCACCTTTCGAAGTCCCTCCTTCATCCAAGGTCTCTCCATGAAACATCTCCATAAGCACACCTTCGCAATGTCTCCACCCGGAGCACATTCCCGAAGTGCCTTCTCTAGACCATGCCTTTGATGCACCTTGACTTCTGAGACCTTCGTCAGGTGACCTTCTAGGTGCCTCCGTCCGGAGCACAGTTGTCAGCCTTGCCTCACTCCTGAGGACATGACCGCCATATTTCAAAGTGTCTCCTTCTAAACACCCCTTCGAAGTTCCTAGACTCCGAGGACTTTGCCTTGTGGTATCTTTATACGGAGTCCCTCTCCACACTTCTTGCCTTCGACTGGTGCACATTCGACCTGACGACCAACCGCGACTTCACACAACCTCCATGACTGTGGCGCTCGGATTTAATAAAATCTAGAATTTATTGAAATTCCATAGAAAATAAATAATCACAAGATGTTCATCACATGACGACGCACATACGTAAAACATTCGTGGCTCGCAGACCACATTATTACACAAGTGTTAAAATGAAAGAAATTATGAAAATAATAAACTCGATGAACATCTCCTCCAGGGTCGCTTCCTTGACTAGGTCGCTACTCGAGACCATCCTTATCATAGTACGCCTTTGAAGTGGTTTTTCCAATAGGTGAGTACAAACGTACTCAACAAGCCACCAAGAAATGCAATAATAAAGCAAGGTAATAAAAAAGGGAGGTAATGGCTTAAAATGCGGAAAAGTACATTTTTATTTTGCAGCCTTTAATGTGAGTCAGGTTCATTCTTACAAAATATTTAAATCATGGATGATGCAACATCTTATAACTCGAGAGTACAGTCCGCCCTCCTCGCTCATCAGTCCTTACATGCCCAATCAATCATGCAACACTTCGCTAACATAACCTAACCGTGGGATGTCACTCCACTCGCCCTTGACCATGGGCTCGACTTTTTGAAAAGATTTTAACTCTGTTTAGAGGTGTACCGCTGTACCCACAAGGTACTCATTCCCGCACACCGTAGTGTGTCAAATAACCCAAGTCATAGGAACTTATGCCGAAACCTTTAGCATTAATCGCTCCAACTCAATGACACACATTATAGATTTCGCCGGCGTGCCGACGCACCGGACCAACGTCACGCCCCCTTTTTGCCACATGGCCCAAGCCACCCGCAGGTGCTGCTTTCCCCTCTCCACATAGTTCCTCGGGTTGGAACGACCCATACCTCTAGTTAAGACTTACCCACTATACTTGTGGTTGGTACGGAAGTGCTTTGCGACGAATCCCACAGACCGGTCCTTATAGTGCCCTGGGTGCGACTAACCAATGCCCTCTCTTGCACTCGGAACCCACCATGCTAACTTATCAAACCAATTCCAAGACCAATAGAATACCAGGGGTGAGAGACATAGGGGATCATATATAAGAATCTAGGTACCTACGACTCATTTTTAAGCCTATAGCGGTTGTGTCGATACATTGGACACTTCTAATATTAATAAGTATACTGGTGACAAGGAATTTAGGCTCGATAGCATGTCTTGGGTTTGCACATCAAGGTCGGGGATCCGATAAATATAATGTAGGGTCATTCATTTGACTAATGCAAATATAACCTATGGGTTTTAGTGATATTTAATTAAAATCTGGGTTCAATATGCTCAAAATGGGGTTGGTGACTTTCCTTGTCCAGCAAAGGTGTCAGGGGAAACTTGGAGGAAGTCTTCCTGCTCCTCAACGACGTCGTAATCTTCTCGGTACGCAAATCGAGAAATAACAATCAATCAAAACAATATAAAATCACAATACAAGTATATAAATTGTATTGAGTCAAATTGAAGGGGATAAAATATAAAGCCTCTGAAATTAAAATAGGGATTTTTAGAGTTAATTTAAGGGAGTTATGGATTTTTGAAGATATAAAATGATTTCTTAAATTCTATTTTAATCTCCAATTAAATAATATAAAATGTTTAGTATAAACATATAAATTTTATTGGATGAACCTGAAGATAACAAAAATACAAGTATTCTAAAGTTGGAATGGTAATTTTTAGAGTTAATTCCAAGGAGTTATGAATATTTGATGTTAGGAATTCATTTCTTCCATTTTATTTTAATCCCAATTAAATAATATAAAATATCCCGTGTAAATATATAAATTTTATTGGATGAACATGAAGAGAATAAAAAGATAAACTTTCTGAAATTTGAATGGTCAAATTTGGAGTTAATTTGAGTAAGTTATGAATTTATAAAGTTTAATTAATTTCTGGAATTTAATTTAAATCCTAATTCGGTCTACGGTCCACAGTGGACTGGGTTCACGACACTGTGCTGTGGACCGGTGGACTTCAATTGAAAACGGACGGCTGAGATCTCTCGGTACCCCTTCGTTCAGATCAAGCGGCTAGGATTAAACCGTAGATACGATTTAATCCTTACCTTTCAATCGCGATCAGGCGGCCGAGATCAGTTCCGACTCGGCACAGTATAACTACTGTGCCGGTCATCATCTCCAGCAATGGATGAGTACGGAGAGAGCCCTAGTATAGGACCGAAAGTAGCAACCAGAGGGGGTGAATGGGCGCCTAAAAATTTCTTGCTAAACTATGTTCTAATCCCAACACCCAAACGAAATTAAACAGACAAATAATATTTGCCAAGCAAATTATGCGAATCAAAGTTGTCTAGCCTAAAAATGACCGGTGTCTTAATTGAAATGATATTAAAGATAAACTAAAATAAAAATTCTGTAGTAAATAAAAAGAACTAGATAAATCGCGAGATATTTATTTTTCAGTCTAAAAATAAAATACTAATTAAATGAATAAAGCATGTAACATCCAGAAATCAATATAGAAATAAAACTAAAATATTTCAAGTAAATCTAGAATAAAAATATTACTGCGACTATTAATAAATTTTTATACGAGCTGATTAAAGAATATTAAAATAAAAATATACTAGTACTAAAAATATTTAGGCAGATTAAATTACCATGAAATTTCTAAACAAATTTTCCGCTAATTAATTAATAGATGACTATCTCTAAAAATGATCTACTAAAAAATAGGAGATTAGAAATTTACCTGCGTCATCGTTTTGAGTCGCAGCGCGCAGGAATTCCTGGAGGTCCACCGACGCCTTCACGTAGCCACGGTGCCGCTGTTCCTTCCTCAGCCGGCGGGCCAAAAATTGCTTGCTGCCGATAGACAGTGTTCGTGGGGGGCGTGCATGTGAAGCAAGCCTTGGCCGCCGTGCGCCTGCAGTGTAGACTGCTGCTAGCTAGCATCGATTTGACAACACACACAAAGAAAACTTGCTGCCGATTGTTTTTCCCTTGCCATCGAGCAGCATGTGCAGATCGCTAGGGAGCTACCGTGCACATCAGAAAACAGGAATCTGCCAGAGCAGCAGGCTGCCGTGGGGCCCGCCCTCAGCCTGACGCCCGGCGTCGGTTTAATGCCGCTGCGCACTGTGCGCACTCGAGTGCCTGACGAAGGTAAACCGCCGGAGAAACTTAACGGAGAAGAAAAGGAAAAGTTTTTCGGTGGACGACTGTTGGGGGAAATAATCCCTGGAGTCAGCGGGGTGGGCCCCCCAGCCGGAGGGCTCAGCCTTGGTGACCGGAGGTCATCGTCCGGAGGAGCGTGGCCGGAGGTCACCTTCCGGAGGAGCGTGGCCGGAGGTCACCTTCCGGAGGGGCGTGGCCGGAGGTCACCCTCCGGAGGAGCGTGGCCGGAGGTCACCCCCGGAGGAGCATGGCCGGAGGTCACCGGCCGGAGGACCGTGACCGGAGGTCACCTTCTAGAGGAGTGAAGCCGGAGGTCGCCCTTCGGCGTAGGGCGCAGGAGCCCGCCCTCCGGAGGCTGGAGGTCTGGGGCTCTAGGCAGGCCCGGCAAGACGAGCCCAAAGGGAGTCTTGGCGGGAAAAGGACCAGTTGGTCGTGCGGAAGGACAAGATCGCAATCTTCTGAGCCGTGTCGGGCGGCGCAGGAAGTATCCGACACGGCCGATACGCTGTCAGAGTCGAATCTTCTTGTCTGTACTATGTATCTCTTTGTCTGTACTACCGGTCAGGGTTGGTCGGGTGGCCGTTGGCAGCCCGGAGGCGCTTGGTCCTCTGGGCGGGGCGCCCTATAAATACCCCCCACTACAGTTGTAACGGACACGCAGTCCAGAGCATTGAATACACTACTCTTGTTTTCCACTAAAACCTGCTGGTTCGATCCGTCGTTCCAACAACGACGAAAGCCGAAAACGAGAGAGGTTGGACTGTAGTAGATTGATCTATTAAAAATAGTCATCTATCCCCAGGGGGGATAGGGGCCTATTTATAGGCGACTCCTAATACATGAAAAGACTAATTTACCCCTAGGGTAAATTAATATTGAGTCTAAAATAAATTCCGAAAATTACTAAAATATTCTTAAAAAAATCACCTAACTCAAATAAAAATATCCTAAACTTAAAAAATAAATATTAATATCCTAAAAACAAAATAATCATAGGTTGTCAGTTTTGCGTCGAAACTGACAAAGCATCTACTCTCTTCGCACCGGGTACCCGGATTGGGCCGACCCGACCCCGCAGCTTCCTCAGCCTGGCAATCGCTCGCCGCCCGTGTACTTGAGTCAAACCCAGTCAATAGCCGGTGGATCATCTGCCGCTCCTAGCCATGTACCCGGATTGGGCCAGCCCGACCCCGCGGCTCCTCTGCCCGGCTGTCGCTTGTTGCCCGCGTACCTGAGTCACACACGCCTCAGACACGACAGGTCTTTATTTCTCTTCTTTTTTGACATTCGTTGACAATCACTCATCACATCTAGAGTATCAAAACCATATTCTTCAACATGGTTTCTCAATCTCCCCCTTGATGAGTGCATTGTCAACACCCTCTTCAGCTCACCTTCAGAACCTGCAAAACATGTGGAAACAGGAAAACAAGGACAAAAGAAAATAGAAGGAAGAAAATAAAAGTTTAACCCTAATAACCAAAAGCCATACAGAAACAAGAAAATGGTCATTATCGTTAACCAAAAATAAAGACTCAAAAGCAAGTGCAAATCTTACAATTACCAACAAGGAACTCCCCTTGAAATAAATCCCAGAGAAAGCTAAAAGAATGTTCCCTAAACTCCAAAATTTCTCCCCCATGTTGACAATTGGACTCATCAAGTGAGACTAAATGCACTCTAAAGAGACATAGACACAACCCCCCTGAAATGCAGCTCCCCCTCAAAATATGCCATGAATGCAGATGGAGTGCAGGTAGAGTGTGAAAAGCATGCTTCTTAGATATGATTAACTGCAATTACAACATCTAACATGTATAGCAAAAGATATACTGTCTAAGATACATGACATGATTAGTGCAACAGATGATATCTAAAGAAAGTCATTAGCACACATTTTTCGATTTTTGCAAACAAAGGCATCACCACATTTTATAGTTGACAAGCAGAGTAAAACATGAGATGCAAAAGCTAACTGATATCTACCAAGATAAGCATTGTCCAAAACAAAGTGCTTCAGCAAACTTGTCATCTTTTTAAATTTTTTAGACCTTTTCTTTTTCTTTTTTATTTTTTCATTTATGCCTGGGGTTATTTGCATGTCAAACCTTATGCTAACCGACCAAGTCAAGCCTAGGACAGAACTGGACCATCAGAAGCTTAAGACATTGGTCTTGGCATACATTACACCGTCCTAGTTCATACCAAAGTGCTGTGGTAAGCAGTCCAGAACAATGCAATGTGACAAAGCAAACCCACCTAGATCTTTTTTGATAATCATAAAAATGCATAAATTTTTCATTTTTCAGAATTTTTATCATTTTTATAGCACATTTTTCATATTTAAATCATATAAATGTCCGAGTTGCATACCTGCATCTAAGTAAGGATCTAGCTACAAGGCATGTAAAAGATAGCGAAAGCATTCAGCCTACACATGCTAGTTACCAGAAGCAGTGGTGATCAATTTTTCAATTTTAAAGCATAAAAGTCATGCATATGACAAATATCAGATATATCATGTGAATTGAAACAGAACATGATCATCGACAAGTAATCAAAAACATATACTAGCTAGAGAAAGTAAAGCAGATTAATCATATAACAGAAGCTAGCTCAAAATGTGACTAATGATTATGCATGATATGAACGCACACAAAAAGACTCAATAAAAATAAAGAAGAAAAGAAAAACTGACACAAAGTATCCTAAAAAGGATACACAACTCCCAAATCCCCTCGCAAACGCTCAAAAGTAGACTGATCTAGGGGTTTAGTAAAAATATCAGCCAACTGCTGATGGGTATCAACATGAATAAGATCTATGACTCCTTTCTCATATTGATCCCTCAGAAAGTGAAAGCGCACATCAATATGTTTGGTTTTTGAATGAAGACATGGGTTTTTCCCTACACTAATTGCACTGGTGCTATCACAAAACAAAGGAACTCTCGAAGGGAAGAACAACTCAAAATCCCGCAAAGTAGAAATCATCCAAACCAACTGAGAACAGCAGCTAGCAGCAGCTACATACTCAGCCTCAGAAGTAGAAATCGCAACTCCAGATTGTGTTCTAGAAGACCATGAAACAAGTGAAGAACCAAGAAGCTGGCATGTACCGGAAGTCAACTTGCGATCTAGCCGGCACCCACCAAAATCAGCGTCCGAAAAACCAGCTAAATCAAGAGACGATGATGCAGAAAAATAGAGACCTAAATCAGGAGCATAAGTAAGATACCTGAAAATACGCTTCACAGCCTGCCGGTGAGATGCGCGTGGCGAAGACTGAAAATGCGCGCACACACCCACGACAAACTGAATGTCTGGTCTCGTCGCAGTCAAGTATAGTAGCGAACCGATCATCCCTCGATACTCTCTGTCATTTACCTTGACGTCGTTCTCGTCCTTGTCCAGACCTCCAGATGTACCCATTGGGGTCATCTGTGGCTTTAGCTCTCCACCAAAATGAAATTTCTTTAGCATGTCCAGTGTATACTTACCGTGGTGGATGAAAATGCCTTCCTTGGTCTGCTTGATCTAGAGCCCTAAAAAGTACTTGAGTTCTCCCATGAGACTCATCTCAAACTCGTTATGCATCTGCTAAGAAAACTTGGATAGAAGCTCATTAGTAGAACCACCAAAAATAATATCGTCAACATAAATCTGAGCAACCAATAAGTCTGCGCCATCTCTAAGCAAGAAAAGAGTCTTGTCCACAGAACCCATCACAAAACCTTTCTGCAACAAGAACTGCTTCAGGCGATCATACCAAGCCCTGGGGGCCTGCTTCAGACCGTATAAAGCCTTCTGCAACTTGTAAACATGTCGTGGAAATTTAGGGTTCTCAAAACTGGGGGGTTGCTTAACATAAACCTCCTCTTCTATATACCCGTTTAGAAAAACACTCTTGACATCCATTTGATGAAGCTTAAAACCTTTAGAAGCAGCAAAGGCCAAAAGAATATGAATGGACTCAAGACGAGCAACAGGGGCGAAGGTCTCTTCAAAATTAGTGCCTTCTTTTTGACAAAAACCTCGTGCCACTAATCGAGCTTTGTTGCGCACCACAACACCATCTTCTCCTTGTTTGTTCTTAAACACCCACTTGGTGCCTATGGTGTTGCATCCAGGTGGCAGCTCAACTAGTGTCCAAACCCGATTGCGAACAAAATTTTCAAGCTCTTCTTGCATGGAATTTATCCAATTTGAATTGGAAAGAGCATGAGAAACGTCTCGGGGCTCAAAAGTATAAACAAAAGCAGACTCAGCAAACATAGCAAGAGAACCAGCTGAGGAACATAAGGATCTCTTAGTAAGATCACCAATGATGTGCTCTGAAGGGTGATCACGCTGAACTGCACGGGATCCTTGGTGATCTGAAGTCACCTCACCTGAATCAACAACTGGCTCCTCTGGACTCGGTTGAGAAGTCATCTCACCGGAGTCAGCACCTGGCACCTCTGGACTCGGTTGAGGAGGCTCGATCGAAGTAGGAGTAATTAGAGGTCCGTCCTCATCCTTAGTTGAAGTCTCAGAAGGTGTGGGGTCTCCAGGTGGTGCAGAGGGCCCACCCTCATCATCAGCAAGAGGGTCATCATCTTCCTCGAAGATGGACTCTCCAAGCTCATCATCTCCAGAAAGCTCAAAAGAAGGAGTTGGCGAGGGCAAATACTCATCAAAAGAAACCTCACAAGTCTCGACAAGCATCTGGGAGTCTAGGTTCCAAACACGAAAGCCTCGTGAATGCAAAGCATAACCAAGAAAGACTCCATCCCAACAACGAGACTCAAACTTGTCCAAATGACCTCCCTTCTTAAGCACAAAGCACTTGCATCCAAAAGCTCGCAAGTGACTCACATTGGGCTGTCTACCAAAACGCAACTCATAAGACATCTTACCTAAGTAAGATCTAAGAAAAATGCGGTTGGCGAGATAACAAGTTGTGTTCATTGCTTCAGCCCAAAAACGCCTAGGAGTCCTATGCTCATCAAGCATCGTCCTGGCCATCTCGACAAGCGTGCGGTTCTTTCGTTCCACAACGCCGTTCTGTGGGGGAGTGTAAGGAGAAGAGAACTGATGATCAAGACCCTGATCACTGCAAAAACTGACGAACTGAGAGTTCTTAAACTCAGATCCGTTGTCTGAACGAATTGCTCGCAATAGACCATTATTCTCGTTCTTCAGCTTCAAAATCAGGTCATGAACATATTGAAAAGTCTCATCCTTAGACTCTAGAAAGTAAACCCACGAGAATCGAGAAAAATCGTCAACTATTACAAGGGCGTACCACTTCCCACCGACTGAGCGTACTCGAGCTGGACCTACTATGTCCATGTGCAACAGCTCTCTCGTTTACGAAGTCATCACCTGAGTCACAGGTGCGTGAGAAGCGGCAACCATTTTCCCATGACGACAGGGATGACAAACTAGATCCTTCTCCATCTTAAGCTCAGGAAAACCTCGGATAAGTTCCATCAAACTCAATCTGACAAGCAGATCAAAGCTCAAATGACCTAACCTTCTATGCCACTTCCAAAGCTCAGAGGAGGATCCGACCATCAAACAGCGAGAAGGGCCAGAAGAACTAGAGAAATCAGTACGAAAAACCTTACCAAAAGGTAAGATCCGGCAAACTAAAGATCCTCTAGAATCGACAATAGAAGACATGCCCTTCTTAAAGCGCACTTCTAAACCATCCTCAAGCAGTTGTGAAACAGAAATTAGATTAAAATTCAGATTTCCAACTAAGCAACATTCTTTAAAGAGAAATAATCAGAAATACAAATCGACCCAATACCTTGTACCTTCCCTTGACCACTGTTCCCGAAGGTGATGTATTCCTTGGAGCTCAGGGGAGTGAGGCTGGAGAACCATCTGCGGTGTCCCGTCATGTGGCGAGAACAACCTGAATCCATGATCCATACGTCCTCCAGTCGTCAATCCTTCAAGATCAATGGTCATGAGTGGGAGCAAATGGTCGACCACTAGGTCTAGCAAAAGTACTAAACTAGCGTCGAGCCATCTGCTCGTATGTAGGAAAGCAGAAGGGATCATATGAGTCTGGACCAAAATGCGGCTCAACGCGTGGTCCTCTGTTCTGCCTAAAATCACGGTCACGAGGTCCAAAACCATATCTATAATGATCTGGAACTCTGCCGGAACGGAAACCACCCTCTAGAGCACGGTCATGAAAACCGTCTCCTCTACCACCACCTACACGATGTGGCCTAGCCACTAGCCTCTCTCTACATCGAGGAACTCTCTGTCTACCACCCTGCTGGTAGAACTGCTCCTGCCCACTTCGAGCTCTCTCTGCTCGCTCAACCCACTTCCTCTTGAAGCAGAACTCCTCAAGATGCCCGTCTCTCTGACAAAACTCACAGTGATAGGTAGGCTTCTTGGGATGTTGTTGTGGCTTAGGATTCTTAGGCTTGGGGGTGTTGGGTGTAGCATCTTTGGTGTGAGAGGGTCCCGGTAAAGAATCAAGAGAAGTGTGGAGAGTTTTAGGCTTTGGAACCTAGATCTGCTTCTTAGGTGGAGCTTTAGGTTGTTCTTGGGACACTCCATCCTTGGGCTAACTATCCTTAAAGGACTCAGTGGAGTGAGTCTTGGGATATCTCTCTTCGGGAGTCATCTTACTCCACTCCACTACACGGCTATGGCACTCTCAAAATCTGCCTTGGTATAGGTGTAACCTACCCCAAACCCATCCTGTCTCTTGAACTGCTGGATCATCATGTCGAGCTGTGGCTCTCTGGCACTAATCCAACTCAGGATATGACGGAGGTAAAAGTTCTCGTTCTGAACATCAGCTAGCTCCTCTCTCAAAGAAGCTAACACCTCCACCTGAAACAAGCAGATCTCACACTCTTTATCAACTTCGACAGACTTTTCATCTTTTAGCTTGATCAACTCCATTCTAATAGACAGGCAGTTCTCACAAACAGTGGGTGGAACTGACAAGGTCTCAAGCTCTAGCTTAGTCTGCTCCAACTCAGCTCTCACTCTAGCTAACTCGCTCAACTATTCATCACTCTTGGCTCTCAGCTCAGCTATACTAGCTAAATGAGATGGACAATCTACACAAGGTACGACGACAATAGCATGAGCATCTTTTAGCTCCTAGTGAGCGCTCTCAAGCTCAGTGGCCAATGTGTCTCTCTCATCTACTCTCTCTGTGTACTTGGACTTAAGAGTCGTCAGATCACACAACAACACTTCACAGTTAGGGCACTCACCACTATCACCCAAGCAAGGAGAAGAAGACAGACTCTCAATCTTGCCATTCGTCGTGGCAAGATCACTCTCAAGCTCATCTATCCTCTTCTTAGCCCCTCTAAGCAGTTTCTCCCTATACTTCAACTCCTGACGATTCTGTTCTAGTAAATTAACAACTTCTTGTTCATAGGATGATACCTTCTCATCGTCATCGTCGTCGGAGTCATCGGAGGAGTCCTTTTCTTTCTTCTCCCAAAGAGCCATTGAGCAGAAGCTCTTGTGGGGTCTTCGGCTGTCACGTGAGCGTCTCTTCGGCTTGTTCCCGAAGGCCATGAAACAAAGGCCCGCCGGATCATCCCTGTCCTTCCCCTTCCTGTTCACGATCTCTTCATCACTTGAACTCAAAGATGAGGAGGAAGACGAGGATCTCTTGGAGTAGCTTTTCTCCATCTCGGCGAAGAAAGCCTTGTCTCGCTTCTTGTTCTCACGCCTGTCGTCCTTCAAAGCCTTTCGAAAGAATCTCGTCTTGGGCTTTCCCTTCGTGGAGTTGTTGTATTTGTCGGAGTCATAGGAGTTGCCGCCAGTTCCCTTCTTGTAATTCTTCCGCTTGGGGCAGTCAGCAATGAAATGACCTGTATCACCAGACTCAAAGCATCCGGATTTTTTGCCGTGTCTCTTAAACATTCGCTTATCATAGCCACGTCGCACCCGGTTGTTAAACAAGCACAGATCATCATCTCCTAGAGTATCAAGTTGTTCCTCGGAGATAGACATCAAGGAAAAAGCAGTACAACTCATGGCATTAGGATAAGCAGGCGGTGTCGCAAGCACCAGAGTCTTTGAGCCAGAACCAATGAGATTTGATCACAACTGGATATCGACCTCTGAGGCCTTGAGCTTACTAAAAAGCTCTGCAATGGTCAAGGTATCATAAGACGTGCTCTCAACAATAGAAGAGACCTTGATCTCCCAGATCTTAGGGTCCAAGGTATGAAGTACATTAAGCGTCTGTTCATGATCCGAGACCAGCTGATCACCCTCGGCCTTGTTAATGCGAAGCTTGTTAATGATCGATTGAAAACGACCAAACAAAGCCTCAATAGTCTCACCTGGCTTCTGTGAGAAATTTTCATACTCACGCCGGTAGGTCTGGTAGAGCCTAGCCTTGACCTGAGCTGTCCCCTCATGGTGTGCCTGGAGGGTAGCCCAGATCTCTCGAGCAGCGGTGAGATGGCTAACACGCTCAAACTCACTAGGACCTAGACCAGAAAATAAAATGTTCACCGCTTTACTATTATTTTGATGCTGTGTAACTATGTCTGCAGCAGTATCCGCAGCAATAGTCCTTATGGTGAAAGTAGGATGAACATAAATCTCCCATATGTCCGAGCTCTCTCTCATAAGATATGATCGCATGCAAGTCTTCCAATAAGTATAGTCAAAAGCTTCTAGGGATGAGATTTTGCCAGAAGACGTCATGGTCACTACCTAGGTTTAGAATCGGTTAAGATATTAGAAAACCCTAACCTTGCTTTGATACCACTTGTAGGACCGAAAGTAGTGACCAGAGGGGGGGTGAATGGGCGCCTAAAAATTTCTTGCTAAACTATGTTCTAATCCCAACACCTAAACGAAATTAAACAGACAAATAATATTTGCAAAGCAAATTATGCGAACCAAAGTTGTCTAGCCTAAAAATGACCGGTGTCTTAATTGAAATGATATTAAAGATAAACTAAAATAAAAATTCTGCAGTAAATAAAAAGACCTAGATAAATCGCGAGATATTTATTTTTCAGTCTAAAAATAAAATACTAATTAAATGAATAAAGCATGTAACATCCAGAAATTAATATAGAAATAAAACTAAAATATTTCAAGTAAATCTAGAATAAAAATATTACTGCGACTATTAATAAATTTTTCTTTTTTTACGAGCTGATTAAAGAATATTAAAATAAAAATATACGAGTACTAAAAATATTTAGGCAGATTATATTACCATGAAATTTATAAACAAATTTTCCGCTAATTAATTAATAGATGATTATCTCTAAAAAATGATCTACTAAAAAATAGGAGATTAGAAATTTACCTGCGTCATCGTCCTGAGTCGCAGCGCGCATGAATTCCTAGAGGTTCACCGATGCCTTCACGTAGCCACGGTGTCGATGTTCCTTCCTCAGCCGGCGGGCCAAAAATTGCTTGCTGCCGATAGACAGTGTTCGTGGGGCCTGCACATGTGAAGCAAGCCTTGGCCGCTGTGCGCCTGTAGTGCGGACTGCTGCTAGCTAGCTGCGATTTGACAACACACACAATGAAAACTTGCTGCCGATTGTTTTCCCTTGCCACCGAGCAGCATGTGCATATCGCTAGGGAGCTGCCGTGCACAGCGGAAAACAGGCATCCGCTAGAGCAGCAGGCTGCCGTGGGGCCCGCCCTCAGCCCGATGGCCGGCGTCGGTTTAATGCCGCCGCACACTGTGCGCACTCGAGTGCCTGATGAGGGTAAACCACCGGAGAAACTTAACGGAGAAGAAAAGGAAAAGTTTTTCGGTGGAAGACGAAAGTCGAAAACGAGAGAGGTTGGACTGTAGTAGATTGATCTATTAAAAACAGTCATCTATCTCCAAGGGGGATAGGGGCCTATTTATAGGCGACTCCTAATACATGAAAAGACTAATTTACCCCTAGGGTAAATTAATACTGACTCTAAAATAAATTCCAAAAATTACTAAAATATTCTTAGAAAAATCACGTGACTCAAATAAAAATATCCTAAACTTAAAAACTAAATATTAATATCCTAAACACAAAATAATCATAGGTTGTCAGTTTTGCACCGAAACTGACAAAGCGTCCACCGTCTTCGCACCGGGTACCCGGATTGGGCCAACCCGACCCCGCAGCTTCCTCAGCCCGGCAATCGCTCGCCGCCCGTGTACCTGAGTCAAACCCAGTCAACAGATCGGTGGATCATCTGCCGCTCCTAGCCATGTACCTGGATTGGGCCAGCCCGACCCCGTGGCTCCTCTGCCCGGCTGTCGCTCACTGCCCGTGTACCTGAGTCACATGTGCCTCAGACACGGCAGGTCTTTATTTCTCTTCTTCTTTGACTTCCGTTGACAATCACTCATCACATCTAGAGTATCAAAACCATATTCTTCAACATGGTTTCTCACCTAGCGACGGTAACAGTGGCCTAAGGTTCGACCTAAGCCCAAAAATGCGATGAGAATAGTGAGGGGGTCTTGATGTTACCGTCGGCGAGGCTCAGGGTCGACTAGATGAGGACGACGACGTGCGGGGTGGCGGCGATCTCTTGGGTCCTCGTCGGTGATGATGTTCTGTTGGCGATGAGCTCGAGTGAAGTTGTGGCCAAGGTCGAGGGGGCGTTGGGGATTACTCCAGTGGCATCGGTGGGGCGAGGGGAGTACTCCGGCAATGGCGAGCGGTGGCTGGAGGCAGGACAGAGAGGAGGCTCACCTCGCCGAAGCTTCGACCTGAAGGGTAGGCTTCGGTAGGCCTGGCCGAAGGCCCACTTCGGGTAGGAAATCGAAGATAGAGTTTAGTCCGATTCTAGTTAAGTTTTATCCCTACGTGATATTAGGTTGAATCCTATCATATTAGGCTTAGAGATTAGAAGTCTAGCCCCTATAAATATTGGGTGAGGCCGGTTCATTAAACCCCCAACACAAATCAACACAAAGCCCTAGCTTTGAACCGTACCTTTACTTTTACCTTTACTTTTCTGCAATCTTCATGGGTTTGCATGGAAGCCCTCCGATGGCCACTTCAGAACAGTTGTAATCCTTGTTACTTCGCTTATGAAGTATCCGTTAATCTTCATTGGTACTTGATATTTGTTGGACTGAAAACGGCGACCAGAGGGGGGTGAATGGGAGCTTTTAAAATTTCAGACTAAAAATAGCCTTCTGTTTTACTTCTGTCTTCTGCGGAACAAGCTTCGAACACACCCTTCGAAGTTCTGGTTCGGAGGTATTTCAAAGTAACGAAATCAGGCTTCGCAAGGAGCAAAAGTTCGAAGCCAAGAAGACTTCGCTCCACCCACAACCCTAAAAATTCAGCTCTGCTAAGTCAGTGAAGGCTCCGCACACAGGGTGCCTTCGAGCAGGCTTCGCACTACACCCTTCGCAAGAGCGGACTTCTCTCTAAGGCCTTCGATCAGCTCTGCAAAGTCAGTGCAGGCTCAACACACTGGGTGCCTTTGAGCAGGCTTCGCACTTCACCCTTCGCAAGAGTAGACTTCTCTCTGAGGACTTCGACCAAATACTCAACGCTAGCAACTGGTACTAGGCTTCGCACTTCAGAGGTCTAAACGCACACTGAACAAACTTCGCCGAGGACTTCAACAAGGGAAGAAAATGAGCTTCAAACATTGCTTCGCTAGTAATCAGAGAGGTCTAGCCTCCAGTTTACACAGAGCGAACAGACACTAAAAAACACACTTCACCTAGACAGACTTCTCACACACCTCTCCAGAAAACTCACAAGAAGATGGAGCACAGAGAAATCAAAGCATGCAGTGCAACACACAGTACAAGTTCAAGCAGTAAAAGAAGAACAGAATCAAAACTTCATTGCATGAAAAGGGAACACAAAATGAACTCACAGGATGAATACAGAGAGTGTGGCGGCTAGCACAGGAGTTCTACAATGGCTGCTCAAAGTGTTGATGTGACCTAGCTAGCCTCCACTATTTATATGCACTATTGAGCCCTATGAATAGACTACTTTACCCCTAGGGTTTACACCGGTTTTGTCTCATCAGAACATGTGGGTACATCTGGTAGTCTGCTTTATTTGGAGGCTTCTTTTGTCAGCTTCACAGAGGGGACACCACCAGCTTTTACAGAGCAGACGCGGTCAGCCTTTGCATTTTTGGACCCTTCTGAAGCCCCCCTTCACACGTGAGGGGTGCGGTAGCTTCTGTGAGAAGCCTTGAGCCTGATGGCCTTCGCTTCACCGAAGTCAGCCTTCGATACAGAGACGGTTTTGAGCCGAAGCCATCAAAGCCCTTGGGCCTTCGCACCAACACCTTCGGAGTGGACCACCATAGCTTCGCAGCTTCTCCCAGCTCGAACTCTGTCAGTCCGTGTACCGAAGCCATGCATGGCCGAAGTACCTCAAGTCAGCCTCACTCCGGAGCCAGCCTCACTCCGAAGTCAGCTTCACTCCGAAGCCAGCCTCACTCCGAAGTCAGCTTCACTCCGGAGCCAGCCTCACTCCGAAGCCCCACCTTCGGAGTACCACTCTTCGAAGTCCCTCCTACGTCCAAGGCCTCCACATGAAGCATTCCATGAGCACTTCGTCGCAATTTGTCTCCTCGAGCACACTCCTCGACGATCCTCACCCGGACAATGCCTTCGATGCACCTCGACTTCTGAGACCTTCGTCGGATATACCTTCGAGTGCCTCCCTCCGGAGCACACTTCGAACGCCTTGCCTCATTGCTGAGGACTTGGTCCACCATACTCCGAAGTCACTCCATTCGGAGTACCCTTCGAAGTGCCTCGCCTCCGAGGACTTCATCTCGGAGTACCTTCAGACGGAGCCACACTCCGCACTTACTGCCTTCTCCTGGCGCTTTACCGCTTGGCGGTGCGAAGCTCGTGGTGAACCTTGAAAACGAGCGCACAGACACATTGCGAAGTGTATGTCCGACCTCATAGCAGTTAAGTAGAGGAGGGAGCCGATAATGCTTCGGAACTCCTTCTGATCTACGGCTTCTCCATCTTTGTCAGGATCCAATGCTACAGATGTAGCCATTGGAGTGGCGAGTGGCTTCACATCAGCCATGTCGAATTTCTTGAGCAGGTCCTTGGTGTACTTTGTCTGGTGGACGAAAGTACCTTGTTTACTTTGCTTGATTTGCAAACCAAGGAAAAAGGTGAGTAAGCTCATCATGGGCACCTCGAACTCCCTGCTCATGGCATTTGCAAACTCAGCAACCAAAGCATGAGAAGAGCCACCAAAGATGATATCATCCACATAAATCTGGACTAGGAGGAACTCTTTGCCATGCTTGAGAGTAAACAGGGTTTAGTCAAGCAGAAAAGTCTTAAGTCTATCATACCATGCCCGAGGGGCCTGCTTGAGTCCATAAACAGCCTTATGAAGTTTAAGGACTTTATGTGGGTATTTGGGGTTTTCAAAGCCAGTGGGTTGTTTTACATAAACATCTTCGCCTATGAAGTCATTAAGAAAAGCACTTTTGACATCCATTTGATAGAGTTTGAAACCACGGGATGCCGCAAATGCAAGTAAAATCGTAATGGCCTCAAGACGAGCAACAGGTGCAAAAGTTTCAGTAAAATCAATCCCTTCTAATTAAGAATAACCCTGAGCTACAAGTCTAGCCTTGTTTCTAACTACAGTCCCATCCTCCCCTTGTTTGTTTTTGAAAATCCATTTTGTTCCAATGAAATGAACATTTGGTGGAGGATCAACTAAAGTCTAGACTTGGTTTCTCTAAAAATTTTCAAGTTATTCATGCATGGCATTGATCCAACTAGAATCAGAAAGTGCATGACTAACATCTAAGGGCTTGAAAGAGGCAACAAAAGCGGAATCAATGAAATGAGCATGAGAACGTGTTACCCTTTGATCAAGCTCACCAATGATCTGCTCGGGAGGATGCATCCTTTGAACATGGTGAGGAGCCTCACGGTGGGATGCAGTCTCCCCCTCAACTTGTGCGTTGGAGTGGTCCAAGATGACCGATGTTGAGGTACGTAGTTGCTTCGGGACCTTGTGCCGAAGTGGTCAAAGCGGGGTCGGCTTCGGGGGTTGATGTCGAGGGTAGTAGGGGTTCATCCTTGAAATCTCCGGGATCTTCTTCTTCGAAGATAGTCTGTTCCATGTCGTGTTCATTTGCCTGTTCAAAGGTAGAACTAACAGAGGGGGTTGATTCATCAAAAGTCACATCACATGAATCGATGACAGTGTTAGTTTCCAAATTATAAACACGATAAGAATGACCATGTGTAGTGTAACCCAAAAAGATCCCGTCAGAAGAACGCGACTCAGATTTGTCCAAATTTCCATGTTTTAGGATAAAGCAACGACAGCCAAAAACTCGAAGATGAGTAACCTTGGGCTGTCTCCCAAAACGTAGCTCATAAGATGTCAAGTTCAAAATTGAGCGCAAGAAGATTCGATTTGAGATGCAACAAGCAGTGTTCATGGCCTCAGCCCAGAATTTTCTAGGAGTCCTGTGCTCATCGAGCATCATCCTAGCCATCTCAACCAAAGTGTGGTTCTTTCTCTCAACAACACCGTTCTGTTGAGGAACCCGTGGAGTTGAGAATTGATGTTCTATGCCATGCTCCATGCAAAAGTCCAACAAAGAGACTGTTCTTGAACTCAGTGCCATTATCACTTCGAATGAATTTCAATGCACCAGGGAGTTCAGTGAAAAGTCTCAAAGCCAAGCTCCGAAAGTGTGAAAACACTTCATCCTTGCTAGCAAGAAAGAAGACCCAAGAGTAGCGAGAGAAATCGTCGACAATGACTAACACATACCACTTGCCGCCTAAAGAACTAACCCGAGAAGGACCTACAATGTCTATATGGAGAAGTTCTCTGGGTTGTTCAGTCATCACAGTGGTGACTGGCGAGTGCGAAGCGGCAATCATTTTTCCATGTCGACAAGGAGCGCAAACTAAATTCTTCTCAAACATGAGCTTGGGCAATCCTCGGATCAGACCTAGGGAACTCAGACGAGTGAGCAACTCAAAGCTCATATGCCCTAGTCTCCTATGCCACTTTCAAAGCTCAGAAGTCAAATGTGCAACAAGACAATGAGAAGAACCAGATGACTCAGAAAAATCAGCTCCAAACACTCTCCCAACTCTAAAGATCTTACAGACCACAACGCCATCAGAATTGAGTACTTGCGAAGTATCGCGATGGAATCGCACTTCGAAGCCCTCATCAAGCAACTGAGATATATAAAGAAAATTGTATCCCAAGTTTTCAACCAAAGCAACATCTTTGAGAGTGAAATTTGAGTTGATTCTTACCACACCTTTACCTTTCACTCTACTCCTTCGATTGTTGCTGAAGGTGATATGTTCCCTTTGCTTGGTTGTTGTGAGGCTGGAGAACCATGGTGCATCTCCGGTCATATGGCGCGAACAACCAGAGTCCATGATCCACGTGCCCTCCAAGCCTCGGTCCGGTGCCTACACATGATAAGAAAATATCGATCGCTCAGTGCTGGGGTGAGTGAATACATGATGAGGCATCCAGCACTGAGTGATACGAGTAGTAGGCATAGTACAAGTAGACTGTCTATGCATAGGATAATCAGAATGATGCAAAGTGCGAGGTCTACCTACATGCTGTGATCTAAAAGCATGACGAGGTTACCTACTCTGATGAGGTACAAAGCTACTCGCCCGGGGTCTACCACCATATGGAACATGGTGAACACCTCGAGGAGCAAAACCTCTCCGAGAAGCACGAGGAGCCTCGAAAATAGGACGAGAGTAAAACTTAGACTAATGCATACCTAAAGATGGGTAGTGCATGTTCTAGAACCTCATCGCCTGAGAGCGTCGCTCATCCTTGATGCGACAAAAACAGAACCCAACCAAGTGACCCGCCCTCTGACAGTAGGAACAATGAAAAACTCTCCTAGGGGCACTCACATGGGTCATAGGAGCAATCCTCATAGGCTCCTTGGGCTTCTGCTGAGTGTTTTTCTTGGGAGGAATTTTCTTTGCGGGAGGAGTGGTTTTCTTCAGAGTTTGGGTAGGCTTTTGGCTGATGGAGTGTCTAACAGATCTCTCTCTTTCTCTAAGGTAGTGGGTGAGGTAAAAACAGTTTTGTTCTCAATGTATGAAGAAATCTTCTCAAACCCAATCCTAGAGCTAACCCTGCCCTGTCAGCACACATCTTAGTCTTGGCCAAGAGCAAATCCATCCTACCCTTTCCCTCAGTGCATTTGTTAACCACAGAAAGAAGGTATTCATTTTTAGTCATGGGGTTCTCAGCTCGCTCTCTAACTGTGCCTAGCTGGTCCTTAAGGGTTATGCATGTGTCACACACAGGTTGCACATCCTTAGAACTACTGGCCCTCTCCAATCTAGCCTCTAAATCATGAACATGCTTATCACGTAAATTAATGCTCTCACGTAATAAAGGGCAGTTCATGCATTCAATTAAATCATGAGAACTAGAATCAACCATCAAAAGCTGCTTCTGTGTAGTCTCAAGTTCAGAAAGAGTTTGAGCATGCACAGAACGCAACTAAGCAAGCTCACCCATGACAACAGTGCAAGATTCACATTCAGCATCATTAACCCTAGACTTAAGCATGGCATAATCAGTAGACACAGATTCTAGCCTAAGTCTAAGGTCTTTTCTATCTCTAGCGGCTTGCACAAGTAATCTATCCTGACCAAGAACTACTTCATTCAGCTCATCTAGTTTGATTGAAAGCTGGTCATAGGATAGAGGTACCTTAGATGAATCAAGCTCATCGTCGATGTGATCGCTGTCGGCCATGAAGCAAAGGCCGGTGAAATCTCGTCCCTTTTTGTCCTTCTTCTCCTTCTTCCTTGGGGACTCCTCCTCCTCATCAGAGCTCGACTCCTCAGTTGAGGAAGTGTCGATGTCGCTGAGAGCAGTAACAAAGGCTCTGGAAGTGGCTTTGGCTACCCTCTTAGCCACCTTGCCGCGCTTGCCCTTCACAAAGGGTTTCCTCTCCTTCTTGTGGTATTTGGGGCGCTCACTCTCATCTATCTTCTTGAGTTTAGGACAATTGGCCTTGATGTGAGAAGTGTCGCCACAGTCAAAACAACCACTGAAACCACTTCTCCTTTGATCCCGTCTCTCATGGTGAAAACAGGTGAACCTTCTAGCAATGAGAGCAAGCTCATCATCATCCAGAGTGTCCACCTCCTCCTTAGTGATGGAGACCAGGGAGGACAAAGCAAAACCATCTACAAAAACACAAGTGCCTGATGTGCTTGGTTCTGGAGTGGTGCCCGGCTAGTGCTAGAAACCAATGCCAATGGTTGTGGCAAGGAGTTCCTATGCACTACAAGAGATGCCTTGGAAATCTCTGTGGACTTCAGCTTGCTGAAGAGCTCATCACAGGTCAATGTGTCATAACCTGCGAACTCCTCAATGTTGGATATCTTCACTTCCCATATGCTACGATCAAGAGAATAGAGAAGCTTGATAGCCCTATCATGATCATTGTAAGCAAGCGTCCCGTTGGACCGCAAGTTACTCACTATCGCATCAAAGTGAGAAAACATGGCATCTATAGATTCACCGGGTGCCTGCACAAACAGCTGATACTATTGATTGTATGTGCTTTGGCGCCTGGCCTTAATCTGTGTAGAGCCCTCATGAAAAATAGTGAGTGTAGTCCAAATTTCCCTAGCTGTCCTAAGGTGTTTCACCCTATCAAACTCACTTCGACTCAAACCAATGAACAATATATTTCTAGCCTTGGAGTTGGCATTATACTGATCATTCTTTGTTTGAGAGGTGCAATTTTTAGGGATGGAGTATTGTGAGTCCACAATCTCCCAAATTGCATTTCCTTGGCTTAGCAAGTAAGCCTCCATGCGCACCTTCCAGTATGCAAAATCAGTCCCATCGAACAGAGGTATTTTACTAACTTTGTCCATGTCGACAACAGATCACAAAACCGATTAAGGTCAACTGGTGATCTTAACCCGCTCTGATACCAATTGTTGGACCGAAAACGGCGACCAGAGGGGGGTGAATGGGAGCTTTTAAAATTTCAGACTAAAAATAGCCTTTTGTTTTACTTCTGTCTTCTGCGGAATAGGCTTCGAACACACCCTTCGAAGTTCTGGTTCGGAGGTATTTCACAGCTCCGAAATCAAGCTTCGCAAGGAGCAAAAGTTCGAAGCCAAGAAGACTTCGCTCCACCCACAACCCCGAAAATTCAGCTCTGCTAAGTCAGTGCAGGCTCCGCACACAGGGTGCCTTTGAGCAGGCTTCGCACTACACCCTTCACAAGAGCGGACTTCTCTCTGAGGACTTCGATCAGATCTGCTAAGTCAGTATAGGCTCAGTACACTGGGTGCCTTCGAGCAGGCTTCGCACTTCACCCTTCGCAAGAGCAGACTTCCCTCTGAGGATTTCGACCAAATACTCAGCGCTATCAAGTGGTACTAGGCTTCGCACTTCGGAGGTCTAAACGCACACTGAACACACTTCGCCGAGGACTTCGACAAGGGAAGAAAACGGGCTTCGAACAGTGCTTCGCTAGTAATCAGAGAGGTCTAGCCTCCAATTTACACAGAGCGAACAGACACTGAAAAACACACTTCACCTAGACAGACTTCTCACACACCTCTCGAGAAAACTCACAAGAAGATGGTGCACAGAGAAATCAAAGCATACAGTGCAACACACAGTACAAGTTCAAGCAGTAAAAGAAGAACAGAATCAAAACTTCATTGCATGAACAAGGAACACAAAATGAACTCACGGGATGAATACAGAGAGTGTGGCGGCTAGCACAGGAGTTCTAAAATGTCTGCTCAAAGTGTTGATATGACCTAGCTAGCCTCCACTATTTATAGGCACTATTCAGCCCTGTGAATAGACTACTTTACCCCTAGGGTTTACACTGGTTTTGTCTCATCAGAATAGGGGGGTACAGCTGGTAGTCTACTTTATTTGGAGGCTTCTTTGTTCAGCTTCGCAGAGGGGACAGCACCAGCTTTGTAGAGCAGACGTGGTCAGCCTTTGCAGTTTTGGACCCTTCTGAAGCCCACCTTCGCACCCGAGGAGTGCGGTAGCTTCGGTGAGAAGCCTTGAGCCTGACGGCTTTCGCTTCACCGAAGTTAGCCTTCGATACAAAGACGGTTTTGAGTCGAAGCCGTCAAAGCCCTTGGGCCTTCGCACCAACACCTTCGGAGTGGACCACCACGGCTTCGCAGCTTCTCCCATTTCAAACTCCGTCAGTCCGTGTACCGAAGTCATGCATGGCCGAAGTACCTCAAGTCAGCCTCACTCTGGAGCCAGCCTCACTCTGGAGCCAGCCTCACTCCGAAGTCAGCTTCACTACGAAGCCAGCCTCACTCCGAAGCCAGCTTCACTCCGGAGCCAGCCTCACTCCGAAGCCCCACCTTTGGAGTACCACTCTTCGAAGTCTCTCCTTCGTCCAAGGCCTCCGCATGAAGCATTCCATGAGCACTTCGTCGCAGTGTCTCTCCCCGAGCACACTCCTCGACGATCCTCACCCGGACAATGCCTTCGATGCACCTCGACTTCTGAGACCTTCGTCGGATATACCTTCGAGTGCCTCCCTCCGGAGCACACTTCGAACGCCTTGCCTCATTGATGAGGACTTGGTCCATCATACTCCGAAGTCACTCCATTCAGAGTACCCTTCGAAGTGCCTCGCCTCCGAGGACTTCGTCTTGGAGTACCTTCAGACAGAGCCACACTCCGCACTTACTGCCTTCTCCTGGCGCACCCCGACCCGAGGTCCAACCTCAACCCCTTCGCAGTCTTCGCGACCGAGCTCCCCGCTCGCCTGGCATCAAGCCTCCTGCTTGACCCAGGTTCACATGCTACGAACCGTCCGTCACCTCCGAAGTCACCTGTGCACCACAGAAAGACAGGCAAGTGTATCCAGTACCCCGGAGACCTCTCTGGGTAAGCAACCTCCGATACACACTCCGGTGTACCGCCCAAAGTACCGAGACCTTCGGTACGACCAAGTCATTGTGTATTGTCGGACCCCTCCGACAGGCACACTCCGCTGCAACAGCCGCAACAACCAGAACCCACCGAACCCTTCGATGAAACAACCTCTGAACCCCTTCGGAGGGACCCCTTCGAATCAGAGGATAAAATATGTCAATCACTCATCACAGACTCCGAAACCAACCCTTGGTTTCTCAATATTTGTTCTGTTGCAGGTTTCCACATTCGGAGCCACTTCGCCAGAGGTGTCCGGAGCCAAGGGATTGGTTTCAGAGGTTGCCAGAACACCCCTCGGTGAGACTACTACTTCGACTACCTGTGCCAAACCATCACGTTGTTGTCGGTTTGACCGAGTCCCGCATGCCAACACCCTTCACAATAGGCTTCGTCACGACAGGCTTCACCAGGCTTGTACCCTACATCAGACAAAGTCACGCCCGTGCGTTGCGTCTGAGTTATTTTATCATGTCAGAGAATTTGCGCCGAACCCCGTTGTTCGGAGGTGATTGTCGCGTCAAGATCTGTTCGGAGTCAGTTTTCGGCCAAATCGGTCTAAACGCCGAAGGCACCCTTCGGCGGGACCCTTCGCATCAGATGCTGAAGGTACCCTTCGGCGATACCCTTCGCACTATACACTTCAGATCAGTCAGGATCTGCTTGGCTTGATGATTTGTTCTATTTAATATATTTCTTTCGGCTAATTGGATTATTTCTGTGTGATCTGATTACCTAGCGACTCTACCACCTTACCACGGTTAAGGGTAGTCGGAACACGACGTTGGTGTTGTGTTACGCTTAGGCTTGTCCCTAAGTATCTGCACACTTTTGGATCGTCAAACTGACCAAAGTGCGGGGGCACATTTTCGTGTCAACAGTGTGGCCAGGGGCCTTTTATAGTGCTCCGATGAGGTTAACAACGGCAAGAAAGGGGGAAACCGAGGATTAAACCTCTTTACTCCGGTGAGGTTAATCCTGTTAATTGCCATGCTCTGGAGCATAATGGTGAGTGAATCCAAGGGCATTCAAGTGCGGGTATAACAACGACTTAATTCCAATGATTAACTGGAGCTTGGGCCCATAGCGAAGACGATCAGATCTCATAGCGGCGGTCGGGGATCTCGGGCGCTCGACGGTGAAGACGACTGATGGGTGGGGTCCACTAGTCAGTGAGGGTGAGAGGTTAACGATTGGCGCTGACAGGTGGGTCGTAGCGTGTGAGCTGTGAGGGGAGGGGGCTGATAGGTGGGCCAGGGTTCGGGTGAGGCTGAGCGCGCCGACAAGCGAGGCCTGCTTGTCATCAAGATGATGGCAGGGATGATGAGTTGGGCCGGCCGGGGAGAGAGAAATGAGGGGAGCGGCCCATTAGCATTTAAATTGATTTTCTGAATAAAAATAATTGCAGATATTGATTCTTAAATTATGGACTAGCATCCAAGGTTGGAAAAAATTGTAAAAATTCGCAAAAATGTATCTTGATCATAGGAACATAACATAAATTTTTCAGACCATGATTTGGATTATTTCTTTGGATTCTATTTATTTAGGAATTTATGACTTTATGAGAATTAAAATAAAATTCTTTTCTGAAAATTATGATTTTTCTGGTTTATTTTATTGCTCTAAAATTTGGGGTGTTACGGTGACCAAGCTCCCACTTGCCCGCCATCAAGCTCCCTGCTTGACCCAAGTCACTTTCTATGTTGACCGTCCCATCACCTCTGAAGTCACGTGCACACCATCAACGAGCAACCAAGTGTTTCTGATACCCCGAAGGCATCTTCGGATAAAACACACTTTGGTGCACACTCCTGTGCACCACCAAAGTACCGAGTCCTTCGTTATAACCTCCATCATATATTCTGTCGAACCCTTTCGGTAAAACACCTCTGAACCCATTTGTAGAGTACCCCTTCGACCCAAAAGGCACTTTCCAATCACTCATCACAGACTAAAACTAATGCATATGTCAACTTGGTTTCTCAGCTTGAGTAGGAATGAGTTTGATAGGGTGTAGCACCTTAAGACCACTAGGGAAATTTAGTCCACATTCACTATTTTTCATGAGGGCTCAACTCAGATTAACGCCAGGAACCAAAGCACCTACAATCAATAGTATCGGCTATTTGTGCTGGGCCCAGGCGAATCGATTGATGCCATGTGTTCTCACTTTGATGCGATAGTGAGAAATTTGTGGTCCACTAGGACTTTGCCTTATTCTGATCACGAGAGGGCTATCAAGCTTCTCTATGCTCTGGATCATAGCATATGAGAAGTGAAGATATCCAATATTAAGGAATCCACAGGTTACAACACATTAACCTGTGATGAGCTTTTTAGCAAGCTGAAGTCCACAGAGATTGGCAAAACGTCTCTTGTAGGGCATAGAAACTCCTTGCCTCCTTCCATGGCATTAGTTTCTAGCTTTAGAAGTGGCACCCGTACAGAACCTAGTACATCTGGTACTTGTGTCCTTGTAGAAGGTCTTGGGTTGTCCTCCCTGGTCTCTGTTACAAAAGAGTAGGTAGACACTCTAGATGATGAAGAGCTTTCTCTCATTGTCAGGAAGTTCACCCATTTCTACAATCACAGATGGGATCAGTAGAGAGGTGGATTTCAAGTTTGTTTTGAGTGTGGTGACACTTCCCACATTAAGGTCGATTTCCCTAGTGTGAAACCAAGTGGGGTCGCACTATGGTTTCTGTCTTTGTGATTAGTGATTGGCAAGGATGAGCGATCAAGTGATTGAGTGAGTGATGGTCTGATTGCATCGATGAGATCGATGTGTGGTTATGGAGAGTAGATGCCGAGGGGATTGGTGTGCGTTGCGTCTCTTGTTTTGGCTTGTCTCATTTGTGCAGGGTGGAGGTGCTAACCAATTATCAGCGGCGGGTGATCAAGGGTCGAGCGGGGAACTCGATGCCAGAGGATCAAGGATGCCGGGTGAAGTTGGAGATGATCTCAGGAGTGCACGAGGAGATAGAGCAAGACATGGACGGTTGGATGGTCGAGACAGGGTGACGGTCAAGTCAGTGAAAGGGAGGCCAGTGCAAGTGATCAGGTGGCTCGAGGGGATCGAGAGCGGGAGAGACTTGCTGGCCGTCGAGTTCGCGGATTGGCATCACATGTCGGCGATCGAGGAGGCTTTGTCAGTTTTTTATGAAAATCATCTCATCTTTAAATGTGTTGTAATTCCAAGAATTAGGAGTCTATTTGTGTTTAGTTTTTTAGAGTAAGTGTAAACTTTTAGTATTATTTGAATTTCCAAATTTCTGAAAATATATTAAAAGAGTAGAGTCAAGTTGTAATAATAAAAAGTAGAGTCTAATATGGGTAGTTTTCAGAATATACAATTCTAAAAATAACTCATGTTAATCTTAAAAACTTGAGGGGTTCTTTGTAAGTTTCCCCCTAGGGTAGCTTATAAAAGGGGGTCCAAGGCCTAGGGTTAAACCTCTCCTTTCCCCTTTTTGGCTGCTCACTTTGGGGGCTGAAATTAATCAAGATAAACTCCATTAAATGTGTCCCTGTAGCCTCTGTTCTTCTATTCATCGCTAGCTTCTGTAGTTCGTCCTAGATGGTGAATAGTGTTGGCTGAAGCACGGAACTCCAAGTGCGTTGCTTTGTGTGATCACTTTTGAAACATATTTTTGAGCAATTTCTGTGCGGTTTTTGAATCTGTTTTATTCATAGATTTTGATGATCAACTTTTCAGGGTTCCATTTTTGAAGTTTGCAAAAGTTTTTGATCACTAGTGATTTCTACTGCATATATTTTTCTGCCCAACAAAGTGCCTAAAAAATTCTGAACACTTGTGATTTCTGCTGAGTATAGTGTTCTGATTTCAGTCTAGATTCAATTTTTGAGGAAATGTTTAATCTATTTTGGTACTGATTTTGGACATGATTTCTACGTAACTTTTGTTGTCCAAGTTTCAAGGGTTCCATGTTTGAAATTTGGAAAAGGTTCTGACCACAGCTGCATATAGTTTTTGGCCCACTTTAATTAAAACCAGAAATTTGTGTTCAGTTTGGGTGTTATATTTTGTTCTGAAATCTTGCTCATTCCTTGTACTGTGAATCAACTTTTGTAAGCTTTCTATTTCAGAATCTCTACTTTGTCTTACTGCAGTTGATGAGTCCTTCGGCCCTGTTCCGTTTTCCTGTGGATGAACAATGCTGAGCGCTAAGAATACAGAGTTTCAGATTTGTCTTTGTTCTCTGATTTTCTTGCTGCCATTGTTGATTTTGTCGCTGGGAACACCTTGCCGAGAAAAGCAGTACCACACTGCAAGGTTTATCCATCATCCTAGTTGTTCTACAGCATCATCATTGAGCACCGCCATGGATACTGCATGTAGAATCATCACTGAGCGCCGCCATGGATACTGCACACAAAACAGGTGCACTGTTCTAGTTCTTTTGAGAAGCCTTTGACCAGTTTTTCTTCTCTTTGAATCTGTTTGGTTTGCTTCTATTTTTATTACTGATTCCAATCTTTTCGGCCACCGAGAGAACATCAGTAGCCAACACCATCAGACAAGCACTGCAGTTGTTTTGGTTGGCAGAAGATTGTGTTCAGGTTTCAGAAAATTACTATTTTGATTTCTTTCTGTCTGAATTGACATATTGGTTCATCTTCTAAAGTATTTTGTCTGCTGCTGTTTTCTGCTAAAGAGTCCAGATTTGCTACCTGTGTTCATATGTTTAAGATCCTTCAATCTGGCACTTTTCATCAGTGTTTTTGTTGGATTTCAGATGAAACAGTACAGTGCAGTTTTTAAACATGTCAATTCCTAAAAATTTCAGTTCAATCTTCACTGAAATGGAGTGCATTCTTATTGCACTTGTGTAGCGATCAGAACTAAATTCTTGAGATTCAATTCACTAAATCGGCATAGTTTGTTGTTGACTCCAGTATTCTTCTTGTACTGATACGACACTGTTTCTGAATATTCAGTACATATAATCTGCGCTGAAATTTCTGAATGTGCTATTTGTTGAATGATTTGAATTCTTCTGCTTGAATCTTTCAGTCTATGATAAGGATTCTTAACTGAAGTTGATTAATGTCAAGTGAGTGACCATATATCTGCATAGTAAACGGTCTTCAAAATTGCATGTCTGAAGTATATGTGAAACTTGAGTGTTCTTGATCAAATCTGAATTTTTACTTGAAGATTCAATTGAAATGGGTAATTAAAACTGTATGTGTTCAAGCTCATCTGATTGTTGTTGTGATTGAATACTCAACATTACATAACATAATCTATCACAAATTGTTTGAATTTTGTTTCTATTGATTTTTCTGGTGTTCTGAATCTTGTCGACCAATCAGTTATCGACTGAACCCTATCGACAAATCAAGTGTCAATCTAGCTACTTAGTTTTGGAGATTCAAATGCTGACAATATAAATCGACTGTTCAAATTCTGATCTAAACAGAAGTTTGAATTTGAAATTTTTAGAGGGGCGTTGGGTGTTTAGGCCAGGCCATCAGATTCACAAAAATTTGTTGAGGCACCTATTCACCCCCCTCTAGTCGCCATTCCGATCCCACAATTGGTATCATAGCCAGTTAGATCACCAGTTGACATTAACCGGTTTGTGATCCTTCTTTTGGCGACATGGAGAGAAACTCTAAAATTCTGATTTTCGATGGTCATGATTTTTCTTATTGGAAGGTGCGCATGGAGGCTTACCTACTAAGCCAAGGAAGTGCTATTTGGGACATTGTTGATTCCCAATATGTGATCCCTGAAACTCGCACTTCAAAAACTGAGAAATTACAGTACGATTGTAATAACAAAGCAAGAAACATACTGTTCATCAGTCTGAATCGAAATGAGTTTGATAGGGTCCAATACCTTAGAATTGCACGTGAGATTTGGTCTACTTTGAAACCCTTTCATGAGGGCACTTCTCAGATTAAGTCTAGGAGGAAAAGCACTTATAATCAAGAATAACAAATGTTTGTGCGAGGCCCCTACGAATCTGTAGATGCTATGTTTGCTCGATTTGATGGAATTGTGATCAACTTGCGTTCCACTGGGATTTTAGCTTATTCAAACCATGATAGGGTGATCAAACTTCTCTATGCTCTTGATCGTAGCATATGGGAGGTGAAGATCTCTATTATTGAAGAGTTGGCGATCTTTGACACTCTAACTTGCGACGAACTCTTCAGTAAGCTTAAGTCCACTGAGATTGCCAAGGCATCTCATCCAGGATTTGGAAACTCTTTGTTGTCTTCTATTGCTTTAGTTTCCAGTCCTGGCAGTGGTACCTCATCTGGAGGGAGTCTTTCTGGTGGTTCTGGAGTTTGTGCTTATTTTCTGGTGGTTTTGACTTGTCCTCTCTGGTCTCTGTCAGAAAAGAACAGGTGGACACTCTAGATGATGAGGAGCTAGCTCTCATTGTCAAGAAGTTCACACGCTTCTATAATGATAGACGAGATCAAAGAAAAGGAGGGTCTCAGGGTTGTTTTAAATGTGGAGATACTTCTCACATAAAAGCAAATTGCCCTAAACTAAAAATGAAAAATGAAAATGAGCACAAGTACCAGAAGTGGAACAAAAAACCCTTCTTTAAGGGGAAGCACAACAAAGTGTCTAAGAGAGTAGCCAGAGCATTTGTGGCCACCCTCAGTGACATCGACAGTACATCAAGTGAGGAGCCAAGCTCCGATGAAGAAGAGTCATCCATGAAAGAAGAAAAGAAGGAGAAGAAGAGAATGGACTTCACCAGCCTTTGCTTCATGGCCGACAGCATCCACAGCAGCGACGAGATTAACACGTATAAGGTATATCTATCCCATGATTAGCTTCTTGTTCAGGTTGATGAATTACATGATGTTGTTTGTTCTCAGGATAGATTACTTAAACTTGCTGTTAAGAACGAAAAGATCTAAAATTCAGACTTGAATCTTTATCCACTGAACTTGCAATCTTAAAATCTAAGTCTGATGATGCTGAATGTGAGTCCTGTTTGATTATTATGAATGAACTTGCTCAGTTGTGTTTTACACATGCTCAAACTATTGAAAAACTTGAATTTACTAAAAAGCAGCTTTTGGTGGTGGAGTCTAGTCCTGTTGTAATTAACGAATGCATGAACTGTCCTTTACTTGTTGAGAGCATTAATTTGAGAGATAGGCATGTTGATGAACTTAAGGCTAGATTGGAGACTGCTGAGTGTTCTAAGGATGTGCAGCCGGTGTGTCCCACCTGCATCACCCTTAAGGACCAACTCAACTTTGCTAGAGAGAAAGTCGAAAAACTAAAATGTGAAAATGATTATCTTCTCTCCGTGGTTGAAAAATGCACTGAAGGGAAGGGTATGATGGATTTTCTTTTGGCTAAAACAAAAAATGTGTGCTAATAGAGCAGGGTTAGCTCTAGGGTAGGGCTATGAGAGAACCACTCCAAACACTCCGAGCGAAACAGTGTTCACTCCACCCAAAACCCTTGAGAAAGAAAGAGCCTAGTTAGACACCATTCAAAAAGACAAGAATCCTAAACCTACAAAGAAAGCCCTTCGTCCACCAAAAGAAACTTCTCAACAAAAACCCAAGAATAATGTGAGTTTTGCACTTGAGACTTATGCTCACACACCCAAGAGAGTGTATCATTGCTCATATTGTCATCGGGTGGGTCATTTGGTTGGGTTTTGCTTTCGTCGGATCAAGGATGAACGACGTTCTTTTGCGATGAGCTTTTAGGACATGCATTATCCATATTTTGGTATGCATGAGTCTGCCTTTCACTCTTATCCTGATTTTTAGGCTCCCCATGGTTTCATGAGAGATCTTGCCCATCGTGGTGTACACCATGCGCCATATGGTGCTAGACCGCGTGTAAGAGGCTTTGATTCACGACAATTTAGGAGACCTCATCGTTTTCTAGGCTCGTGCTTTGGATGTAGATCATGCACTTTTTATCATGACTCATACCCTGTGCATGATCAATCTATTGATTTACCTAGTTCTTGAGTTTTACAATGCTGGATTCCTAAATAGTTTTTCACTCACCCCAACACTGAGCATTCGAGATCTTCTAGCATGTTTTGAGGGGGAGTTGTGTAGCACTGCATGAGCTTCTGTTATATGATTAATTTTTTTACAAGTACATGCTTTATTATGCCTTTGAAGTATTGTCTTTAATACTATTGATTATACTTTGCTTGAATACATCTGATATTTGTCACGAGCATGGCTTTTATTTATGAAAATTTGAAAATGATCACTGCTTAGTCTAGAAACTACCATGAATAGGTTGAGTGCTTTTGCTATATTTTACATACCTGATAGCTAGGTCCTTTTCACTTGGATGCTAATATGCAACTTGATCTTATCAAACATGTTGTGCTGAAAATTAAAAAAATTGAAAATGAAAAATGAATGAAAATGAAATTAAAATGATTAATATTCATGTTGTTTTATACTGAAATTGAAAAGATCCAGGTGGCTTTGCTTTGTCGCACTACTTTGTTCTAGACTGCTTACCATAGCACTTTGGTATGAACTGGGACATTGAAGTGTATGTCGTGACCATTGCTTTAAGCTTCTGATGGTTTCAACCTAGGCTTAGCTTGGTCGGTTAGCATAAGGTTGACATACAAATAATCCCTGGCACTAAAATGAAAAAAATCATCAAAAAATCAAAAAGCTTGAGTCAATTGCATGTCAAGTTTGCTGAAGCTCCTTGTAGTGGGATATGCTTATCTGGTTAGTATTTGATTAGCTTTTGCATCTCATGCCTTTCCATGTCTAGTATTCTAGTCTGAGTGGTGATACTTTTATTTGCTAAAATTTGAAAATGCTTGCTCATGCTTTTGTTTAGATAGTATTCATCTGAATATTTCATTCAGTACTTTTAGACAATATTCTAGGCAAATGCTTGATTGTACTATAATTGGAATTGCTCATGTTTCAGAAGCTTGTATCTATACTCTACCCTCACACCCCTCTTTGCATATTTTTATCATCTTGATGCTTGCATTGCCAAAGGGGGAGAAATAGTTTACATGATGCTTTTGGAGGCTTTTGGATGATTGCTTGGTTAAGGGGGAGTAATTGGCTTTCATGATGTTTTGATGCTTTTGCCAACAAAGATGAGTTTTTGCCCGAGGGGGAGATCTTTTATCAAGTGACATGTTTGGTCTTTTCTAAGTTTTTATGGTCACTTGTGCGCTTAACTTGTAACTTTCATCATGTCTCTGTTTGGGGTTGTCAATGCACTCATCAAGGGGGAGATTGTGAAACCAAGTGGGGTCGCACTATGGTTTCTGTCTTTGTTATGAGTGATTGACAAGGATGAGCGATCAAGTGATTGAGTGAGTGATGGTTTGATTGCATCGATGGGATCGATGTGTGGTTATGGAGAGTAGATGCTGAGGGGATCGGTGTGCGTTGCATCTCTTGTTTTGGTTTGTCTCATTTGTGCAGGGTGGAGATGCTAACCAACTGTCAGCGGCGGGTGATCAAGGGACGAGCGGGGAGCCCGATGCGAGAGGATCAAGGATGCCAAGTGAAGTTAGAGTTGATCTCAGGAGTGCATGAGGAGAGAGAGCAAGACATGGACGGTCGGATGGTCGAGATAGGGTGACAGTCAAGTCAGCGAAAGGGAGGCTAGTGCAAGTGATCAGGCGGCTTGAGGGGATCGAGAGCGGGAGAGACTTGCTGGCGGTCTAGTTCGCGGATTGGCGTCACATGTCGGCGATCGAGGAGGCTTTGTCGGTTTTTGCTAAAAACCGTCTCATCTTTAAATGTGTTTTAATTCAAAGAATTAGGAGTCTATTTGTGTTTAGTTTTTAGATTAAGTGTAAACTTTTAGTATTTTTTAGAATTTCCAAATTTCTGAAAAATATTAAAAGAGTAGAGTCAAGTTGTAATAATAAAAAGTAGAGTCTAATATGGGTAGTTTTCAAAATATACAATTCTGAAAATAACTTATGTTAATCTAAAAAACTTGAGGGTTTCTTTGTAAGTCTCCCCCCTAGGGTGGCCTATAAAAGGGGGTCCAAGGCCTAGTGTTAAACCTCTCCTTTCCCCTTTTTGGCTGCTCACTTTGGGAGCTGAAATTAATCAAGATAAACTCCATTAAATATGTCCCTGTAGCCTCTGTTCTTCTATTCATCGCTAGCTTCTGTAGTTCGTCCTAGATGGTGAATAGTGTTGGCTGAAGTATGGAACTCCAGGTGTGTTGCTTTGTGTGATCACTTTTGAAACCGATTTTTGAGCAATTCTTGTGCAGTTTTTGGATCTGTTTTCTTCATAGCTTTTGATGATCAACTTTTTAGGGTTCCATTTTTGAAGTTTGCAAAAGTTTTAATTATTGTTGCATATATTTTTTTCCCAACAAAGTGCCTAAAAAATTATGAAGACTTGTGATTTCTTCTGAGTAGTGTTTTTATTTCAGTCTGGATTCAATTTTTGAGGAAATGTTTGATCTATTTTGGTACTTATTTTGGACATGATTTCTATATAACTTTTGTTGTCCAAGTTTCAAGGGTTCCATGTTTGTAATTTGGAAATGGTTATGACCACAGCTGCATATAGTTTTTGGCCCACTTTGATTAAAACCAGAAATTTGAGTTTAGTTTGGGTGTTATCTTTTGTTCTGAAATCTTGCTCATTCCTTGTGCCGTGAATCAACTTTTGTAAGCTTTCTATTTCAGAATCTCTACTTTTTCTTGCTGCAATTGATGAGTCTTTCGGCCCTGTTCCTTTTGCCGGTGGATGAACAACGTTGAGCGCCAGGACTACAGAGTTTCAGATTTGTCTTTGTTCTCTGATTTTCTTGCTGCCATTGTTGATTTTGTCACTGGGAACACGTTGCCGAGAAAAGCAGTACCACACTGCAAGGTTTATCCATCATCCTAGTCATTCTACAGCATCATCATTGAGCACTGCCATGGATACTGCATGTAGAATTATCACTAAGTGCCGCCATGGATACTGCAGACAAAACAGGTGCACTGTTTTGGTTCTTGTGAGAAGCCTTTGACCAATTTTTTTCTCTTTGAATATGTCTGGTTTGCATCTGTTTTTATTACTGATTCCAATCTTTTTGGTCATGGAGAGAACAACTTTATTAGCCAACACCATCAGACAAGCATTGCAGTTGTTTTGGTTGGCAGAAGATTGTGTTCAGGTTTCAGAAAATTACTGTTTTGATTTCTTTCTGTCCGAATTGACATATTGGTTCATCTTCTAAAGTATTTTGGCTGCTGCTATTTTCTGCTAAAGAGTCTAGATTTGCTACCTTTGTTCATCTGTTTAAGATCCTTCTATATGGCACTGTTCATCACTGTTTTTGTTGGATTTCAGATGAAACAGTATAGTGCAGTTTTGAAACATGTCAATTTCTGAAAATTTCAGTTCAATCATCACTCAAATGGAGTGCATTCTTATTGCACTTGTGTAGTGATCAAAACTGAATTCTTGAGATTCAATTCACTAAATCTGCATAGTTTGTTGTTGATTCTAGTATTTTACTTGTACTGATACAACACTTTGATACAACACTGTTTCTGAATATTCAGTACAAATAATTTGTGCTGATATTTCTGAATGTGCTATTTGTTGGATGATTTGAATTCTTCTGCTTGAAGCTTTCAGTCTGTGATAAGGATTCTTAACTGAAGTTGATTAATGTCAAGTGAGTGACCATATATCTGCATAGTAAACGGTCTTCAAAATTGCATGTCTGAAGTATATGTGAAACTTGAGTGTTCTTGATCAAATCTAAATTTTTACATGAAGATTCAATTGAAATCGGTAATTAAAACTGTATGTGTTCAAGCTCATCTAATAGTTGTTGTGATTGAATTCTCAACATTACATAACATAATCTATCACAAACTGTTTGAATTTTGTTTCTATTGATTTTTCTGGTGTTCTGAATCTTGTCGACCAATCAGTTACCGACTGAACCCTGTCGACAAATCAAGTGTCGATCTAGGTAGTTAGTTTCGGAGATTCAAATGCCGACAATATAAATCAACTGTTCAAATTCCGATCTAAAAAGAAGTTTGAATTTGAAATTTTTAGAGGAGCGTTGGGTGTTCAGGCCAGGCCATCAGATTCATAAAAATTTGTTGAGGCGCCTATTCACCCCCCCTCTAGTCGCCATTCTGATCCCACACCTAAGCTTAGGAATGTCCAAGAGGGCGACCAAAGTTGTTTCTAGAGCTTTCATGGAAGCCCTTAGTGACATCGACACATCCTTGAGTGAGGATCCCAACTCTACTCTAATGAGGAGGAGTCTCCCAAG
This sequence comes from Zizania palustris, assembly GCA_019279435.1. NCBI lineage: Eukaryota > Viridiplantae > Streptophyta > Magnoliopsida > Poales > Poaceae > Zizania > Zizania palustris. The sequence continues at coordinate 28,105,994 of JAAALK010000085.1, read as the reverse complement.
AAGGAGGAGAAGAAGGCAAAAGATTTCACCGGCCTTTGCTTCATGGTCGACAGCATCCATAATGACGATGAGCTAGACTCATCTGAGATAACTCTATCCTATGACCAACTTTCTATCAAAGTAGATGAACATAATGATACTTTGGTTAGACATGATAGACATACTACTTATCAAAGCTATGTTGAACTGAAAGAAGTTAGACTTAAACATGAATCTACATGCACTGAAACTGTCATGCTTAGGTCTAAGTCTGATGATGCTGAATGTGAGTCTTGTCTTGTTGTCATAAGTGAGCTTGCCCATCTTTTCTCTATGCACGGTCAAGCTATCGATAAGCTTGAGATTGTAGAGAGGCAACTTGTTGAGGTGGAGTCTAGACCTATTTCTTCTGATACATGTTTGAACTATCCTTTACTTATTGAAAGCATTAATTTGAGGGACAAGCATGTTAATGAGTTAGAGGCTAGATTGAAGAGTGCTGAGAAATCTAAGGATGTGCAGCCTGCTTGTTCCACCTTCATCACCCTAAAAGACCAACTCAACTTTGCTAGAGGGCAAGTTGAAAAACTCATGGTTGAAAATGATTACCTTCTCTGCATGGTTGATAAATGTACTGAAGTAAAGGATAGGATGGATTTGCTCTTGGCCAAGACCAAGATGTGCTGATATGGCATGGTTAGCTTTAGGGTTGTGTTTTGAGAGAACTACATGAAATAAACCAAGAAAAACTATGTTCACTCCACCCACTACCCTTGAGAAAGAGAGAGCCCAGTTAGACAATCCATAGATAGCCAAGAAACCCATCCAGCCTAGCAACAAAACTCCACCTCCACCAAAGAAAGTCCCTCAGCAGAAACCCAAGGAGCCTGTGAGGATTGCTACCAAGACCCATGCACCTACCCGCAAGAAGATTTTTCATTGTTCATATTTGTTGACACTAAAATCGGTCGACAAAGCGCCAACGGACACTGACGTCAGTTCGGCGATCCAAAAAGCACGTAGATGCCTAGGGGTGACCCACTAAACATCACACGACACTGATGCCGTGTTTTGATGACCCTTGACTTTGACAAGGGGATAAATGGGTGGAGTCGCCAGGCAATCGGATGACACCGCAAAGGGGTGGTCCAATTGGCCCAATGTAGATCAGGGCGGTCGGACTGGCCAAGGCGGGCCGATCATACCGGCGGGACAAGTGCAATTAAACTGCCCAAGGTGGGCCGGTCAGACAGGAAGCGTGCAATCGGTCGCACCAGTGGGGCGTGGGCGGTCGGACCGATGATGGCCGAGCGGTCGCACCGGATGTAGATGGGTCGCATCGAGTGCAAGTACCCACACCGTCAGAGTGTGGGCGGTCGGATCGATGGCTCCTTGTCAATCAGACTGGCCATTGCCAGCACAACCCGATCTGAGTGGCAGGACTTGGTTGGTCAGACCGACAGCTTGGGCAGCGGATGCCCTTGTTGACACTAAAACCTAACGGTCAAAGCGCCAAACACACCGATGCCGATTCGACGATCGAAAAGCGCGTTGATACCTAGGAACAACACTAGGTGTGACATGATACTGACGTCGCATTCCGATGACCCTTGATAGTGACAAGGGAGGGTGGAGTCGCCAGAAATTAGATCACAAGAAAATAACCTAATTAACCGAAGTGTGGAAAATAGGGTAAAAAATAGATCTAATCGGCCAATTGAAGTCGTTTGGACAAAACAAGATGAATACGGTCATACTGGCCTAAAACAGTTGATCAGATTGCTTAGAGGGCACTGGTCAGACTTGCCTACAAGCAGCGGTTAGGCCAGCGATAAAGTAAAAGTGCAGCACAAGCTGACTAGAGGAAGAAACAGACTGGCCAAGGCCTGGCGGTTAGACTGGACTAGGATTGCCGGTCAGACCGACGACACTCAGGCGGTCACACCGGAGAAACAGGGAGCAAGAAGTCAGTCTAACTACACATGGTCAGTCAGACCAGCCGTGTATGGTCAGTTGGACCGGCTGTTGCCGGCATGGCCCGGTTAGACTGGCAGCAATCGATCGGTCAGACCGACAGATGGGCAACAACCTCTTTACTCGCCGGCAATGTCACCAGCTAGTGATACAAAAAATGGCATTAATGGTTAAAATTGTCCAAATATCACTTTTTGGTAATTTGGGCCGAAAATATGCCAGACCTGGAACAGGCCGGTTCTACCGGCCTTGTAGGCCCGATCTAACCGGCCCAAGTTTGAGTCCGAGTAAGATTAAGTGTTTTCGGGGTATTTTTATCCCTAATTAAATTCTAACGACTTGGACTCGTATCTAACTCAAATTAGATCCCAGGCACATCATGTCCAACCCCTATAAATATAGGGGAAAGGCCGATTCAAGGACCCCCCCGAAATCCTAATAGATTAAATCTATTATTTTACCTTGAATCGTAGTTTTACCGTTCAATCTACTTTCCTTACCCTAGGATTAGAATAGCACATACATATTTGTGAGTTTGCGGTGCTCTCCGTCCGCCGCATCGTAATCACAATAAACCTTATTGATTCGCTTGTGAATCATTTATTTCATTCACGTAACGGATTTTTATCATTTTATCGGTTTATATCGGTAATTCGGTCTCTTGGCCGAATTGCCTCTAGATTATTAGTGTTTTTGCAGTGTTTTATATTCTTCTAAATTATCCTTCAAAAGAGTTTCATACTCATCGACCGATAATCCATCTTGCTTAAGTAACCTCAAAGAGACAAGATTCACCTCTACGGGTAAAACAACTTCTTATCCATACACCAACTCATATGGACTTACCTTGGTGGCACCATGCTTCGCAACTCTACATGCCCATATGCTTCAGAAAGCACTTCATGCCACCTTCTAGGAAACTCTTCAATCTTTCTTAATAAGCTTAATCACAATTGTTGGGGGAAAATATTCCATCCTCAGGGTTATTGCAGTAACAAGACAAAGGCAGGCGATTTAATCAAAGGTTTTCAGCATGTATCTCCGGGGATGCATTGAATCAAGTTCGAAGCATGATGACGGACTCTAGTTCGGAGTATATCTTCGAACTTGGACTCTTCCGAGAGCTTCTTTGCCAGCTAAGATGGAAGACTTATCTTCTTTCTCATTAGATTAGTCTCTTACCATTTTAGCCCTATTAAGGGTACTGAATAGTTTCCACTATGTCGGTTGTAATAGAGGGGTAAAAGGGTCTTTTCCTTAATGTTTGGGCCTATAAATACCCCCTGTTTTACCCTGTAATACGGACCGAATACAAGTTATTCAATACACACTTTCGAACTATTTTAAGCTATTATCCTTTCGGAGGCTTGGAATAGTTTACTTCGAAAACACTTCGTTTGTTAGTTTCTAATCTTCAGAAATCTGTTAGCGTAATCTTTTACGCCAACAGTTGGCACCGTCCGTGGGTAACCTAGTCCAAAAAACTTTGTTCTCTACAAAGTTCTCAAACCATGCCTCCTAAGCGGAGTGCAGGTGGTAATCCTGTTCGGAGGTCTCCTCGGACCTCCGGAGCAAGATCTTCAGACACAGTTGAGGTCGGAGGACCTTCGACGTTTCCTCCACCTCAATCTCCGGAAGGGATTGCCCTTCCTCGAGCATACGGAGTTCCTCCGCCAACTCCATCTATACTTCGGCCAGTCGGAGTCCCTCTTCCACCTCAAGTTCCACTTCGAACCAATCCCTACAGTTCTCAAGACCCGGAAGATCCTTCCAAAGGTGATGAAGACGGTCTTGGTGATATGGCCGCTCAAATGGCCAGTCTGCAAGCTGAAGTAGTAAGGTGGCGGCAAGAAGCCGCAGATAGGCTTCATTCTCAGCCCACCCCGGTCATCCCTGAAGTGCCCAAAGACGACGAACTTATTTATCCCGAAGCCCCGGAGAACGCATCCTTCGACACCGAATCTCCGCTGCATCCTGAGTTGCACAAAGTGCGCTTCGATCCTAAGTTTAAAACTTCGAAGCTTTGCAAATATTCCAGAGATGAAGATCCTAGAGAGTTTGCCCGTTCTTATGCATTAGAAATTGAAGCCATCGGGGGAGTGCGAGATACTATGGCCAAATGTTTTCCCCTAGCCCTCCAAGGAGTGGCTTTGCGGTGGTTCTGGTCTCTGAAGCCAGGATCAATCAGTTCATTGGGGCAGTTGAGGAAGAAGTTCGTCAGTAACTTTCAGGGTACCTTCGTACCCCCAATGTCAACAGGAAGCCTTTTCCAGGTGAAGCAGCTTCCCGGAGAGACCTTAAGACAGTATTTCAAGCGCTTCGCTCATACGAAGTCGCAAATTCGAGGGTTATCTATGTCTTCGGTAGTTGACGCAGCTCGAGAGGGAGTTATTCATGCAGGCCTCCTTGATAAACTTCACCGAAAAAATATATCTTCTGTTTCTCAGTTGATGTCTTATTTCGAAGAGCATGCAAGGTCAGAAGAGGGATGGCTTCGGAGAACTGCTGCAACTCCGTCAATAGTGCAAGAAGTTAAGTTGGAAGTAAAAACTTCAGCACAGCCGCAAGGGCCTAGCTTCGAAGTTCAGCATGATAGGCATCGGGGGCAAAAGCATCCTCGTTCGGAAGTTTTGAACATTGCACCCCCGCAGAAGTTTACCCAAAGGCCTCCGCAACCTTCAGGAAGCAAGACCAGTGGCTGGAGGCCGCCAGGGAAACCGGCTGGCAAAGCCCATGCCTTTTTCTGCTCTATCCATGGTGAAAATCGGAGTCACGCAATTGATGCATGCAAATCTATACTTGTCTTGAGAGGAGAGTACTTGGAAAGAACTTCAGGTAGAGGCACTACTGACCGAGTTCCGGCTGAAGTGCGTCCAGAGCCTGTCCAGGCTATGGCGCGAATAGAGAACTTCGATCCGGCAAGACGCCCTCCGGTGGTCAATGTTATGCCACCTCCGCAGCAAGAAGAGGGGCAAGATCGAGGAAAAAGAGTAGTCCTCCCCATCTCCGGAGGAGGGACCCTCGGAAGTATGTCAAAGAGGCAGAGAAGAGAATATGTTAGAGAAGTGGGCCATATTGGAACCTCTTCATATGTAGCTGCTATGCCCGAATGGTCCCATGTGCCAATATCTTTTTCCGCAGATGATGCAGCTGGTATAAAATTTCCACATGCAGACCCACTTGTCATCACTACCGACATAGCAGGAACTAAGGTTCGAAGAGTGCTAATTGACGGAGGGAGTTTGGCGGATATTATTTTTATCCAAGCCTTTGATCAACTCTGCATCTCCAGAAAGCATCTTCTCCCAGCGGTTCGTCCTTTACAAGGCTTTGCAGGACCCCCTCTTGATGCCCTCGGCCAAATTGGCCTAGAAGTTTTCAGAGAGGGGCCACTGGCCAGGACAGAGGAAGTGATCTTCGATGTTGTGGATGCTCCATATGCATACAATGTCATCTTCGGAAGAGGCATGTTAAATCAATTCGGAGCTGTGGCGCATCATAATTACTTATGTATGAAGATGCCCACATAGGCGGGAGTGCTCACTGTTTTCGGAGATCAGGCCATTGCGCAAAGAGCGGAGTATGGTCATGGCCCTCCTCTTGACCCGGGACAGGTGAACAGTGTGCAAGATAATCCGGAAGATTTTTCTGCTCCCAATGAATCTTCGAAGAAATCCTTCCCAAGACCAAGTCCCGAAGGAGAGATTGCAACGAAGGTTATTATCAAAGATGGCAAGGAATATTCTTTTCAATTTGGTAAAGACTTGCCTCCAGAAGTTGCTACTTCCTTAGAGAAAGTAGTTGAGGAGAATTTAGATGTATTTGCTTGGTCTGATGAAGACATCACCGGAGTCAGTCGGGACATTATTGAACACAGTCTACTTGTCAACCTGAAGGCTCGGCCTGTTCGGCAAGGACTCCAGAAGTTGTCTACGGAGAGAGCTATCCTTGCTAAAGATGAAGTTGAAAAGTTGCTGAAGGCTGGGATTATCAGAGAAGTGGCTCATACGGAGTGGTTAGCCAACCCAGTCTTCGTTAGGAAGAAATCTTCCGGGAAGTGGCGCATGTGTATTGATTTTACATCCCTGAATAAAGCATGCCCCCGCGACCCCTACCCCATGCCCCGAATTGATCAATTGGTCGACTCCACTACCGGTTCGGAGTTATTAAGCTTCCTCGACGCGTATTCCGACTATCATCAAATCTGGTTAAAGCGCGAAGATGAAATCAAGACAAGCTTTGTAACTCCTTCAGGAGTCTTTTGTTATGTAAGAATGCCCTTTGGCTTAAGAAACGTCGGGGCTACTTTTTCGAGGTTAATTGCTAAGGCTCTAGGTCATCAATTAGGTCGTAATGTAGAGGCCTATATGGATGATATTGTAATAAAGAGTGCTTTAAAGCACCAACATAGCCTAGACTTAGCAGAAACATTCAATAGCCTTCGGGCATGTGGGATCTGTCTTAACCCCGAAAAATGTATCTTCGGGGCGTAGGCTGGAAAATTGTTAGGGTATCTAGTTTCAAGCAGAGGGATCAAAGCTAGCCCCACTCAGATAACTGCAAAAGCTGACCGGTCGTCTTGCAGCACTTAGCAGATTCCTGGCAAGGTCTGCGGAGAGAAGTTTGCCCATTTTCAAAGCATTGAAAGGGTCCGAAGATTTTGCATGGACACCGGAGTGTCAAAAGAGCTTCGAAGATATTAAGAATTATCTCAGTAACCTTGCTACACTCACGGTGCCTATTGCAGACGAAACCCTACTCCTCTACCTTGCAGCTACTGGCTCTGCTGTCAGTGCAGTCCTTGTCAAAGAGGTTGATTTCAACGGGAAGTTGGTACAGAATCCAGTTTATTTTGTGTCCGAAGCATTGTCCGGAGCAAAAATAAGATATTCCGAGCTTGAGAAATTCACTTATGCTCTGATAATGGCTTCGAGGAAGCTAAGGCATTATTTCTTGGCACATAATGTAATTGTACCAACTTCGTATCCTTTGGGAGATATGCTCCGAAGTAAGGATTCCACTGGAAGAATTGGGAAGTGGGCTGTTGAGTTAGCACCCTTCGGCATATCCGTTGTGGCAAGAACAGCAATTAAGTCGCAAGTGTTGGCGGACTTCATGGCAGAGTGGACTCCCCCTGCAGCATGGGCTCCGGAGAAGCCAAGTGAAGGGATTTGGACTATTTACTCTAATGGAGCTTTCCAAGCATCTAGAGCAGGTGTCGGAGCGGTGATAATTTCGCCTTCAGGGCAAAAGGCAATGTACTCCGCAATACTCAACTTTAAGTCTACCAATAATAAAGCGGAGTATGAGGGAATTTTATTGGGACTTCGAAAGGCACGTGCTCTAGGGGCTACAAGAGTTGTTATTAAAACAGATTCTCAGATTGTAGCGGGGCACGTAGACAAGAGTTTCCAAGTTCGACATCCACAGCTTGCAAAGTACTTAGAAGAAATCCGAAAGATCGAAGCAGCATTTAAAGGGATTTCCATTCGGAGTATACCTAGAGTAGAAAATATGCAAGCTGACATCTTAGCAAAAGCTGCAGCCGGAGCTATGGACATACCCGAAGAAGCTTTTTATGAAGAACTCAGTACACCTTCGGTGCCACAAATTCCTATTGCGGAAGTCCTTTGCATTCCAAGTACAGATTGGCGAAGTTCAATCATGGAATTGTTGCAAGGAGAAGCAAATATGTCCGAAGGGCCACAACTTTCGAGGTTAAAGCTTAGAACTCGGAATTATCACATAATCAACGGTATTTTATACAAGGCCAGAGTATGTTCCCCTCTTCTCCGATGTATATCTCAAGACAAAGGTCAAGAAATTCTTCGAGAAATTCATGAAGGACTTTGCGGTAGCCATCTGGCCCCTCGAGCTTTGACAGGAAAAACACTTCGCCAGGGGCTTTATTGGCCTACAATAGTAGCTGATGCGGAGAGCTTGGTCCGCACTTGCCAAGGATGTCAGTGGATGGGACGAAGAAGTCATCGCCCACCAACAGCTCTTCAAGTCATTGCCCCAGTATGGCCCATGGCCAGATGGGGCATGTATCTTATTGGTCCCTTCCCAGCAGCAAAAGGAAATTTGAAGTTCACAGTGGTAGCAATCGAATACTTTTCAAAGTGGGTCGAAACAGAGCCCCTAACAGCTATCACTTCGAATAATGTTCAAAAATTTTTCTGGAAGAATATTATATGCTGGTTCGGAGTGCCTTGACAGTTGATAGTGGATAATGGAACACAGTTTGATGCAGAACCCTTCAGGAAATTTTGTGAAGACCTAGGCATTCAACTATGTTTTGCTGCAGTAAGACATCCTCAATCTAATGGAGCTGTTGAAAGAGCCAATGGTAATATCTTGTCAGGGCTGAATCGAAGAATAGTGGGATTGGCAAAAGGATTGTGGACCGAAAAGCTCCCAAAGATCCTATGGTCCATCCGGACAACTCAGACAAGGTCTATCGGCTTCACTCCTTTCAGACTATTATTCGGAGATGAAGCTATGACACCAACAGAGCTGAAAGGAGGATCACTTCGCAGCACCGAACCGGAAATGGAAGGAGAAAGACAAACTTCGCTGGATTTAACAGAAGAGACAAGACTTCGAGCTATGGCAAATTTGTCAAAGTATCAGTAGCAGACGAAGACTTGGTTCGACCCGAAGGTCAAGATTAATGAACTTAGGCCAGGTCATCTCGTTTTGCGAAGTATCATAGCGCCAGGAAAATTAGGAAATAAGTGGGAAGGTACATACTTAATTGTTCGCTCAGGGCCTCCTGGTTCTTTTAAGTTAGCTAATTTGGAAGGTGAAGAGTTAGCGCATACATGGCATGCGGAGCACCTAAAGCGATACTTCGCATAGGGGCTCCTTGTAATCATTTGTAAACACTTTCCGAATCAATAAAGCATATGGTTCAGATAATGCCTACCCCTCATAAACTTCCCACTTCCTAGTGGACGCACTGGAATAGCGGAGTTGACCGAGAGGGAAGTGTCATTAATTTGAATCATATTTTCGGACTTCGGACCACTGGCCCGAAGTTTCTGATGTGATGGGCTGAAATAATCCGGAGTCCAAGCCACCGGTTTGTAGGCATCCGTAAAAAGAGCCCGAGACCACAGAATGCGGAGTCCAAGCCACCGGCTGGTAGACATCCGTAAAAAGAGTCCAAGGAGACCCAATGATGCGGAGTCCAAGCCACGGGCTTGTAGGCATCCGTAAAAAGAGTCCAAGGAGACCACTGCGAACTCCAAACCACTGGTTTGACGGAATTCGCAAAAAGAGCCGAAGGAGGCCAAAACAAAACAGAGTTTGAGCTCATGAGCTTTGAATGTCTGTTAAAAAGTCCAAAGTGACAAATCATTTAGGACACTAAAGTGTCCGGAAAGTTGTCCAAAGTGATTTCTTTCAAAACATAAGGTACTAAGTTACCAATCTTCAGACTCCAAATAGTCGAAGACATTTTATAAGATTATAATCAATCTTTAAATTGTTGAGGGGCTCCGAACCCCCAAAATTGTACTCCTAAGTATTTCTTTGCGCCTAACCATCTTTGAATATAATTTGAAGTTGCTTATGCCCAAAGAGGGGCTGGTAAATAGGGAGACAGTTTTAAATCGATATTTATTATTCGAACAAATATGATTACATCATGAAAAATTGGTATCTATACCAAGAAGGAATCGAAGACCCCTTCGATCTCTAGAGCTAAGGTTGGAACGACTAGTTCCAGAGCCGGGAGTTCTAACAACTTTGCATTTCACTCTCCTACCTCCCTTCGAAGCTCTAAAGTCTTTCTGCTCTTGTTGAAGCTCGGCCCAAGTTCGAAGTCATTCGGGGCTCCTTTCCCAGCTTCCAAGTTCTTTAGGTTTTTTACCTTGAGCTTCATCTTCGTCTTCGGACCATACAATGTCTTCGGAAGATGAAGTTTCCAAGTTAACTTCTTTTTCTTCCTCTTTAATATAAGACAGTATGTCTTTGCTTACTTCGGGTGTAATCGCAACGGAGCTATCCCGAGGAACTAAAAATCGAGAGCGCTTGTGAAGTTTTAAAATATCGAAGGTAGCCCATAGTAGGCGTAGTTCTTCGTTAACGTCTAACACTTCGACATCTTCCATATGAGGCAAAGCCTAAAAACATGATAAGCAAATTTTCATTCATAAATGTACAAAAGCATGATGCTTTACATAGTCGAAGATCCTAAGATAAATCTAAACCTGCCGGTTTGGCGGAGGTTGGATGCTCGAAGCTTGTGACCGAGCTTGCTTCTGGCGTTGCCCTTCATCAATCCAAGCCTTGATCGCAGAGCGACCTTCGGCTCTCCATAAAGTTTGGAAGGCTTGCCAAGCAGCAGCCACACCTTCGAAAGGAGTAAGAAGCTGGTTGTCGTCAAAGGTAATGGGAGCCGCCCCTGCGTTCGGATTTATCGACATGCCCAGATCTTCATAGTAACGAAGTATACCGATAGCAGCCACTTGTCTGGAGATTTCTCCGTACCGAATGCCTGATGTCTTCATTTTCTTCGCTGCTCCTTGGATCCTCTTCAGCCGTCGCAGCAGGGGGATGTTGTCATCTGAAGAAAGCGTCCCAGTAGTACCAAAGTACTCTAGAACGCCTAGCAGTTGGTTCATGACCTCCGCAGCTACCTTCTCCGACTTCAGCTTGTCTTCGATTAAGGCATCCTTTGCCGAAGTTAATTCTCCTACCACTCTAGAGAGCCTAGCTGCCTCTGTAGCTAAAGAATTTTTCTGGTTGAGTAGGTGGCTAGCTTCCTCGGCGGCTTTGGATTTTTCTTCCCGGAGCCTGACAAGCTCAACTCCCGCCATGGCATGCTCTGCCCGCATCTTTTCTATTTCTGCCCGAAGCACAATTTGTTCTGCTTCGAGCTCCTTGTTCGTAGTTTCCAAGCTTTGTCTGGCCCTGCGCTCCGCTGAAACCATGTTGTCTAAGTGGGAAACCCGACCTTCAGAGATATTAAGATTTCGCTGAAGAGTTGTAATTTCCTCTCGAAGGCGAAGGCTTCCGCGTTCATTTGAAATGTTCGCAGCTCGGGCCAAGACTATTTGCTGCGAAGAGAAAAAACAAAGGTGAGAAATTATTTGTATATAAGTTTAATTTTGTTTTGTAGATACTTCGTACCTGGTATGCTGCACGCTCCATAGCAGCATTGAGCTCTGTCTCCCCGACTTCGCGGCTAGCTTGATCCAAAGGCTCGAGCAAAGTCCGAAGCCCAGTTCTTCGCTCCAAGAAAGGAGCTAGAAGAGGGAGCATAGACAGGGCCCTCTGGTCGTCTTCGTTCGGTGAAGGTCCGGAGTGCTGAGCCGTATCTTTTGGAACTCCGGCAGACTGACCCCCATCCATAGATTGGCTTCCGTCTGTCGATTCAGATGGAGTTGATCCTGAGCTCGGAGCAGGGAGGTGGTCCATCTTGCCTTTGCCTTTTCCAGGTCCCATTTGAGTGACTCCTGGAATTGGCTCTGAAGTTATCGAAGGCCCAGGAATCATATCTTCAGTACGGACCTCTTCCACGGGAGCAGATCCTGTTGAAGCAAAGGTATTATACATTGTATAATTTCACAGGAAAAAAGAACAAAAGAATTATGAGAAGTCTACCTCCGACGTCTTCTCGATGGGTGAGCATTGGACTGCTTGGCGGGTCGAAGGCTACTCCAAAGTCTTCGTCGAAGTCTACAGTCAAATTTTCGACTGTTGGAGCATCTTCGGGAGCGGCCGTCGTTGCTTCACCTGGAATCGAAGTTGATTCTATAGCAACTTTGACTCCACCTTCGCTCACAGGGGCTCCGTCTTGCGGTAAATTTTCTTGAGAAGCCGGAGTCCTCACTTGCTCAAGGTTGTCTTGAGACTCTGGCACGCTCGCAACATCATCGATATTTGCATCTGTTTGGGCTGCATCCTTGTCGATCAGGTCAACAAGCATCCTACCTTCATCCTCCGAGGAATCGGAGACCGAAGCTCTTGGGCTTGAAGGCGCAGCAACTCTTGGCTTTCGAGCTACCTTCTTCAGTGGAGTCTTGGCAGAGCTCGAGGCTCCAACTTCGGCTTTTCTCTTTTTGGGCCCTTTCTCCGAAGGCACCCAATCCACAAGAGGGGGTGGAACAACTTCGAGTAGCCCCTATACTCGGTTGGACTGCTCCCAAGTACCAACCAATTTAATCCTCCATTCCTTCTCGGTCAGAGTCGGGACGCCCAGAATCTTCTCCGAAGCTCGTACAATCTGCTCCGAAGTTATAGAGGCTGAAGAGGCTGAAAAATGAGTTAAGTTGGTTATTTCTTCGAATGAATATACATGACATATGTTGTTTTCAAAGTTACCTGCAGGGCTCGAGTTCGAAGAAATCTTGTGAAGGCCGCCCTCTCGATCTTCCTCGAAGGTGATTGGCCAGGTGGCCATCAGAGGAGGGATTTGGAGTCCGATGAACTACTCTGCCAGATCCCTCATACTCAGGCGATGGCTGATGCGTTGGAGAAGGCTAAGTCGGGCTTCAAGCTGGCCTGGGTCCAGGTGGACAAGGGCTTCCTTCCGGAAGTTTATGTCCCGAAGAGGTCCCGCTAGGTGGCTTCCTGCCCCAACTTCAGCGTAAAACCAGCGAAGGATCCAATCCGTGTACCATCTGGCGTTGATGGCTTTGGCTGGAAACCGAAGGGCATATTCGTCTCGAAGTCGGAAGTTAATACTTCTGAAGGCCACCACTATCTTCTCACCTCCGGGGCCTACGAAGGTCTTGGGCTGGCACGAAGCTCGATGTAAAGCTGCGAAGATTGTTGCTCTGCCTTCACATCCTTCGGCTCGCAACGCCCACTCGAAGATAGAAAGGCGTGCTATTGCGTTCGGAGAGAGCTGGGGGAGAGTAACGTGGAATAAATCCAGTACCTCGGCCAGGAAGTCAACAGCCGGAAGCCCTAATCCAGCTTCGAAGAAGGCTTCAAATACAACCACTTCTCCGGGCCTTGGCGACGGAATAACTTCTTTCCCAGAACTGATTTTGCCTTCTATTGCGGCCGCGAGCGATTCCCTCTTGCAGGTTGAGGGCCCCAACTGATAGGACTTATCCGCGTACTTCATCGACGCCGGGAAAAGATCATGAGGATCGTCGCGTTGGGGATTTCTCCCTGGCGCCGCCATCGCTGCCACTGCTGGTGTCGGAGTTGCCGTTGCCGATGTCGCAGCCGCCGCTGCTGCCGCAGCCTACTGTCGAGCCAAGGCTGAAGCCGCTCCAGGAACCTTGAAACTGGTTTTTGCCATGGGATTGCACGGGTTGCTTCAGAGGAAAAACGGAGGCTAGGGTTTGTCTGATGGCTTGTTTGCACGAAAGCGGTGGAAAGGTACTCGAGAAGGGTCTGGGCCATCTATTTATAGCCCAGACCACGATTTTTTACCGTTTGCATCTACCGTTTCGCATTCTTAACTGTTACTTTGTTGCAGAGTTAACGCATCACGTAACTTCCGTTAGAAGGAAAAAGCCAACAGCTATTTCTTCCAAGTCTAAAAAGGCTTTCGGGCTTCTCGAGTTAATTCTAAGATAGTTTGAATGTAATTTTCTTAGAAGCTGATTCGAAGTTTTACATTTCCATGTATTTCGGAGATGGATTAAATCTGCTAACCCCTACGCATGATTATTTTTCTTGCGTATATTGTTGTCCTAACATTACAGATTTAACGGAGAAGCGTATTCGAGGGGCTACTGTTGGGGGAAAATATTCCATCCTCAGGGTTATTGCAGTAATAGGACAAAGGCAGACGATTGAATCAATGGTTTCCAGCATGTATCTCCGGGGATGCATTGAATCAAGTTTGAAGCATGATGACGGACTCTAGTTCGAAGTATATCTTCGAACTTGGACTCTTCCGAGAGCTTCTTTGCCAGCTAAGATGGAAGACTTATCTTCTTTCTCATTAGATTAGTCTTTTACCATTTTAGCCCTATTAAGGGTACCGAATAGTTTCCACTATGTCGGTTGTAATAGAGGGGTAAAAGGGTCTTTCCCTTAATGTTTGGGCCTATAAATACCCCCCGTTTTACCCTGTAATATGGACCGAATACAAGTTATTCAATACACACTTTCGAACTATTTTAAGCTATTATCCTTTCGGAGGCTTGGAATAGTTTACTTCGCAAACACTTCGGTTGTTAGTTTCTAATCTTCAGAAACCTGTTAGCGTAATCTTTTACGCCAACAACAATTTTATTACTAGACTCGACCTGACCATTGGCCTGAGCATAGTATGGTGAAGAGTTTATCAACTTTATACCATAAGATTCTGCAAAATCACACACCTCTTTAGAAACAAACGAAGCACCCTTATTTATAGTATGAGGTTGAGGAATACCGAATCTATGTATAATGTTCTTCAAGATAAAATTGATTACCTCGTTTTGCGTCATGTTCTTGAGAGGCATGACCTCGATCCACTTGGTGAACTAATCCGTAGCCATCAACACAAACTAATGCCCTTTTGAAGAGGAAGGATAAATTTGGTTGATGAAGTCCAAGGCCCAACCTTGGAACGACCATTGTTTGATAATAGGATTAAGTAAAGATGCAGGAGCAAGCACAATATTACCGAACCTTTGACAAGCTTCACGTTCTCTATAGTACTTAAAACAATCCTCAGTCATAGTCGGCCAATAAAAACCCACTCTTTTGAGCATCCAACTCATTTTCTGGGCCGACTGATGAGTACCACAAAAACATTCTTGTACTTCAACCACAACAAGTCTAGACTGATCGGCAATTAAACCTTTCAAAAGTACTCCATAAATTGTTCGGTGATACAACTCATCGTCAAGCAATACAAATTTAAACACTTGCCACCGAACTTTTCGATCAACCCACTTAATAGGATCCCTCAAATATTGAATAATTAAAGTACTCCAATCATCCTCATTATTTTCTGAAGTACTCACAAAATTCTCACTCAAACTGACGTTCCAATTATAAACCTCAGCTTGCCCCCCGTGTCTTGAAATTTCCTAACACGGGGCCGGTCAGACCTGCCATAGAGGGTCGATCAGACCGGCCGTTGTTGGATGGCTGGCACAGTGCGGTCAGACCGACTTGGCATGGCCGGTCAGACCAACCAGACACTTGTGGTCAGACCAACCATGTCAGGCCGGTCAGACCGATATGTTCTGACTCGCATGGCAAAATAAAGTCAATCATCGTTTTTTCTTGTGCAAAAAATTTACCTCTTTTAATTTGGTAACCAGATGCTTGCTGAGCCAAATCATTTGCTACTGAGTTGGCTTCTCTAGACACATGAGAAATCTCAGAATCGTCAAATGTAGCAATTATGTCTAGACATTTATCCAAGTAACTATTTAGCAAACCATTAAAACATTGGGCATCCTTAGCTACTTGTTGAACTACTAATAGCGAATCACCATATGCATGAATATATTTAACGCCCATGGAGCTTAGAAATTCAAGTACTAGTAATAGCGCTTCATATCCGGCTTTATTATTAGTACAAGGAAATTCTAATCAGGCCGAGGTCTCAAAACTCATACCTTGGCCGTTCTTGCAAGCCGAACCATCAAAGTAAAGTTTCCATGGAACTACTTCAATCAAAGCAGTATCACTACTCCAATTGACGTCTACATGGTGATCAACTATAAAATTTGCGACGACTTGGTCTTTCATAGCTTTCAAGGGTTCATAAGCCAAATCGTACTCAATTAAAGCATAAACCCACTTTCCGATTCTCCCACTTAGAATTGGCTTTTGCAACATGTATTTTATAACATCAGTTTGACAAGTAACAATACATGTGCCGGATAGAAGATAGTGGTGAAGTTTTGTACATGCATAATAAAGTGATAAACATAAACATTCTAAGAACACGTACCTCGTCTCGACATCTAATAGGCGGTGACTCAAGAATGTGATGATGTATTCCTTTCCCTCCACCTCCAAAGTCAGCACAACTCCTATAACGCTATCTTCTGCAGCAACGTATAGCCGAAACGGAATCCTAGCTTTCGGTGCTCTTACCACATGCGGTGATGACAAGCACTCTTTAATTCTCTTAAAAGCACGTTGATGAGTTTCCCCCCAAGTGAATTCAGCTTCGTTCTTTAGCTGAAGTATGGGGATAAAAGCATCAATTTTGCTAGACAAGTTAGATATGAAACAACACAAACAATTTACCTTGCCTAGCAACTTTTGCACATCTCTCTTGCATGTCGGCGCTTTAAAGTTATTAATCTTCTCAAGCCTCTTAGGATCAATCTCAATACATCTTTCATGAATCATGAATCCTAAGAACTTGCCCGCTGACATGCCAAAAGAACACTTGAGCGGGTTCATTTTTAAGCCATACTGATGCATTCTCACAAAAGAAATTCTCAAATTAGCTAAATGGTTTCCCATAGCATCCGATTTGACTACAACATCATCTATATAGATCTCTAGCATAACTCCTAGCAAGTCATGAAAGATCAAGTTCATAGCACATTGATATGTAGCGCCAGCATTATTTAAACCAAAAGTCATCGCAACCCACTCTAAGAAGCCGAAAAAACCAGCGCATTGAAATGTCGTTTTGTAAACATCCTCTTCGGCCATAAATATATGATTATAACCAGTGTTGCCATCAAGAAAACTTAATGCCTTGTGTCCCGAAGCATCATTGATCAACATGTCGGCTATCGGCATAGGGTACTCATCCTTCAGATTGGCCTTGTTCAAATCCTTGAAATCCATGCATACACGAATCTTGCCACTCCCTTTCTTCTCTACCGCACAATGTTAGCAACCCATTCAACATACGTGCATGGTCTAATAAACTCAGTCTTTAGTAGTCATTCTATTTCCTCCGTAACTCGGTCATACACTACCGAATTAAAGTGGTGAGCGGGATATTTATAAGACCTAAACCCGAGTTTGATAGGTTGTCGATGCTCTACGAGCTCACGGCTAAGTCCGGACATCTCACTGTACACCCATGCAAAACAATCGACATACGACCGAAGCAATTTTATTACCTCAGACTTTTCATCAGCCTACAAATTTTGATTTACAAAAGTCGGCCTTGGGATAATACCATCGTCTATATCTACCTCTTCTAGAGGGTTGACCGAGGCAAAACCTTGACCTAACTTTTCGACTTCGCTAAAATCTTCAATGGCTTCAACAATACCGTCTTTAGAAGACTGATACTGCTCTACATGATACTTTAGACAAGCAAGATTACTCTTGCTAGACATGACAACTAATTTAGAGACAGGTGTGCTACACCGACTAACTTTACAGACATTGGAACAAAGCGTCCCTCAGACATTCTAACGAAGTCGTAATCTGAGAGATCTCTACCTGACAAGCATTATAATTTATCATGGACGACGTCAATAGACACATTGGGAAAAGCAACCTGGGCCGAAGTGTCAGCTGGTACGACTTCAACATTATCACCATCCCACTGAATCAAACACTGGTGCAAGGTAGAAGGAATGCAGCAATTGGCATGGATCCAATCACGCCCAAGTAATACACTGTAATTACCTTACACATCGATGATCAAGAATGCTGACGGCAACATCTTGTTGCCCACCGTCAGCTCCAAAGAAAGTGCGCCATTGGCCTCGGAGCTCTCGCCATTGAAGCCGTTCATTGTCAAGTTAGTCTTCATTAGGTCATCTTTACTTCTGGCGAACTTCTTCAATAGAGAGTACATCATTAGGTTGATGGTGGCGCCTCCGTCTATAAGCATACTCGAGATCGGCTTCCCGTCGATGTGCCCCTAGACGTAGAGAGGCTTTAGGTGATGAGACGTATCCTCAGGCTTCTCAAAAATGGCCTCCTACGGGCCGAGGCTCAACTGAGCGACCTCGGCCTCGTCCTATGGTAGAGCAAACTCAACGGGAAGCATGACGACGTTTACGTCCATCGCTTGGGGAGGGGACTCCTTAGAGACGGGTGTGTAGTCATCGTCCACTAGATCATCCTCATCGTCGCTTTGAGTAGGAGTCGGGTTGTTTACGGCAACCGGCTTCGGCTTCCAACTTGCTTCGTCACTGGTCGGGGACGGATCTTCTCTTAAACGGCGTCCCGCTCGTCCTCGGCCTTATTCTCACGCATCTCCTAGGCTCGAAGACGTTGTAGCCGCCTCCTCTATGATTTAGTCATACCTGGGGGTGCCCATGAAGGCTGTAGTTTCATGCTAGGGGCGACAAATTTGCTCCTAGAATTCTTGGCCGAACAGGAATTGCTCGGATCGGCCTTGGCATTTTTGTGCTTAGAGGGGTTCTGTTCCTGTGTATTGTCGGTCAGACCGACCTTACTGGGCCGGTCTAACCAGCTGGTGCCGGGTGCCTAAAAAGGCCGGTCGGACCGGCTGTAGTAGGCCAGTCAGACCAGGGTGGTGACGGCGGTCTGAACGGCCCTATGGCTACTGTTAGACCGACGGTCTTCTCCTCTGGTGCCTTCTATGGTTCACCTCCCTATTGCTCTAAGGGGTCCACTTGGGGATTGGGACATCCTGGGATCCCACCTTGACCACAATAGCCACGGACACCTTCTCCGGACGCCATCATGGTGCAACGGATAACTGTAGGACCGAAAGTAGCAACTAGAGGGGGGTGAATGGGCGCCTAAAAATTTCTTGCTAAAATATGATCTAATCCCAACACCCAAACAAGCTTAACCAGAAAACTAAATTAGCAAAGCGAATTACTGAAATTAAAATGGTTTAGCCTAAAAATGACTAGTGTCCTAATTAAAAATGATATTTAAAGAAAAACTAAATAAAAATACTGCAGTAAATAGAAACACCTAGATAAATCATGAAATATTAATATTTCAGTCTAGAAACAAATTACTAATCAAATGAATAAAACATGAATCATTAACAATTAATTCATAATTAAACCAATACTATAGCAGGTGAAACTAGAAAAATATAACTGCGACTAATAAATTTTTCCTTTCTTTTTATATGACTAGATTAAAAAATATTTAACTAAAAATATGCGAGTACTAATATTATCTAGCAGATAAATATCAACTACGAAATTACTAAACAAATTTGCTGCTAATTAAGAATAGATAAATCTTGATTTAATTAAACAACTAAATAATAGTTGATTGAAAAACTAACTTGCATTATCCCCTTTTTTCTCTGGATGATTTTTCTCTGCGCCTGCATACCGCTGCCGCTGCACGCTGCATGCGCCCGCTTGGATTGTTGTGCAAGCGCTGCCTTCTATCGCCGACGCACACCACGCACTGTCGCTGGAGGACGTGCCGCCCGTATTCCCCACCAAAAGCACTCAGCCGTAGTGCAGGACTACTGCCGCCGAAAGGCCTGGATTCCTGTTGGCACGCATTGCTGCTTCTGTACTCCCGTGGGGCCCGCACCTGAGGCTCAACGCTGGGTAGAACCAAAGGATTCCACGCCGTCTTGAGCCGTACGTCGTCTGCTGGTGCTCGACCGCTCGGTCGCCATGTCACGAGGAGACAAGATGCCGGGCCCTGCTTCGCACGCAGATTGAGAACAACGCCGGAGAAAAATAGTGCGGCGATGGAGATGAGAGCGCCAGATGGCGATAGGAGGAAAATGATGGCGAAAAATTAGTAGATGAAAACTGGCAACTAAAAAATATGTGGATTGTAGATTAGTTTTGCGAAAAACAGTCATCCTATCCCCAGGGGGGTAGGGGCCTATTTATAGGCGACTCCTAATACATGAAAAAACTAATTTACCCCTAGGGTAAATTAACACTAACTCTAAAATAATTTCCGAAAATTACTAAATTATTCTTAGAAAAATCACCTGACTCAAATAAAAATATCCTGAACTTAAAAACTAAATATTAATACCGTAAAACAAAATAATCATAGGGTGTCAGTTTTGCGCCGAAACTGACAAAGCGTCCACCGTCTTCGCACCGGGTACCTGGATTGACAATCACTCATCACATCTGGAGTATCAAACCCATGTTCTTCACCATGGTTTCTGAATCTCCCCCTTGATGAGTGCATTGTCAACACCCTCTTCAGCTCATCTTCAGAACCTGCAAAACATGTGGAAACAGGAAAACAAAGACAAAAGAAAATAGAAGAAAGAAAATAAAAGTTTAACCCTAATGACCAAAAGCCAAACAGAAGCAAGAAAAATGGTCATTATGGTTAACCAAAAATAAAAACTCAAAAGCAAGTGCAATCTCAGAATTATCAACAAGGAACTCCCCCTAAAATAAATCCCAGAGAAAGCTAAAAAATGTTCCCTAAACTTCAAAATTTCTCCCCCTTGTTGACAATTGGACTCATCAAGTGAGACTAAATGCACTATAAAGAGACATAGACACAAACTCCCCCTGAAATACAGCCCCCCTCAAAATAAGCCATGAATACAGATGGGGTGCAGGTGGAGTATAAAAAGCATGCTTCTTAGATATGATTAACTATAATTACAACATCTAATAGGTATAGCAAAAGATATATTGTCTAAGATACATGACATGATCAGTGCAACAGATGATATCTAAAGAGAGTCATTAGCACGCATTTTTCGAATTTTTGTAAACAAAAGCATCACCACATTTTCTAGTTGACAAGCAGAGTAAAGCATGAGATGCAAAAGCTAACTGATATCTACCAAGATAAGCATTGTCCAAAACAAAGTGCTTCAGCAAACTTGTCATCTTTTTTAATTTTTTAGACTTTTTCTTTTTCCTTTTTATTTTTTCATTTCTGCCAGGGGTTATTTGCATGTCAAACCTTATGCTAACCGACCAAGTCAAGCCTAGGCCAGAACTAGACCATCAGAAGCTTAAGACCGTGGTCTTGGCATACATTTCACTGTCCTAGTTCATACCAAAGTGCAATGGTAAGCAGTCCAGAACAATGCAATGCGACAAAGCAAACCCACCTGGATCTTTTCTAATAATCATAAAAATGCATAAATTTTTCATTTTTCAGAGTTTTTTTATCATTTTTATAACACACTATTCATATTTAAAGCATATAGATGTCCAAGTTGCATATCTGCATCTAAGTAAGGATCTAGATACAAGGCATGTAAAAGATAGCGAACACATTCAGCCTACACATGCTGGTTACCAGAAGCAATGGTGGTCATTTTTCAATTTTAAAACATAAAAGCCATGCATATAACAAATATTAGATATATCATGTGAACTGAAATAGAACGTGATCATTGACAAGTAATCAAAACCATATCCTAGCTAGAGAAAGTAAAGCAGATTAATTATATAACAGAAGCAAGCTCAAAATGTGATTGATGATTATCCATAATATGAACGCACACAAAAAGACTCAATAAAAAAATAAAGAAGAAAGAGAAAAACTGACTCAAAGTATCCTAAAAAGGATACACAACTCCCAAATCCCCTCGTAAACGCTCAAAAGTAGACTGATCTAGGGGTTTAGTAAAAATATCAGCCAACTACTGATGGGTATCTACATGAATAAGATCTATGCCTCCTTTCTCATATTGATCCCTCAGAAAGTGAAAGCGCACATTAATATGTTTGGTTTTTGAATGAAGACATGGGTTTTTCCCTACACTAATTGCACTAGTGCTATCACAAAACAAAGGAACTCTCGAAAGGAAGAACAACCCAAAATCCCGCAAAGTAGAAATCATCCAAACCAACTGAGAGCAGCAACTAGCAGCAGCTACATACTCAGCCTCATTTGTAGAAAGCGCAACTCCATATTGTTTTCGAGAAGACCATGAAACAAGTGAAGAACCAAGAAGCTGGCAAGTACCGGAAGTCGACTTGCGATCCAGCCGGCACCCACCAAAATCAGCGTCCGAAAAAACAGCTAAATCAAGAGACGATGATGCAGAATAATAAAGACCTAAATCAGGAGCATAAGTAAGATACCTGAAGATACGCTTCACAGCCTGCCGGTGAGATGCGCGTGGCGAAGACTGAAAACGCGCGCACACACCCATAGAAAACTGAATGTCCAGTCTCATCATAGTCAAGTATAGTAGCGAACCGATCATCCCTCGATACTCTCTCTCGTTTACCTTGACGCCGTTCTCTTCCTTGTCCAGACCTCCAGATGTACCCATTGGGGTCATCTGTGGCTTTAGCTCTCCACCAAAGTCAAATTTCTTCAGCATGTCGCGTGTATACTTACCCTGGTGGATGAAAATGCCGTCCTTGGTCTGCTTGATCTGGAGACCTAAAAAGTACTTGAGTTCTCCCATGAGACTCATCTCAAACTCGCTATGCATCTGCTTAGAAAACTTGGATACAAGCTCATTAGTAGAACCACCAAAAATAATATCGTCAACATAAATCTGAGCAACCAATAAGTGTGCGCCATCTCTAAGTAAGAAAAGAGTCTTGTCCACATAACCCATCACAAAACCTTTCTGCAACAAGAACTGCTTCAGGCGATCATACCAAGCCCTGGGGTCCTGCTTCATACCATATAAATCCTTCTGCAACTTGTAAACATGTCGAGGAAATTTAGGATTCTCAAAACCGGGGGGGTTCTTAACATAGACCTCCTCCTCTATATACCCGTTTAGAAAAGCACTCTTGACATCCATTTGATGAAGCTTAAAACCTTTAGAAGCAGCAAAGGCCAAAAGAATACGAATGGACTCAAGGCGAGCAACAGGGGCGAAGGTCTCTTCAAAATCAATACCTTCTTTTTGACAAAAACCCTGTGCCACTAATCGAGCTTTGTTGCGCACCACAACACCATCTTCTCCTTGATTGTTCTTAAACACCCACTTGGTGCCAATGGTGTTACATCCAGGTGGCAGCTCAACTAGTGTCCAAACCCAATTGCGAACAAAATTTTCAAGCTCTTCTTGCATGGCGTTTATCCAATTTGAATCGGAAAGACCATGAGAAACGTCTCGGGGCTCAAAACTAGCAACAAAAGCAGACTCAGCAAACATAGCAAGAGAACCAGTTGAAGACCGTAAAGATCTCTCCGTAAGATCACCTATGATGAGCTCTGGAGGGTGATCACGCTGAACTGCTCGGGATCCTAGGTGATCTGAAGGCACCTCACCAGAGTCAGCAACTGGCTCCTCTGGACTCGGTTGAGAAGTCATCTCACCGGAGTCAGCACCTAGCACCTCTGGACTCGACCGAGGAGGCTCGATCGAAGTAGAATGAGTAATTATAGGTCCGTCCTCATCCTCAGTCGAAGTCTCAGAAGGTGTGGGGTCTGCAGGCGGTGCAGAGGGCCCACCCTCATCATTAGTAGGAGGGTCATCATCTTCCTCGAAGATGGACTCTTCAAGCTCATCATCTCCAGAAAGCTCAAAAGAAGGAGTCGGTGAGGGCAATGACTCATCAAAGGAAAACTCACAAGTCTCGATAAGCATCTGGGAGTCTAGGTTCCAAACACGAAAGCCTTGTGAATGCAAAGCATAACCAAGGAAAACTCCATCCCAGCAACGAGACTCAAACTTGTCCAAATGCCCTCCCTTCTTGAGCACAAAGCACTTGCATCCAAAAGCTCACAAGTGGCTAACCTTGGGTTGTCTACCAAACCGCAACTCATATGACCTCTTACCTAAGTAAGCTCTAAGGAAAATGCGATTGGCAAGATAGCAAGCTGTGTTCATTGCTTAAGCCCAAAAACACCTAGGAGTCTTATGCTCATCAAGCATCGTCCTGGCCATCTCGACAAGCGTGCAGTTCTTTCGTTCCACAACGCCGTTCTGTGGGGGAGTGTAAGGAGCAGAGAACTTATGATCAAGACCCTGATCACTGCAAAAACTGACGAACTGAGAGTTCTTAAACTGAGAAACCAAGTGTTGGTTTCGGTGTTTGTGATGAGTGATTGACAGGATTTTAACCTCTGTTCGAAGGGGTACCTCCGGAAGGGGTTCCGAGGTTGGATCTCCGAAGGGTGTTCGGAGGTGGTTCCTCCGAAGGGTGTTCGGAGGTGGTTTCACCGAAGTATGTTCGGTGGTTGGTTGCTGCAACTGTTGCAGCAGAGTATGCGTGTCGGAGGGGTCCGACAGTACACGATGACTGGGTTTGTACCGAAGGCTTCGGTACTTTGGGCGGTACGCCGGAGTGTGTGCCGGAGGTTGCTAACCCGGAGAGGTCTCCGGAGTACTGGAAACACTTGTCTGTTTGTCGGTGGTGCGCAGGGACTTCAGAGGCGACGGACAGGTTCGCGATAGGTGAACCTGGGTCAAGCGGGAGGCTTGATGCCAAGGGAGCGGGAAGCTCGGTCACGGTGGCTACGAAGGAGGTCCGGGTCGGTCCTCGGGTCGAGGTGCGCCAGGTGAAGGCAGAGAGTGCGGAGCGTGGCTCCGGGTGAAGGTACTCCGAGACAAAGTCCTCGGAGGTGAGGCACTTCGAAGGTACTCCGGATGGAGTAACTTCGGAGTTGGATGGATCAAGTCCTCTGCGGAGGCAAGGAGTTCGAAGTGTGCTCCGGAGGGAGACATTCGAAGGTGCTCGACGAAGGTCTCAGAAGTCGAGGTGCATCGAAGGCATGGTCCGGGTGAGGCTCGTCGAGGAGTGTGCTCGGGGAGAGACACTGCGACGAAGTGCTCATGGAATGCTTCGTGCGGAGGCCTTGGACGAAGGAGGGACTTCGAAGGGTGGTACTCCGAAGGTGGGGCTTCGAAGTGTGGTTGTCTTGTGGTGCTTCGGCCTGCATGGCTTCGGTACACGGACTGACGGAGTTCGAGCTGGGCGGAAGCTGCGAAGCCGTGGTGGTCCACTCCGAAGGTGTTGGTGCGAAGGCCCAAGGGATTTGATGGCTTCGGCTCAAAACCGTCACTGTATCGAAGGCTGACTTCGGTGAAGAGAAAGCCATCTGGCTCAAGGCTTCTCACCGAAGCTACCGCACCCCTCGTGTGCGAAGGGGGGCTTCGGAAAGGTCAAAGGCTGCAAGTCTGACAGTGTCTGCTCTGCAAAAAGCTGGCACTGTCCCATCTGCAAAGGCTGACAGAGAAGCCTCCAATAAAGTTGACTACCTTTTGTACCCCTTAGTTCTGTAGAGACAAAACCAATGTAAACCCTAGGGGTAAAGTAGTCAATTCTTTTGGGTGAACTGTGGGCTATAAATATGGGGGCTCGGTAGGTAACATTTTACACTTTGAGCATTTACTGTTGAGCTCCTGTAGCCACACACTTCGTTGTATTCATCCAGAGAGTTCATTTTCTTTGTTCCTTGTTCAAGCGGCGAAGCCCTGCTTCTGTGTGCTTTTTGCTTGAGCTCGCTTTACATACCTCGCTAGTTGTAGTGCGCCGAAGCGTGTCTAGGCGAAGGGTGTCTTTGTGCGAAGTGTGTTTTTCAGTGTGCTGTCGCTCTATGTAACAGGAGGCGAGACCTCGCTGCTTACTAGCGAAGCCCTGATCGAAGCCCGTACGCTTATCGTGTCTGTGTCTCTAGCGAAGTCTGTCAGTGTGCGTTTAGACCTTCGTGTACGAAGCCCAGCACCAGTTGCTGCTGCCAAGTACTTGGTCGAAGTCCTCAGTAGGGTGTCCACTCTTGCGAAGGGTGAAGTGCGAAGCCTTCTCGAAGCACCCTGTGTGCGGAGCCTGCACTAACTTAGCAGAGTAGACTTTCGAGGGTTGTTAGTGGAGCGAAGTCTTCTTGGCTTCGAACTTTGGATCCTGTGAAGCCTGTGTTCGAAGCTGTCAAAGCACCTCCGAACCAGACCTCCGAAGGTAGTGTTCGAAGCCTGTTCCGCAGAAGACTGAACTGAAACCGAAGGCTAGATTTTTAGCCCGAAATTTTAAAAGCTCCCATTCACCCCCCTCTGGTCGCCATTTCCGGTCCAACAATTGGTATCAGAGCGAGTTAAGATCACCAGTTGACCTTAACCGGTTTTGTGATCTGTTGGCGACATGGATAGAGGCAGTAAAATTCCTCTGTTCGATGGGACAGATTTTGCATACTGGAAGGTGCGCATGGAGGCTTACTTGTTAAGCCAAGGAAATGCAATTTGGGAGATTGTGGACTCACAATACTCCATCCCTGATACTCGCACCACTCAAACAAAAAAAGATCAGTATAATGCCAACTCGAAGGCAAGAAACATATTGTTCATTGGTTTGAGCCGGAGTGAGTTTGATAGGGTGTAGCACCTTAGGACTGCTAGGGAGATTTGGACAACACTCACTATTTTTCATGAGGGCTCTACACAGATTAAGGCCAGGCGCCAAAGCACATACAATCAATAGTATCAGCTGTTTGTGCAGGCACCTGGTGAATCTATAGATGCCATGTTTTCTCGCTTTGATGCGATAGTGAGTAACTTGCGGTCCAACGGGACACTTGCTTACAGTGATCATGATAGGGCTATCAAGCTTCTCTATGCTCTTGACCGTAGCATATGGGAAGTGAAGATATCCAGCATTGAGGAGTCTGCAGGTTATGACACATTGACCTGTGATGAGCTCTTCAGCAAGCTAAAGCCCACAGAGATTGCCAAGGCATCTCTTGCAGTGCACAGAAGCTCTTTGCCACATCCATTGGCATTGGTTTCTAGCACTAGCCGTGGCACCACTGCAGAACCAAGCACTTCTAGCACTTGTGTTTTTGTAGATGGTTTTGCTTTGTCCTCCCTGGTCTCCGTCACAAAGGAGCAGGTGGACACTCTAGATGATGATGAGCTTGCTCTCATTGCCTGGAGGTTCACCCGTTTTCATCATGAGAGATGGGATCAGAGGAGAAGTGGTTTTAGTGGTTGTTTTGAGTGTGGCGACACTTCTCACATCAAGGCTAATTGCCCCAAGCTCAAAAAGAGAGATGAGAGTGAGCGCCCCAAATACCACAAAAAGGAGAGGAAGCCTTTTGTGAAGGGCAAGCGCGGCAAGATGGCTAAGAAAGTAGCCAAATCCGCTTCCAAAGCATTTGTTGCTGCTCTCAGCGACATCGACACTTCCTCAACTGAGGAGTCGAGCTCTGAGGAGGAGGAGTCCCCAAGGAAGGAGGACAAGAAGGACAAGAAGGGACGAGACTTCATCGGCCTTTGCTTCATGGCCGACAGCGATCACAGCGGCGATGAGCTTGACTCATCTGAGGTAACTCTATCATCTGACCAGCTATTGATTAAATTAGATGAGCTCAATGAAGTAGTTCTTGGTCAGGATAGATTACTTGTGCAAGCCGCTAGAGAAAGAAAAGACCTTAGACTTAGGCTAGAAACTGTTTCTACTGAATATGCCATGCTTAAGTCTAAGTTTAATGATGCTGAATGTGAATCTTGCTCGGTTGTCATGGGTGAGCTTGCTCAGTTGCGTTCTGTTCATGCTCAAACTCTTTCTGAGCTTGAGACTGCACAGAAGCAGCTTTTGGAGGTGGATTCTAGACCTCACGATATTATTGAATGCATGAACTGTTCTTTATTACGCGAGAGCATTAATTTACGTGATAAACATGTTCATGATTTAGAGGCTAGATTGGAGAGGGCCGGTAGTTCTAAGGATGTGCAACCTGTTTGTGACACTTGCATTACCCTTAAGGACCAGCTAGGCACTGTTAGAGAGCGAGCTGAGAACCTTATGACTGAAAATGAATACCTTCTTTCCGTGGTTAATAAATGCACTGAGGGAAAGGGTAGGATGGATTTTCTCTTGGCCAAGACCAAGTTGTGTGCTGACAGAGCAGGGGTAGCTCTAGGTTTGGGTTTTGAGAGGTTACCTTCAGACAGTAAGACCAAAACTGTTTTTACCTCTCCCACTACCCTAGAGAAAGAGAGAGCTCTGTTAGACACCCCATCAGCCAAAAAGCCTACCCGACCACCAAAGAAAGCTACACCTCCTGCCAAGAAAAATCCTCCCAAGAAAACCACCCAGAAGAAGCCCAAGGAGCCTGTGAGAGTTGCTCCTGTGACCCATGAGAGTGCCCCTAGGAGAGTGTTTCACTGTTCTTACTGTCAGCGGGCGGGTCATTTGGTTGGGTTCTGTTTTTGTCGCATCAAGGATGAGCGACGCTCTCAGGCGATGAGTTACCAGGACATGCATTACCCATCTCTAGGTATGCATGAGTCTGAGTTTTACTATCGTCTTGCTTTTGAGGCTCCTCGTGCTTCTCGGAGAGGTTTTGCTCCTCGAGGTGTTCACCATGTTCCATATGGTGGTAGACCTCGGGCGAGTAGCTTTGTACCTCGTCAGAGTAGGAGACCTCGACATGTTGTTCGATCACAACATGTAGGTAGACTTCGCACTTTGCATCATTTCAATTTTCCTGTGCGTAGACCGTCTACTTTTACTGCGCCTACTACTCGTGTCACTCAGTGCTGGATGCCTCGTCATTTTTTCACTCACCCCAGCACTGAGCGATCGAGATATTCTTATCATGTGTAGGCGACAGATCGAGGCTTTGAGGGCACGTGGATCATGGACTCCGGTTGTTCGCACCACATGACCGGAGATGCAGCTTGGTTCTCCAGCCTCACCACAACCAAGCAAAGGGAACATATCACCTTCGGAAACAATCGAAGGAGTAGAGTGAAAGGTAAAGGTGTGGTAAGAATTAACTCGAACTTCACTCTCAAAGATGTTGCTTTGGTTGAAAACTAGGGATACAATTTGCTGTCTGTATCTCAGTTGCTTGATGAGGGCTTCGAAGTGCGATTCCATCGCGATACTTCGCAAGTGCTTAATTCTGATGGTGTTGTGGTCTGTAAGATCTTTAGAGTTGGGAGAGTTTTTGGAGCTGATTTTTCAGAGTCATCTGGTTCTTCTCATTGTCTTGTTGCACATTCGACTTCTGAGCTTTGGAAGTGGCATAGGAGACTAGGGCATATGAGCTTTGAGTTGCTTGCTCGTCTGAGCGCCCTACGTCTGATCCGAGGATTGCCCAAGGTCAAGTTTGAGAAGAACTTAGTTTGCGCTCCTTGTCGACATGGAAAAATGATTGCCGCTTCGCATTCGCCAGTCACCATAGTGATGATTGAACAACCCGGAGAACTTCTCCATATGGACACTGTAGGTCCTTCTCGGGTTAGTTCTTTAGGCGGCAAGTGGTATGTATTAGTTATTGTCGACGATTTCTCTCGCTACTCTTGGGTCTTCTTTCTTGCCAGCAAGGATGAAGTGTTTTCACACTTTCGGAGCTTGGCTTTGAGACTTTTTACTGAACTCCCTGGTGCATTAAAATTCATTCGAAGTGATAATGCCACCGAGTTCAAAAACAATCTCTTTGTTGACTTTTGCATGGAGCATGGCATAGAACATCAATTCTCTGCTCCGCGGGTTCCTCAACAGAACGGTGTTGTTGAGAGGAAGAACCGCACTTTGGTTGAGATGGCTAGGACGATGCTTGATGAGCATAGGACTCCTAGAAAATTCTGGGCTGAGGCCATGAACACTGCTTGTTACATCTCAAACCGAATCTTCTTGCGCTCAATTTTAAATTTAACATCTTATGAGCTGCGTTTTGGGAGACATCCCAAGGTTACTCATCTTCGAGTTTTTGGCTGTCGCTGCTTTATCCTAAAACGTGGTAACTTGGATAAATTTGAGTCGCGATCTTCTGACGGGATCTTTTTGGGTTATACAACACATGGTCATTCTTATCGTGTTTATAATTTAGAGACTAACACTGTCATCGAGTCATGTGACGTGACTTTTGATGAATCAACCCCCTCTGTTAGTTCTGCATTTGAACAGGCAAATGAACACGACATGGAACAGACCTTATGTAGCGCCCCGATTTATCAAAATCGAGACATTATTGAATTTCCATAGAAAAACAATAATACAAGAGGTTCATCATGCGACAACGTACATACGATAAAATCCATGGTACGCAGACCATATTTATTACAACATTGTTTTAATAAAAACGGTAATAAGATAATTAAACAGCGGCATGACGAACGTCTTCTTCAGGATCTTTCTTCTCGACTGGGTCGCTACTCCAGACCGTCTTCAAGATAAGCATCCTCTGTGGGGTCCAACGGGTATGAGTACAAAAAGTACTCAACAAGCCACCGCAAATGCAAATAATAATGCAGGATAATAAACAAGGAAGGATAAAGGCTAACAATGCGGAATAAAGCAATTGCAGTTATGGCATTTAGTGTAATCATATTTTAATCATGCGGAAAGTAAATATGAACATCATCAACATCAACTAACTCGAGGAGTACGTTTTACCTCCTCGCACAACGGTCCTTACATGTCAATCCATCATGCACATTCATATTCAAAGTAAACTAACTGGGGGATGTCACGCAACCCGCCCTTGACCGTGGGCTCGGCTTTTCGAAAAGATTTAAGACTCTGATCAGAGATGTACTACTGTACCCACAAGGCACGCACTCATCTCAACGAGATGACCCATTTCACGGGAACTCATGCCAAAACCTCAATATGAGATGTTCCAAGCGATAACCACCCGCTCTAGGTTTCGCCGGCGCGCTGGGCCGCATCCCGGCTAACGTCGCACCCCCCTTTGCGCCACATTGGTACAAGTCACCCGCAGGTGCAACTTGACCCATCTCCAAATGGTGGCCTCGGTTTGGAACAACCCATACCTTAGTTAGGACTTACCCACTAGACTTGTGGTTAGTACGTAAGTGTATTGCAACGGATCCCTCAGACCGGTCCTTATAGTGCCCCGGGTGCGACTGACCAATGCCCTAGCTTGCACCCGGAACCCACCATGCATACACTCACAACCATGACTCATCACCAACAGAATTTCCAAGGATAAGAAGTAACGGGGATCATATAATAGAACCATTTTACTACGACTCATCTTTATCCTATAGCGGCCGTGTCAATACTTTGGACACTAGCTAATATCATTGATCATATGGTGACAAGGAGGTTAGGCGAGATAGCATGGCTTGGGTTGCACATCAAGGTCGGGGGATCCTAAATAAATATAATGTAAGGGTTCATTTGACTAATGCATATACATAACCTATGTGTTTTAGCGATAGTCAATTCGGACATGGGTTCAATATGCTCAAAAGAATTGTTTGGTGACTTGCCTTGTTCAGCAAAGGGAGAGGGAGGGACTTCCGGGAAGTATTCCGGCTCCTCGGCGGCGTCGTAGTCTTTTTAATATAAAGATTAAAACAAAAAGAGCATAACATTCAATCAAACCATATAACATTACACTACAAGCATATAAGTTAAAGTTGGTTTGATTAAAAATAAATAAACTCAAAGGTTAAGGTTCTGAATTTTATAAATAATTTTAAAGGGATTAAAATGAAGGGTTGTCCTTTTTAGAAAACAAATGTTTAAATGTGATTATTGTCATATTAAATTCTCAAATAAGTGTGAAATGAAAAGTTCATGTCAACTTGATGGTTTTTAGTGAATGGACAGAAAGGAATTAATATAAATTTTTCTGAAGTTTAAATATTTTAATCCATATTTTAATCCTAAAGGCTTTTGAATAATTATTTGAATAAACATGAAAATGTCAAAATAAACCTACTGTTTTTATTGCATAAACATGTATAGAATAATTTTATGAATTTTCTAAAATTGGAATGGTAATTTTTAGAGTCCAAATGCATTAGATATGAATTTTACAAGTTTAAAAGCATTTCTGGAATTTATTTTCAAATTTTAAAACCCTCGGGTCCACGGTGAGCCAGGCCCACGGTGAACCCGCGCACTGTGCGCGTGCGCCGGTCGATCTGGACCGTCGGATCCAGATCCGACGCGCGAGGGCGAGGCGGGACGCGTAAGTCGCGATGGACGGCTAGGATTAAAACGTTCGAACCGGTACCACGTGGACGCACAGGATTAAACGCGGGTTTTAAATACAGACGGACGCACGAGATCGCACCGTACCGCTTCACTCAGATCCGACGGCCAGGATTAAACCGAACAGATGATTTAACCCAAGCGTTGGATCTGGATCGCACGGCCAGGATTGAATCCGGCACAGTGCGTGTCGGGGTGGTAAAGTACCCCTTCTTCCCCGACTCCGGTGGTACGACGGCGAGCGATTCCGGCGAGGTCGAGGGCTATCTAGTCTAGCTAGGGCTAAAAACGGAAAGGGGGTACCGAGGGGAACAAAAGGGTACCGTTGCGGTGGTCCGGGGTCGACGGGGTGAGGCCGGCGATGAGCGGTGGCGGCGAAGGTTCTCGGTTCCGAGGCGGGGACGGCGATCCGGCGAGGTTCGTCGTCGACGAAGTGGTGGCCGAGGTCGGCGAGGTCCTGGCGGTCACGATGGTGGCGGAGGCACGGACGGGGACGGTCCGAGGCGATGGCGAGCGGTGGCCGGAGGCGAACCAGAGAGAATGCGCTAAAGCTTGGAGTGAGGGCGTTCTGTGCGCTCTCGTGACGTGTAGGCGTGGGGGTGAAATGCGGGTGGCCTGGGGGTTTAAATAGGGTCGTCGGCGAGGGATAACGGGCGGAGAATACAAGGAAAGCCGAGGGGAGGAGTAACTCGCCGGCGAGGGCTCGGTCAAGCACGCGTAGCGGTGATCCCGTGGCGTAAAGGCGCTGTTTAACGGGGGGAAACGGTCGACGCGACGCGGGGGACCGAGTAATGGCGACGAATTAATGCGGGACGGGCCGGCGAGGCGGATCCGAGGGCGAGGTCGTCGGCCGGCGCGATTTGGGGGCGACGGCGGGAGGTTGAAGGCGAAGCTGACAGGCGGGGGCCACTGGCCAGTGAGCGCGAGCGGGCGAGGGCGGCGACTGACGGGTGGGGCCGAGGTGTCGGGTTCGCGCGCGAGGGGAAGGAT
Source organism: Zizania palustris (assembly GCA_019279435.1). Classification (NCBI taxonomy): domain Eukaryota; kingdom Viridiplantae; phylum Streptophyta; class Magnoliopsida; order Poales; family Poaceae; genus Zizania; species Zizania palustris. The sequence continues at coordinate 28,073,385 of JAAALK010000085.1, read as the reverse complement.
TCGGCGCCGACAGGTGGGACCGGGCTGTCAGCCAGAGGCGGGCGCGGTAACGGGCTGGGCCGGCCGGGAGAGAGAGAAGGGAGGGGAGGAGCCCATTACTGTTCTAATACTTTTCTGAATAAAATAATTCCAGAAAATAGATTAAAATATTAGGGCTACTTCCAAGGTTGATAAAAATTTATAAAAATTCCCAAAATTATATTTTGGTCTTAGGATCATATACAAAAAGTTTCACCTCCTAATTGGTCATCTACTTTATGTTGTAGTTCAAAAGGGTATAAAAGGGATTTAAAAGTATTTTCTGAAATAATAATTCCAATAAATTGAATTTAATAATATTTTTATTGTTTTGAAAAAATTGGGGTGTTACAAACCTATCCCCCTTACAAGAATCTCGTCCTCGAGATTGGAACGCTACTCGAATAGCCCGGGTATTGGGCTTTCAGCTCGTCTTCTTTTTCCCAGGTGGCTTCTTCGGCGGGATGGTTGTTCCATTGGACTTTGCAGAAGCGGACGACGCGACTTCTGGTTACTCTCTCCTTGGTTTCCAAGATCTTGACGGGTCTCTCTATGTAGGTCAAGTCTTCTTGGACATTAAGCTGCTGAAGGTCGGCTTGCTCGGTGGGTACACGGAGACACTTCTTCAGCTGCGAGACATGGAACACATCATGAACGCCTGCCAAGGATGGAGGCAGTTCAAGTTGATATGCCACTTCTCCTTGTCGACGGAGGATCTGGAAAGGTCCGACGTAGCGGGGTGCTAGTTTGCCTTTCATGTTGAACCTTTGAGTGCCACGGAGGGGAGTGACCCGGAGGTAGACATAATCGCCCTCCTCAAAGGCTAGATCTCTTCGACGGTTGTCGGCATAGATCTTTTGCCTGGATTGGGCTGCCTTCAGTCGGTCTCTTATGATTTTAACCTTCTCTTCAGCTTCTCTCAATAGGTCAGTCCCAAACAGTTGTGATTCTCCAGTTTGATCCCAGAGCAACGACGTTCTGCACTTACGCCCATAGAGTGCTTCGAACGGGGACATCTGCAGGCTGGCTTGAGAGCTGTTGTTGTAGGAGAACTCCGCATAAGGTAAGTTCTTGTCCCACATTCCGCCAAAGTCTAGAGCACAAGCTCTAAGCATATCCTCCAATATCTGGTTGACCCTTTCGGTTTGACCGTCGGTCTGCGGATGATAGGCGGTGCTAAAGTTCAGCCGGGTGCCGAGTTCCTCTTGAAGGTTCTTCCAAAACTTGGAGGTAAACTGACTCCCACGGTCAGATACAATCTTCTTAGGAACTCCGTGAAGGCACACGATCCGGGTCATATACAACTCAGCCAACTTGGCGACGGTGTACGTTGTCTTGACCGGGACGAAGTGAGCTACCTTGGTGAGTCGATCAACGATCACCCAGATAGAATCATGACCAGCTTGGGTCCTGGGCAGTCCCATGATGAAGTCCATTCCTATCTCTTCCCACTTCCATTCAGGGACTTTGAGGGGTTGAAGAAGTCCGGCAGGTCTCTGATGCTCTGCCTTGACTCGCCGGCATGTGTCGCACTTGGCCACATACTCAGCTATTTCTCTCTTCATGCTGACCCACCAATATTTTTCCTTCAGGTCTTGGTACATCTTTGTACTCCCGGGATGAATGGAGTATAGAGTATCGTGGGCTTCTTGAAGGATGAGAGTCTTCAACTCAGGTAGGTTGGGTACGCATACTCGGTTTCCGAACCAGATGGTACCATGTTCGTCCTCGGAGAATCCGGGGGCTTTACCCTTCCTCATGTTTTGCTGGATTTCCAGGATGTCTGGGTCTTCCTTCTGCTTCTCTCGGATCTGGTCTATTAAGACAGGCCGAGACTCCAAGGCAGCGAGGTACTCTCGAGTGGTGATCCCTAGGTTTAGCCTTTCCATCTCCTTATAAAGCAGAGGAGCCTGGTCTTGAATCATGATGGCATTGCAGTACCCTTTTCAACTAAGGGCGTCTACCACCACGTTCGCTTTGCCCGGATGATAATGGATGCCCAAGTCGTAATCCTTGATCAGTTCCAACCATCTCCTTTGCCTGAGGTTCAGATCTGGTTGGGTGAATATGTACTTGAGGCTCTTGTGGCGGTGAATG